>CM050917.1:13920849-14630849 GCA_027742785.1 Vigna reflexopilosa | reverse complement strand
TTGTCAGAGGAAGTTCTCAAAAGCTATAGTTCAAGTTCCCTTGCTTGGTCTCTTTAATAGGAGAAGCTCGCATTTCGTGTGTCGATAGTCGGAGCAAGTTCTCTTCGAGTTAGCAAGGTGCTCTGCCTGGTCTCGTGAATAGGAGAAGCTCACGTTTCGTTTGTCGATAGTCGGAGCGGTTCTCTTCGAGTTGGCAGAGTGTTCATCTTCCGGTTCGTTCGTCGAAGGAAGGTTCTTTTATCAGTTTTCATTTACTATTTTTGTAATCTGTGAAACTCATTTTTAGTGGAACTGTTAATCACTTTTTATAGTGATTAACGACTGGACGTAGATTCTTATGAATCGAACCAGTATAAAAATTATATGTGTGATTTTTCTATTCCCTACACTCTTTATTTTTATTTGCATATCAATTGTTCGATAAATTGTCTCTTAGAAAATTTATTTTATAAACTGACCATTTTAATCTTAAAAAGTTGACCGAACACGCTTTCCGCTACTTTAAGTTTTATTCTGTTGCGTTATACTCTATCTACGATCGATATCGATTGTTCCGACAATTGGTATTAGAGCTTGCTTTGATAGTTTTTCAAAAATTGCGAAAATGACTGGTCATCACACTCAAAATCTTGTATATGCCGAGGGTGCTTCTATTAATAGACCACCACTTTTTACTGGTGATAATTATGCATTCTGGAAAGTCAAAATGGAAATTTTTATGGGGTCTGTTGACAGAGGTATCTGGGAAGCTGTACAAAATAGTCATTTTATTCCTAAAAGCACAGTTGATGGTGTAGAGGTAGAAAAACCATATTTTAACTGGACTGCTGAAGAAAATAGACGAGCTCAGTTTGATATTAAAGCTCGTAATATTATTTCATCTGTTGTTGTACTTGATGAATTTTATAGAATTTCAGTGTGTAAAACAGCACAGGAAATGTGGGAAGTCCTCAGAGTCACACATGAAGGAACAGAGGATGTGAAACGTGCAAGGAAGAACACTCTCATTCAGGAATATGAGATGTTCAGAATGCAACCTGGAGAAAAAAATTCTGATGTTCAAAAGCGTTTCACTCACATTGTGAACCACTTGACAGGGTTTGGTAAGACTTTTGATACTGATGAATTGAATGTAAAAATTTTGAAATCATTGGACAGGTCTTGGCAACCAAAGGTGACTGCTATCTCGGAGTCACAAAACCTCTCCCAAATAACGATGCCAATTTTGTTTGGAAAGCTTCGTGAGCATGAGCTTGAACTAAAAAGGTTAACTACTGAAGAAGATCAAGGTAAAAGGAAGACACTAGCCTTCAAATCAGAGATCTCTAAAGGAAAGAGCTCTAAAAGGATAGAAGATGATGATTCTGATGATGAGGAGAACATGAGCCTCATGATAAAGAAATTTGCTAAGTTTATGAAAGCAAAAGGTAAAGAAAAATTTCGTAAAGAAAGGAGAGAAAATCAAGAATCTCCTTCAAGTGTCAAATGCTACGGATGTGGAGAAAGGGGATATATGAAAGCTGAATGTCCAAAGAGTAGAAAAAGTGAAGAAAAGAAAGAAAGAAAGTTTCCAAAGTTGTGAAACAAATGTAACATTAAACATTTTGGTGTTCCGAATAATAAATATACATGGGTTAAAGTTGTGAAATGATATATGATTGTATAAACTAACCCCAAGGATCCATAATGAGATTGGGGACCTAAATTCTTGCTAATTTATTTTGTAGGAACCTACTAAGTCAAAGAAGTCATTGTCGTATCTTGACAGTGGTTGTTCAAGGCACATGACCGGTGACAAAAAGAGGTTCATCTCTTTTGAGAAGAAAAAGCAAGGATTTGTAACATATGGGGATAACAACAAAGGCAGAATTATGGGAACCGGAGACATTGGAGGAGGAAACACATTAACTATAAGAGACGTCTTATATGTTGAAGGCCTCAAACATAACCTCCTGAGCATAAGTCAATTATGTGACAAAGGTCTCAAGGTAACTTTTGAAAGTGATAAATGCACTGTTTACTTTAAAGATTCTACTGATATTGCTTTGCAAGGTGTTAGGCATAACAACATTTATCTAATTGATATTGAAAGTGCATCTAGTCATAGTATAACATGCTTAGTTGCTAAGAGGAAAATCCTTGGTTACGGCATAAAAGAGCTGGACACATTCATATGCAAAATTTGAATAAACGAATTTCAAAAGATCTTGTGATTGGTTTGCCAAAATTAAAATTTGAGAAAGACAAGTTATGTACTGCATGTCAAAAAGGTAAACAAACAAAATCTTCATTTTCATCCAAAAGTATGATTTCTACTTCAAAACCTTTAGAACTTTTGCATATGGACTTATTTGGTCCGTCTAGAATTAAAAGTTTTGGTGGAAATTACTATGCTCTTGTGATTGTTGATGATTATACTAGATTTACTTGGACATTCTTTTTAACCTTGAAAAGTGAAGCCTTTAAAGCCTTCAAATCTTTTGCTAAACGTATTCAAAATGAAAAAGTCTTGAAAATCAAAACATTGAGAAGTGATCACAGTGGTGAATTTGAAAATGAATATTTTGAAAAATTTTGTGAAGAATATGGCATTGCACATAAATTTTCTGCACCTAGAACTCCCCAACAAAATGGTGTTGTTGAAAGGAAAAATAGATCATTAGAAGAATTAGCTAGAACGCTTATGAATGAATCTAATGTGCCAAAATATTTTTGGGCTGATGCAGTTAGTACTGCTTGTTATGTGTTGAACAAGATGCTTATTAGGCCAATTCTAAAATTAACTCCATATGAACTATTAAATGGTAGAAAACCAAATGTATCTCACTTGAAAATATTTGGATGCAAATGTTTTGTCTTAAATAATGGTAAAGATAATCTTGGAAAATTTGATGCAAAATCTGATGAAGCAATTTTCCTAGGATACTCTTTGACTAGCAAAGCATATAGAGTATTCAATAGAAGAACCTTGATAATTGAAGAATCAATGCATGTTGTCTTTGATGAAATTGTGGACCTTGAGGTAAACCCTCTTGAGTCAAATAAACCTATTGCAGGTGATGAGGATTACTTAAGGGAAGCTCTTGAAGAGATGTACCTAAACGAGAACTATCCTCCTAAAAGTTATCAACAACCAAGAGGACTCTCCTTGGACAACATCATTGGAGATATTTCAAAAGGGGTAACTACTAGACATAATCTTAATAATTTTTGTCTAATTGTAGCTTTTGTGTCTCAGATAGAACCCAAGAACATAAAGGAAGCTCTTCAAGATGATAAGTGGTGTGTTGCTATGCAAGAAGAGCTAAATCAATTTGAAAGGAATGAAGTCTGGGAACTTATTCTGAAGCAAGATGATTATCAAATCACAAGAACAAAATGGGTATTTAGGAACAAGCTTGATGAGGATGGAAACATCACAAAGAACAAAGCAAGGCTAGTTGCAAAGGGCTACTGTCAAGAGGAAGGTATAGACTATGATGAAACATATGCACCAGTGGCCAGGTTAGAAGCAATTAGATTATTACTTGCATATGCATCTTTGGTGAAATTTAAACTGTATCAAATGGATGTGAAAAGTTCATTTTTGAATGGATTTATAAAAGAAGTGTATGTTAGTCAACCTCCTGGTTTTGAGGATTTCAAAAATCCTGATCATGTTTATAAATTGAAAAAGGCACTGTATGGTCTTAAACAGACACCTAGGTCTTGGTATGAAAGACTTAGTACCTTTTTAATTGATAATGACTTTTCTAGAGGTAAGGTTGATTCAACCTTATTTATAAAGAAAGTAGGTAAACACATCTTGATTGTACAGGTTTATGTAGATGATATTATATTTGGGTCAACTGATGACTCTTTATGTGAAGAATTTGCAAAAATAATGCAAGGTGAGTTTGAGATGTCTATGATGGGTGAGCTGAATTTCTTTTTAGGACTACAAATAAAGAAAATGAATGAAGGTACCTTTATCTCCCAAACAAAATATTGTAGGGAAATTCTTAAGAAATTTGGTATGGATGCTTGCAAAGAAGCTAGTACACCTATGGCAACTTCATGCTATTTAGATAAGGATGAATCTGGAAAAGGAGTAAATGAAACTATGTTTAGAGGTATGATAGGATCTTTGTTGTACCTAACTGCTAGTAGACCAGATATTATGCAAAGTGTATGTGTGTGTGCTAGGTACCAAGCTAATCCTAAAGAATCTCATTTGACTGTTGTCAAGAGAATCTTGAAATATCTTAAAGGAACTACTTCTTTTGGACTTTGGTATCCTTCATATGCTTCACCTAGTTTAATAGGTTACTCTGATGCAGATTATGGAGGTTGTAAAATTGATAGGAAGAGTACTAGTGGAACTTGTCATTTTCTGGGCTGCTCTTTGGTGTCTTGGCACTCAAAGAAACAAGCGTGTGTAGCCTTGTCTACCACTAAAGCTGAATATATTGCTACTGGCAATTGTTGTGCCCAAATTCTGTGGATGAAACAGCAACTGGAAGACTTTGATATCTTCCTTGATCATATTCCATTAAAATGTGATAATACTAGTGCCATAAATCTAACTAAGAACCCTATAATGCATTCAAGAACTAAGCACATTGAGATTAGACACCATTTCTTAAGAGACCATATTCAAAAGGGAGATTGTCAAATTGAGTATATTGACACCTTACATCAATTAGCTGATATTTTTACAAAGGCACTACCTAAAGATAGATTCTATGAGCTTAGAAGAGAATTAGGAGTATTAGACATGTCTTAAAGATCCAAATCTATGAAAATATGGAGTTTTCGTAAAATTAGCGCTCCATAATCGATTATCACAAGGGAATAATCGATTATTCAAACTTAAAACTCAAATCTGGAAAATTTTGAACAGGTAATCGATTATCATCAGGCATAATCGATTATCATGCAATGTCTGGCAAGTAATTGATGAACAGATAATCGATTATCACGAGCCATAATCGATTATCATGCGTTCAGTTTCAAAAATAGAGCCGTTAGAGAGCTCAATAACGGTCATAAACGGCTAGTTTTTCCATTCCTCTTATAAATAGCCCCCTATAATCGATTAATGGACACTTCTTTACACCCAGAAACTGTAGAAATCAAATCTAAAGCAAAAATCTCTCCATTTCTTTTCACTTTCTCAAAGTCTCACTTTTTCAAACTCCTTCCATGGCTGAATCAAGAATACATCGTCGTAGAGCTGCTGGAGTATCTTCTTCTTCTCAACCACGTCCTGCAACTATTGATGGGTGGATTTCGGATCCAGAAAAACATGCGGATTATGTAAATTCGTGGAAAGAAAGGAGAATCATGGCGGTAAAGTTTATTCGCCTTGATTTTTATCGCTTCTATGGATTTCAATTTTCGGATCTCTTTGCTGGTCAAGGTCTCACACATTTAGTGGAGCAAAAAGGTTGTATTTATCTCGATCTCATAAGAGTTTTCTATTTCAACTTGAGATATCGAGATGGGATTATATCCACCAAAGTAAAGGGAGTCCGCATAATTTTGGATGATGATGTGTGGACCAACGTTGCTCAACTTACCATCTGGGATGATGCTGTGAAAGTTCATCTTGGAATTCCTCACTTCAACCGACTGATGGCCTTTCAATCCTTCTTGCGTCATCCTGAACAGAAGACCAACCGTAGGCAACTGCTTGTTGGTGGCTTTAAAGTTGAAGAGAGGATGATCCAATACTTAATTGTGTGGCTATTGTTAGACCCTGGCAAGTGTACCAGATCGTATCAAGTAATAATAATTGGTAATCCCAATATCGTTCTTCCCAAAGGACTCTTAAGGCCTCATCTTTCGTGTAAACTAATTGTTTTAGACCTGAGATAAGAAAATTCATTTAAGTGGTTTGAATGCAAAACAGAAATAAACATGCAAATGCAAGAATTCAATTGATTTAGAGAAAATATGAATTAATGGAGTTGTTGGGGTTTACAATTTCATCTTATCCACCCTCATATATCTACTCTCCTTATTTACTTTGCTTATTTATCATATTATCATGCAAACTTTCTTGGTCTACCCTTAACCCAATCCCTTGGTGAAAAGAGTCTATTACTAATTACCGGCTTGCTGTCCCTAGCCTCCCCTAGTAATTAATAATGCATGATAAGCGGAAGCAAAATACAATTGATCGTCCTACCCTTATCCCTAGGAGGTATTAAAATAATCAAGGAATTCTCCCCAGTTCATGACATTACTGTGCGTCCCCGTATCAATAAAGACAAACAACATCTACCAAATGAGTTAAACGGTAAAAGCATTAAATACAGGTAAAGAACCCAACAATTGATAAATCAAGCATATGCAAGCATATAAAGTAAACAAGACTTTCAATATATGAGAGTTTCAAAAGATTACATTGTTCCCCAACAACATAGGGTTTAGTTCACCATAGTCATGGTGAAACTAGATGGAATAAATGGAAGAATGGAAAAAGCAAACCCTAGATTTGATAAAGTGGAGCCAAAGCATCCAAGAAATCTCCTCCAAAGGTGTAAAGCTACTGTGGACGTTTTTCTCTGCCAAAAGAATTACATTTGGATTCGCACTAAGGCTATATATAAGCCAAAAAGATAACAGAAAGATTTCAGAATCCAAAATATAAAAACAGACAACCGCCCAGGTGCCAAAATTGGTCGCTCAGCGGTTTGCCTCAATACATGCCATCGCCCAGGCGTCTAAAATGACCGTTGAGCGATTTGCCTCTTGTCGTTCTGGACGCTCAGCATCACCGCCTGGGCGCCAGACATTAGCTTTTCCTTTAATTAGGACGCTCAGCGGTGGAATTTACCGCTTGAGCGGTTCACAGACTCTTCTTTTCTTCCTTTTTCTCCTTTATTCTTGAGTCTATGACCTTCCTACTTCATTGCCATCTTCAATTCTCATCACAAACCCTGCAAAACAATGCAAAACAAGCATAATATCTCTAAAAACAACTTTTGACTCTCATGTGACACAACTTAAGAGTTTTACTTGATTCTAAGCTCATTTTAAGCTACTAAGGGTGTGATTTAATATCAAATTTAGGCATGAAAATAACGGTTTTGAAACCGTTATCACAACCCCAAACTTAGAACTTTGCCTGTCCTTAAGTAAACAAGACAAAACTTGGCTTTCCACTTTTTCATCAAGTAGTTCAACACTTTTAAAAAATCCTTTTCCTCACAACAAGTTATTATTCAATTCAGATTTTCAGTGGAATCCTATCAAGATGCATGCATGCTTTCAATCCAATCTGGTCCACATACTTAAATATTTCCCAACAGATATTTTATTCATGAATGATAAATCCACTAAGCAAAGATGTACACATGGATTTCAACAATTCTCACAAAGCAAGTGTTTCACTCAATCACTCAAGTGTTTAAGGAATCACTCCACTCTTTACTATTCACATGTCACATAGAATAATATTGCCATTTATCTAGAACAATCAAAATCCTTACATACAAATGCCATCACAAGGGTTTTTCCAAGGCTTGTAATAAGGCTGGGCTATCAAGGAAAATTGGTTTTTCTGGATCACAAAATCCTTGAGTTAAGAGAGCTATTTCATCATTGAAAAGGTTCAAGTTTAAACTCTCTCTATCACCAATCTCCTTTATTCCCAACTTCTTCCCTTTTTATCAATTTTGCATTGAGTTCCTTTTTCATGCTTTTACTTTTTCTTTTTCTCTACTCATGCATTTTTCTTTTCAAAACTTGAACTCAATGCTTTTCTTTTGCCTTTCAATTTTCCCCATACAACCCCAAACTTGAACCTTTTGGGTGAAAATTTTAAACATTTTGGGTGAAAATTTGGCTAAGTAAGGGTTTCCAAATATGGCCTTGATCATATGACATAAACATGCAATTCAATCAATCATCAAGACTCAGGCAATATCATTCATGCTTCCCTGTGAACAGTACATATATCAATGAATACTCTGGAGCTCAATACCTCACACAACATGCTTTCTCACTCATCATTCATGCATCCTACTTAGCATCACAATCACAATCATGAACCACTACACATTTGTTCACATAGCTAGTGAACCATTCACTTGTATATCAGCATGCAACACAAACTCAATCGTCATCTACATCCAATCATCATTGATAAAACTCATCATGCAATAACAATCAAGTCAAACCATAATCAGAAACGGTGTTCAAGCCAAGCACAGACACCTACACTACTCAACAAAATTTCAACCTATTCAAAAAATTCAAAGTGAAAAAGTAAAAGAAAGATAAAACCTGGCTCTAATGCACTGGCATCCATCAGTAGATGCCATATCACTCCATTTCCTTATCTGAGTCCTCATCATCTCTAGCCTCTGCATCCTCAAAATTATCATCCTCGTCATCTTTCTCCATGACTGGAGCTTCAGCTGCTCCAGCTCCATTCCTTGTGCCTGCTCTGACCATGCCATTCTGTTGTTGAACTCATCCATCATCCACCTATGAGTAGGAGGTGTGTCGTACATGCCTATGATCATCTCGGCAATAACAACCTGTCGTTGAGGTGGAGAGACCTTGAATGTATGCAAAATTCTTATAACTAATAATGGATGAAACCAAAATGCAGTGCTCTCTCAAAAATCCCAAACTTGGATTATGAATGATACAAAAGTGATAGAGAATGGATTTTCTAAAATGCAACAATTAAACCCTAAATACAATTCCCACTCACTTTACGTACTCATGCAACAATTAAGCCCTAAATACAACTAGAGCAGTATTAAAACATGCAACAATAATAAATCAATCAACTAGGTTGCCTCCCAGGTAGCGCTTGTTTAATGTCACAAGCCTGACCAAAACCTGCTTAGCACTTATCAGTAAGTGCAAATCCTTCCAACACCCATCAGTAGGTGTACCTTCCTGGTATCCTTTAGTGGATACATAAAAATTAGCATCCCTCAGTAGATGCTACCCAAAAATTGTTTAAAAATCCAAGAATTACATGTCCAAAATAAAATAAAACTAATATATTACAACAACTGGGATGACCCCCAGCAAACACCCATCAGTAGGTGTTGATATTCTTCTTACTTGATATTCTTTTCTTTTTCTTCTTCCTACTGAATTTCTTCAAAAAGTTGATCGAACTGAGCACCTGTTTCCATATATCAATCATAGGAACTTTAATCTTCAATTTCTTGAAGATCTCCATAAAGCATTTAAATTTCTTTTCCTTCCTATGATACTTTTTTGGACGAGGAAGGGGTTTTTCATATGATCTTTTCTTCTTTCCTCTCTTCCTCTTTTTCTTAATCTTTTTCTCCCTCAACTTTCTCTTTTTATTTTTCCTTAATTTTTTTTTATTTTCACAATTTTTCTCTTTTTTTCTTTTCTCTCAACCACTTCTTTTTCCTTATCATCATCTTCTTCTTCCTCACCCAACTTTTCTGTTTCTTCTCCCTCTACAACTCTCTCTATCTCTAATTTCTTCTCATCAACAACCTTATCACTTTCAGAGATAGTGGCTTGGCATTCCTCCTTAGGGTTAACTTCAGTATTAACCCTACAATCATTCAGAGATGCAGTCATGCAGCCCAATTCTATCTCCTTCCTTTTACATCTTGCGTCATCACATTTTGAAAAGGAAATAATATTCTACATTACTTGTTGGAATGTTTCTTCACGTCTTTCTGATGGAGATGGTTGCCGCCAATGTTGTTCAACTTCCACCAATGTTTTTCTTGGCATACAGAGTTGTTCTTTCCATAAATGTTGTTCAGCTTCCCCCAACGTTTCTCTTGGCTTAGAGGATTGTTTCTGCCAAAGACGTTGTTCAGTTTCCTTCTCTCTTTCTTCAAGTGTAGGAGAATATTGCTGCCTTTGACGTTCTACTTCTTCAAGTGAAGGACGATAGTGTTGTCTTTGACGTTTGATAACGGTCTAAAAACAGTTATTTTCATGCTTAAATTTGATATTAAAACACACCCTTTATGGCTTAGAATGAGCTTAAAATCAAGTAAAACACTTAGTTGAGTCATGCGAGAGTCAAAAGTTGGTTTTCTTGGTTTTATGCTTTGTTTCCCTTGATTTTGTAGGTTTTTGGAATGAATTGGAAGAAAGGTTGAAGTGTTAAATGGTTGGAGTGCTGAAAAGTCAACCAGAATCCAGAAAAGTCAACTAGTCAACCAGAAAAGTCAACCAGTCAATCAGAAAAGTCAACCAGTCAACCAGAAAAGTTGACCAGAGCGCTGAGCGGCAGTTTTGGGCGCTGAGCGGTCCTACGGCTTGAGGCAAACTACTGAGTGGTTAAATTGGGGCCTGGGCGGTTGTCAGCTTTTATATTTTGGATTCTGAGATCTTTCTGTTATCTTTTTGGCTTATATATAGCCCTAGTGCGAATTCTAATATAATTCTTTTGGCAGAGAGAAACGTCCACACCAGCTTTACACCCTTTGGAGGAGATTTCTTGGATGCTTAGGCTCCAATTTTTCAAATCTAGGTTTTGCTTTTCCATTCTTCCATTTATTTCATATAGTTTCACCATGACTATGGTAAACTAAACCCTTTGTTGTTGGGGAACAATGTAATCTTTTGAAACTCTCATATATTGAAATTCTTGTTTACTTTATATGCTTGCATATGCTTGATTTATCAATTGTTGGGTTCTTTACCTGTATTTAATGCTTTTACCGTTTAACTCATTCGGTAGATGTTGTTTGTCTTTATTGATACGGGGACGTACAATAATGTCATGAACTGGGGAGAATTCCTTGATTATGTTAATACTGCCTAGGGATAGGGGTAGGACGATCAATTGTATTTTGCTTCCGCTTATCATTCATTATTAATTACTAGGGAAGGCTAGGTTTAACAAGCCGATAATTAGTAATAGGCTCTTTTCATCAAGGGATTGGGTTAAGGGTAGACCAAGAAAGTTTGCATGGCAATTTGATAACAAGCAAAGTAAATAAGAAGAGTAGATATATGAGGGTGGATAAGATGAAATTCTAAACCCCAACAACCTCATTCATTCATAGTTTCTTTTAGCCAATTAAATTCTTGCATTTGCATGTTTATTTCTGTTTTGCATTCAAACCATTTAAACTAATTTTCTTTTACTCAAGTCTTAAACAATTTGTTTACACGAAAGATGAGGCCTTAAGAGTCCTCTGGGAAGAACGATATTGGGACCACCGATTATTATTACTTGATACGATCTGGTACACTTGCCAGGGGTTTAACAAGTTTTTGGCGCCGTTGCCGGGGACTCTTGGTTTAACTTTTTCAAGTAGTGTAAACTGATTAACTTCGACTTGATTTGTTTAGTTTATTTTTATTTCTAGGGTTTTGTGCCTAATGTTTGCAGGATGCAGTATTTACAAGAATTTGGTTCTATGGGAACTCAATTCTATCAAAATAATTTCAACTACTGGGGGGAACCTCACTCAAGCATAGATCAAAGTTGGAATGGAGAAGCAGGAGATCCACATCAACAATTAATATTAGGGCAATAGATGTCTGCTTTGAAAGAGCAAATCAACAAAGTGGACGAGACATTGGAACGACTTATCCAAATTACTCTATCCTCTACAGAAGAGAATGAAGCAAGGAATAAAAGGTTAGAGATACAGATTCGTCAATCCAATGAAATATTGAATTCTAGGGTTAATACTGAGGTTAACCCTACGGAGGAATGTCAAGCCACTAGTTGTGAAAGTGATAATGTTGTTGATGAGGAGGAGATAAAAGAGAAAAAGATAGAAGAAATAGAAACGAAAAAGGTTGTTAAAGAGGAAAGGATAGAGAAAAATGAGAAAAAAATAGAGAAGGAAAAGATAGAAGCAGAAAGGTTGAGTGAGGGAGATAGAGATGATGATAAGGAAAAAGAAGTAGTTGAAAGAAAAGAAAAAAAGAGAAAAATGGTGAAAAGAAAGAAATAAAGAAGAAAAGAGAAAAAGAGAAAGTTGAAGGGAAAAATTGAGAAAAAGAGGAAGAGAGGAAGAGAGGAAAGAAGAAAAGATCATATGAAAAACCCCTTCCTCATCAAAAGAAATATCATAGGAGGAAAAAGAAAGTGAAGTGCTTGAGGGAGATCTTTAAGAGATTGGAGATCAAAGTTCCTATGATGGAAATATGGAAACAGGTGCTTGGTGTTCTTAATTTTCTGAAGAGATTTAGTAGGAAGATGAAAAAGAAAAGAATGTCAAGTAAGTGGAGTATCAACACCTACTGATGAGTAGGGGTCATCCCAGTTGTTGTAATATATTAGTTTTATTTTATGTAATTAGTTGAATATTTAAACAATTTTGGGGTAGCATCTACTAAGGGATGCTAATTTTATGTATCCATTGAATGATACAGGAAGGTACACCTACTGATAGGTGTTGGTAAGAATTGCACTTACTGATAAGTGCTAAACAGGTTTGGGTCAAGCTCGTGACGTTAAACAAGCGCTACCTGGGAGGCAACCTAGTTGATTATTTGTTCATTTTAAACTCTGTCTTAAGGTAATTATATGTTTGCATGAGCATCTGAGAGGGGAAAGGCATGAGATTGAGAAATTGAAGCTTTAAATCAAGTGCACAGGGTGAGATGGCTCAAAAGCAAGCAAAGAAGAAGAGAAAATTTTCGCAAACCGCTGAGCGGTCCATTTGACCGCTGAGTGGTTGCAGCGTGTTTAGGGTTCGTGCTTTCTTAAAGCTGAGCAGTTTTTGGTTCTTTCACTTTAAAACTTCCTCTTTGCATTTCGCCTGAGCGGTCTCCCTAAGCCCTAGCACTCCTCTTTCACTTTTAAAAGCTTTTTAGAGAGATTTCCCCACGTTTTCATCACCCACTCACCAAAAATTCAATTTTCTACCATTGTTTTGTCAAAGTTTGGGGTTTTTGGTTGAGGGTTTTACATTAGAAAGGGCATTCATCATCAAATTGGACAATTTTTGTAAGCATTTAAAGTCTCCACTCAAGTAAGTTGTGCAATTTCATGTTTAGGGTTTCTATTTTAGGATTTGTTGATAAACATGTTTAGGAATATGACAAATTAGGGCTTTTGATTTCTATGCATGATTTGATGCATTAGAAACCGTTTGAACTAAGTGAATTGCATGAAATAGGTCTGGAATGGTAGATTTAGCAATACAGTGAAAATTAGGGTTGTTAAAAGAGGGATTTTGAAAAACCCCTTTGAAGACCGCTGAGCGGTCTCCCTGGCCGCTGAGCGGAATTCATACAGATTGGGGGATTTGTGTTTTTGGGTGCTTGGATGCTGAGGGGCCCTGTTTTTCCTTTAGTATTGAGTGTTCTGGAAATGTAATTGATGATGCACTAACCTCTAATGATGTTTCTGTGAATGTTATTGAAATTATTTGATACAGGAATGTCTACCTCAAAAAGGGTGAAAACTCTTGGGAACAAAAGGAAGGAACCAGAAAGGCAAAGAAGGTTCTATTCTTCTAGGTTCCTCTCTAGGAAACATGAGGAACATTTCGTGACTGTGCAAGAGAGGAGATTATTGATGGAGAGGAAGACTGCTTTTATCCCAAATTTGGCTCCTGAATTTGGAGCAGAAATCATGAGGAGAGATTGGGAGAGGTTAGCCACATATTCTGCACCGGCCAGCATTGAATTGGTAAAGGAATTTTATATCAATGCTTTACCTAGAGGAGGAGTGGATGCTGGGAGATATATGAGCTATGTGAGGGGACAGATAATCAGGTATGACCCTGACACTATTAATAGCTTTTTGGGCACTGACTAACCAGGTGAACAGTGCCAGTATGCAGCACTTGTTGGGGGATTCAGAGATATAGCAAATATTGAGAGGGTTATGTGCCTTCCTGGAAGGCATTTCCAGAATAACCCCAATGGATTACCCGTCAACATAAAAAGGGCAGATTTAACGCCTTTAGCAAAATACTGGATGGCATTCACTCATGCCAATATTCAGTCGTGCTCACATGTTTCTGACATCACTATGCATCGGATTATCTTCATTTATTGCATGCTGAGGCAGTTGGATGTAAACGTCGGGAAGGTCATTGCTGACAAGATTCAGAGTTGCGCTACTACTATGAGTAGCAGGACACCATTGGGACATCCGTCCCTGATCACCTTTTTGTGTCAGCAGGCTGGGGTGGATACTGCAGTTCCACCATATGAGAGGCCCAGGAAGGCCATAGATGCTGCTTATTATCAACAGTACTGCGAGGAAGAGGAGGTAGCCGGAGTTCCTAGGAGACGTTTTAGGAGAGCAGCAGCACAGCAGGAGCATATACCTGTAGATGCACCGACATAGCATGTCGAGCCATTCCAGATGAGGGACATGTATATGTCCATGATAGAGGCTAGGATGGAGGCTCTTCGCAAAGGGCAGATAGCCACTGCTGAGATGGTAGTAGGGTTGTATCAGCAACCACCGGCACATATATGGACTATGGACGAGTTCCATGAAGCTGTGGCTTGGCCTCAGGAGCAATCACAGGGCAGCAGGTCTGGAGCAGCTGAAGCACCAGATATGGATGAAGATAATGAAGAGGATTTTGAAGATGCTGATGATGGAGACCAGGAGGACTCAGATGAGGACTTGCACTGAAGGCATCTACTGATGGATGCTAGTACTTGGACAAGGATTTTTCTTTGTACTTTGAATTTTTAGAATAGGTGGAATTTTGTTGAACTTTTATTTTGTGTCTATGCTTGGCTTGTACAATGGATCTAATGGTAGTATTATAATGCATGACAATTATTTGATAATGATTGAATGTGGTTGATGACTGAGAATGTATGTGTGATGATTTCCAGTTGAATGGTTCACTAACTATATGAACAGATGTATTGTGGTTGATGATTGTGATTATGATGCTAAGCAAGATAAATGAATGATGTGTGAGAAAGATGTTGTGTGAGGTCTTGAGCTCCAGAGTTTTTACTGATATATGTACTGTTCACAGGGAATTATGAATGATATTACCTTAGTCTTGATAATTGATTGATTTGAATGCTTATGTTATATGATCAAGGCCATGTTTGGAAGCCCTTATCTAGCCAAATTTTCACCCAAAAAGTTTAAAATGTTATACCTTTTTTGAACCTTGGCCTTAAACAGATAAAAACCCTTGATTTGAAATTATTTATCTTGAGTAGGGTTGAGAATAATCTTATGTGATGAAAATGTTCAAGTTTGGGGTTGTATGGGGAAAATTGAAAGCAAAAAGAAAAAAAAAACATTGAGTTCAGGTATAGAAAGAAAAATGCATGAGTAAAGAAGAAAAGGAACTCAATGCAAAATTGATAAAAAGGGAAGAAGTTGGGAATAAAGGAGATTGGTGATAGAGAGAGTTTAAACTTGAACCTTTTCAATGATGAAATAACTCTCTTAACTCAAGGATTTTGCGATCTAGAAAAACCAAAGTTTCTTGATAACCCAGCCTCATTACAAGCCTTGGAAAAGTCCTTGTGATGGCATTTGCATGTAAGGATTTGATTGTTTTAGATAAATGGCAATATTGTTTTATGTGACATGTGAATAGTAAAAAGTGGAGTGATTCCTTAAACACTTGAGTGATTGAGTGAAACACTTTCTTGGTAAGAATTTTTGAAATCCATGTTTACATCTATGCTTAGTGGATTGATCATTCATGAATAAAACATCTGCTCGGAAATATTGAAGAAGGTGAACTAGATTGGATTGAAAGCATTCTTTCATTATGGTTGTATTCCACTGAAAAATCTGAATTGGAAAATAACTTTTCATGCATAAATTTGATATTAAAACACACCCTTTGTAGCTTAAAATGAGCGTAGAATCAAGTAAAACTCCTAAGTTGTGTCACATGAGAGTCAAAAGTTGTTTTTAGAGATATTATGCTTGTTTTGCATTGTTTTGCAGGGTTTTTGATGAAAATTGAAGATGGTAATGAAGTAGGAAGGTCATAGACTCAAGAATGAAGGAGAAAAAAGAAGAAAAGAAGAGTCTGTGAACTGCTCAGCAGTGAAATAGTTGCTGTCTGGCGCCCAGGCGGTGACGCTGAGCGTCCAGGACGAGAAGAGGCAAACCACTCAACGGTCATTTTTGGCGCCTGGGCGGTGGCGTGTGTTGAGGCAAACTGCTCAGCGGCCAATTTAGGCGCCTAGGCGGTTGTCTGTTTTTATATTTTGGATTCTGAAATCTTTCTGTTTTCTTTTTGGCTTATATATAGCCTTAGTGCGAATCCAAATGTAATTCTTTTGGCAGAGAACAACGTCCACATTAGCTTTACACCTTTGGAGGAGATTTATCAATTGTTGGGTTCTTTACCTGTATTTAATGCTTTTACCGTTTAACTCAGTCGGTAGATGTTGTTTGTCTTTATTGATATGGGGACGTACAATAATGTCATGAACTGGGGAGAATTCCTTGATTATGTTAATACCGCCTAGGGATAGGGGTAGGACGATCAATTGTATTTTGCTTCCGCTTATCATGCATTATTAATTACTAGGAGAGGCTAGGGATAGCAAGCCGGTAATTAGTAATAGGCTCTTTTCACCAAGGGATTGGGTTAAGGGTAGACCAAGAAAGTTTGCATGGCAATTTGATAACAAGAAAAGTAAATAAGAAGAGTAGATATATGAGGGTGGATAAGATGAAATTGTAAACCCCAACAACCTCATTCATTCATAGTTTCTTTTAGCCAATTGAATTCTTGCATTTGCATGTTTATTTCTGTTTTGCATTCAAACCATTTAAACTAATTTTCTTTTACTCAAGTCTTAAACAATTTGTTTACACGAAAGATGAGGCCTAAGAGTCCTTTGGGAAGAACGATATTGGGATTACCGATTATTATTACTTGATACGATCTGGTACACTTGCCAGGGGTTTAACAATATTATGCTTGTTTTGCAGGGTTTTGATGAGAATTGAAGAATGAAATAAAGAAGGGAGGACATAGACTCATGAAAGAAGGAGAAAAAGGATGAAAAGAAGAGCTAAGTGCACCGCTCAGCGTCAATTCCAGCGCTGAGTGCCACTTTCGTGGGTAAAGTCACTGCTTCTCATTTGAGCGGCATTGCTGAGCGTCCTATGCGATTAGAAAGCTACCGCTAAGCGGCGTATTGGACTGTTGAGCGGTTTTGCGATTAGAGGCAAACCGCTGAGCGGCCAAATTAAGCGCTGAGCGTCCATCAGATGGGCTTGGGCTTAAATTTTGTTACTTTTATGCGCTATAAATAGCCCCAGTGCGATTCTCAAAGTATTCTTTTGGCAGGTAGAGACGTCCAGAGCTGTTCTACACTCCTTGGAGGCGGTTCCTTGGATGCTTAGGCTCCAATCTACCAAATTTAGGGTTTATTCTTCCATTCTTTCATTTAATTCCATCTAGTTCACCATGTCTATGGTGAACTAAACCCTTTGTTGTTGGGGAACAATGTAATCTTTTGAAACTCTCTTATATTGAAATTCTTGTTTTATTCATATGCTTGCATATGCCTATATTATCAAGTATTGGGTTCCTTACCTTTGCTTTATGCTTTTATCGTTTAACTCATTCGATAAATGTTGTTTGTCTTTATTGATACGGAGACGTACAATAATGTCATGAACTGGGGGGAAATTCCTTGATTAAGCTAATACCTCCTAGAGATAGGGGTAGGACAATCAATTGTATTTTGCTTCCGTTTATCATGCATTATTAGTTACTAGGTGATAATGGTCTAAAAACCGTTATTTTCATGCTTAAATTGATATCAAAATACACCTTTTATGTGAATAGTAGAGAGTGGAGTGACTTCTTAAACACTTGAGTGATTGAGTGAAACACTTGCTTGGTGGGAATTGTTAAATTCTATGATTACATCTGTGCTTAGTTGATTGATCATTCATAAATAAAACATCTGTTGGGAAATATGTGATCATGTGAACTGAGTTGAATAGAAAGCATGTATACATTTTGATTAGATTCCGCTGAAAATCTGAAATTGAGTAGTTCTTGTCACAAGGAAATGAATTTTGGGATTGTTGAACTATTTGATGAAAAAGTGGAAAGCCAAGTTTTGTTTTGTTTGCTTGAGGACAAGCAAAGTTCTAAGTTTAGGGTTGTGATAACGGTATAAAAACCGTTATTTTCATGCTTAAATTGATATCAAAATACACCCTTTATAGCTTAGAATGAGCTTAGAATCAAGTAAAACACTTAAGTTGAGTCATTTGAGAGTCAAAAGCTGTTTTTAGAGATATTATGCTTGTTTTGCATTGTTTTACAGGGTTTTGATGAGAATTAAGGATGGAATTGAAGAAGGAAGGTCTTAGACTCAAGGAAGAAGAAGAAAAATGAAGAAAATAAGAGTTTATGCACCGCTCAGCGTCAAAATGCACCGCTGAGCGCCATTATTCGAGGGAAAGCTACTGTTTGGCGCCCAAGCAGTGACGCTGAGCGTCTAGAGTGATCAGAGGCAAACCGTTCAGCGGTGAAACTCACCGCTGAGCGGTGGCGCAGCTTGAGGGAAACCACTGAGCGATAAATTGGACGCTGAGCGGTTGTCTGCTGGGCTTGGGCTTAAATTTTGTTTCTTTTATGCCGTATATATAGCCCCAGTGTGATTCAAATATTATTATTTTGGCAGAAGAGGACGTCCAGAGCTATTTTACACTCCTTGGAGAAGATTTCTTGGATGCTTAGGCTCCATTTTATCCAATCTAGCGTTTGCTTTTCCATTCTTTCATTGTATTTCATCTAGTTTCACCATGTCAATGGTGAACTAACCATTTGTTGTTGGGGAACAATGTAATCTTTTGAAACTCTCTTATATTGAAATTCTTGTTTTCTTCATATGCTTGCATATGCTGTTATTATCAATTGTTGGGTTCTTTATCTATGCTCTACGCTATTATCATTTAAGTCATGAACTGATAAGGAATTCCTTGATTAACAAATTCCACCTAGGGATAGGGGGGTAGGACGATCAATTGTATTTTGCTTCTATGGTACTTGCGCTGCTAATTACTAGGGGAGACTAGGGATAGTAAGCCAGTAACTAGTAGTAGGCTCTTCTCGCGGAGGGATCGGGTTTAGGGTACACTAAGAAAGTTTGCATAACAATTAGATAATAAAGCAAATTTAATAAGAAGAGTATATATAATAGAGTGGATAAGATGAAATTGTAAACCCCAACAACTCCATTCATCCATACCTTTTTCTTGTCAATTGAATCAATTGCATTTGCATGTTTACTTTTTGTTTTTGCATTCAAACCACAAATTAATTTTTTCTACAAGTTTTACGATATTGATTTACATGAAAGATAAGGCCTTTTAGTCCTTTGGAAGAACGATATTGGGTTTACCAATTATATTACTTGATACGATCTGGTACACTTGCCAGGGTCTTAACAAGTTTTTGGCGCCGTTGCTGGGGACTCGTGGTTTAACTTTTCGAGTAGTGTAAATTGATTGAATTTGACTTGGTGTAATTATTGTATATATTTTGTTTTTGTTTTATTTTCCTTATTTGTAAAAGTGATTTTATGGTTTTTGTTTCTTGTCTAGAAGTTAAAAAATCCAGCAACCTCTTCTTGAAGGTATATTAGATAGGAGAGAAAGAAGAGTTAGACGTCCATCACGTGAACTCTTTCCCTCTCCTGAAAGACTCTTACATTCTTCACTGGAGGCGTTTACACAAAACTTAGAGGAGATGGCGAATCAACCTCCTCCAAGACGCACAGTTGCGGATTAGTCTAATGTTGTGGGCCCTTTCCACTTCAATAGCATAGCCATGCCTACAGATCATACAGTTAATATGGTGATGAACCCATCAGTAATCCATCTGGTACAAAGCAACCAATTTTACGGATTGTCAAATGAGAACCCATATGATCATTTGACGACATTCAGTGAAATTTGCAACACTGTGAATATGACTGGAGTATCAGACGAAAGAGTAAAGCTTAGCTTGTTTCCATTCTCATTGGGAGGCAATGCTAAGATGTGGCTTAATTCCTTTCCTGAAGGAACATTCACTACGTGGGAGACTGTGGCAACCAAATTTGTCAACAAATATTTTCCACAGTCCAAAATTACTCAGGGAAGGTTGGGCAAGCATGGGATAGGTTTAAAGGCCTATTGAGGAAGAAACCGGTCCACGGGTTTGACAAGATAACCCTAGTTCTTGCTTACCTAGGTCGTCTAAACACACAGTCTAAAATGATGCTGGACGCCTCAGCTGGAGGTGATATCAAGAAAAAGACTGAAGACAAAGCCTATGACTTGATTGAGAGTATGACCGCTAATGAGCAGGAAACGTTTAGTGAAAGGGGCACATGATGGAAGCTCCCTTGCAAATCAAGCACGAACAACTTCCAAGACCAGAAGTGGCAGCGGATTGAAGGTGTAAAGTGTGGCACGATAAGTGTTTGATGAATGTTTCAATGAATGTGTGTAGGTGAATCAAGGAATATCAAGCTCTGAAAGCCTTCCAAGAGGGAAGGAAGCTAGAGGAGAGTGTGCAGAAGAGGCACAAGTGTTTGAACTCTGAAAAATGATTCTGGAGAAATCTCAACAACATTTCATTAAGTTTCAAAGTTGGTTTTTACAATGTAAGGAGTCTTCCTTTTATAGATGAAGGAGTGACTCAAAAACGTGCTAAGAAAGCTATTCTAAGTGTAAAAGAAGCTTGCTGAGGAAGCTACACAGTCTAGGAGACTTGGAAGGCAAGGTAAAACTTGCCATGTCAGCAATCCGAGTGAAGAAGATGATTCTGTGTTTCTGGCGCTGGGGCGCCATCCTGCTTCCTTTTTGGTTCTTTGATTTTCATCCTTGGTAGCCTTCCTTGGTTGTATGTACATGATTTCTCCTCTTTATTAAGGACCTACAAAACAATGTAAAGTTATTTAGCAAAGAGAAAAGATTAAATTCTTAATCAACTTCCCTTTCATAGTCTTAGTGTAGTTGATGCTTCTTTGGATGGGAAGTCCCTTTAGGGGTTGCCATCATTCCCTCCCTCTTTAAAAACGATTTGTCCTCAAATCGGGAAGAAAGAAGAAGCACAACTTTGGTCTTTATTGTCATCCTGGGTCAAAGATATATCTACAAAAGATAGCCAAAATGAGCAAATTGAATATGAGATATGCAAAAAGAAGAATATGAAATGAAGGCCTTGTGACAAAAATGTGATTAGAAGAAGTCTTGGCCATTTTGATTTCACTTTCTTTGGAACATTCCCCATGATGAAATGGAGAATCAAAGTGATGTTTTTGAAAAGAAGAAAGGTCAAGCTATTTACCTCCTAAGGAAGGAGTTACTATCATGCATACCTTTGTCTCCTTCGTCTTTTCTTGAGAAGGTTGCTTGTCCAACCTAATATCTTGTTTTCTTTCTTTTTCAATTTTTTCTTTGATTTTTATCTCGTCTTCTTTCACTTGTTCAGGTGTAAGAGGAATCAAAATGATTTTATTTCCTTTATGGAGGAAAGTTATTTTGTTGGTATAGCCATCATGAGTGGAACTATGATCATATTGCCATGGCCTACCAAGTAAAACATGCCCAACATCCATTGGAACTACATCACATAAAACATGTTCTTCATATTTGTCAATGGATATTGGTATCAGTACTTGTGTGTTAACTACTATTTCTTCATCCTTTGTGATCCGCTGAAGTTTATAAGGATTTGGATGAGGAATAGTAGGTAAGGCCAATTTGGTCACCACTCTAGAACTACAACAATTGCTAGAAGAACCACTATCCACAATCAATGAACAAGTGTTCTCCCTTTGAGATTGTTCTATTTCTTTGGTTTGACTTCCAAGAAGTTTTCTAACCAACACTAATTCACCTTCACAAGGTAAAGCTTCTTCCTCAAATATGGAAGTATCCGAGTCACTAGAAGAATCTTCATTTTCACTTTGGTGGTCCAAGAGATAATGTCCTCGCTCTCAACATGAGTAACTCTAATTTTTGCCTATATTCTTCAACACTCATGTTTCTTTGTTGAAGTCGATGGAGCTTGTCCATGACTTCTCTAGCATAATAGGCCGGGACATGTCGTCTATGTAAGGCTGCTTTCAACTCATTCCAGTATTGAATGGTGTAGTCGCCATGCATCTTTTGGTCTCTCATGATGGATGTCCACCAATAGAGGGCTGCACCTTGAAAGGTTAAGGTGGCTAAGGTCACTCTTCTCCTATCATCAATGTTGTAGCACTCAAAAATCTATTCAACCTTCATCTCCCACTCAAAGTATTCTTCAACATTATCTCTTCCGTAGAAAGGGGGAAGGTCAAGCTTAGGTTCCACATGATGGTCTTTATGGTTATGATGAGGCCGAGGAGGGTGTTGATAGTGATCATAAGGTTGGTAAGTATGGTGATCACTATGTTGGGAGTGATCATCATGATCATGATTTTGCATATGAGAGTGAGTCCCTTGTGTGTGCCCGCTTTGATTGAGAGTAAGATTGGCGACCATTTGCCTTAGCTCATTCAGCTCAGCCTTGGTTCTATTGAGCTCTTCTCGCAACTCTATGTTTTCCTGATCTTGAGTGACATTACCTTGAACACTAGAGTGACTCATGCTTGTGAAGTAGAGAAAGTGTTTTCACAAAGATTTGAAAGCCTTGCACAAGTATGAATCAAAACTTTGGAAAAGAGAATTTTATGTGTTTGGTGAATGACTTCTATAGAGATTCTAAAGGTGAAGAAGTCGAATAGCTCCCAGGAAGGAGAGGTGAGTCACAATGGTCAATCTTAGAAACCTTGTCCTTCCTTAGCCAGAGTGTCTCCTGACGTTTCTCACTCAAGTTTCTAGATAGAAGTCTTTCAAAACCCTTTTGAATGCAAAGATGTTATGCTCCTAGAAACCAAACGAAGGTTTAACTAAATGAAACGCGCTCCTAAGTATCACGGAGACATAAAACATAAAAGTCAATCAAGCAAGGAAAGTAAATGAATGGCAATGAAGACAATGAGAAACGGCCCTATGTGAAAGTGCAAGTGACACTTGGAGCCCCTTCACACAGTTTCACACTAAGAGGTGGAAACTACCTATTACAATGTTGCTTAGTAGACTTGGAATTGCTTAAAAAGCATTTTCCCAAGGTACTTGAAGTATGAAAAATGTAAAGAAAAGTAAATTTCAAAGGTTCCGCGATACAAGGCTTTAAAAGTAATAAAATGAGCAACAATATGTATATAGTGAGAATCTACTAAAGCTTGATGTTGTATAGCTCTAAAGTGTTTGAAAAGTGTGGGGTGAAGAATGGAGAAATGCTGTTGATTGCTGAAACAAAACTGCAGCTTGGAGAACAACCTTTGTATCCAATTCTACAAACTCTCCACTTACTAAGATGCTACCCTATTGGAGAAAGCTTGCTGAAGCTGGATCACCTCAAAAAGAAGACACACACCACTGTCAAACACACAAAACCGTGAGGGAATAGGACAGCTGCTGCACCAGAATTTAATTAGCCAAAAACCAAATTGCTAGCACAGTATGGAGGCCAAAAATAATGAATTCTAGTGATATAAGGGCTGGAATAAAAGCTAGCACTCAAAAGGAACCTAGGATAGGGTCTAGAACAGATTATAAAAGCAAGAAAACACTCAAAACATTGATTGAATTCTGTGCAATGCAAGTTGTTTGATGAAAATTCAAAACTGTTTGATGAAATGCCACAATGAACTGCAGTTTTGGTATTTTTCTGATTTTAAAATTTTCAAGAATGGATTGCAGGGTTTAAATTGCTTTTTATGAATGTTTTATGGTATATGGATCATGTAATGGTATGTGGAAACATAAACCCAGCTTTTGCCAATCCAAAAAGCACTTTAGCTATGGCTAAAAATACCAAATAGCAAGCAAAGTTTACTGCAGCAGCAAAATGAGTGGAAAATGGGTGGTTTCAGTGGTGATAATGAATGGCAGTGGTTTAAATGATCAAATGATAGCTAAAGCAAGTTTATATGATCATAATAGATGTGTACAAGCACTCAAACAGCAAAGAAAAGTGCCACAGCAAAATATGATAGGTCCACTTCCTATTTTCAAGCAATGTTACGGGTTTTTGATGTGATTTGGTGAAATGGCTCAAAAGTGACCAAGTGAACAGTAAAGATCAACGTTGATGCACCAAATATATGTGTGGAAACAATCAAACTGTGCCAAAATCCACTGAATCACAATTTGCTTTGTTGAGCTCCAAATTTCAATCAAAAATGGAAAGTCAAACTATGATTTTGCAGATTTAATGAAAATGGACCAAAACAACAACTGAAACAAGTTTCAATTGATGAAATACACTTGCACCAACAGTTACAATGCACAAAAATTCACTAAAACACAAATTCACTAAGAGAGTTGCCAATTATGCAGCAAAAATACATGAGATGTGCAGCAGATGTGAAAAATTTCAGTGAAGCAAAGCTGGCTGGATCAAGCAATGTATAAGAATTGTCCTATGAACTAGATCTAGCTTGGAACAGAAGAGCTAGAAGAAATTAAATGGCCTAATATTCAAGCAATGAAGACAGCAGCACGGTGCATAGCTGTAATATTCAGAACCGTGACAATATGAAAAGTGCAGAATGATATTTTGACACAACTGAACCATTCAAATTCGAATTATGCACTTAACAAGGTTTAGAATCAAGTGATAACTGATCAAACACATAAATCAAAGTTATTCACAGGTGCAGAATCCGAAAAACTGAACAGATTGACACCCGAAATAACACTTTTGCTGCAGATTTTTGCAAATTATGCAGAACTCAATCACTCAATTTGGTAATTTGTGATTCATATGAGTGTTAATCATTCTGGACACATTCAAAATCATAACACAATCTTGATCAAAGCTTAAAACAGAAGTAATATGGATCGAAGCAGCAAACACATGATCAATCCGAGAAATCAATGTGATGCAGAATTTTATTTTCGTTTTTGAACAGCAAACTGTGTTTTCAATGCTTTAGTTCCATGATCAAAGCTAGACAATGTGTCTTGTTGCTTTATATGATCAAAGTGGATCTATCACGGCACTGAACACAATTACAATCAAACAAACACTGGCTGAACAGATACAAACACTATGACAGATTAAAAACGGCAAAAACAATTGCACAAGACATAACAGAAACGGAAGTCGAATTTGAAAGCTGAATTTGATGCAATTAATCCAAATGCACCGATTAAAATGATGGAGAAACACTACAGATCAGTGAACGAAATCAAGGATTCACTCAAAACGAAAATCAAACCAGAAAAATGTAATGTAACAGTACACAAAGAACAGAACAATACGGTAACATGAAAAAAAAAATTGGAATAAAGAGCACTTTGCTCTTGAAGCACCACAAGAACGTCTAGCTCCTGATGCCAAATGATGGAAGCTCCCTTGCAAATCAAGCACGAACAACTTCCAAGACCAGAAGTGGCAGCGGATTGAAGGTGTAAAGTGTGGCACGGTAAGTGTTTGATGAATGTTTCAATGAATGTGTGTAGGTGAATCAAGGAATCTCAAGCTCCGAAAGCCTTGCAAGAGGGAAGGAAGCTAGAGGAGAGTGTGTAGAAGAGGCACAAGTGTTTGAACTCTGAAAAATGATTCTGGAGAAATCTCAACAACATTTCATTAAGTTTCAAAGTTGGTTTTTACAATGTAAGGAGTCTTCCTTTTATAGATGAAGGAGTGACTCAAAAACGTGCTAAGCAAGCTATTCTAAGTGTAAAAGAAGCTTGTTGAGAAAGCTACGCAGTCTAGGAGACTTGGAAGGCAAGGTACAACTTGCCATGTTAGCAATCCGAGTGAAGAAGATGATTCTGTGTTTCTGGCGCCTGGGCGCCCTTTAGGGGGCGCTGGGGCGCCATCCTGCTTCCTTTTTGGTTCTTTGATTTTCATCCTTGGTAGCCTTCCTTGGTTGTATGTACATGCTTTCTCCTCTTTATTAAGGACCTACAAAACAATGTAAAGTTATTTAGCAAAGAGAAACATGCTAAGACTTTAGAAAGAAAATATTAAATTCTTAATCAACTTCCCTTTCATAGTCTTAGTGTAGTTGATGCTTGTTTGGATGGGAAGTCCCTTTAGGGGTTGCCATCAGCACATCTGTAAAAAAAGGAGGAGTTTTGCATTTGCCAGAAGATGATGCCATACTAGCCCAGAATCATCTTCTAACTCAAAAGCTAGATAATTTGACAAAGGTTCTCTCACAATTTCCAAAGGAGATTAGGAATGTCTCCCAAACACAGCAGCTTTGTGATTTTTGTGGTTGTGACCATATTAATGGTCAATGTGCTATGCTAGAGGAAATGCAACTGGAAGCCAATTACATGGGTAATCAATTCCAGTATAGGCAAGGTAATTTTAACCAAGGTAACTTTAGCCAAAGTTGGAAGAACCACCCTAGTATTGGACAAAATCAGAATAACCCATCTGGGCAATCAGGAAACTTCCAACAGCAACAACCATCACCTTTATGGTAGCAAGTAAGCAGTTTGACAGAGATTGTCAAAAGCTTGAATGATAGGTTTGATAAATTTTTGAAAGTCTATGAGTCTCAACAAGCTAGTGATCAAGCCAGCTTCAGATCTTTGGAGATGCAAATTGGTCAACTGTCCAAAAGGGTAGAAACCACTGAAAAGAATCAGTTTAGGGCTAACACTGATGTTAACCCTAAGGATGAGTGCAAAGCTATTCTGACGAGAAGTAAAAGGAAGTCAGAGGTGGAAATAATTGATATTGAAAGCAGTGAGGAAGAAGATGAAGAAATGATTAGTAATGAAGAATCTGATGAGCAGGGAAGTAGTGAAGAAGAAGTTGACGAGAAAGAAGAAGAGGAGGAGAAAGAAGTAAAGAAAGAAAGTCACTGGGAACCATTCAGGGAGATCTTTAATCAGGTGATTGTTGTTCCTTCAGTACTTCCACCAATTCCTGATTACTCTAAGAGGATTAAGTATTATCTTGGAGAGGTAATTGATCTTGATGATGAAGAAGATCAGGAATTTTGTGTTAAGCCTAGAAAGAAGGATCATCCGAAAAAAAGAAAGGATCTAGTGAGTTTAACTCTTCCATGTGTCATCAACGATGCAGATATAGGAAGAGCCATGATTGATTCAGGATCGAGTATTAATTTGATGCCTTTCAGTTATTTCAAGAAGATTGGAGGGACAATATTAAAACCAGTTCAAACTACCCTGACAGTTGCGGATGGTTCTATTAAGAAGCCAGTTGGTAAGGTGGAAGATGCAATTGTTCGAATTGAGCAGCTGGAGTTCTTGATTGACTTTGTAGTTGTTGATATGGCAAATGAGGGAAGAATTCCATTAATATTGGGAAGACCTTTTATGAGGACTTCTAAAATGTTGATGTGTTTCAATGACGAGAAGATGATATTAAGAGATTAAGAACAGGTGTTGATTTATGATGGCGCTAAAGAAAGTACAATCAAAATAAAAAAGACAGCCAGATATAAAAAGTTAAGAAGAGAAGCTGCATCTGAAGAGCACACAACAGGTACTAATACTAATAGCTGTCATGTTTTGCAGGTACCTATAAGTGAAGAAGGACAAAATATCCATCTTGAACCAAAAGAAGACCTATTCCGACCAGGCATAAAGGTGAAATATAAAAAGAAGGAGTGGGTGATAAAAGAGCTGAAAGAGAAATGAGTGGTGGAGATTGAAGCACCATACTCCAGACACACAAAGCAGGTGGATGGAAGAAAGCTGAGGATTTGGTGTACTAGAGACACCAACACGAAGGACAACACGTGATTTTGCTGGAAGAATATATTTTGTTGTAAAACATTTTTAGTATTTTGGACATGTAATTCTTTGGATATTTAAACAATTTTTGTGTAGCATCTACTGAAGGATGCTAATTTTTATGTATCTACTGAAGGATACAGGAAGGTACACCTAGTGATGGGTGTTGGTAAGGATTGCACTTACTGATGAGTGCTAGCTAGGTTTGGGTCAGGCTCGTGACGTTAAACAAGCGCTACCTGGGACGCAACCTAGTTGATTATTTGTTTGTTTTTAAACTCTGTCTTAAGGGAATTATATGTTTGCATGTGCATCTGAGAGGGGAAAGGCATGAAATTGAAAAATTGAAGGTTAAAATCAGGTGCGACAGGGTGGAATCACGCAAAAGTAAGCAAAGAAGAGAGGGATAAAATTATCGCCCACCGCTGAGCGGTGCATTGTACCGCTGAACGGTGGCTGCGCAGACCCCGCTTGGGCTTTTAAAAGCTCAGCGTTTCTAGGGTTCTGGAATTTCAAAAATCCTCTTTGAAGCTCGCCCAAGCATTCTCTGTGAACCCTAACACCCATTTTGCACTTTCAAAGGTTTTCTAAAGAGATTTCCCTACTTTTTCTTATCACCCATTCACAAAAACCTCATTTTATACCATTATCTTGTCAAAAGTTCTGGGTTTTTAGTGAGGGCTTTGCATCGGGAGGCATTCATCATCAATTAGGAAGAAACCTTGCAAGCATCTAGTCTCTCCACTCAAGTAAGTTGTGCAATTTCATTCTTAGGGTTTCTAAATTTGAAATTTGATGAAGCACATGCTTAGGAACATGATAAATTAGGGCTTTGATTTCTATGCATGATTTGATGAAGTAGAAACTGTTTGAACCAATTGAATTGCATGGATTTGGTCTGGATTGATGAAATTAGTGTTAGAGTGGAGAATAGGGCCATTTGGAAAAGGATTTTGAAAAACCCTAGTCGTCATCGCTGAGCGGTTTGCTTGGACGCTGAGCGGTGGCGTGGCTTAAGGCAAATCGCTGAGCGGTCTTCTTTGACGTTCAGTAGTCTGCTGTAGATTTTTGTTGGATGCTTGATTTTTGATGTAGGGACGCTGAGGGGCCCTGTTTTTACCTCAGTGTTGAACTGTAACTGGTTTGGAATCTGATTGATGATGTACTAACCTCTAATGATGAATTCCTGGGGAAATTTGAATTTTATTTTATGCAGGAATGTCATCATCATGAAGAAGGGTGAAAACTCTTGGCAACAAGAGGAAGGAGCCTGGGAGGCCAAGGAGGTTTTATTCTCCTAGTCTCCTCTCTAGGAAACATGAGGAACATTAATTGATTGTGCAGGAGAGGAGATTATTGATGGAAAGGAAGGCCACTTTTATCCCAGACTTGGCTCCTGAGTTTGGAATGGAGATTATGAGGAGAGACTGGGAGAGGCTGACCACATATCCTGTACTAGCAAGCATTGAGCTGGTAAAGGAATTTTATACAAATGCCTTGACCAGAGGAGGAGTTTATGCTGGGAGATACATGAGTTATGTCAGGGGACAGATCGTTCGGTATGACCCCAACACCATCAACATCTTGTTGGGTGCTGAATGGCCAGGTGTACAGTGCCAGTATGCAGCACTTGTTGGGGGGTTCAGAGACAACATACATTGAGAGGGTTATGTGCCTTCCTGGAAGGCATTTTCAGAACAATCCAAATGGAGTACCCGTCAACATAAAGAGGGCAGATTTGATGCCTTTGGCGAAGTACTGGATGGCATTCACTCATGCCAACATTCAGCCGTGCTCTCATGTTTCCGACATTACCATGCATCGGATTATCTTCATCTACTGCATGCTGAGGCAGTTAGATGTGAACATCGGGAAGGTCATTGCAGACGAGATTCAGAGCTGCGCTACTACTGTGAGTAGTAGGACACCGCTGGGACATCCGTCCCTGATCACCTTTTCAACAATCCACTTCCTTTTCTTGAATTTTACCTGTGAGCCTCGTGGAAGTGGTATATCTTCTGAGTGAATTGTTCCTCCTTTATCAACCTACTCATTTTTAGGTACCTGTAAAACACTACAACTGTTAGAATTGGTACCTGTCACGCTTTCTTCTGATGCAGCTTCTCTTCTTGACTTTCTGAATCTGGATCTTTTCTTTATTCTAATATTGTTCCCTTTAGAACCAGTATAAAAGAGCACATTCTTCTTATCTCGCATCATGATTCTTCCATCATGGGCACTAATGAACATTTTAGACATAGCCATGAAAGGTCTTCCAAGAATAATTGGAATCCTCTCATCATCTTCAATGCCCATAACTAGAAAGTCAGCCAAAAACTCCAGCTGCTCCACACGCACAACCACATCTTCCACCATACCTAGTGTCTTTTTATTGGAACCATCCACCACCGTCACATTAAGATTAGATGGTTTTAATGTCAACCCTCCAATCTTTCTCAAGAACCGTTCAGGCATCATATTAATGCTGGATCCAGAGTCTATCATGGCTCCTTCTACCTCAAAATCATTTATAATACATGAAAGTGTCAAACAACCTGGATCTTTTACCTTAGGCGGATAATTCCTTTTTGGAGGTTGAACTTCAAATTCTTGCTCATCTTCATCTATATCCAAATCTATCATATCTCCAAGATAAAATTTCATCCTTTCAGGAATTTGTTGGATTACAGAAGGCACCACAATCACTTGGTTTTCTATAAATGGTCTATTGTGACTGAATTTTTCTTCCTCTTCTTTCTCACCTTCACTGCTGCTTATTTCAATGACTTCTCTTTCCTCCTCTTCCTCATTACTGCTTCCAATCTCCACAACTTCCCTTTCAATTTTTCGCTTACTTCTTGTAACAACAGCTTTACATTCCTCTTTAGGGTTAACATCAGTGTTAGCCCTAAATTGGTGCTTCTCAATGGTATCTACCCTTTTTGACAACTGCCCGACTTGCATCTCTAAAGATTTGATGCTGGCTTGATTACCTGCTTGATTGGATTCATAAACCTTCAAGAATTTATCAAATCTATCATTTAAGTATCTGACAACCTCCAAATGGGTGACCTGCTGCCATATAGGTGAAGGTTGTTGTTGCCTGAATCCTCCTGTTTGCCCTGATGGGAAATTCGGTGCCTAACTAATACTTGGATGATTCTTCCAACCTTGTTTAGCATTACCTTGGTAGGTATTTTGAAACTGATTTCCCATAAAATTAGCTTCTTGCTGCATCTCTTCAGGCAAAGCACATTGACCATTGATATGGTCACCACCACAGAAATCACACAACTGCTGTGTTTGGGAAACATTACGAATCTCCTTAGGAAGTTGTGAGAGAATCTTTGTTAAATTATCTAGCTTTTGAGTCAGAAGATGGTTCTGAGCTAGCATAGCGTCATCTGCAGGCAAGTGCAAAACTCCTCTCTTTTGTGTAGGTATGCCTCTTTCACTGTAATTTTCCTCCTCATTAGCAGCCATATTTTCTATCAATTCATATGCCTCATCTTCAGTCTTTTGTTTAACATTGCCTCCAGCTGAGGCATCCAGCATCATCTTTGACTGAGTGTTCAATCCTCCAAGGTATGCAAGAACCAAGGTGGTTTTGTCAAAACCATGGGTTGGCGTCTTTCTCAGCAAGCCCTTAAATCTCTCCCATGCTTGACCTAAAGTCTCTTCCATACCCTGCTTGAATGAAGAAATTTCCAGCTTCCCTTGAGTAACTTTGGACTGTGGAAAATATTTAGTGACAAACTTTGTAGCCACAGTCTCCCATGTGGTGAATGTTCCTTAAGGAAAGGAATTAAGCCACGCCTTAGCATTGCCGCTAATGAGAATTGGAACAAGCTAAGCTTTACTCGTTCATCTGATACACCTGCCATCTTCACAGTGTTGCAGATTTCACTAAATGTGGTCAAATGATCATTTGACAAGCCGTAAAACTGGTTGCCTTGTACTAGGTGTATTAGTGCTGGACTCATCACCATGTTGGTCGTTTGATCCGTAGGCATGGCTACGCTGTTAAAGTGAAAAGGACCTACAACATTAGATTGATCTGCCAATGTGCGTCTTGGAGGAAATTATTCTGCCATCTCCCCTGTTCTTCTTTCTGGTGAAGGTGACAATAATCTGCTAGGAGAAGGAAATAAATCCCTAAATGGGCGTCTGACTCTACTTCTTCCCCTTGTCTCGCTTAAGCCTTCAAAAAGAGGTTGGGTATTTTTCTCGCAACCCACACAAATTTAATGTGCATAAAAGAATGCAGTATAGATTAGGAAGTGACTCCTAGGTCGTCTCTCAAGGACCAAATGTGGTTCGATAATTAGGTCAGACACGAAGTGGGGGGGTTTTGTGAAAGGTTTGTTAATACGGATGAATTAAATCAAAACACTGACGCAAACAGATAATTAAACACAGATATAAAAGCGGTTTCAAAGACAGAATGGAAACAGTTGGTCATTAACTTAATTACAATGCTTCCTATCACAGATCAACAAAATAAAGTAGCGTCTCAAACCTCTAATCCAACACAGCTAACCAATTAAGCGAAGGCTAAACATGTTTTCATAAAAGCGAACTAAGCGAACGCGATGTTAACATCAAATCCAATTTACACCATGCAGTTTCACCAACTAAGCGAAGACTCAACACCAACTGGGCAACTAAGCGTATACCCAATTGCAAGTGCAAATATAGATTTCACATTAACCAAGTCAGAGTGACAAACACAATTACAGTCCAGAAATCTCAAGGAAACATTATAATATCGCTAATGACCAACTCAATTAACCTAATCTAACATGAAAACGAAATTAACACACCTGAACAAAACATACAACATAGTGAACAGAAATAGTAAATTTAACGATCCTAAAACAAGATGTATGAACTAATTGGAATGCAGTAGAAATAAATATCTAAACTCATCAATGCTCTTAAATTGCAATGTTGAACTAACAAATTAAATGCACATTGGGATAAAGCTTTGAAATTGTAAACAAAATCACCACTGTGCTTAACATGAAGAAAGGAAATGCAATGCTTTTTCTAAATTAAAAGGAAAGAAATGACACCGTCCTGCTTCCTCCAAAACCGAAAATGACTCAGCGTTTTCTACTAAAAGGTCGTGACACACTTTCTCCAAGCAAAGAACAACGTCTCCTAAAGCTGGATGTGGCAGCCATGCTTTTGTCCAATTAAAGAAAAATGGTTGCACCCTTTCTAAATAATTAAGCACCGTCACACCGTTTTCAGCTGCTCTAGGTGAATCAGCGTGTGCACCTCAATCAAAGTGACTCACCGTTCACATTAGCCACCACTTCCCTAGTTGAAGTCAGCGTTGTGCCCGTGCTACCAGCCAAGAATTGAATGCTTCGTCTAACAGTGTAAAACAACTTAAGATTTCATTCATTCATCTCCTTGGAACAGCATAAAAAGAAGATCAAGCATGAAAGCTCTCCAATGTTCAAATACTAAAAACCTCCAGAATCTCCAAATTTTTCTAAATAAAATCAAATGAAATGTGCTCTTATTTTCCCCCAAGCCGTGACATGTACTGGAACCAAAAGAAAATAAAAACATCTAAAGCAAAGTGTTGAATCCGACTAGCCGTAACCCTCCATATTGAAATCCAAGTAAACGAAAATGAGCGTGTGTTCCCTCCAGAAGCTAAATGTAATGTCCTCTCCAGGGTGGCGGCAACTCCCTTTAATAATCAATGACCTATTCTCCTTAGGACCGTGTAATGTGGAGTGCAGCCTAGTGTGAAGGCCTGTTGGACTTTGTAAGCTGCTGCTAAAGCTACTGGATCATTGTGTGCTAATGGGCCATGAAGTGTTGTTGTTATGCACCTCCATCACGTCTGCAACATTTTCTTCTGCTGAACCGTGTGATCCCATCCTTGTTGGACAATCCCAATGTAGGCAACTGCACCAGCTTCCAAGACGTGGTGCCCTCCTCTCCGTTGGGCCGTATATGCTATTCTAATATCTCCAAGCACCTCCCATTGCTTCATTGCTTATGGTTTCACGTGTTGGATCGTGCAGATGGACCGAGACTAGGTGTTGCTGCTGCCAGCTCTTGCTTTGGGCCGTGAGAAGGTTGTTATCCATTTCTCCAAGTGCCATGAGCGCCCCATTTGAAATAAGCGTGTTGCACTTTTGTTTAAAAGGAAATCAGTGTACAACACAACCCAATGCATTTAACTTGATGCAGTCCCCTCTTTGCTGGATGCTCCACTTCTTTTTTTTATTGTTGGACCAGGTGTTGTCCGTGTGGAGGCTGCCTCCTGGATGCTGCTGTTACATGGGCTGCACCCCCTTTTTACTCATTTAATCTCAAAATGTCCCAAATTATATTTTCAGAATTTTTCCTGTAATTAATAATGCAAATAATTAACTCAGATAATTCAAATTAATTAAAATTAGAATTTTCGGTCAAATTAAGCACAATTACCAAAAACGGAAAATACCGGACATTTAAGCATAATTCCCTTATTAATTCTAGCACAATAAACCAAGTGAAGTCAAGAAAATATTGACTCATCACTCTGCGTCGCCGCCTGGGCGCCAGACAACACTTTTCCATGCACTAGGACGCTCAACGGTGGAATTTACCGCTGAGCGATTCACAGACTCTTCTTTTCTTCCTTTTTCTCCTTCACTCTTGAGTCTATGACCTTCCTACTTCATTGCCATCTTCAATTTTCATCAAAAACCCTGCAAAAAAAATGCAAAACAAGCATAATATCTCTAAAAACAACTTTTGACTCTCATGTGACACAACTTAAGAGTTTTACTTGATTCTAAGCTCATTTTAAGCTACAAAGGGTATGATTTAATATCAAATTTATGCATGAAAATAACGATTTTGAGACCGTTATCAGTATTGAGTGGCCAGGAGAGTAGTGTAGGTATGTTGCTCTTATAGGGGAGTACATTGATTATGAGGACATCGAGAGGGTGATGTGTATCCCTGGGAGTCACTTTAAGTGGAACCCTAATGGAGCACTAGTCAACATCATTAGGGCGGACTTGACTTCCCTGGCGAAGTACTGGATGACATTCACTCATGCCAACATACAGCCATGCTTCCATGTCTCCGACATCACTATGCATCGGATTCTCTTCATCTACTACATGCTGAGGCAGATGGATGTTAACGTTGGTGAGGTCATTGCCAACGAGATTCAGGGCTGTGCTACCATTGTGAGTAGCAGGACACCACGAGGACATCCATCCCTGATTACGTACCTGTGTTAGCAAACTGGGGTGGACACTGTAGTTCCACCTTATGAGAGACCGAGGAGGGCTATTGATGCCTCATATTATCGTCAGTTTTGTGGAGGTAATGAGCTAGTCGGAGCAGTTCCTAGGAGACGTTCTGGGAGAGCAGCAGTTCAGCAGGAAGATGCACCTGCAGATGCACCGGCACAACACGCTGAGCCTTTCTAGATGAGGGACATGTATATGTCCATGATGGAGGCTAGGATGGAGTCTCTTCGTAGAGGACAGGTAGCTACTGCAGAGATGATTATAGGACTGTACGACATGCCACCAGTGCACAGGTGGACTATGGACAAGTTCCATAGTGCGATGACGTGGCCTCAGGAGCAGGCACAGGGCAGAGGGTCTGCAGCAGTTGGAGCACCAGGCAGAGATGATGATGACCAGGAGGATGATGATTTTGAGGATGCACAGGCTGGGGATGAGTATGACTCTGGTGAGGACATGGACTGATAGGGCATCTACTAATGGATGCCAGTACTTAGACAGGGATTTTTCTTTTTCTTTTGTACTTTGGATTTGTAGAATAGGTTGAACTTTATTTTATGTGTCTATGCTTGGCTTGTACACTGATTCTGATGATGGTTTGATATGATGTTACTGCATGATGAGTTTTCTCAAATGATGATTGGATGTGGATGATGATTGAGTTTGTGTTGCATGCTGATATACATGTGAATGGTTCACTAGCTTTGTGAACAGATGTGTGATGATTTATGATTGTGGTTATGATGCTAAGTAGGGTGTATGAATGATGTTTGAGAAAAGCACAACTGTGTGAGGTTTTAAGCTCCACAGTATTCATTGATATATGTGCTATTCATATGGAAGCATGAATGATGTTGCCTGAGTCTTTATGATTGATTGAATTACATGTTTATGTCATGTGATCAAGGCCATTTTTGGAAGCCATTCTTAGCCAAATATTAACCCAAAGAAAAGAGAACTATGTGTTCTACCTTTTTTGAACCCTAGCCTTGAAACAGGATGAAAACCCTTGTTTTGAAAATTTTTACCTTGAGTTGGGTTGAGAATAATTGTATGATATTGCCAAAGTTCAAGTTTGGGGTTGTGGGGGAAATTGAAAGGCAAAAGAAAGGCATTGAGCTCAAGTGTTGAATGAAAGAAAAGCATGAGAAAAGAAAAGAGAAGAAAGAAAAAGCATGAAAGATGAGCTCAATGTAAAGAGAAAAAGGAAAGAAGTTGGGAATCAGTAAGATTGGTGAAAAAGAGAGTTTGTGCTTGAACTTTGGATGCTAAAATAACTCTCTTAACTCAAGGATCTTGTGTTCTAGAAAGCCAATTTTTCTTGATTAACCCAGCCTCATTATAAGCCTTGAAAAAGTCCTTGTGATGATATTTGTATGTGAGAATGTTGATTGTAGTAGATGAAGGGCAATTTGGTTTCATGTGATATGTGAATAGCAGAGGGAGGGAGAGACCTCTTAAACACTTGAGTGATTGAGTGAGACACTTGCTTAGTGAAAATTGATAGATTCTATGTTTACATTTATGCTTAGTGGATTGATCATTCATAAATGAAACATCTGTTGGAAAATATGTGATCATGTGAACTAAGTTAAATTGAAAGCATGAATGCATCTTGATAAGATTCCATTGAAAATCTGAATTGAGTAACTCTTGTTGTGAGAAAAATAAATTTTGGAAATGTTGAACTATTTTGATGAAAAAGTGGAAAGCCAAGTTTTGTTTTATTTGTTTGAGGACAGGCAAAGTTTTAAGTTTGGGGTTGTGATAACGGTTGGAAAACCGTTATTTTTAAACTTAAATTTGATATTAAAACACACCCTTTATGGCTTAGAATGAGCTTAAGACTCAAGTAAAACACTTAGTTGAGTCACATGAGAGTCAAAAGTTATTTTTAGAGATATTATGCTTGTTTTGCAGGGTTTTGATGAGAATTAAAGATGGAAGTAAAGAAGGGAGGACTTAGACTCATGAAAGAAGGAGAAAAAGGATGAAAAGAAGAGCTAAGTGCATCGCTTAGCGCCAATTCCAGTGCTGAGCGTCAGTTTCATGGGTAAAGTCACTACTTCTCGCTTGAGTGGCACCGCTGAGCGTCCTGTGCGATTAGAAGGCCAACACTGAGCGGCATATTGGACCACTGAGCGGTTTTGCGATTAGAGGCAAACCGCTGAGCGGCCAAATTAAGCGTTGAGCGTCCATCAGATGGGCTTGGACTTAAATTCTGTTACTTTATGCGCTATAAATAGCCCCAGTGCGATTCTCAAAGTATTCTTTTCGCAGGCATAGACGTCCAAAGCTATTCTACACTCCTTGGAGGCGGTTCCTTGGATGCTTAGGCTCCAATCTACCAAATTTAGGGTTTATTCTTCCATTCTTTCATTTAATTCCATCTAGTTCACCATGTCTATGGTGAACTAAACCCTTTATTGTTGGGGAACAATGTAATCTTTTGAAACTCTCTTATATTGAAATTCTTGGTTTATTCATATGCTTGCATATGCCTATATTATCAATTGTTGGGTTCCTTACCTTTGCTTAATGCTTTTATCGTTTAACTCATTCGGTAAATGTTGTTTGTCTTTATTGATACGGAGACATACAGTAATGTCATGAACTGGGGGGAAATTCCTTGATTAAGCTAATACCGCCTAGAGATAGGGGTAGGACGATCAATTGTATTTTTCTTCCATTTATCATGCATTATTAGTTACTAGGGGAGGCTAGAGATAACAAGCCAATAATTAGTAATAGGCTCTATTCGCCAAGAGATTGGGTTTAGGGTAGACCAAGAAAGTTTGCATGACAATGTGATAAATATTAGAATTAAATAAGAAGAGTAGATATAAGAGGGTGGATAAGATGAAATTGTAAATCCCAACAACTCTATTCATCCATAGTTTGTTCTAGCCAATTGATTCACTGCATTTTGCATGTTTATTTTCTTCTTGCATTCAAAAACCTAAATTTAATTCTTTTCTCAAGTCTTATGCGATCTATTTACACGAAAGTTAAGGCCTAAGAGTCCTTTGGGAGAACGATATTTGGTCTTACCATCTATTATACTTGATACGATCTAGTACACTTGCCAGGGGTTTAACAGGACTACATCCCCTGACGAATGAGGTAGCTCAGCCATATATCTATCACAATAAATAAGATGAAAGATTAATAAAACACTTATAAAATAACATATATTATTTAACAAAAGCCATAAATATTTACACAAACATGAAATTCATACATAATCATATGTATTGGTCATATGTATATTCCGTCATTGTGATGTTCTCGAATTGCTTGTATATCATCAATTAGAGGGTCGTCATCCAAATTTATTGTCATTTTAAATGGATGGTTATCAACAATATGAAGATTACTTAGATTCTCTTCTTTATCTTTAATTTATCTTTTTACTTGAAGAGCAACATACCAATGGTCAGACGCAGAATCTTTGACATAAAAAACCTGACCTGCTTGATATGCCATGATAAACAGTTCGTCTGCATAACCAACCTTTCGAAAATCAACAAGTGTCATACCAGATTCATCTATTTTTACACCACTCTTATTGTCGACCCACTTACATTTGAAGAGTGCAACGGAAAACTTAGTGTAATCAACCTCTCATATCTCTTCAATTCTACCATAGTATCTCATGGATCCAAGTACAAGATTTTGATCTTTGGACGTGGAAAATTGTAACAACTTAGCTTCTAGACTGACACCACTATTTTGCACTGTGCTTTTATCATCCAAATTCTTTGTATAGAATGTGCAATTATTAATTTCATAGCCTGTACAACATACAACATCAATCTTCAAACCATTTGTTAGCCACAACAAAGTTTCACAAGACCGTGATTCTTTCAAAACATCAGATTTGAACTAGGCCAAGAATGTTCTGTTATGCTCCATCAACTGCCATTTCTCTGATTGTCTTGGATACTTGTCCTTTACAACGGCTTTGTGTGCTTCCAAAAATAGGATCACTTCATCTGTGCTCTTTAATATGTATAGATGTGCTTGCATAAATTCTTCACGACTTTTTATCACCACATTCACACATCAGATGCTTTTACTTGTAGACGATATTGATTTTTAACGTACCTGATGGGCTGTCGCAACCCACACAAATTTAATGTGCAATTTAGAAATGCAGTATAGCTAGGAAATGACTCCTAGGTCGTCTCTCAAGGACAAATTTTGCGGTTCAAGAATTAAGTCACACACGAAGGGGGGGGGGTTTGTGAAAACGTTGTGGTGAATACGGATGAATAAAATCAAATCACTGACTCAAACAGAAACACAGACATAGATCTAAAAAAAAAACGGTTTCAAAGACAGACTAAAAACGGTTGGTCATTAACTTAATTACAATGCTTCCTATCACAGATCAACAAAATAAAACCAACTCAAACCTCTAATCCAACACAATTAATCAACTAAGCGCAGTCTAATTATGTTTTCATAAAAGCGGACTAAGAGAACGCAATGTTAACGTCAAATCTAATTTACACCATGCAGTTTCATCGACTAAGAGACGACTCAACACCAACTGGGCAACTAAGTATATACCCAATTGCAAGTGCAAATACGGATTTGATATTAACTAAGTCAGAGTCACAATTACAAATATAGTCCAAAAATCTCAAAGAAGCAATGCAATATCGCTAATGACCAACACAGTTAATTTAAGCTATCATGACAATTAAAGTGACAAGACCAAACATTTTAGACAACATTAAAACAAAAATAAAATACTAGACCCCAACAATGTGACAAACAACTATCTAGCTTAATTAAAATTATTAAATGCAAAACTACATTAAAGAAATGAAAAACAACTAATCCTATTATGCAAACTAATTCAAAACAAAAGAAATAAGAAAACACAACTTTTTCCTACTAGCAATTTATGTGACCAAGTGCATCCAACCAAATTAAATTAAAAGTGCAAAAGGGCTAGAAAAACCCCTTGGGCCGTGAGCATCCTTGTGGCATTCCAAAGTCCAACTTCAAAGTCAACCTTCACTAAACTATAAAATATGTTGCCTCTTGTCCCATGTGCTTCTTTCTTCAAGAAAATTGAACATAAGACAACCTCACACCATAAAAACCGTGCACTCCTCTCTCCATGCAGCAAAAATTCTTGTTCCACACACCAAGACACCAATTTACGTGAATCACCAATGCAATGGTTGCAAACAATGCTTCAAAAAGTCCACAAGTCAAAAAGTGCTCAATTTCTCCTACCCTTGTGCTACATAAGCAAGGTCAAATGAAAAATAAACACCAAAGACCTCCCTTCCTCATGGTAATTCTCAGCAGAAACAATGCTAGAGGCAAAACCAAAGTGTTAAAAATTAAATGCATCATTCTCTCTCCTTTCTACACACCATTTTCGTTTTTTTTTCTCTACCAACAGCCATCATTCATGTTTTCTTCCTTCAATCTACCAAAAATACACCCAAGAAAACCCAAAGTTCAATTGCAAATCAACACAAGAACAAGAAACCCAAATTTCTACTCATTTGACCCAACCAAACCTTCCTATTTCTTCAAGCTTTTGGTAAAACCGAAAATCATACTCCTAGCTCAAGGTCCAGCACCATTCAGCCATGATAATGTAGCACAAATTCTAGCTCATAAAATGCTTCCAATCAACAAGAACAAAACACAAGAAGAAAGGGTCCAAACTCAAACACCCATACACCAACTCAAGCTTCCTTCACTCCAAAGCCCATCAAGAACTTCATTTTCATCATCCAATCCAAGTAAACCAAAGTAAATACGAAATTACTGCAGCAAATGAGAAGAAAAACGAAATGGAAAATGGGTCTTCATTCAACCAAAGAAACCACCATGAAAAAGAAAAGAACCACCTCCAAGCTCAAGCTTCAACATGCAAATGGAAAAATGCAAGAAGAGGAGTGATAAATATCCCTTTCCTTAAGCAAGAATAAGTAAAGTTTCAAGCAAGAGAAGAAGAAAAATATGATCTTGGTCATTCCATAGCTCTAAAAACGTAAAACCCTACATGGTCTCCAAGAGAGAGTTCATACAAGGCAAAGCAAAATGAAAGTGTGAAATGAAGTGTGCCCCCAATGCTAGGGTCGGCCTATACTCTAAATTGCCGAGAATCCCTATAAAATGGGTGGGGTCCACCTCTAAAAGAAACCCTAGGGCTTGGCCATGTGTCACAAAATTGGGCTTTTACAATTTTGCCACTAAAAAGGGTCCAAAACACCTAATTCTAATTAAGGACTTCTAGAAAACGAAATTATAACTTTAATTAGAATCTAAATGACTAAATGTTGAGCCTTTGAATGTGTCACGCCATATCCTAATGCTCCAGATGATGTTTCCACAACTTCCCTGCAACCAGAAATGCGCTTAATCAGCTCAGAAAGTCCAAATTAGCACAATTACGAATTTCCGACCAAATTAAGCAGATTTCGGAAAACGGGGAAATAACAGACAATTAAACACAATTCCCTGGTTTATTTAAGTGCAATAAACTAAATACAGTTCAAGAAATAACGACTCATCAGTACCCTTTCAAAATCTTCATATAATGCTCAATAGGGTACATCCATCTTAAGTATACTGGTCTACGCAACTTTATTTCTCTGACCAAATGAACAAGTAAATGCACCATGATGTCAAAAAAAGGATGGAGGGAAAAACATTTCTAGCTAACACAAGATGATGATAATTTTGCTTTGAAGTTCATCTAACTTTGTAGGATCAATTACTTTACTACAAATTGACGAGAAAAATGAGCACAATCGAGTTATGGTCTGCCTAACTTTTTGGGGCAAAATTCCACGAATTGCCACCGGTAACAATTGTTGTATTAAGACGTGGCAATCGTGAGACACACTATGATTTATACTTTTAAAAAAAATTCACGATGATTTCATACTAAAATGGATACTGGTAGTTTCCCAAAGTTGAAACACACTATGAAGTATTGGGTCTAAGACTATTGATTGAAATCACGGCAATGAATACCTTCAATGAATACATACAAACCTAGCATTTCAATGAATACGTTCAATGAATACATTCAAACATGCAAACCAAGCATTTCAATATAGCACAAAAATTTCATCAGAGAAGAAAATGGAACGTACCCGGGGTAGCAGAGATGGTGCGGCGGCAGAGGTTGGCACGACGGCAGAGCATGGTGTGACAGATGACAGAGGATGGCGTGGCGGCAGAGGATGGTCTGCGACGGAGAAAGATGGCGCGACAACAATGGAAATTCGCGTGGAGGCAGAGGAGAAAGCTTCAATGTTTCAGAATCGCGTCGAGAAGATGAAACTGTTCAAATTTTTTTTAACCTATTTAAGACCTACTACCACGGTTGTAACGAAAACCGTTGTCATATAGTAGTATAGGCCGCGGTTGAGCAGGCAACCGCGACCTATTCTCCTTAAAAAAAAACATAATGGAATTTTTGAAATTTTTTTCAAACGATATGCCGCGGTTCAGCACCGAACTGCGGTCTATTCCCTTAAATAATTAAAATTTATTCAGATCAGGGAATAGGCCGCGGTTTATCTTAGAACCGCGGCCTATTCCCTGACGTTCTGAATCCCCCAACTGCCTTCCCAACTGCCTTTTGGGGAATGTCAGAAAGTAGGAGGGGGAATAGGTCGCGGTTGCAAACTGAACCGCAGCCTATTCCCCTGCCAATTTATTGCAGGAGTGAAACGTGGAGAATGTAAGAAGGTTGCAGGGGGAATAGGTCGCGGTTCTATTTGCAACCGCGACCTATTCCCCCTGCTACCTTCTGACATTCCCCAAAAGGCAGTCCTGCAATAAATTGTCAGGGCAATAAGCCGCGGTTGCAAACAGAACCGCGGCCTATTCCCATGCCAATTTATTGTTTTTCTGACGTGGCGTCAAAGGCAGAAGTTGACTAGGGTATAGGCCGCGGTTCCTCTCTTAACCGCGGCCTATAAGTTCGAGTTATTTTCAAAATTGCCACCGCGCACTATTATGTTGTGGTTTTTGGTGAGCCGCGGCATAATGTGCGCTGTAAAAAGCAAATTTTTTACTAATGTTCTTTTGGTTGAAGTTTTGTTTTTTCGTTCCTTATATTTGTTAGTTTTCTCAGAACTAGTATCAACAATGACTTTTTCCAATCATTTTTTATTTGTCAGTTGTTGCAATTATACTAGCCATCTACTATTTTAATGGATTCCTATAATTTTTGCAACGAGTATCTTCTAGTGGAGCATCAATTCCATATCCACGCGGTGTCAGCCTCTTAGTATAGTCATGATTTATCCTAAACTCAGTTTCATATGATTAAGTTCGGTTAATGGTTGATATAATGTAATTTACTCTAATATTGAATATTGGATTAAATTTGTATTGGAGATTTTTGCACGGTAGTAAATTATTTTTAAATTTTATGACATGAAATTATTGAAGTAAGTAATATGGTTCACTAAAGTTTAAATTTACTAAAATACTTATGATTTTATATCCTTTAAACTTAACTACTATCTTCATGTTGAAAAATTTTCAATTTGTATTTAGGATTTTAAAATTTGAATTACAATAAATTCTTCACATATAAGTGTGCCTAATGCTAGAACATAAAATTTAAATTTATTACTGTTCTAAATTTTTATACAATTATGTAAATAGCTTAAATGTTAATACGAAATCCAGGTTTAACACCTTAAAAGAATTGTATTAGATTCACAAGTAATGACATTCCAAACTAGAGTATTAGATTCACCTTAAAAACTACCATTGCTACTATAATCAATCTTAAAATGAAAAAAAAAATTAAAATAGTGGCAACAAAGAATACTTAGCATGGGTAGGAGGAGAACCGTGGTGCGACGACAGAGGTGGAGGCACTACGAGGCGCAGGCGTAGGCACTGCGACGAAGATGTTGTCGCCGGTGAGGAGAAAGATGCACGAGGCGGCGACGAAGGTTGAGGCACGACAGAAGGAGGCAAAGTCGCGAAAGGACGAGGCACAACGATGCAGGTGGGCCAAGAACGACGATAGAGGCACGACGAATGACAATGGTGGAGGAAGAAGAATAGTGGTGGAGGGAGAATAGTGGAAATGGCACAAAAGAAGAAGAAATATCGCGTGAAAAAATACACTTAGCAATTATGGAGACTTGTAACTCCAGATATTACTTCGGTTAACAAAATAACCGAATCAGAAAGCTTCTACTACCTCGACTATTGCAGAGACCGATGCCTAAACATTTCAGTAAATGTCATTTTTTCAAATTAAATTGAGCCATATGCCTCGGTCTGGCACCCACTTGAAGCGGAAAAGCTCTATGGCCTCGGTTTAAAGCAACCGAGGCATTATCTTATTGTATTATATTCAACACAGAATGCTCAAAAGGAGAAGCTTTTTAGCAAGCTATACTGTCTCAGGTGACTGCAGAACCAATGCTATATCATTCATTAGTCTTTTCATCACAGTGGCAGCAGAGAATGTGGAAGGAAGAGTAGGGAGACCAGGGATATATGCATCGGTTTTGAGTGATAATCGAGGTAGTATCCTTTTTTGGCACCGAATCTTTTAGAGCCGTAGCATATAGTTCGTTCAAATTTATAGAATTGCCACCGCTTTTTTATATGCTTCGGTTTTAATGAAAACGAAGCGTAATGTGTGAGTTTTAATCCCCTTTGTTTACTAGTGCTTCTACATCATCTTCATAATCGTCATCCTCATCATCCTCCTCCATAGTTGAAGCTTTAGCTGCTCCAGCTCCACTAGCCTGTGGCTGATCATTTGGCCATACCACCATAGTGTTAAACTCGTCCATAGTCCACCGTTGTCCAGGGGGGAACATACATCCCTGTGATCATCTCTATAGTGGCCACCCACCCTCTGTGTAATGTATGCATTCTGAACTCCATCAAAGACATATACATGTCCCTCATCTGAAAAGGCTCTGCATCATGAGGTTGTGCTTGTGATGGTGGTGATCCTCTCCTTCTAGGAGGATGTCGTGGTGGTACTGGCTGGGCTGATTCATCTTCCCCGCAATACTGTTTATAGTAGGCATCATCAATTGCCTTCCTTGGTTGCTCCATCAGCGGTGTGGAAGTGTTCATCCTAACTAACTCACAAAGGTGTGTGATCAGAGATGGATGCCCTAAGGGCGCTTTGTTGTTCACAATACTGACACAAGTCTGAATCTCATATGCTATGACCTGTCCAATGTTAATATTTAGCCCTCTAAGCACACAATACAGGAAGATGGCTCTATTGACAGTAATATCAGACACATGAGAACATGGCTGAATGTTGGCATGAGTAAATGCCATCCAGTATTTTGCCAAAGGAGTCAAATCAGCTCTCCTAATATGCATGGGCACATCATTCATGTTCCTCTGAAAATTCCCTCCAGGCACACACAGTACACTTTCCACATCATCAAAATATGCTCCCTCTTCCATATTCAGTGCAAACTAACACTACACACCAATCCACTCAGTATGCAAAAACCTGTTAATGGAATCAGGATCAAACTGAATCATTTTTCCTCTCACATAGCTCATGTAGTCCTTTGTGTGAGTGTTGCCAAATGACCTTGCATTTGTGTAAAATTCCTTGACTACCGCTATGTTTGCTGGTTCAGGGCAAGCAGTTACATTCTCCCAATTTCTGCTATTTAATTTCTCTCCAAATTGTGGAGCAAAGTTTGGTATCCACCCCGTTTTGCGTTCCATCAAGAGTCTTTGGTCTTGGACATCTGGAAGTGTTGTTCATGCCTCATAGAGAGGACTTTGTTAAAATAGGGATGCTCTGGTTCCTTCCTCTTGGTTCCCACAGTCTTCATAATCTTCCTTGATCAGGAGGCCATCCCTGCATCAAATACAATTCACAAAACCACAAGAAACACTATCAAGCATTAGTAAATCACAAGACCAGCTCCAACACACATCCCTATCATCGCTGAGGGCAAAACAGGACCCCTCAACGTCACCTCTAACCAGAAACATTCAGCCAAACAACATGCAAAGGCCAGCAACCAGTAAAATTACATCCTCCATGATGAGTCGATATTTTCTTGACTGTATTTAGTTTATTGCACTAAATTAAATCAGGGAATTGTGCTTAAATGTCCAGTATTTTCCCGTTTCTACTAATTGTGCTTAATTTGACCGGAAATTCTAATTTTAATTAATTTGAATATTCTAAGCTAATTATTTGCATTATTAATTGCAGAGAAAATTTTGGAGATACAATTTTGGACATTAGAGAAGACATCAATTCATTCAAGACTCTCCCCAAAGACATTTAAGAATTAATCAAATTTTAATTTAGTAGATTAGGCTTTTTAAACCAAGTTTTGTAATTTGGACCAATTTTTGGTAATTTAGACTTAGCCCAAGTGTAGGAGAGGGTGACTTAGCACCTTAGGGTTTTATTTGAGGTGGACCCTACCCTTACTAAGGGATTCACGGCCTTAAAGAAAAGGAGCAGTCGTCACTTAACTTGGAGGGAGCTGGAACGTTTTCTCTTTTCTTGAAAAACCATGTTTATCTTCTTGGATTTTGGATGAATGAAAAATTGGCACACGGAAGCCACCACCTTCATTTTTAGTTTTTTTTGAGCTTTTTCAATTGTAGAAATGGGTAGCATGCTGTTATGGGATTTTGGATGAAATTTTAGAAGCATTTTTACTTGTTCCATAGGCTAGACACAAACAGTTATTTACTTCTTGGTTATTCACGTTTTCTTTCAATTGGAAAAAAGGCACCTCTGTCACGTCCCGGAAGCAGCTACACATATTCATTTTATTTTCTTTCTTTAAGATTCACAAGAAATGCATTTTCTTTATTTTAGATAAGGCAAAGTGATGAAACACTTCAGAGGGGGCATTCACGGCTGGTATGGAAGCAGCTGACGGTGCACGGCCTCGGGATAGGGATTTGGTTTTAATCAGCACATTTCATTTTTTTATTAGCAAGCACATGGGTGATTTGTTTTTGGAGAAAGTGTGGTGGTGATTTCATCTTGGAGCTATTGTCACACGCTGGTATTCAATCTTTGCCTGATTTCAATTTATAGCAAAAAGAAGCGGTCATTAAATTTTGCTTAGAGAAAATAGCTGCACGGGTTTTATTAATTGGAGGAAGTGGTGTGGCTGGAATGTTTGAGCGAAAGCACACAGCTGCCACGCCTACATACTGCATTCATTTTTATCCATATTATTTAGAAGTTTAAATGTGCAATTTTCCATTCCGCCGAATGTGCATCTCCTTTGTTAGTTGAATGTTGCATTTTAATAGCCTAAATCATGTTGGGATATTATTTGTCTATTCCAGTGTTGGGTTTAGTATTTTCTTTTACTTTAATGTTGTGTAGTATGTTTGTTAGTGATAATTTAACTGTCATATTAGCTTGAATTAGTCGGGTTGGTCATTAATAAAATTACTTTGTTTCCTTGAGATTTCTTGGACTGTTCTTGTGTTTATTCTGTTCTGCTTGGCACTCTATGAAATCTGACTGTGTTCTTGCAATGGCTATACACTTAGTTGCCCAATTGGTGATTGCATCTTCGCTTAGTTGATCAATCTGTATAGAACACATAGGATGGAATAGGTGTATTGCGTTCGCTTAGTTCGCGATTATGATAGCATGATTAACCTTCGCTTAGTAGGTTAGTTGTGCTGGATTAGAGGCTAGAGTAGTTTATTCATGAGACCTGTGCACTTTAATTGTCATATTGTTGCTCCGATTTAGCTCAATATTTAATCTGTTGTGTGCCTGCGATTAGGTATACGCTTAGTTGCCTAATCGATGTTTAATCTTCGCTTAGTTGATTAGACTGCATGGTGGATTACTAAGCATTGCATTCTCTTAGTTTGCAATTTTGAAGACCGAATTAGCCTTCGCTTAGTTGGGTGATTCGTGTTGGATTTGGATTAGAGTAGTGTATACTTGTCGTTGATCTGGGATAAGAAGCATAGTAATTGAGTTAATGACCAACCGTTTTCATTCTGTATTTGATTCCGTTTTTACATTTCTATTTGCATTTCTACTTACCTTTCTGTTTGCATCCGTATTTTAATTTAATTCATCCGCATTCACAAACCCTTCACAACCCCCCCCCACTTCGTATCTGACATAATTCTCGAACCACATTTGGTCCTTGAGAGACGACCTAGGAGTCACTTCCTAGTCTATACTGCATTCTTTAATGGACATTAAATTTGCATGGGGTGCGACACCCATCACTGCAGAAATCGCGCTCAGCGCCAGTCTGGCATTGAGCGGTAAACAGTCCAGACTTTGAAAACAGTCCTAACTGGCCTTCAAACACTACCCTCATGCATTTTTCACAGTTCTAATCCTTAATCAAGCAGTTTAATCTGTCTAAATAGTGATTATTTCAACCAATCATGCATAAACATCAAAATACCTCAAGAATCATGCTTAGACAACATTATACAGTCAAAATCATGCTTTCAAAACCCTAGAATGTAAAATGCATGTACTTACTTGGATGGAGATGCTTAATGTGTGAAGAATGCCCAAGGAAATAGGGGAAATCAGATCCTAATAGTAGTTCTCTCACAAAACCCCAAACTTAGATGGAGAATTGGTGCAAAATTTGTTACCAATGAGGAGCATTGGTAAATCTTGAAGAAATTAGTTTTGATGATGCTACAAGAAGTTTCACTTGAAGAAATGTTTAAAAGCACTTTTGTAGAATATAAGTGTAATAGGAAAGTCTTTAAATTTTGTAAAAACCTGTATTTTTACTGAAATAATCGATTATGAGAAGCAATAATCGATTATCTTGAGTCTTTCAAGGATAATCGATTATCACTTCCAAATAATTGATTATCACATTTTGAAAAACTTTTAACGGACTTGAATAATCGATTATCACTTACAATAATCGATTATCAGTGGCAGTTGGGACTTGACCTTTGATATTCAGGGTAGCTGGCTATATATTGGACTTCTGATATTTTCAGAAGTAACGTTTTTGAACAGAAGCTTAGCAGAATATTGTTTGACAGAGGAAGTTCTCAGAAGCTATAGTTCAAAGTTCCCTTGCTTGATCTCGTGAACAGGAGAGGCTCGCGTTTCGTGTGTCGATAGTCGAAGCAAGCTCTCTTCGAGTTAGCAAGGTGCTCTGCCTGGTCTCGTGAAAAGGAGAAGCTCGCGAATCGTTGGTCGATAGCCGGAGCGGTTCTCTTCGAGTTGGCAGAGTGTTCTTCTTCCGGTTCGTTCGTCGAAGGAAGGTTTATTTTATCAATTGTTATTCATTATATTTGTAATCTGTGAAACAAATTTTTAGTGGAACTGTTAATCACTTTTATAGTGATTAACAACTGGACGTAGATTCTGTTGAATCGAACCAGTATAAAAATTACTCGTGTGATTTTCTATTCCCTACACTCTTTATCTTTTACGTATATCAACTGTTCGACAAATTTTCTGAAAGAAAATTGTTTTTCTAAAAAGGACCAAATTGATTTTAAAAAGGTGACCGAACACGCTTTCCGCTTACTCTAAGTTTTATTCCGCTGCGCTTTACTCTTCAAATCATACCATTTCTGGTACCAACAAAATTGGTTGGAGAAAGGGTTTTTGTGAAGAGGGATGAAGGAGAAAGTGGAGAGAATCCTTTGGAGAGAGCTTTGGAGTGGCTAAGATGAGAGGGGCCTAAATGAGATGGCTTGGGCGAGATGTAGGGTAAGTAAAATACCTAATGGGCCAACTCACGCTGCGCCCAATTTAAAACCCAAAGACCCAACACTGCAGAAGTCGCGCTTAGTGCCAAGCTGCCGCTGAGCGGTGGGCGCGGGATCAGTTCTCCTATTTTCTAATTTTCCCTCAGCGTTCGAAACCAAACCCCTTTAGCTTCCACTCTAAATTTTTTGAATTTCGTATATTTTCCACTCACTTCACACCCCTTCTCTTAAACAATTAATTCAATCTCTCATACCACTAAAACATTCACAATTAAGCACCTATAATGCAACTAGAACAGAAATAAGTCAAATCAAACAAAAATAAATTCAATCAACTGGGTTGTCTCTTAGGTAGCGCTTGTTTAACATCACGAGCCTGACCCAACTCTTCTAACACCCATCAGTAGGTGTGAACCTTCTTACCATCACCCATCAGTAGGTGTTTAGTAGATTAGTATCCTTCAGTAGATACTCAATCATCTAGCATCCATCAGTAGATGCTATGCCTTAGCTGGCTCATAACCAAACAAAACAATGTTCCAAAGTATTTAAATTACATCACCAAAATAATTAAATCAAAGAAATCAAATGTTTTTAAAATACTATGGTGCCTCTATTAACACCTTAGGAAGTGTACCAGATCATATTAAGTAATAAATAAACGGTAAGTCCGAGTATTGTCTACCAAAGGACTCTTAGGCCTAAACGTTCATGTGATTAATGGAAATCATAAGACTTGACTAAATAATAAATTGAGTTGTAAATGCAAAATAAAAATTAAACATGCATGCAAGGGTTTTGATCAATTGGCAAGAAAAAGATATGGATGAATGGAGTTGTTGGGGTTTACGATTTCTTTCTAATCCACTCTTAAATATCTATTATTCTTATTAGATTTAACTTTGTTATCAATGTTCATGCAACTTTCTATTTTACTCTAGTACAACGCTCAACGCTGGGTTCCCCACTCAGCGCTAGGTTCATCGCTCAGCGCTGGGTGCGACACTCAAGTGGGACGCTCAACGTTCACGCCCAGGCGTTTGGCAGTGACTTCACTGGAGAGGTCAGCGCTCAGCGCTGATTCTGGCGCTCAGCGATAGGCGCGACTCTATCTTCTCCCCTCAGCGTCAACGCTTAAGCATTTGATAGAGTCTTTATTTAGCAAAGCTGGCGCTCAGCACTGAACTGGAGCTGAGCGATGGCTGCGATTCTTCATTTGCACCTTTTTTCATCCCTTCTTGAGTCCAACTCCTTCCTACTTCAATATCCTTCATTCAGTTCTCGTTAAGTCCTGTCAAAACAAGGAAAACCAAGCATAATACCCATAAAACCACCTTTGACTCTCTTATAACCTAACTAATGCATGATTTCAAGCTAGTTTCTAAGTCATAAAGGGTGTGTTTTGTATCAAAATCAAGTATGAAAATAATGGTTTTTTAACCGTTATCAGCCTCCCAACAAGCGCTCTTTTAACGTCATTAACTTGACCCACTAAAGCTGAAGTTCCATCTTTAACGTTGGTGTTCCTCTTTCTTTCATCACACCAACTCATCAACTGCTTCCGATCGACCTTCTTGACTCGTCTCGAATGTGGAGCTTCAATTTCTATCACTCCATTCTCTTTGAAATCTTTCACAACCCACAACTTTTTCTTGAATCTCACAGGTGAGCTAAGTTTGAATTGTGTATCCAATAAGTCATAATGAACCATTTTTCCTTTATCATCCTTTTCTTCTTCCCTAACCTTTGACAAGAAACAAGTTTTACCTTTGATGACCGGCTTGGTAGCTTTAAGGCTAGTCATTGGTGCATCCTTAATGCAACTCTATGACTAGTTTTCTTTGCTTGAATCTGCTGCTCCGCTTTGAAGACATTAAAGATCACCTGATGGCAAAAATAAAAATGCTCTAGCTAGGATAAGCCAAATCTAGAAGTAAATCAAGCCATAAGTTAATGGATGAAGATGCGGAATATGATGGTGGTGAAAGGTGTTGATAGCTCATGGTTTTGATGAGTTGTATGGTGATGGAAGGTGTGTTTGGTGGTTCTCTAAGAGAGGTTGGGCCAACTCTTGGAGGAAGGTGGCTAGAGGAGGCCACTTGGGTTGCTCTAGCCTAGGGTGACCTTAAAAGAGTAGTATGGCACAAAAATTATTCCAATTGGAGGGAGACAAGTGGCAAAATTCCTCTCAAATGAGAGAGTGACATGTGGCCACTACCTATGGAAAAACTCTCCATTCCCTGAGTGACACATGGCCACTAAATAGGAGGAAAACTCTCCAATGGGAAGCTTCCACATGTCTAGGACGAAATTCTTCTCCCTTGTTCTTCAAGCTTAGCCAAAATGTTGACCCCTTGGTCAACACACCCATTTTGGACATCAGAGCATAGTCAACTTTGGGCCTTGACCCTTTGTTGACTTGTTTGGTCAAAATCCTATTCTACTTGGCCCAAAATACAAGGCCAAATTGAAATTATATACTACTAGGCCCATAATACCAAGCCCAAATAAAATCTAGACTACTTGGCCCATAATACAAAGCCCAAATAAAATCTAGACTACTTGGCCCAAAATACAAGGCCCAAAATTATTCTTATTCTACTAAATCTTCATGATGACTTTAGATGGCCTAAGAGAAAGAGTATAGGTCCATCTTTCATAGATGTCTCCAACTCTTCATGAATGTGCTAGGTCATGGCAAGGGGTATGCCATCATCACCTCCTCTTCTTGGTCTTTAAGCACTATTGTCCCATTATTCTTAAACCTCTGGCAAGTGTACCAGATCGTATCAAATAATAAAAATTGGTGATCCCAATATCGTTCTTCCCAGAGGACTCTTAAGGCCTCATCTTTCGTGTAAACAAATTGCTTAAGACTTGAGTAAAAGAAAATTAGTTTAAATGGTTTGAATGCAAAACAAAAATAAACATGCAAAGCCTAGATTTGATAAATTGGAGCCAAAGCATCCAAGAAATCTCCTCCAAAGGTGTAAAGCTACTGCAGACGTTGTTCTCTGCCAAAAGAATTACATTTGGATTCGCACTAAGGCTATATATAAGCCAAAAAGATAACAGAAAGATTTCAGAATCCAAAATATAAAAACAGACAACCGCCCAGGCGCCTAATTTGGCCGCTCAGCGGTTTACCTCAACACACGCCACCGCCCAGGTGCCAAAATTGAGCGGTTTGCCTCTTCTCGTCCTGGACGCTCAGCGTCGCCGCCTGGGCGCCAGACAGTAGCTTTTCTTGAACTAGGGCGCTCAGCGGCGAAACTTACCACTGAGCGGTTCACAGATTCTTCTTTTCTTCCTTTTTCTCCTTCGTTCTTGAGTCTATGACCTTCCTACTTCATTGCCATCTTCATTTGTCATCAAAAACCCTGCAAAACAATGCAAAACAAGCATAATATCTCTAAAAACAACTTTTGACTCTCATGTGACCCAACTTAAGAGTTTTACTCGATTCTAAGCTTATTTTAAGCTACAAAGAGTGTGTTTTAATATCAAATTTATGCATGAAAATAACGGTTTTGATACCGTTATCACAACCCCAAACTTAAAACTTTGCTTGTCCTCAAGCAAAACAAAAACAAAACTTGGCCTTCTAATTTTTCATCAAATAGTTCTACACTTTTCAAAATCCTTTTCTTCATGACAAATTATTTTCCAATTCAGATTTTTCAGTGGAATCCTACCAAAATGCAAGCCTGCTTTCAATCCAATCTAGTTCACCTTCTTCAATATTTCCCAACAGATGTATTATTCATGAATGATCAATCCACTAAGCATAGATGTAAACATGAATTTTAACAATTCTTACCAAGCAAGTGTTTCACTCAATCTCTCAAGTGTTTAAATAATCACTCCACTCTTTACTATTCACATTTCACAAAAAACAATATTGCCATTTATCTAAAACAATCAAAATCCTTACATGCAAATGCCATCACAAGGACTTTTCCAAGGCTTGTAATGAGGCTGGGTTATCAAGAAAATTTGGTTTTTCTGGATTGCAAAATCCTTGAGTTAACAGAGCTATTTCATCATTGAAAAGGTTCAAGTTTAAACTCTCTCTATCACCAATCTCCTTTATTCCCAACTTCTTCCCTTTTTATAAATTTTGCATTGGGTTCCTTTTCTTCTTTACTCATACATTTTTATTTTCAATACTTGAACTCAATGTTTTTTTTTCTTTTGCCTTTCAATTTTCCCCATACAACCCCAAACTTGAACCTTTTCATCACTTAAGATTATTCTCAACCTTACTCAAGATAAATAATTTCAAATCAAGGGTATTCATCTGTTTAAGGCCAAGGTTCAAAAAGGGTATAACATTTTAAACTTTTTGGGTGAAAATTTGGCTTGATAAGGGCTTCCAAACATGGCCTTGATCATATAACATAAGCATGCAAATCAATCAATTATCAAGACTAAGGCAATATCATTCATGATTCCCTGTGAACAGTACATATATCAGTAAAAACTCTAGAGCTCAAGACCTCACACAACATGCTTTCTCACACATTATTCATTTATCTTGGTTAGCATCACAATCACAATCGTAAACCACAATACATTTGTTCATATAGTTAGTGAACCATTCAAGTGGATATCATCACACATACATTCTCAGTCATCAACCACGTTTAATCATTATCAAATACTTGTCATGCATTATAATACTACCATCAGAACCATTGTACAAGCCAAGCATAGACACAAAATAAAAGTTCAACCAAATTTAACCTAATCTACAAATTCAAAGTACAAAAGGAAAAGAAACCTGGGTTGCGTCCCAAAAGCGTCTGTTTAATGTCACGAGCCTCACCCAAGCCTGTTTAGCACTCATCAGTAAGTGCGATTCTGACCAACACCCATCAGTAGGTGTACCTTCCTGTATCCTTTAGTAGATACATAAAAATTAGCATCCCTCAGTAGATGCTACCCCAAAAGAGTTTAAAAATCCATTAAGTTACATAACCAGAATAAACCTATTCTAAAAATTGTTCTAAAACAAATGGGATAAAATTAAATATCTTCAAATCTTTCCATCCCGGTTGGGATCTCCATCCTCCCACCTGATCAGTTGCCTTCTATCCACTCTTCTGATGGCTTTAGTATATGGTTTTCTGATCTCTATCTTGCCATCTTCTTTGATATTGTCAACAATCCACTTCCTTGTCTTGAATCTTACCTGTGAGCCTCGTGGATTGTTCCTCCTTTATCAACCTCCTCATTTTTAGGTACCTGTAAAACATTGCAACTGTTAGAATTAGTACCTGTCGTGCATTCTTCTGATGCAGCTTCTCTTCTTGACTTTCTGAATCTGGTTCTTTTCTTTATTCTAATAATGTTCCCTTTAGAACCAGTATATAAGAGCACATTCTTTTTATCTCACATCATAATTCTTCCATCATGAGCACTAATGAACATTTTAGACGTAGCCATGAAAGGTCTTCCAAGAATAATTGGAATCCTTTCATCATCTTCCATGCCCATAACTAGAAAATCAGCCAAAACCTCAAGTTTCTCCACACACACAACCACATCTTCCACCATACCTAATGGCTTTTTACTGGAACCATCCGCCACTGTCATAGTAAGATTAGACGGTTTTAATGTCAACCCTCCAATCTTTCTCAAGAAACTTCCAGGCATCATATTAATGCTAGATCCAGAGTCTATCATGGCTCCTCCTACATCAAAATCATTTATAACACATGAAAGTGTCAAACAACCTGGATCTTCCTCTTCTTCCTCACCTTCACTGCTGCTTAATTCAATGACTTCTCTTTTCTCCTCTTCCTCATCACTGCTTCTAATCTCCACAACTTCCCTTTCAACTTTTCGTTTACTTCTTGTAACAACAGCTTTACATTCCTCTTTAGGGTTAACATTTGTGTTAGCCCTAAATTGGTGCTTCTCAGTGGTGTCTACCCTTTTGACAACTGCCCAACTTGCATCTCTAAAGTTTTAATGCTGGCTTGATTATCTGCTTGATTGGACTCATAAACCTTCAAGAATTTATCAAATCTATCATTTAGGTCTCTGACAACCTCTGTCAAATGGGTGACCTGCTGCCACAAAGGTGAAGGTTGCTGCTGCTTGAAACCTCTTGTTTGTCCTGATGGGAAATTCGGTGCCTGACCAATACTTGGATGATTCTTCCAACCTTGTTTAGCATTACCTTGGTAGGTATTCTGAAACTGATTTCCCATAAAATTAGCTTCTTGTTGCATCTCTTCAGGCAAAGCACATTGACCATTGATATGGTCACCACCACAGAAATCACACAACTGCTGTGTTTGGAAGACATTACGAATCTCCTTAGGAAGTTGTGAGAGAATCTTTGTCAAATTATCTAGCTTTTGAGTCAGAAGATGGTTCTGCGCCAGCATAGCGTCATCTACAGGAAAGTGCAAAACTCCTCTCTTTTGTGTAGGTACGCCTCTTTCACTGTAATTTTCTTGCTCATTAGCAGCCATATTTTCGATCAAGTCATAGGCTTCATCTTCAGTCTTCTGTTTAACATTACCTCCAGCTGAGGCATCCAGCATCATTCTCGACTGAGTGTTCAAACCTCCAAGGTATGCAAGAATCAAAGTGGTCTTGTCAAAACCATGGATTGGCGTCTTTCTCATCAAGCCCTTGAATCTCTCCCATGCTTGACCTAAAGTCTCTTCCATACCCTGCTTGATTGATAAAATTTGCAGCTTTCCTTGAGTAACTTTGGACTGTGGAAAATATTTAGTGACAAACTTTGTAGCCACAGTCTCCTATGCGGTGAATTTTCCTTCAGGAAAGGAATTAAGCCACGCCTTAGCATTACCCGCCAATGAGAATGGGAACAAGCTAAGCTTTACTCGTTCATCTGATACACCTGCCATCTTCACAGTGTTGCAGATTTCACTAAACGTGGTCAAATGATCATATGGGTTTTCATTTGACAAGCCGTGAAACTGGTTGCCTTGTACTAGCTGTATTAGTGTTGGATTCATCACCATGTTGGTCGTTTCATTCGTAGGCATGGCTATGCTGTTAAAGTGAAAAGGACCAACAACATTAGATTGATCTGCCAATGTGCGTCTTGGAGGAAATTGTTCTACCATCTCCTTTGCTCTTCTATCTGGTGAAGGTGACAATAATCTGCTAGGAGAAGGAAATAAATCCCTAGATGGACGTCTGACTCTCCTTCTTCCCCTTGTCTCGCTTAAGCCTTCAAGAAGAGGTTGAGTATTTTTCTTGCTTCTAGTATGTCTAGTCTCCTGTTGCATGTACAAGAAACACAAACCCTAGTAGCACTTTTATATAAAAAAAATATTATTATATACAAATATCAACAATCAAGTCAAAATTAATCAATTTACACTACTAGATCCCCGACAACGGCGCCAAAAATTTTTTAAACCCTTGGCAAGTGTACCAGATCGTATAAAGTAATAAAAATCGGTAATCCCAATATCGTTCTTCCCAGAGGACTCTTAAGGCCTCATCTTTCGAGTAATCAAATTGTTTAAGACTTGAGTAAAAGAACATTAACTTGATTTATTGAATGCAAAACAGAAATAAACATGCAAATGCAAGAATTCAATTGGCTAAAAGAAACTATGAATGAATGAGGTTGTTGGGGTTTACAATTTCATCTTATCCATCCTCATATATCTACTCTTCTTATTTACTTTGCTTGTTATCAAATTTCCATGCAAACTTTCTTGGTCTACCCTTAACCCAATCCCTTGGTGAAAAGAGCCTATTACTAATTACCGGCTTGCTATCCCTAGCCTCCCCTAGTAATTAATAATGCATGATAAGCGGAAGCAAAATACAATTGATCGTCCTAAGCCTATCCCTAGGCGGTATTAACATAATCAAGGAATTCTCCCGAGTTCATGACATTACTGTACGTCCCCGTATCAATAAAGACAAACAACATCTATCGAATGAGTTAAACGGTAAAAGCATTAAATACAGGTAAAGAACCCAACAAGTGATAAATCAAGCATATGCAAACATATAAAGTAAACAAGAATTTCAATATATGAGAGTTTCAAAAGATTACATTGTTCCCCAACAACAAAGGGTTTAGTTCACCATATTCATGGTGAAACTAGATGAAATAAATGAAAGAATGGAAATACAAAACCTAGATTTGATAAATTAGAGTCAAAGCATCCAAGAAATCTCCTCCAAGGGTGTAAAGCTACTGTGGACGTTGATCTCTGCCAAAAGAATTACATTTGGATTCGCACTAAGGCTATATATAAGTCAAAAAGATAACAGAAAGATTTCAAAATCCAAAATATAAAAACAGACAACCCCCCAGGCGCCTAAATTGGCCGCTCAACGGTTTGCCTCAACACACGCCACCGCCCAGGCGCCAAAATTGACCGCTGAGCGGTTTGCCTCTTCTCGTCCTAGATGCTCAGCATCGCCGCCTAGGCGCCAGACAGTAGCTTTTCTTGAACTAGGGCGCTCAGCGGTGAAACTTACCGCTGAGCGGTTCACAGACTCTTCTTTTCTTCCTTTTTCTCCTTCGTTCTTGAGTCTATGACCTTCCTACTTCATTGCCATCTTCAATTTTCATCAAAAACCCTGCAAAACAATGCAAAACAAGCATAATATCTCTAAAAACAACTTTTGACTCTCATGTGACCCAACTTAAGAGTTTTACTTGATTCTAAGCTCATTTTAAGCTACAAAGGGTGTGTTTTAATATAAAATTTATGCATGAAAATAACGGTATTGATACTGTTATCAGATATACTAATCTCTAATGATGAATTTTTGTGGTGTTTTGAACTTTATGTAGGAATGTCTTCATCATCAAGAAGGGTGAAAACTCTTGGGAACAAAAGGAAGGAACCAGAAAGGCAAAGAAGGTTTTATTCTTCTAGGTTCCTCTCCAGGAAACATGAGGAACATTTCCTGACTGTGCAGGAGAGGAGATTATTGATGGAGAGGAAGGCTGCTTTCATCCCAAATTTAGCTCCTGAATTTAGAGCAGAAATCATGAGGAGAGATTAGGAGAGGTTGGCCACATATCTTGCACCGGCCAGCATTGAGTTGGTAAAGGAATTTTATACCAAAGTTGTACCTAGAGGAGGAGTGGATGCTGGGAGATATATGAGCTATGTGAGGGGACAGATAATCAGGTATGACCCTGACACTATTAATAGATTTTTGGGCACTGACTGGCCAGGTGAACAATGCTAGTATGCAACACTTGTTGAGGGATTCAGAGATATAGCAGATATTGAGAGGGTTATGTGCCATCCTGGAAGGCATTTTCAGAATAACCCCAATGGATTACCCGTCAACATAAAAAGGGCAGATTTAAAGCCTTTAGCAAAATACTCTATGGCATTCACTCATGCCAATATTCAGCTGTGCTCACATGTTTCCGACATCACTATGCATCGGATTATCTTCATTTACTGCATGCTGAGGTAGTTTGATGTAAATGTCAGGAAGGTCATTGCCGACGAGATTCAGAGCTACGCTACTACTATGAGTAACAGGACACCATTGGGACATTCATCCCTGATCACCTTTTTGTGTCAGCAGGCTGGGGTGGATACTGCAGTTCCACCATATGAGAGGCCTAGGAAGGCCATAGATGCTGCTTATTATTAGCAGTACTACGAGGAAGAGGAGGAAGCCGGAGTGCCTAGGAGAAGTTTTAGGAGAGCAGCAGCACAACATGAGCATATACCTGCAGATGCACCGGCACAGCATGCCGAGCCATTCCAGATGAGGGACATGTATATGTCCATGATAGAGGCTAGGATGGAGGCTCTTCGCAGAGGGCAGATAGCCACTGCTGAGATGGTAGTAGGGTTGTATCAGCAACCACCGGCACATATATGGATTATGGACGAGTTCCATGAAGCTATGGCTTGGCCTCAGGAGCAAGCACAGGGCAGCAGGTTTGGAGCAACTGAAGCACAAAATATGGATGAAGATAATGAAGAGAATTTTGAAGATGCTGATGATGGAGACCAGGAGGACTCAGATGAGGACTTGCGCTGAGGGCATCTACTGATGGATGCTAGCACTTGGACATGGATTTTTTTTTTCTTTTGTACTTTGAATTTGTAGATTAGATTAAATTTTGTTGAATTTTCATTTTGTGTCTATGCTTGGCTTGTACAATGGTTCTGATGGTAGTATTATAATGCATGACAAGTATTTGATAATGATTAAATGTGGTTGATGAATGAGAATGTATGTGTGATTATATCCAGTTGAATGGTTCACTAACTATATGAACAGATGTATTGTGGTTTATGATTGTGATTGTGATGCTAAGATAAATGAATGATGTGTGAGAAAGCATGTTGTGTGAGTTCTTGAGGTCCAGAGTTTTTACTGATATATGTACTGTTCACAGGGAATCATGAATGATATTTCCTTAGTCTTGATAATTGATTGATTTGCATGCTTATGTTATATGATCAAGGCCATGTTTGGAAGCCCTTATCTATCTAAATTTTCACCCAAAAAGTTTAAAATGTTATACCCTTTTTTAACCTTGGCCTTAAACAGATGAAAACCCTTGATTTGAAATTATTTATCTTGAGTGGGGTTGAGAATAATCTTATGTGATGAAAAGTTTCAAGTTTGGGGTTGTATGGGGAAAATTGAAAGGCAAAAGAAAAAGCATTGAGTTCAAGTATTGAAAAGAAAAATGCATGAGTAAAGAAGAAAAGGAACTCAATGCAAAATTGATAAAAAAGGAAGAAGTTGGGAATAAAGGAGATTGGTGATAGAGAGAGTTTAAACTTGAACCTTTTCAATGATGAAATAGCTCTCTTAACTCAAGGATTTTGCGATCTAGAAAAACCAAATTTTCTTGATAACCCATCCTCATTACAAGCCTTGGAAAAGTCCTTGTGATGACATTTGCATGTAAGGATTTTGATTGTCTTAGATAAATGGCAATATTGTTTTATGTGACATGTGAATAGTAAAGAGTGGAGTGATTCCTTAAACACTTGAGTGATTGAGTAAAACACTTGCTTGGTAAGAATTGTTGAAATCCATGTTTACATCTATGCTTAGTGGATTGATCATTCATGAATAAAACATCTGCTGCGAAATATTGAAGAAGGTGAACTAGATTGGATTGAAAGCATGCTTGCATTTTGGTAGGATTCCACTAAAAAATCTGAATTGGAAAATAACTTGGCATGAAGAAAAGGATTTTGAAAAGTGTAGAACTATTTGATGAAAAATTCGAAGGCCAAGTTTTGTTTTGTTTTGCTTGAGGACAAGCAAAGTTTTAAGTTTGGGGTTGTGATAATGGTCTCAAAACCGTTATTTTCATGCATAAATTTGATATTAAAACACACCCTTTGTAGCTTAAAATGAGCTTAGAATCAAGTAAAACTCTTAAGTTGTATCACATGAGAGTCAAAAGTTGTTTTTGAGATATTATGCTTGTTTTGCATTGTTTTGCACGATTTGTGATGAAAATTGAAGATGGCAATGAAGTAGGAAGGTCATATACTCAAGAATGAAGGAGAAAAAGGAAGAAAAGAAGAGTCTATGAACCGCTCAGCGGTAAATTTCACCGTAGAGCGTCCTAGTTCAAGAAAAAGTTGTTGTCTGGAGCCCAGGCGGCGACGCTGACCATCCAGGACGGGAAGAGGCAATCCGCTCAGCGGTCATTTTTGGCGTCTGGGCGGTGGCGTGTGTTGAGGCAAACCGCTGAGCGGCCAATTTAGGCGGCTGGGCGGTTGTCTGTTTTTATATTTTGGATTCTGAAATCTTTCTGTTATCTTTTTGGCTTATATATAGCCTTAGTGCGAATCCAAATGTAATTCTTTTGGCAGAGAATAACGTCCACAGTAGCTTTACACCTTTGGAAGAGATTTCTTGGATGCTTTGGCTCCAATTTATCAAATCTAGGTTTTGCTTTTTCCATTCTTCCATTTATTTCATCTAGTTTCACCACGAATATGGTGAATTAAACCCTTTTATTATTGGGGAAAAATGTAATCTTTTGAAACTCTCATATATTGAAATTCTTGTTTACTTTATATGCTTGCATATGCTTGATTTCTCAATTGTTGGGTTCTTTACCTGTATTTAATGCTTTCGTATAACTCATTCGGTAGATGTTGTTTGTCTTTATTGATACAGGGACGTACAATAATGTCATGAACTAGGGAGAATTCCATCACTATGTTAATACCGCCTAGGGATAGGTGTAGGACGATCAATTGTATTTTTCTTTCGTTTATCATGCATTATTAGTTACTAGGGGAGGCTAGGCATAGCAAGCCGGTAATTAGTAATAGGCTCTTTTCACCAAGGGATTAGGTTAAGGGTAGACCAAGAAAGTTTGCATGGCAATTTGATAACAAGCAAAGTAAATAAGAAGAGTAGATATATGAGAGTGGATAAGATGAAATTGTAAACCCCAACAACCTCATTCATTCATAGTTTCTTTTAGCCAATTGAATTCTTGCATTTGCATGTTTATTTCTTTTTTGCATTCAAACCATTTAAAATAATTTTCTTTTACTCAAGTCTTAAACAATTTGTTTACATGAAAGATGAGGCCTTAAGAGTCCTCTGGGAAGAACGATATTGGGAGTACCGATTATTATTACTTGATACGATCTGGTACACTTGCCAGGGGTTTAACACTTAGCGGTTGATTTGCGCTCAACGGTGGCTGTGATTCTTCTTTCAAGCACTTTTCCTTCTTCTCTTGATTCCCACTCCTTCCTACTTCAGCTTCCTTCATTCAATTCATGTTAATTCCTGCCAAAACAAGGAAAACCAAGCATAAAACCAAGAAAACCACATTTAACTCTCTTATTTTCTAACTTAAGCAAAATGCATGATTTCAAGCTAGTTTCTAAGTCATAAAGGGTGTGTTTAGTGTCAAACTTAAGTATAAAAATAACGGTTTTTGAACCGTTATCACAACCCCAAACTTAGAAGTTTGCTTGTCCTCAAGCAAACAAGATATAACTCAGTCTTCCACAAATCAACACAATGGTTCAACACATTCCAAAACTTTTTCTTTCAAGACAAGTAATTGCTCATGTCAGCTCATCAAAAAGAATTCAGTCAAGATGCACACATGTTGTTCACATAATCATGGTGTTCACACAATCATGATGTTATTCTCATGAATGATCAATTAACTAAGCCTAGATGTAATCATGAATTCATGGAATCATCCCTCAAGAGGTCACTCCTTCCCTCTACTATTGTTAAGTCTCCGGCAAGTGTAGTGAATCGTATCAAGTAATATAAAATGGTAAGACCAAGTATCTTTTTCCCAAGAGACTCACGACACTAAACAATTGTTATTTTGCTTAACAAATTAAGACTATAAGGACAATAATTCGGGGTTTTTGAATGCAAAATAGTAAAAGTAAATATGCATGCGATTTGATCAATTGAGGCTAAACACAAAAGTGAATGGATGATGTTGATAATATGAGATGAATATGTTGTTAGGGTTTTAGATTTCACCTAATCTCTCTCATGCATAAACGAATTAATCTTCTTCATTAATGTTAATGCCACTATCTAATTTACTTTCAACCCGATGTCTCGGTGAAGAAAGTCTACTCCTAATTACTAGTTCACAATGTCTTGTACCCCTAGCAACTAACACTAGTAAAAAATAGAGTTTTTACAGCGGCAAAATATTGCGTGGTGGAATTTTTGAAAATAAGTCAAAAGTAAAGGCCGCAGTTCTTTGGTGAACCGTGGTCTATATAGGAATAGATCGCGGTTCCCCCCAGAACTACGGCATAAAACCCATCTGATGTCTCCTACGTGGCACACCTGCAATAAATGGGCAGTTGAGCATCGGGGAATAGACCGCAGTTGTGTGGGGAACCGCGGCCTATTCTCCCTGTAAAATTCTGACATTCCCTCTTGTAGTCTGAACACCATAAAGGTTAGAGAATAGACTGCGGTTCCCCCCAGAACCGCAGCATAAAACCCCTCTGACGTTTCCCACGTGGCACACCTGCAATAAATGGGCAGTTGAGCGTCAGGGAATAGGCCGCGGTTGCTCTAAGAACCGCGGTCTATTCCCCTTGCAAACTTCTGACATTTCCCAAAAGGAAGTTGGGAGGCAGTTGAGGGGATTTAGAACGTCAGGGAATAGGCCATGGTTATGAGGTGAACTGCGGCCTATTCCCTGATCTGAATAAATTTTAAATCTTTAAGGGAATAGGCCGTGGTTGGGCGCTGAACCGCGACATATAGTATTAAAAAAATTTCAAAACTGCCATTTTCATTTACTTTTTTCAGGAGAATAGGTCACGGTTAAGTTATGAACGGCGGCATATTCCCCCTTATTACCGCGGTTAAGTGTGAAACTGTTGCATATTCCCCTCTAGGTTAAAAAAATAAAACACACTAGAACAATATCGTCTCCTTCGCGCAAACAGTTTCAGAGCATTGCTTCCCGTCGACGACGCCATTCTACTTCCATTTTCAATCGTTTTGCACCGTTTAAACTCAAATTTGTTCGGTGCAATCGCCATTTTCAATGTTGGAGAAGATTTTGACCGATCAGAATCGCCAACTACCACTTGGAAATGGTCAACTTCCGTCGTGCCATTCCTCTTCGCCGTGCCATTCCTCTTCGCTGTGCCATTCCTCTCTGTCGTGCCCTCCTTTTCGCCGCGCCCATTCCAGGTATTGCCTTTGATGCCCTTCGCCATTTTTTCTTTCTTCTACATGATTTGTTCATTCGTTTTTGCATAATAATATTGTTTTGGTAATGTAGACATAGAAAATATGTAGACATAAAAAATCTAGACATAGAAAATTTAGAATTGTTAGAATTTTTGCATAATAACATTTACTATTAGAATTATTAGAATTTAATCCTTAATAGAATTCCTAAACCTTATAATATTTGAGTAATCACTAGGTGAAATTAATGTTTGAATGGTATGTATGAAATTGCAGGTTTGATTTTCAGTACCTTATCTTTTTATTTAATATTTAGGAATGGATCGAAATTGGATTAATTTACCACGCATTAGTGTTGAGTACGAGAGAGGGGTAGAGGAGTTTATACAATTTGCACAACGTAATGAGGGTACAAGTGATGATGAAGTGAAGTTTAGATGTCCTTGTGTGAACTGTTTGAATGGGAGAAAGTTGAACGCAAGCCAAATTAGAGACCATCTTATATGTGATGGTTTCCTAAGATGCTATACAACATGGATATGGCACGGCGAAGAAATGCATTTTCTGACTGACTCCCAAACTGAAAATGTTATTAATTCCACCATGGAAGAAGATCGACCGGATGAAGACAAATTAGAGGACATGATCCGCGATGTTGGCGCAGAAAATTTTGCCAAAGGATGTCCAAAACACAAAACAGACTCGCGTAAACGATTACGAGCCCCTTGTAAACGATTACAAGGCTCTTTTTTGTGCACAGATTGCAGTACTTGGCCTAAATTGCTATGGCACTTTTATACATTGCACATAAATAAACCTAGACATCAATCATCAATCAACAATCATTTCTACATTGCACATAAACAAGCTTGAAATCAATCATCTTATTCCAATAAGAATTTGTACAATGTCTTCATATATATAAAAAATACATTGTCTTCATATACATTATTCTATCTTACTATGTTCACTACATGTCTACACAGGACAACTATCCTACAACAATTCATACTCCGCTAGCGCATCCAGTATTCTTATGTTATCGTCGTCAAATATCCAATCACGTACATATTACTTTCTGATTCCAAGCAATTCTTCCTGAAACGAAAAGATTCAAATTGTAAAATCATTCCAATCATCAAACAATAATGAAAATCATATTATGACTTACATCCGTATATTGTGGTATGTTTTTCCCATTGTATTTATCCTCTCCATCCCAAATTTTCATAGCTTTTAACATGATAACTCCACAGTCATGTCTGAAACAATAAAAATATATCGTCAACCACTTATGACAAAACACGTCATTTACAATAGCATATGTTTAAATTGAAGGATTATAACAATTTATAGGTTTGGTTGAGATGGGATATTTGTTTGTAGGACTGACAAAGGTCCAATACTCCCTTCCGGTCTGCCATTCAAGATGCAAAAAAATCGAGCAAGGTTTCCAGCCTACCAAGTAAAAATTAAAATAAGACGTTAAAAATAAATTATTAAATGAAAGTCAATAACATTATTAAATGGGGTCACACATACCACATCAGTGTCAATCCTTTTGCGGTCTCTTATGCCCTTCCCCAAAGAGTTAATAACATATATGTCTAATGTGCTAAGTTTGACTACATAGCACCACCAATGGTAGTCATGGCAAAAAGGAAGAAACAACTACAAACAAACAAAAGGAAAGTCAATACATCAACAATTGATACATGTCAAATACCACCAGAAAAACAACGAAAAATAAACCTCACTCACAAAGTCAGTTGTTGCAATGTCTTCAAGTCCAAAGTGTCCGGCACGCAAACAACTGTTGTAATTATGAAGACTAAACACATGACTATTTTTTGGCATCTTCCTATAATCATTAATTAAAAGGTCATGCGGATAAGTTCAAATCCATCAATCCAAAATGCCTAACACATGATTTCTACAATCAACTTCACCATGTCACAATTCAATTACAAACAATTTACCGCGTATAATAAACTGAAAAGGATCTTTTTCACAACCCCGGTTGTCCTTTTCTCAAAGTGCATAATTATTGTAGTAGCAAACAGCATCAACTACACATTAAGATTTGAAGAATGACTTAAAATGAATATTTACAGTCAAATTCAACAGGTTACAAAATACTTACCATGTTATCAACATATTGGTACGGCGCTAAAGTCTAAATAGAAGTTGTGCTTAGGGTCTGCCCAATTATTTCACAGACAATCTTGATAAAATAAAGGTATTTTTCAATTAAAAAATATGACCTTACACGTACAAAAAAAAAATTATCCTTAATTACCTTTGTGGTCTACCTCTTACACTGGCGGCGATGTACAGTTGGTCAACATTGATGGTAGACCTTGGATCACCAACAACAGCATGCAGAGGGATGATAACCAATGGTACTGGTGCCTCCGCTTGTTCAACATAAACACCATCATCATCAATTTCAACAAAGTTCTGAATTTGATTTTCAGGTTCTTCATCCCCTACAACTCCTTCACTAAAGGCACCTGCACGGTCTTCCTCAACTCCTCCACACACACCTTCTTCATTGAACACTTCTTCAGCAGCTCCACCCAGAGCTTCTTCATGACCTCTATAAACACCTTCTTCATTGAACACTTCTTCAGCAGCTCCACCCATAACTTCTTCATGACCTCCACCAACACCTTCTTCATTGAACACTTCTTCACCATCTTCAACCATAGCTTCTTCATGACCTCCACCAACAACTTCTTCATTGAACACATCTTCAGCAGCTCCATCCATAGCTTCTTCATGACCTCCACGAAAACCTTCTTCGTTAAACACATCTTCATTACAAATTGGAATTTGACGAATTTGAAATAACTCATACTTCAAGGAAGCAAGCCTTGAATTCAAGGATATGATTTCTTTATTATTTTTCTTCAACATCTCATTGACATTTGCTTCAAAAGTGTCGTCATCGGAGGTATCATCATTTGATTCGTCAACTCTCGATCGTTTCGTCAATGGTCCTAAACGAATCCCTCCATCAAACATTTCAAAAGCCGCAATAATTTTAGGCATGTTACGAACTTTCTCACCAATATACCACTCCAACTATAACTACAACACATTCAAACACATATATTAGTATGTCAAAAGCACCTACAATTTTAAAAAACATAAAACGATATGCATGAAATACTTACATCTCTAGTCCGAAACAAATCTTCTATTTATTCAAATGATCTTGACTTATAGGGGAACCAACGCAACATGTGAGGGAACCCCCTATGAGTTGGAAAACCATCCAAAGAAAGTCTTTCTACTGCCCAAGCCTACAATATGAAAATAATTTACAGTCACCCACATTTTTTTTAGTGTAGCACATTCTATTCATCCAGTTAAAGAACTACAAAGAATTTTACCTACAATACGGCCACATTTCCACTAAGACCTAGTACGCTGGTGATACCTTCGACCATTAATTTTTTCATACATTTATTCAAATTATCTACAAGGTGTTTATGTACACCGCTGACCCAATCATTTAAACACAAACTATCTAGGTCATCTAACACTTTTGAAGGCATGTTAGCAACAATCTTAGACTTCCTAGGAAAGAAAAAAACAACCAGACACACTAATATATACAACCTACACACAACATCAACGTCTATGTTTTCGTCCAAGACAATGACATTAAACATGTCAACCAAATCCTTCAAAGTTGTGTTTTTTTTATTAAACATTTCTCCAACCAAACCAACTATACATTCATCAAATGGGATTTCTAAACCACCAATGTCTAAACCAGTGCTCATGAAAACATCCAAAACAGTAAATGGAACCAATTGATGATTGATGATAACTGTTGAAAAACAGTTATTTTCATGCTTCATTTGAGATCAAAATACAACCTTCAAGGCTTAGAATAAGCTTAGAATCAAGCAAAACACGTAAGTTGAGTCAGTTGAGAGTCAAAAGCTATTTCTAGAGATATTATGCTTGTTTTGTAGCGTTTTTGATGAATATGAGAAATGGATTAAAGATGGAAGGTCTTAGACTAAATAAAAAAGAAGAAACATGAAGAAAAGAAGACTCTAGCAACCGCCCAGCGCCAAAATCCAACGTTGGGCGGTCAAATGCGAGGGGCAACTACTGTTTGGCACCCAGGCGGTGCAGCCAGGCAGTTTTGCGGGTTGAGGCAAACCGTCGGGCGGTGGCGCAATTAAGGGGAAACCGTCGGGCACCAAAAGTGTGACGCCGGACGGTTGTCTGATGGCCTTGGGCCTAAATTTTGTGACGCTCCTCAGCTATAAATAGCCCTAGTACTAGTTTAGATTCATTCTTTTGACAGAAAGGGGCGGCCAGACCTAATTTTCACTCCTTGGAGAAGATCTCTTGGATGCTTAGGCTCCTTTTTATCCAATCTAGGGTTTGCTTTTCCATTCTTCCATCATTTTTCATCTAGTTTCACCATGACAATGGTGAACTAAACCCTTTGGTTGTTGGGAAATTGTGTAATCTTTTGAAACTCTCTTTTATTGAAACTCTTATTTATTTATATGCTTGTTGTATGCTTTGATTATCAATTATTGGGTTTCTCACCTGCGCTTAAATGCTGTTATCGTTTAACTCATTCGATAATTGTTGTTTGTCTTTATTGATAAGGGAATGTACGGTACTGTCATGAACTGAGGGAAATTCCTTGATTAAGCAATACCACCTAGGGATAGGGGTGTAGGACGATCAATTGTTTTCGCTTCCGTTTATAATGCATTATTAATTACTAGGGGAGGCTAGGGATAGCAAGCCAGTAGTTATTAATAGGCTCTTTTCGCCGAGGGATCGGGTTAAGGGTAGACTAAGAAAGTTTGCATGATAATTAGATAACAAAGCAAATTAAATAAGAGGAGTAGATAAGAGAGAGCGGATAAGATGAAATTGTAAACCCCAACAACTCAATTCATCCAATGTTTTTTTCTCGTCAATTGAATCAATCGCATTTGCATGTTTACTTTTTGTTTCTTGCATCCAAACCAATTAATTTCTCTTTACAAGTCTTACGATTTCAATTTGCAGGAGCGATAAGGTTTGCGAGTCCTTTGGGAAGAACGATATTGGGTTACCAATTATATTACTTGAAATGATCTGGTACACTTGCCAGTTTGTTAACAACTGACCCTGAAGCTAACATCATGCCCAACCCACCAACATACCATAACCTTCAATAATTCACAGTTAATCTCCAAAGCCTTACGTAGCTCCAAACACCAACGAAATGGTGTCATCCGAATTCATTCTACATGCACATCTCTTAGTAAGCCATTCATTTCATTAATGACTGATGAATCCAAAGAGATTCGAACCCGCCACTACAAAAGATTTAAAAAAAATTATTACTTACCAAAAAAAGACAGCTATATATAATACCAAAAATTTAACTTACCTTTGGGTTTCCGGACGCCATTGCAACTGCACAATAAATCAATGGCGAATTAAGGTTCACAAAACACAAAAATAATAACTACTGGCTTACTCAATGCAAAAGAGAGCGAAAACCGGAAACAGAACCACAAACGCCAAAGAGACCCAAAACGCGAAACGCGAAAGAAAGCTTACCCAAAACGCGAAACACAAAACGCGAAATGCAAAACGCAAAACGGGAAAGAGACCTCTTATGGTTCAGATGACGCCTTTGGATGAGAAAACCCGTCGAATGGAAGCGAATGGAGAGAGGAGGCCGAATGGAAGAGACGAAACTTCAGAAGGAAAGTGCGCAGAGAAGAAAAATGAAACCGCCAAAATGAAATTTCATAAAACAAGAATTCCAAAAATACACTCCTCTGCTTTTTTAAAAACGTTTTTTCTTGAAGTGACAAAATCCAACAAAAATTTGACACGTGACCGGTGTCAAATTTGTGTCAAAAAACGGTGTCAAAGTAACATTTTCCATTCTCTTTCATCATATCTCTCTGATCCATAGGCAGTCGTGCATGAGAAGTGCTTATTTATGAAAAAATTTGAAAAGTGCTTATTTTTATAAAACACCAATTCAACCCCCCCCCCCTCCCCCCTCCTCCTCTTGGTGTTTTTAAGGGGAAAAATTCAAGAGCGCTAGCTTTGAAGGGGAATTTTCTGTCAAATGCTCAAGCGCCAACGCTGAGGGGAAAAACTCAGTATCACACCCAGCGTTGAGCGCTACCTGGTGCTTGATGGGTTGTCGCACCCCATATAAATTTAATGTGCATAAAAAATGCAGTAGAGACTAGGAAGTGACTCTTAGGTCGTCTCTCAAGGACCAAATGTGGTTCGAGAATTAGGTCTAACACGTAGTGGGGGAGGTTTTGGTGAAAAAGTTTGTGAATGCGGATGAACTTTAAACAAAACACGTTTGCAAACATAAATGAAAAAAAACATAAATGTAAAAACAGAATCAAATATAGAATAAAAAGGTTTGGTCATTAACTCAATTACCATGCTTCCAATCACAGATTAACGACAAGTACACACTACTCTAATCCAAATCCAACACGAATCACCCAACTAAGCGAAGGCTAATTCGGTCTTCAGAATTGGAAACTAAGCAAATGCAATGCACAAATTTAATTAGTCAAGCACCATACACTCTAATCAATTAAGCGAAGATTAAACACCGATTAGGCAACTAAGCGTATACCCAATCGCAAGCACACAACAAATTAAATAGAATGTCAGACAGAGTAGAATAAACACAAGAACAGTCCGAAAAATCTCAAGGAAGCAAAATAACTTGCTAATGACCTACCCGACTAACCTAAGCTAAAATGACAGTTAAATTATCACTACCAAAACTACTAAACAACATTAACGTAAATGAAAATGCTAAACCTAACACTGCACAAACAATTATCTAAACACAACTAAAACTATTAAAATACATCGTCCAACTAAGAAGTGAAAAGCTGAAACGAAAATCCATCATTAAACAACACAGAAAAAAATAAATACTTGAACAGTAGAATAAAAATTAAATGAGTCAGTTGCTTCAATCTCTAAAAGCAAAATAAAGTTAATCTAAAAGGTAGGTGGTGGCGTGTGCTCTTTCTTCCATGTTGTGGCATATTCAGCTTAAATTAAAATATGAGTGTAAATGCTCTTCTTCTCCCAGGCCGTGACCCTTTGTGTGCACCGCTCCAGCTCCAAAAAAAGGATTGAAAAGCTTCTCCATTCAGGACATAACAGCGCGCCACAAAATGAGAAATTGCTTGCTTTCACCAATTGGAAAGAAATGAATTTGCTTCACCGTGAGAGCCTCACAGTTGGACGTCACACATTGTACAACACTTTCCTATATTGGACGAGTGCTACTAATTCTCTAAGCCACAATAAACATTCGCCTCTCTCTCAATGCTAATCACCACATTTGCTTATAGTCTAATCACCGTACTATATCTAAAAGAAAGAAAATAAAACTCCACTACCAGGTCATGACATCTGTGCAGTTCCTTCAACAAAATGAATACAGCACCACTTTTTTCTTTCTCAAAGCCAAGATAAAAACAAATCACCGCTTCATTCTTTCATGAATCAGCGCATCTCGTTGCCTTTGTTTTTCCAGCCAAAATAAACATGAATCATGCTTCTGCCTACTTCAAAATGGAATAAAAGAGCAGCTTGCAATCAAACATTCATTCTTCTTCTCCGTTCCAGCATAAAAGGAAAAAAAAACTTTTAGAGTTCTACATTGTAGCGTCCTATGTGCACTCCAAAATAAAGATTTTAATCCTTGTCTTGGGTGGCGACTGCTTCCTTCAACCTGTGGCCATGCTCCCAGAAAATTCCATGAAGGAAAATGTTTCCAAGATTTTTTGAAAGTATGTGACGGCTCTCCCATACCAAGGTCGTAAGTCTCTTTTTCAAAGGGTGGGATCCACCAAAAGAAAAACCCTAAAGTGCTATGTGTCCTTCTACTATTTAGGCTTGGTCTACTTTAGCAAAATTAGCCCACATTACAAAAATTGATTTACAAATTACTAAATTACTAAACTAAGCTTGATTAATTCTAAATTGCGTTTGTGGGGAGTCTTCAATTAATTTGCCTCCTTCCTAATGCTCCAAAAGATATCTCCAAAACTTCCCTGCAACTAAAAATGCAATTAATCAGCTCAGAAAATTCAAATTAACTAAAATAAGAATTTTCAATCAAATTAAGCATAATTAGTAAAAACTGGAAAATACCGGACAATTAAGCACAATTCCCTGATTTATTTAAGCACAATAAACCAAATACAGTCAAGAAAATATCGACTCATGAATGCTGAGCGGTGGACTCTTCAGTAATTTCTCTGTCAAACGCTTGAGCGTCCATCTTGAGTGTCGTACCCACCGATGAGCGGTGGCCCAGCGCTGAGCGTTGTACTTTTGGGCCTGGGCCAGTTTCTGCTTCCTTTTAATGAATTGTAAATAGATTTGCATGACTTAGAGGTTGTATCTTTTGGAAGAAGAGGTGTAGAAACAAACTTCAAACCCCTTGGAGGAGGATTTTGGAGGCGGGAGCTCCAGTCTATCAAATCTAGGGTTTATCTTTTCATTCTTTTAATCTAGTTTCACCATTTCCATGGTGAACTCAACCTTCATTATTGTTGGGGAAACGATGTAATCCTTTGAAACTCTCATATATTGAATTGATGCTTTATTCATATGCTTTATTTCATTAATTGTTAGAGTTTTTCCTCCATTATCTTTACATGCTTTGTTTAAGACATTATTCAACGACGTGATCTTTGATTATATCTATATGGACACATGTGGGTAAATCTAGACATGAGGGAATTCTCTCGGGAGCAATATTAGCTAGACATAGGGATAGGAGGACCGATTGCCTTTACGCTTCTGTGCAAATTTGATGTAATGCATGATCAATTGCTAGGGAGACAAGACATTGTAAACTAGTAATTAGGAGTAGGCTCTTTTCACCAAGACATTGGGATTAGGGTAAATTAGAAAGTGGCATTGACATTAATAAAAAAGTAGAATTCTTAAAATATATGAGAGTGGATTAGGATAAGTCGAAAACCCCAACAACACAATTCATCCATATCATTCAACTGTCAATTGATCAACTTTTGCTTGTGCATGTTTAATTTTTGTTTTTGCATTATAAACCCTAATTTTCATTATACAAGTCATAATAATCAAGAAATCACACAAAAGTCTAGGCCTATGAGTCTTTAGGGAAACGATACTTGGTCTTACCACTTATTATTACTTGATACGATTCGGTACACTTACCGGAGTCTTAACAAGCTTTTGGCGCCATTGTCGGGGACTTGTGCTTAAACTATTCTAGTAGTGTGATTATTGATTAACTTTGACTTGATTTCTTTTTTGTTTTCTTTTTTGTTTTATTTTATCTATAAAAGTGATTTTTAGGGTTTTGTTTCTTGTGTATGCAGGATACAAGACTAGAAGCAAGAAAAATTCAGAACCTTTTCTTGAAGGTTTAAGTGCAACTCAAAGAAGAAGGACAAATCGAACCTCTAGAAAATGTTTTCTTCTCCTGAAACACTATTACAACCCTCACCACAAGCTTCCAACTTAAGCACAAAAGAGATGGCTAAGGAGGAAATTCCCAGGAGACGCACTCTGGCAGATGCTACGACTATTGTTGGCCCTCAACATTTTAATAGCATTGCAAGGCCGAGGGTCAATGCTTTGAATATGGAGATGAAGTCGGCGTTTGATACAATTGGTGAAGAGCAACCAATTTAATGGGCTGTCAAATGAAAGTCCATATGATCATCTCACCACATTTAATGAGATTTGCAACACGATGAAGATCAATGGTGTGTCGGACGAGTCGATTAAACTTAGCTTGTTTCCTTTCTCATTGGGAGGTGATAACGGTCTAAAAACCGTTATTTTCATGCTTGAATTTGATATTAAAACACACCCTTTGTAGCTTAAAATGAGCTTATAATCAAGTAAAACTCTTAAGTTGTGGCACATGAGAGTCAAAAGCTGTTTTTAGAGATATTATGCTTGTTTTGCAGGGTTTTTGATGAGAATTGAAGATGGCAATGAAGTAGGAAGGTCATAGACTAAAGAATGAAGGATAAAAAGGAAGAAAAGAAGAGTCTCTGAACCGCTCAAGCGTCAAATTCCAACACTGAGCGTCCTAATTCGAGGAGAAGCTACTATCTGGAGCCTAGGCGGTGACACTGAGCATCCAGAACGGCAAGAGGCAAACCGCTCAGCGGTCATTTGTGACGCTTGGGCGGTGGGGTGGATTGAGGCAAACCGCTAAGCGACCAATTTTGGCACCTGGGCGATTGTCTGTTTTTATATTTTGGATTCTGAAATCTTTCTGTTATCTTTTTGGCTTATATATAGCCTTAATGCGAATCCAAATGTAATTCTTTTGGCAGAGAGAAACGTCCATAGCAGCTCTACACACCTTGGAGGAGATTTCTTGGATGCTTAGGCTCCACTTTATCAAATCTAGGGTTTGCTTTTCCATTCTTCCATTATTCTCATCTAGATTCACCATGATTATGGTGAACTAAACCCCTTGTTGTTGGGGAACAATGTAATCTTTTGAATCTCTCATATATCCAAATTCTTATTTACTTTATATGCTTGCATATGCTTGATTTATTAATTGTTGGGTTCTTTACCTTTGCTTAATGCTTCTACAGTTTAACTCATTCGGTAGATGTTGTTTGTCTTTATTGATACGGGGACGCACAATAATGTCATGAACTTGGGAGAATTCCTTGATTATGTTAATATCGCCTAGGGATAGGCTTAGGACGATCAATTGTATTTTGCTTCTGTTTATCATGCATTTTTAATTACTAGGGGAGGCTAGCGATAGCAAGCCGGTAATTAGTAATAGGCTATTTTCACCAAGGGATTGGGTTAAGGGTAGACCAAGAAAGTTTGCATGGTAATATGATAAATAAGCAAAGCACATAAGAAGAGTAGATATATGAGGGTGGATAAGATGAAATTGTAAACCCCAATAACTCCATTAATCCATATTTTCTCTAAGTCAATTGAATTCCTGTATTTGCATGTTTATTTTTTTGTTTTGCATTCGAAACACTCAAATTAATTTCTTTTCTCAAGTCTTAAACAATTAGTTTACACGAAAGATGAGGCCTTAAGAGTCCTTTGGGAAGAACGATATTGGGTTTACCAATTATTATTACTTGATACGATCTGGTACACTTGCTAGGGGTTTAACAAGTTTTTGGCGCCATTGTCGGGGACTCTTGGTTTAACTTTTTCTAGTAGTGTAAATTGATTAACTTTGATTTTATTGTAGATATTTGTTTATATTTTATTTTTTTTATATAAAAGTGCAACTAGGGTTTGTGTTTCTTGTACATGCAACAGGAGACTAGACATACTAGAAGCAAGAAAAATACCCAACCTCTTTTTGAAGGCTTAAGCGAGACAAGGGGGAGAAGGAGAGTCAGACGCCCATCTAGGGATTTATTTCCTTCTCCTAGCAGATTATTGTCACCTTCATCAGATAAAAGAAGACAGGAAATGGCAGAACAACTTCCTCCAAGACGCACATTAGCAGATGAATCTAATGTTGTTGGTCCTTTCCATTTCAATAGCATAGCCATGCCTACGGATCAAACGACCAACATGGTGATGAATCCAGCATTAATACACCTAGTACAAGGGAACCAGTTTCACGACTTGTCAAATGAGAATCCATATGATCATTTGACAACGTTTAGTGAAATTTGCAATACTGTGAAGATGGCAGGTGTATCAGATGAACGAGAAAAGCTTTGCTTGTTCCCATTCTCATTGGAGGGCAATGCTAAGGCATGGCTTAATTCCTTCCCTGAAGGAACATTCACCACATGGGAGACTGTGGTTACAAAGTTTGTCACTAAATATTTTCCACAGTCCAAAGTTACTCAAGGAAAGCTGGAAATTTCATCATTCAAGCAGGGCATGGAAGAGACTTTAGGTCAAGCATGGGAGAGATTTAAGGGTTTGCTGAGAAAGATGTCAACCCATGGTTTTGACAAGACCACCTTGGTTCTTGCATACCTTGGAGGGTTGAACACTCAGTGAAAGGGGCGAAGCCTATGACTTGAGTGAAAGGGGCGTACCTTGGTTGAACACGAAGATGATGTTGGATGCCTCAGCTGGAGGCAATGTTAAACAGAAGACTGAAGATGAAGCCTATGACTTGATAGAAAGTATGGCTGCTAATGAGCAAGAAAATTACAGTGAAAGGGGCGTACTTACACAAAAGAGAGGAGTTTTACACTTGCCTGCAAATGACGATATGCTAGCTCAGAATCATCTTCTGACTCAAAAGCTAGATAATTTGACAAAGATTCTCTCACAACTTCCTAAGGAGATTCGTAATGTCTTCCAAACACAACAGTTGTGTGATTTCTGTGGTGGTGACCATATCAATGGTCAATGTGCTTTGCCTGAAGAGATGCAGCAAGAAACTAATTTTATGGGAAATCAGTTCCAAAATACTTATCAAGGTAATGCTAAACAAGGTTGGAAGAATCATCCAACTATTAGTCAGGCACCGAATTTCCCATCAGGGCAAACAGGAGGCTTCAGGCAGCAGCAACCTTCACCTCTATGGCAGCAGGTTACCCATTTGACAGAGGTTGTCAGAGACTTAAATGATAGATTTGATAAATTCTTAAAGGTTTATGAGTCCAATCAAGCAAATAGTCAACCCAACTTCATATCTTTGGAGATGCAAATAGGATAGTTGTCAAAAAGGGTAGAAACCACTAAGAAGCACCAATTTAGGGCTAACACTGATGTTAACCCTAAAGAGGAATGTAAAGTTGTTGTTACAAGAAGTAAACGAAAAGTTGAAAGGAAAGTTGTGGAGATTGGAAGCAGTGATGAAGAAGATGAGAAAAGAGAAGTCATTGAATTAAGCAGCAGTGAAGGTGAGGAAGAAGAGGAAGAAAAATTCAGGCACAATAGGCAATTTATAGAAAACCAAGTGACTGTGGTGCCTTCTGTAATCCAACAAATTCCTACAAGGATGAAATATTATCTTGGAGATATGATAGATTTGGATACAGATGAGGATGAGCAAGAATTTGAACTTCAACCTCAAAAAAAGAATTATCCGCCTAAGGTAAAAGATCCAGCTTGTTTGACACTTTCATGTGTTATAAATGATTTTGATGTAAGAGGAGCTATGATAGACTTTAGATCTAGCATTAATATGATGCCTGGACGTTTCTTGAGAAAGATTGGAGGGTTAACATTAAAACCATTTAATCTTACTGTGATGATGGTGGATGGTTCTAGTAAAAAGTCATTGGGTATGGTGGAAGATGTGGTTGTGCGTGTGGAGCAGCTGGAGTTTTTGGTTGATTTTATAGTCATAGGCATGGAAGATGAGGAGAGAATTCCAATTATACTTGGAAGACCTTTCATGGCTACTTCTAAGATGTTCATAAGTGCCTATGATGGAAGAATTATGATGCGAGATAAAAAGAATGTGCTTTTATATACTGGTTCTAAAGGGAACAAGGGTAGAATAAAGAAAAGATCCAGATTTAGAAAGTCAAGAAGAGAAGCTGCGTCAGATGAAAGCACGACAGGTACCAATTCTAACAGTTGTAATGTTTTACAGGTACCTAAAAATGAGGAAGTTGATAAAGGAGGAACAATCCACTCAGAAGACATACCACTTCCATGAGGCTCACAGGTAAGATTTAAGAAAAGGAAGAGGATTGTTGACAATATCAAAGAAGATGGCAAGGTAGAGATAAGAAAACCATATACTAAAGCCATCAGAAGAGTGGATAGAAGGCAATTGATGAGTTGGGAGGATGAAGATCCCAACTGGGATGGAAAGATTTGAAGATATTTAATTGTATCCCATTTGTTATAGAACAATTTTTAGAATAGGTTTATTTTGGTTATGTAACTTAATGGATTTTTAAACTCTTATGGGGTAGCATCTACTGAGGGATGCTAATTTTTATGTATCCACTGAAGGATACAGGATGATACACCTATTGATGGGTGTTTGTAAGAATTGCACTTACTGATGAGTGCTAGGCAGGTCTGGGTCAGGCTCGTGACGATAAACAAGCGCTATTGGGAGGCAACCCAGGTTTCTTTTACTTTTGCACTTTGAATTTGTAGAATAAGTTGAATTTTGTTGACTAGTGTAGGTGTCTATGCTTGGCTTGTACAATGGTTCTGATGGTAGTATTATAATGCATGACAAGTATTTGATAATGATTGAATGTGGTTGATGACTGAGAATGTATGTGTGATGATATCTAGTTGAATAGTTCACTAACTATATGATCATATGTGTAGTGATTTATGACTGTGATTGTGATGCTAAGCAGGATAAATGAATGATGTGTGAGAAAGAATGTTGTGTGAGGTCTTGAGCTCCAGAGTTTTCACTGATATATGTATTGTTCACAGGGAATCATGAATGATATTGCCTTTAGTCTTGATAATTGATTGGTTTGCATGCTTATGTTATATGATCAAGGCCATATTTGGAAGCCCTTATTTAGCCAAATTTTTACCCAAAAAATTTTAAATTTTATATCCTTTTTTTTTAACCTTGGCCTTAAACAGGATGAAAACCCTTGATTTGAAATTATTTATCTTGAGTTGGGTTGAGAATAATCTTAAGTGATGAAAAGGTTCAAGTTTGGGATTGTATGGAGAAAATTGAAAGGCAAAAGAAAAGCATTGAGCTCAAAGTATTGAAAATAAAAATGCATGAGTAGAGAAAAACAAAAAGTAAAAGCATGAAAAAGGAACTCAATGCAAAATTGATAAAAAGGGAAGAAGTTGGGAATAAAGGAGATTGGTGATAGAGAGAGTTTAAACTTGAACCTTTTCAATGATGAAATAGCTCTTTTAACTCAATGATTTTGCGATGTAGAAAATCCAAATTTTCTTGATAGCCCAACGTCATTACATGCCTTGGAAAAGTCCTTGTGATGGCATTTGCATGTAAGGATTTTGATTGTTCTAGATAAATGGCAATATTGTTCTATGTGACATGTGAATAGTAAGGAGTGGAATGATTCCTTAAACACTTGAGTGATTGAGTGAAACACTTGCTTGGTGAGAATTGTTGAAATCCATCTATACTTCTATGCTTAGTAGATTGATCATTCATGAATAGAATATCTGTTGGGAAATATTTAAGTATGTGACCCAGGTTGGAAAGAAAGCATGCTTGCATTTCGGTAGGATTCCATTACCAATCTGAATTGAAAAACAACTTGCTGTGAAGAAAAGGATTTTTAAAAAGTGTAGAACTACTTGATGAAAAATTGGAACGCCAAGTTTTTTTTTGTTTGCTTGAGGACAAGAAAAGTTTTAAGTTTGGGAGTGTGATAACGGTCTAAAAACCGTTATTTTTCATGCTTGAATTTGATATTAAAACACACCCTTTGTAGCTTAAAATGAGCTTAGAATCAAGTAAAACTCTTAAGTTGTGTCACATGAGAGTCAAAAGCTATTTTTAGAGATATTATGCTTGTTTTGCGTTTTTTACAGGGTTTTTGATGAGAATTGAAGATGACAATGAAGTAGGAAGGTCATAGACTCAAGAACGAAGGAGAAAAAGGAAGAAAAGAAGAGTCTGTGAACCGCTCAAGCGTCAAATTCAAACGCTGAGCGTCCTAATTCAAGGAGAAGCTATTGTTTGACGCCCAGGCCGTGACGCTGAGCGTCCAGAACGGTAAGAGGCAAACCGCTCAGCAGTCATTTGTGACGCCTGGGCGGTGGCGTGGATTGAGGCAAACGCTGAGCGGCCAATTTTAGCGCCTAGGTGCTTGTCTGTTTTTATATTTTGGATTCTGAAATCTTTCTGTTATCTTTTTGGCTTATATATAGCCTTAGTGCGAATCCAAATGTAATTCTTTTGGCAGAGAACAACGTCCACAGCAGCTCTACACACCTTGGAGGAGATTTCTTGGACGCTTAGGCTCCACTTTATCAAATCTAGGGTTTGCTTTTCCATTCTTCCATTATTTTCATCTAGATTCACCATGAATATAGTGAACTAAACCCTTTGTTGTTGGGGAACAATGTAATCTTTTGAAACTCTCTTATATCCAAATTCTTATTTACTTTATATGCTTGTATATGCTTGATTTATTAATTGTTGGTTCTTTACCTGTATTTAATGCTTTTACCGTTTAACTCATTTGGTAGATGTTGTTTATCTTTATTGATACGGGGACGTACAATAATGTCATGAACTGGGAAGAATTCCTTGATTAAGCAATCCCACCTAGGGATAGGAAGTAGGACAATCAATTGTATTTTGCTTCTGTTTATCATGCATTATTAATTACTAGGGGAGGCTAGAAATAGCAAGCCGGTAATTAGTAATAGGCTCTTTTCACCAAGGGATTGGGTTAAGGGTAGACCAAGAAAGTTTGCATAGCAATATGATAAATAAGCAAAGTAAATAAGAAGAGTAGATATATGAGGGTGGATAAGATGAAATTGTAAACCCCAACAACTTCATTAATCCATATTTTCTCTAAGTCAATTGAATTCCTGCATTTACATGTTTATTTTTTTGTTTTGCATTCGAAACACTCAAATTAATTTCTTTTCTCAAGTCTTAAACAATTAGTTTACACAAAAGATGAGACCTTAAGAGTCCTTTGGGAAGAACGATATTGGGTTTACCAATTATTATTACTTGATACGATCTGGTACACTTGCCAGGGGTTTAACAGGAGGTAATGCTAAATTGTGGCTGAACTCATTCCCAAAGGATAGCTCTATGACTTGGGAGGCTGTGGTGTCTAAATTTCTGAACAAATATTTCCCACAGTCTAAAACGACAAAGGTAAACTGGAAATTTCTTCTTTCAGTCAAGGCATGGAAGAAACCCTAGGCCAGGTGTGGGATAGATACAATAGTCTCCTGAGAAAAACGCTTGTGCATGGTTTTGATGATACATCAATAGTCTTGTCATTCCTTGGAGGTCTTGGGGCTCAAAGAAAGCTATTGTTAGATGCCGCAACTTGAGGTAACATCAAGAACAAGACTATAGAGGAGACTTATGAACTAATAGATAACATGGCTACTAATGATATGGAGGTGCAAAGTGGAAGTGAAGATTTCCTTCAATAGAAAGAGGTTTCACAGTTACAATCTCAGGATGTCTTGCTTGAGCAAAATAAGCTTATCACTCAACAGTTGGAAGAAGTGATACAGAAACTTTCTCTATTGCCACAGAAAATACAAATTGTTTCATTAGTTCAAGGGCAACAACACATCATTCCACCTAAGAAGAATACAAAGCTTGAAGAACTTTTCCAGCAAACTATGAGTAGGAGTGCGTCTTATGTCAAAAGCATGGAGGCTACGTACAAGAGAATGGAAACGCAATTCGGAAAGTTGATTAGTAAGGTGAAGGGGTGTGAGAGGAATATGAGAGGTGATTCAAGCAAAGAGTGTAAGGCCATTGTTACTAGAAATGGAAAAGTATTATATGAGAGAAAAATTAAGAGAAAAAAGAAAGAAAAGTTGAGTGAGGAAGAAGAGAGAGTGAGTGGAAAAAGAAAAGAGAGGTTGAAGACGGTGAGAAGAGAGAAAAAGAAAGGGTTGAGGGAGAAAAAAAGAAAGGAGAAGTTGATGAGAGGAGAAAAGAGAAAGAGTTTGAAAAACCCCTTCCTTATAGATGTGAATAACTCTCTTGACTCAAGGATTTTGTGATCCAAAAAAACCAATTTTCTTCTTAACACACCCACGTTATAAGCCTTGAAAAGTCCTTGTAATGATAACTTGCTTGTGAGTATGATTGACTGTGATTAAATGAAAGTCAAAGTTAATTTATGTGACATTGAGATAGTAGAGAGGATGAGTACCTCAATATCTGTGTGCTTGAGTGAAACACTTTCCTTGGTGATGAGTAGTTCCAGTTATACATGATTGCATCTGTGCTTGGTTAATTGGTCATTCATGATAATAGCATATGTTGGAAAGACTGTGATTATGTGAACACCATATTAAGTTTAATTGAAGTAACGCATCTGTACATCTTGACTGATATTTTTATGATAAGCTGAGAGTGATTACTTGTCTTGGAAGAAAGAGATTTGAAGTGTGTTAATCCATTGTATTGATTGTTTGAAAACTGATTTACATTTTGTTTTGCTTGAGGACAACCAAATTTCTAAGTTGGGGTTGTGATAACGGTTGAAAAACGTTATTTTTATACTTAATTTTGACACTAAATGTACCTTTTTTGACTTATAAACATGCTTTCACTCATTATTTTGCTTTAGTTTTGTGAATAAGAGAGTTGGGGATATACTTGATAATTTTATTACTAAATTCCCTTGATTTTGTATGTTTTTGGAATGATTTGAAAGAAGGGTTGAAGTATCAAGGAGTTACAGTACAGAAAAGTCAACCAGTCAATCAGAAAAGTAAACTAGTCAACCAGGAAAGTAAATCAGACAACCAGAATGCTAAAAAGTCAACCAGAGTGCAATTTAGCACCGTAGGTGGCACCCGAGCGCCCTCTAGGGCCGTTGAGCGCCATTTTAGTGTCGCAGGTAGCACTGAGCGCCAATTTAGTGTCGCAAACACCGCCCGGGTGCCCCTTTAGGGGCGCTGAGTTCCAGCAACGTGGGCTTGGACCTGTTTTCTGTTATTTTTATGATTTGTTTTGGGCTTGGACCCTTTTATGTTATTTTTCTACCCTATTTAAAGACCTGAACGACTTAGGGTTTGGATCTTTTGATGGCTTAAGCTTAGAAACACACTTTTCACCCCTTTGGGGGCATATTTGGAGATGCGGGAGCTCTCCTCTTCTCTTTCTAGGATTTCTATCTCTTTCATTCCATTGTACACCTAGTTTCTTCATGACGATGGAGAACTAATCTCATTTGTTATTCGGAAAGATGTAACCTCTAAACTCTTGTATTTTAATTCATTATTATTATATATGCTTTCTTTCATTAACTGTTAGAGTTTTCCTTTATTCTTTATGCATGCTTTGTTTAAGACATTATTCAATAGCGTGATCTTTGATTTTATCCTTATGGACACATATGGGTAGATCTAGACATGAGAAAATTCTCTCAGGAGCAATATTACCTGGATATAGGGATAGGAGGACCGATTGCCTTTAAGCTTCTATACGAATGTAATGCATGAACAATTGCTAGGGAGACAAGACATTGTAAACTAGTAATTATGAGTAGACTATTTTCGCCAAGACATTAGGATTAGGGTAAATTAGAAAGTGGAATTAACATTAATGAAGAAGATGAATTCGTTTATGCATGAGAGTGATTAGGTGAAATATAAACCCTTACAACATATTCATCCATATTATCAACATCATCCATCCACTTTTGTGTTTAGCCTCAATTGATCAAATTGTATTCATGCTTATTTTTTTCGCACTTTGCATTAAAAACCCCAAAATATTGTTCTTATAATTTTAAATGGTTAAGCGAAAGCACAACTGTTTAGTGTCGTGAGTCTTTTAGGAAAACGATACTCTGTCTTACCGTTTATATTACTTGATTACGATTCGGTACACATGTCGGAGTCTTAACACCCTCCACAGTATTGTCTGTAATAGGCCTCATCAATAGCGTTTCTTGGCCTCTCCAGTGGTGGAATTGAAATATCCACTCTAGCATGCTGACACAAGTGTGTGATAAGAGAAGGATGTCCCAAGGGTGCCCTATTATATGTAGTGAGGGCACAGCTCTTAATCTCATCTGCAATTATCTGGCCAATGTTCACACTTAGTCCTCTAAGCACACAATATAGGAGCATGGCCCTCGCAAAAGTTATGTCCAAGACATGAGAGCACGATTGGACATTGGCATGTGAAAATGCCATCCAATACTGTGCTAGAGGTGTCAGATTAGCCCTCTTGATGTGCACAGCCACTCCACTACTGTTCCTGTAAAACCTCCCTCCAGGCACACAAAGTACACTCTCTATGTCATCAACATCAACACCTTCCTCCATGTTTAGTGCAAACTGGCACTGCTCTCCAGCCCACTCGGTCTGTAAAAACCTCTTTATAGATTCAGGGTCATACCTAATGAGTCTTCCCCTAGCATAACTTGTATACTCTTTTGATGGAGGGTTCCCTAGAGGCTTTGCATTTGTATAAAATTCTTTTTCCAGGTGATGAAGTCATTCTTGAATCAAACACAATTACCAAGACCAAAAGAAAAACCATTAAGGGTTAGCAAAACACCAAACCATGTCCAAACACAGTGCCAATCAGCGCTAAGGGCAAAACAAGACCCCTCAGCATCACCTGCACATAAAAAACAAGCAAAATTCAAACTATCAACGCAACGCTTAGCGATACCATTGAGAGGTATCAATAAAATTTCTTCGAAACCAACCCTAGACCACTCTAATCTCCACCCACATGCAATTTTCTCCATTCCAGACCTCAACCATACAATTTAAATGGTCCAAACAAGTTCTATTTCAACTAATCATGCATAAACATCAAAAGCCCTAAAATTTCATGCTTAGACAAACATTCTTCAACAAATTCATAGTTTGAAAAACCCTAGAATGTGGAATGTATGACTTACTTGGGTGGAGAGACCTTAAATGAGTGCAAATTGCTTTGTGATTGTTGATGAATGAACCCCCAAATGCAGTGCTCTCACAGAAACCCCAAACTTTGATGATGGAATGGTGTAAAGATGATGGAGAAGGGATTTTTAGAGAATGGGTGAAGGGAAAAGTGTGGAGGACTCTTTGGAAAGCTCTTAGAGAGTGGCACAAGTGAGTGAAATTTTGAATGGGAAGCTTGGGCGAAACCTAAAGGCTGTTTAAAATGTGTAAATGGGCCATCAACGCTGAGCCATATTTAAAAAGCCCAAAATCCCTCTGCGACACCACCGCTCAATGCTAGCTGGCGTTGAGCAGCAGGCGCGATTTCAATTCTTCTCCTTCTTGGCTTGCCGTAAGCGTTATTAGACTTGTATCACTCAAATCCAACTCTCATACATGCAACAATTAAGCCCAAAAATGCAACTAGAACAGAATTTAAACAAAGATAAATAATCAACCGGGTTGCCTCCCAAGTAGCGCTTGTTTAACGTCACGAGCCTGACCCAAACTTTTCCAGCATTTATCAGTAAATGCAAACTTACCAACACCCATCAGTAGGTGTACCTCCCTGTATCCTTCAGTAGATACACATTTTTCTCATTATCATCAACATTCATCAGCAAATGTTGTCAATGATACCTATAATCAGGGTTGGTATTTCTCCTTTCTGAATATTCTTTCTTTTTTTTTCTTCTTTCTGCTGAATTTCTTCAGAAATTTAATAAAACCAAGCACCTGTTTCCATGTCTCAATCAAAGGAACTTTAATCTCCAATTTCTTAAAGATTTCCATAAAGCACTTGAATTCCTTCTCCTTCCTATGATATTTCTTTGGATGAGGACAGTGTTTTTTATGTGATCTTTTCTTTCTTCCTCTGATCCTCTCTTTCTTTTCTCTTTCTTTTTTTATCTTTACACACAATCTCTTTTCTTCTTTTTTTCTCAACCACTTTTTTTCCTTTATCCTCATCTTTGTCTTCCTCACTCAACCTTTTTGTTTCTTTCTCTTCTATCTTTTCCTCATCTCTCTCTATATTTTCCTCAGCAACAATCTCGTCACTTTCAATGATATTGACTTGACACTCCTCCCTAGGGTTAACTTAAGTATCAATCCCAGAATTGTCCAGTTTCTCAATTAAGTGACTAATTTGCATCTCTATTCTTTTGCATGTTGCATCAATTCTTTCCTGCGTGGAGGTGGTATTTTGCATAACTTGTTGAAAGACATCTTCCAATCTTGCCATTGATAAAGAACATTGCACTGCAGACTCGGGAAGCAATCTCATGACCAATTCTTTAAAACTGCTAAACTCTTGTCTGAATTCATTATATTCTCGGTCACGTGTTTCAAGCTTTTGCGTCGGGACACTAACAGTCTCATCAGGATGCTGGGAGGAAGAAGAAGGTTGGTGCTTTAGACCACCATGACCTGCACTGTAATTTGCAGCGAGTTGCCCTGCCTTATAAATTCTTCCTTTTTTCTTTCCACCAACAACATCAATCCAACATTGTGGCCTAATAAGATCATCGTCATCATTTGGTTGTTGGGTTCACTCAAGACATGAAGAATGTGAGGATCTGACCCGTGAAAGTTTTATGGAAAATTCTTCATGTTAAAAATGATGATAAAGTATCAGTAAATTATACAATAGAAGGCACAAAGTTATGAATCAAGACTACAATTACAAGTATTTTCTTACATGGGTCTTTCGAGACCTTTCATCAACGAACTGATCAGTACCCTTGCGAATATGAGTTTGGTGGAAAACTTCATCAACATGCACAGATCGTCCCAACTCAGCTGCCTGTAACAAAATATAAAGTTTGATATGTACATTAAAATTAAAGTTACATAAGTTATATGACTTGATGGATACTTACCATACGAATGGCATGTTCATGTACGGTGATTGATCCACCTGTATGGAGAACACCGCCCTTTTCTGAAGACCGATTCTTCTGGGCGATTGCACACTTGGCCCGGTACTGTGGCGAATTCCAATGCTCCAGTAAGGAGGTCCAGATTTGCTCCCCAATCCAGTAGGGGCGTTCTCCTGCTATTCTTGCTTCTCGAAACATCTCAGAAAGCCTATGAGATGCCTTTGAGTGGAAATTGCACTTCATGTTGAGGTAACCACTGAACCTTCTTCTTCTTCTTGTCCTTGTATTTGTCCTTGTAATTCTTCAAAATCACCATTAGGGTCATGCAATCCTGATACACGTTCAACTTCAATATGTTCAATATCATGTGACATTTCTTCAACTTGGTAGGCAATGTCTTCTTCAACATCATTTGAGTCAATGTGACCCATAGGCTTGGTTTGTATTGCAACAGACCAACCACGTTTGTCGATGTCGCGAAATGGTGGATACGGGACATAATAAACTTGTCTAACATTACTTGCTAAAATGAATGGATCAAACGGTCGGTACCGTGAACTGATTTGCAATTCGACAACGTTATACCTGGGATCCATTCTTGTACCACTTCTAGAAGGATCAAACCATTCACAATAAAAAACAACCACTGTCTTTGGAGAAGTAGAAGTGTTGTACTCTAACTCATATATTTTTTGTATTATCCCATAAAAGTCATCGTAACCACCATCTGTGATGCCCTTGACGTACACACCACAATTTCTTTTTTTTTTTCCTTGGGACCATGCATGTGTGTGAATTTGTATCCATTGACAAAGTAAGTGTGCCACTCTTTGACGCATCTCATGGGCCAATTTACTAAATACCTTAAATCTTGAATTGTTGGAGTTAACGGTTGATTATAAACCTGTCCGTGAAGTGTATTAATACATGAAATGTAGTAATACATGTAAATGAAGTCTACGAAAGATGTACATACTTGATATCTGAACCAATTCGGAAACTCAGAGTGAATTCGGGCAGAAGCACTTCCTTCTGAAATATGCTCAGCCACAACAAATGAGTTGTTCAATATGATGAACACAATAAGTGAGTACAAAAATGTCAGCATTAGAAAGTAAACAAAATGGATGAGGACATACTCAAGGTAGGGTTTAACTTCAATACAATTGATCAAGACATGCACATGTGCAGAGTTCAATTCAGCATCAGTCAACCAATGAGTCATCTCCTTGCCCGCGTGACGGCCAAGTTGTCGAAACACTGACAATGTTGAGTGAGATGTTTTGTTTTGGCACTGTGTTTCATTCCTAACATTGTTGGATGACAACATGAAATTCTTGAAATAATGTGAACAAAAGTATGTTGTCTCACGATGTAAGTAAGCTGCACAAATTGATCCTTCTACTCTCGCTTTATTCTTCACTGACCGTTTTGATTCTCCCATAAACCTTTCAAATGGATACATCCACCTATATTGCATAGGTCCACCAAGCCATGCTTCATAAGCAAGATGAATTGGAAGATGTTCCATTGAATTAAAGAATGCAGGGGGGGAGTACTCTTTCTAATTTGCAAAGAATGATTGGAATATTTTCCTCCAACTTTGCCAGTGAATCTGCCTTGAGCGTCGTGGAGCACAAATCTTTAAAGAAGTGACTGATTTCTATGAGTGGGTTTAAGACATGCACTGGCAAACAACTGAATGCAAGAGGGATTAAAGTCTCCATAAATACATGGCAATCATGACTCTTCATACCTTGAATGCTTCCTTTTTCAATATTAGCACATCTAGCCAAGTTTGAAGAATAACCATCTGGCATTCTAAGGTCCTTCATCCATCAACATACTATTCTAGTCTCGTCTTTTGTTAATGTGTAATTTGCTTTTGGTTTCAGCGACCTCCCGTTATCTAGTGCCTTCAACTCCAAGTCTCTTCGTGAACAATATAAAGATAAATCTTTTCGTGCATTTTCATTATCTTTGGTCTTTCCACTAACATTCATGACAGTATTGAAGATGTTGTCAAAGAAATTTTTTTCTATATGCATGACATCTAGATTATGTCTTAGCAAATTATCTTTCCAATATGGAAGATCCCAAAAAATGCTCCTCTTAGTCCAGTTATGCCATTCCCCATACCCTTCAATCCTAATCACACCACTTTCAGTCACTTTTGGAAGATGTTCGACTCTTCTCCAGATTTGAGATGGAGTGAGCTTAGGGGGGGCATATCTGTTTCAACTTGTCCTTTGCGAAAAGCTTTTCTGTTTCGCCTAAATGGGTGATCATTGCATAAGAACCTTCGATGACAGTCAAACCAAGAATTTTTGCGACCATAAGTCAAAAAGAATGACTTTGTGTGCTCCATGCAATGCGGACAAGCTAACCGACCATGCGTGCTCCAACTGGATAACATGCCATATACGGGGAAGTCATTAATAGTCCACATCAAAGCTGCTCTCATCAAGAAATTTTGCTTCCTACTAACATCATATGTCCAAATACCACTCCACAACTTCTTCAAATCATCAATCAACGGCTCCAAATAAACATCAATGGATGCCTTGGGATTAGATGGACCTGGAATTATACACGTTAAAAACATGTAAGGTTTTGTCATACACATCTCAGGTGGAAGATTGTAGGGGGTGACAATCACCGGCCAACATGAATATGGTGATGCGGACGCCTGAATGTAAGGAGTAAACCCATCTTAACATAGACCAAGTCGCACGTTACGACCTTCACTAGCAAAGGATGGATGTTTACGATTGAAGTGCTTCCAAGCTTCACCATCAGAAGGATGACGCAACACTCCTTCAATTTTGTTACCATCATGCCATGTCATGTGTTGTGCTATTTGCATTGAGGCGAACATTCTTTGTAATCTTGGAATGATCGGCAAGTAGAACATGGACTTGAATGCAATTGGTTTTCTTTGCCTCCGTCCCGGATGCAATGTCTAAAATCGAGGATGCCCACAAAACTTGCATTCGACCAACGATGCATCATTTTTCCCATTCTCGTTGTCATAGAAAAGCATACATCCGTTCAAACAACAATTGATCTTCTTTGTTTCCAATCCCAACTTTGAAACACAACTTTTTGCTTCATAAAAATTCTTTGGCAAAGAATTGTTTGGTGGTGTTAACCTTAAAACGAACTTTGTCATGAAGTCCAAGGCTTGATTGGGAACATTCCAATTAGATTTACAAGCCATAATTTGAATGCACGCTGACAATTTTGACTCAATTGACCCTTCAAATACAGGTTGATTTGCCTTTGTCAATAAATTATAAAGTCGTTGAGTCGTTTCATTTGGAGACTCCTCATCAAGACAATCGTACGCTTCTTCTTGTCCATGTCGACCAAGAGCATGGTTGACCATCTCTTGCATATGATTAATGTCATCTATCTCATTTCTACGTACAAAAGTGTTTGAACCTGAAGCCAAGCAATTATTGCCAGCAGTCGAGGTAGAAGGTATTTTTTCTCCATGAAATGTCCAAATCTTGTAATTTGGCATGAAACCTTTCTGGTATAGGTGAACTTTGACTTCATCATCTTTCAAAATTCGTGTACATTCGCACTTCAAGCACGGACATCGAATCCCTCCATCAATTGCATAATATTGAGATTGTCGAGCCATCTCGACAAACTCTTCAACTCCGATGACAAAAGCTTCCTTCAAACCTCTCCTTCCGCTATAACAACGGACATACATCCACCCTCGGTGGTTGGGAAAATGGGCCATGTTCTGTGACAAGCCAAACAAAGAAAAACTTAGGTAAAACAGCAACACTCCATGTGACATAAGTAATAAACCTATTACTACCTAAGTCGAACATGGAAGGCAATTTGAATACTACTGTCATAAGCATACAATAAGTGTATGCAAAGAGAAGTCCTAAGTATTGAAATACCTTACACATCCTAAGGGCCACTGTATTAAAGTTGGGGGAGACAACTTAATACTACTGAAGTTCTCTTTTATAGAGTACTTCCAAATATTTTGTAGGTTCTAAGTGTTTAAAGTATACATTAACATACAATATTTTTTTAATTGGACTAATGCAATCAAAAGAAAAGTGGTGGTTTCATATAGTTGAATAGATTCCTACGTTCATTTCACAACAATGTACATGTTAGGATGTTCACATTAGTTATAATTAGTCTACATTAGGTCTATTTGCAATTTTTCAACCTATAAGCACACTTTTTAGGTTCCAAATAATCAAACTTTGAGTTTGAGGTAATTCTATCATTTTGACTACTTTCCTAGCTTCATTTGACTAATTTAGACTTGTTAGGATGTTAACATTACTTTAAAGTAGTGTACATTAGGTCTGGTTTCAAACTAATTGATGAAAGTCCCCAATGAATTTCAAATTTTGTGATTTTCAAGTTTTGGGACCAAAAGTGGATTGCTTCGTTTTCTTTTGCTTTTTATGATTGTATTACAGTGCAAAGATCATGTAAGTATATTTGGAAACACTAAACCAGCTTTTGCCAATCCAGAAATGAAGATTAAAGATTTGAAATTGACAAACAGCACTTAAAATGGTAACGGCACCAGAAAATGACATTGAAAATGGTGGTTTCAAACCAAAAATGCTTGGAAGTGTTTGAACAGCTCAAGTGATGCTTCAAGGAAGTTTATATCATCAATTTGAAGCTGTGCAAACACTTAAACAGCCAAGAAACAGATTGCAATGAAAAATCACTGCTTCACTTCCATTTTGAATCAAATTTTGATGGTTTAAAAGGTGATTCTGCTTATAGGCTGAAAAATGACCAAATGAACAGTGCAAACAACTTTGAAATGACAATTTAAACTTGCTCAAACGTTGGAAATGCACACAGACAGCAAGATTCAACAAATCACTGTTGTTGTAGTCAAATATGCAGTAAAATGCACCCAAATCAACACCAAAAATCAGAATTGAAAGAATGAAAAAGAGGATAGCAGCAGCAAGGACTCTAGGAAGATTATAACCACCTAAGACATAGTCAAAGAAAGCAAGCACGGTGAAAAATCTTGATGGAAAAACAGTGACAGTGGTTGAAATCAGATTTCAAGCAACTCAAGTAGTCAATTTTCAATTTTGTAATTATTAAGAGTTGCTATCAGTTCAAAAATGTGTAAAATCATCAAACAAACTTGTCTTAAGCTATTAGTATATTAATTGACTTTGTTTAAGTTGATCTATATTAATTTCAATAACTAGTATATTGAAGGGAAGTACATGGAGAAAAGGTGGGCATGTGTTGAACATTTTGCCAAGAAAAACACTCGTACCATTGGCTTATAAAGGGTACTGGTTTATTTGTTCATGAAAACATTTGATCTATTGTATTCAACACTTTTACATCTAATTTTTAGGAACCCAGGATACAATTGCATTGCCATTAGTTGAATTCGATCCAGTCCCCCTCCCAGACATATTATAAATTAAATGCTACTAAAACGTTAATGTGAAACAGTAGAGGAATTATTGAGTTCAAATTTCAATTTCAACATATAGAAAACAAGATTAGTATCATCAAATTGGGGGTAGAGAAAAATCAGAACAGATATGAAAAAAAGCATGTAAATTTGACAAGAAAGCTGGAAAGTTTTAAGTTGTAAAAATATAGGACAGTAAATGATGATCAAACATGTTAAGAATAAATAGAATTTATTTTAAAGGTTCTGTTTATGTGCTGCACCTACTTTCCTAGATATATCTTTTCAGATTCTCTTCTCTTCCCTCTCATACATTATATATGGTGTATCTAAAATTATCATCGATGTGAGATCCTACGTGAGCAAGCCTAAAGATTGATGTTTATGTTATAAGACAAAATACTTTTTTTTAATTTTATAAATTGATAAATATTTTTTTTATTCTAGTAACTTAAATTACATTCTAAATAAAAATGTTCTATTTTAAATATTTAGATTACCTACTAATTCTATTATGATAATATACCAATTATCCTAAGAGAGAACAATCTGCACACAACTTTATTTTTATATTATCATTGAGTTAGAAAAGTTATAATAACAATAACAAGTGTACTTTTTTTTTACTGTGAAATTAGGCATCACCATATTCATCGGAAGACACTCAAGAATATGTGAAGCAAGAAGAGACACGCGTGAGAGAACACATGTTAGTAACAGAAAATCATGACCTCAATACTGATCCTTCAATCCAACAAGGTTAGGACCTTTTCTAGATATTTTGATAGTCTTGTCCACATTTACTCGATTAATTCCATTTGAGTTAGGCCTTATCCTAAGATTAATTTATAAAAAAGTACTTATAATTTTGTTTTATAGGGGATGAAATATCTGATGTCAGAGAACCTGAAAAATCTCCAAATGATGATGCGGTTGAAGCTAAAGATGGAAACTCTGAAAGTTTTTCATCGTTTGAAGACACTGAAGAATATGAAAAGCAAGAAGAAACCTGCTTGAGAGAACAATTGTTAGAGGCATATAGCCATCACCTTAATAATGAGCCTTGAATTGAACAAGGTCAGTGCAGTTCTGTTAATGTTTTTACAGTCTTATCCACGGTTAACTGATTAATACCAGTTGAGTTATGTACCAAACCAAATTCTGAGAGTAATTTATAAAATAGACTATGATTCTGCTTTTATAGGGAATGAAGTAACCGAAGTCAGTCAACCTGACACTTCAAACGATGGATCAGTTGAAGTTGAAGCTGGAAATTCTGAGATCTTGTCAAGTTCTTCACTAGAAGCCAGTGAAGAATACGAGAAGCAAGAAGAGTCATGCTTGAGAGAAGAAATATTTACTAACACATAATCATCAGCTTAATAATGATCCTCCAATCCAACAAGGTTAGGACAATTCTGTTAATATTTTTTGATTTTGATAGCCTTATCCATATTTACTTGATTACTGCAAGATTAGATCCACTTGTTGAAATGTTTTAGATTTTAATCCAAAAGTTAAGCTTCCAAATTATCAGAGATTGTAAGCCCACAATGAAAATTTAAGATGTATTTATTGTCTTGTTTTGAATTATAGCAGATGTAGAGGAATCAACGGTTTTAACATTGAGTGCTATGAACATGTCAAACAATATAGAGATTCAAGAATCAAGTGGACATTCTGACAATGATGAGCCAGACAAATTTCTCTCCGAACAATCATTTCTAAGCAGAGACTCACTCCTAGAAGATAATTTGTTGGATACTAATTCTCACTCTGAACAAATTAAGGATGATGGCTTAGCAAAAGAAATGAAGGAATACAACATGGTGCATATATGTGATGTGTCAATAGAGTCTAATGGGGACTGCAATGGAGAAAGAAATATCTTACTTGATTCTAATGTCTTCAGGCTTGTCACCAATGATCAATAGAGTCTAAGGAAGATTAGAACAAAAACATTATGCGGTTCTTGAAGCCAAAAGGGTTTCTCTTATTGAAGGTTTAACAGTTCCATCTCTACTGGACTTGGATAATAAAGACATATTTGAGAAAGATAAAGAAGATCCACAACATGCAGCAACAGAACTAACAACTTCTGCAGCTACCATGTCCATTGTTGAACCATATTCAAATAAGTCCATATTTGAAATTACGCAAAACCCTATTCATTGGAAGCAAGCCTTGAAACACTATTAATTGGTATTTGATGCCATTTACACACCAAAGTTGACAAGACTCCTTCGAGAAGCACGACAAGTTGGTGCTGCCATCGTTTATGGTACACAAATGTTCATCAATCAAGCATTCATGCATTTTGAAAGGTTTACAAGGTTGCCAGGTTAGACAAGAATGAAAGACTAGAACACTAATAACAAATCAAGGAAGAAAAACAGAGATATTGATGGGTTCTTGAACGTGTAACCCAGTTCAAGAACTCACTCACAGTCTCTCACTACCAGAAAACAAAGACATAGAGTATGAATACTATGTTTTATTAACAGAAAAAATGGAATGGGTTCACAGAATGCAGGGGCATAATCCCCTCCACAGGTCAATGGCCTGTCAGCTATCTCACTCATCCTAACCACCTATGCATTACCCTTCACAAGGATTACATGCCAACAGAAGAATTTTTATTCTTCATCAAGGAAATGCAAAATTTAATTGTAAAACATAAAACCTAGCTCTTGGACGGCCTCTATATAACCTGCCACGACAGCCTACAAAAGAACACCACAGACCCTCTAGCTTAGTCCCTCAACCAACACCCTGCACCAACAACCAAGGCCTCTGTCAATGACCCTATAATACCCTATAAAACGCAATACATCACCAGAGTCAGTACACACACATAATTGGGATAACGACACACTTACAAGTGCCACCAAAACAACGGCATTTGCCCCGAAGAACACACTCACCGAAGAACCCACTAACGAACGATAATACTTACCACTGGCCGCGAACGAGGGCGGAATGGACAACGATCCAAAGCAGCAGGAAGGACTCCGATAGCGAACGAGGGCGGAATGAACAAACAAGCACTGACACTGTGAAGGAACAGATGTGCACTCACACTAGGGTTGCGGAGAAGAGGGAAAACCTTCTAATTGTGGGTTCTGTTGAAGAGGGAAAATCAATCTCCTAAATGTTAAACTTAATTTCCTGACCCCTTACCGGCAGCCATAATCCTTCGCTAATGACCGCTCACCATAACGTTGCCTTTACCGGCGGGCGAAATCCTTTGCTAATGTTCAAGCCATTGGTCCGTCGGAAGTTCCTTCGATAAAACAATAATACCGGCGGAAATAAATCCTTCGGTAAATATCCGCCGAAAAATCCAACATTCAGCATTAAAGGAAGGGTGTTACATCCAACAAACACCACGGTCCAGCAAGCAACTTTGAAGAGCAGCTGGTCCAGCAAGGGGCTGCAGCACGAAACTTAATTTTGTGCTTGGAGAGAAACGCTGGCAGCAAGCGGGCCATGAACGAAATGATTTCAAGTCCAACACGTGAATTAGGGAAATGAAATTCTTTTAAGGAGAGCAGCCGCCATATATAATGGACGAAACATTCAAATGAAAGGGGTTGCAGGCTTGGAGTTTTTAAGTTTTAAGAGACATGGATGGTGATGTCCAGTAGAATTTTAATCTTCTTTCTTGTAGAAGCAACCACACCCACACATTGTATTGAATTTACCTTTTTGTAAAGCGGTGCATTTAATTTGGCTGAGGATTCATCACGCTGGCAGCAGCCGCCACACGTCCAGGAGAGGAATTAAATTTTCTTTTAAAGTTCACACGGTTACGGCTGGAGAAAATGGTGATTTAATTTTAGGAGAACACGTTTTCAAGGTCTTTGTTTTATTGTCTTGACAGTTGAACAAAGCTTCTTTTGATAGTATATACATTGGAATGTATTAATGGAAGGAGGTTGTTCCATTTATTTTATCTTTACTGTCATGCTTTTATTTAAAGTGTTGTTTGATTGATGGAGATGGTTGAAAGAATGCTCTGTATTTTCTTTATTATTTTCAGCTTTGTTTCTTTATTACCGTTGCAATGTGATTTCCTTTTGTTAGGTGAATGTTGCCATTTAATAGCATTAGATGAGTTTCCTGCATTCAATCGGTGTTTTGAAGTTGACACAAGTTGCGGCTTTTAATTTGCTTAATATAGGACCATTCAATTTATTGTTTTCGTTTACTATGATATTCTCTATTCTGTTTGGTTTCTTTATTTTCATGTATTTCCAATTTCTTCACTTGCTTTAGAGATCGTTCGGTCTCAATGTAGAACCGTTCGGTCATCTGTAGGACTATTCGGTCTTCATGCTTTGTTCATTTAATTCAATGTTTTCAATTATGTTTGGTTGTATTTATTTTCCAGTTTTAATTTAGTTCATTTCTAATCACAAAAGCATTTTCAAAACCCCTCACTGTGTGTTAGACCTAATTCTCGAACCACAGTTTGGTTCTTGAGACACGACCTAGGAGTCACTTTCTAGCACTATACTGCATTTTTAATACACATTAAATTTGTACGGGGTGCGACACCCATCAAATTTTGGCGCTGTTGTCGGTGACCAACAGTTTGGTCTTAGGTCTTTTGTTGTGTTAGTGTGTGTTGCGTTTTGTTTTGTGCTGTGAGTATGATGTTCTGTTTTGTGTGTGTGTGTGTTATTGTGTGTGCATGTCGCATGTTTAATTGTGTTGTGCTTTGTTTGTTTCGTAACTTTTAGCATTTCCTTTCTACTTTCCCCTTTCTTTTTCCATGTCTACCTATTTTGATTTTGTGAATAATGTTTCTTCTGCCCGTGCTTATGACTATGATTCTCCTTCTGCATGTTACTCTGATTATGGTTCTCACGCTGATTTTTATGTGGAGGACAATATGACTCATCCTGTAACTCCTGAGAGTGCTCCTGGGGAGCCGTTTCCACTTGATGAGGAGGATACTCGTTGTGTTTTCAACACTTGATTGATACATTTACTGCCCGAGTTTCATGGTTTTGCAGGTGAATGCCAACATAAACATTTGGAGAAGTTCTATCTCATTTGCTCTATAATGAAACCTCCAGATGTCCTGGATGATCACCTTTTCTTAAGGGCATTTCAGCACTAATTACAAGGAGCAGCAAAGGATTGTTGTTATTGTCTTACTCTAGGATCCTTCACCAGTTCGGAAGATCTTGAGCATCAGTTTCTGGATGAATTCTACCATGTGCAGTATGGTTATAGCAACGATCCTGGGTGGAATGATCCTAACCTGGGATGGTATGGTACTCCACAACATCGATATCAAGAACCATCATTCCAGAATACTTGTATGCCTCCACTAGTCCAACAACAACAACAGTTGCAACTTCATACCTTGAAGGAGTTATTGGAGCATATGACTATTCAAAACAATCAGTTCCAGCAAGAGACCAGAGCTTACATTTAGAGTTTGACTGATCAGTTGGAGCAGATGGCCACTCAGTTCATTGAGGAACAGTTTCAAGTTTCAGAGGATCACCATTTTAGACTGTTCAGATTCTTGATGATGTCAGTGTCATTCACACAAGAGATAGGGAGCAGGGTCATAAGCTTACTACTACGCCATCTACTTTCCCACCCTCCTATGTCCCTACTCTTGCACCTGAGGATGCAGCTGATGACTTGGGGATTGGTAAGATAATTTTCAATGAGCAAAAACAGGTTTTCTCTAAACTTGAAATCCCACTTGCTTTGCCTAAGCTATTTATGCATTCAAATATTCTTGATTCTGCTGCAGATTCACATGTTAGTGTTGATTTTGATACAGAAACTTTGAAAACAGAAGATGTTTTAGACTTAGGATTAAATTTTGATCTTTCACAGGTTTCTGAAAATTTTAAATGTAGTTGGGAAGTTGGTTCTTGCTCTATTTATGTTGAAATCAATTTTGTGATACAACCAGCTTACAAGTTTATAATGGGTGATATTAAATGTGAGTTTGATGACCATGTTGCATAATTAAATGAAAATGCAGGTGCTGAAGTCATTAAAGAAATCTTGGTTGAGGAAGAAGAGGGTGTCAACGTTGCTAAAGGAGATGGGAACCAAAGTCATGTGCTCAATGTGCCACCTACTTTCCCATCTTCCTATGACCCTACTCTTGCACCTGAGGAGATAAATCCTGATAAAGATTTTGAGGACCAGGCAGGTATAAGCAGTAATTTGGAGTCAGGTAGACTATCTTCATCTGCCACCACTTTAGCCACATACAGGGAAGTGGAGATAAACATACCTCAGTTTGATTATGGTGTTAATGATTATACTACTGAGGGGTATGTTGATGATTATGATGTTGATGAGTATGCTTCTAATGTTAACTCTATGCATGATGAGAACCACATTTTGCCATCCTATCTGAATACTTCTTATCCATGCACTGAACATGAATCTGAGCCTGTGCTTGATATTGCTTCTAAATTTGAACTTGATTCATGTTCTGAGAGTATATCTGATGTTTAGCATGTTACATTGAGATTGGGTGTTATACCTCTACATGTTGTTTATTTGGAGCTACATTGCATTAACCATGTTACAGAAGGTACACATGAATTTGATCAACAAACACCCACAGTGGAGAACAAAGGTGCTAACATTCACAAAAGCTTCAACCTTAGTAGGCACCGGCTGAACCCACCAATCAACAATCACTGCTTCTTAGATCCAGTTGAGGAGGACATCTCCCTGCTTGATCAAATTTGGAGGATGAAGCAGTTCTTCCTCAAAACTTCCTTGCTGGATCCAATGGTGGAAGATATCGCCCTGCTAGTCCAAAATTGGCAACTGCCACCATGACAAAGGGAGTTTTCTTTTCCCTTCTCCTTCTTTTCCCGCTTTTATTGCACTTGTCCATGATCTGTTGATTGTTATGATTACGATCTTATGCTTGTGACACATTGAGGACACTATGTATTTTAAGTGTGGTCTATGAGACAGGATGAAAAAAAAAACAGAGAAAAATGAGAAAAAGATTGTGAATAAAGGAGTCAAGAAGAGGATTGAATTAGAGGTTTGGGTGTGATTTGATTGAATTTTCACTTGTTCCCCATTTCTCCTCTATTTCTTTTGGTTTATAGCTTTTCATCGATATATTATCCTCCCTTGTTCTTGGCCTCATTACATCCATAAAACACATTTTGATTTGAACATGCATATGTGTTTGAGTGTTGATATTAGTGGCTTGCCAAGTCTATTGTTCCTTGCTTTGTTGAGTGCATTGAGTTGACATTGTTTACCCTATACACTTGAGAGTGATAGTGCATCTGTGAGGTTCTGTTGCTTTTGATTCACCTCTTGAGCTTTGCCAAACTTGGAATTGCTTGGATGATTTCATGAGTATCTACTTTCTTTGATTCTGTGTTGGATATTGTCTACTCCTTTTCTTTGTCCAGATTTCTTGAGGACTATGTAATTCTGTGTGTTTACTTATAAGTCTTTGTTTTCTGTGTGCTGAGGTTGAGTCATACCCTTGGTGTCCTCTAAACTATTCCCTAATTTGCGTCTTGATTTTTCTCAGGAGTGCAAAAGACTAAGTGTGGTCTATTTATGACAATGGAGGTTTAGTTCACCATGGACATGGTGAACTAGATGAAATAAATGAAAAGAATGAAAAGATAAACCCTAGATTTGTTAAATTGGAGCTCCCGCATCCAAAATCCACCTCCAAGGGGTGAAGAAGGTGTTTCTCAGTCTCTTCTGCCAAAAGATAACCTCTAAGGGTCATGCAAATATATTTATAAACTCTGAAAAATAGCAAAAAATTGGCCCAAGCCCATAAGTGTAGCGCTTAGCGCTGGCCCACCACTCAGCGGTGGGTGCGTTACTTATTCCTCCCCTCAACGCTGACGCTTAAGCGTTGGCCAGTGTCTTTCCTGAAGAACTTGCACTTAGCGGTGTCGCTCAGCGGTGACTGCGACACTTGCTTTTCCCTCAGCGTTGGCGCCCAGGCGTTGGCCAGAGAAGTCCTCTATGAAGCTAGCGCTCAATGGTGCTTGCGTTTCCTCTTTTAAGCATTTTTCCTTCTTCTCTTGAGTCCAACTCCTTCCTCCTTCAGTCTCCTTCATTCAATTCATGTTAAATCCTGTCAAAACAAGGAAAACCAAGCATAATACCTATAAAACCACCTTTGACTCTCTTATTTCCTATCTTAAGTAAAATGCATGATTTCAAGCTAGTTTCTAAGTCATAAAAGGTGTGTTTTGTGTCAAAATTAAGTATGAAAATAGCGGTTTTTGAACCGTTATCATTGTACCAAAGAAAGGAGGGATGATGGTGATTCAAAATGAGAAAAATGAGCTCATTCCTACAAGAACAGATACCGGGTGACAGATGTTCATTGATCAAAGGAAGCTGAATACGACCACTAGGAAGGACCACTTCCCCCTTCCTTTTATGGATCATATGCTAGAAAGATTAGCTGGTCAGACTTTTTACTGCTTCCTGGATGGGTATTCTGGATACAATCAAATTGTGGTGGACCCAAAGGACCAGGAGAAGACAGCATTCACATGTCCATTTGGTGTTTTTTCTTACAGAAAGATGTCATTTGGATTATGCAATGCCCCAGCTACTTTTCAAAGGTGTATGCAGGCCATTTTTGCAGACCTTATAGAAAATAGTATAAAAGTCTTCATGGATGATTGTTCAGTGTTTGGTGATTCTTTTAAGAAGTGTTTGGTAAATCTAGATGTTGTGCTTAAAAGACGTGTTCAAACAAACCTTGTGCTTAATTGGGAAAAATGCCATTTTATGGTAACTGAAGGAATTGTTTTGGGCCATAAAATTTCTGCCAAGGGGATTGAAGTAGATAAAGCCAAAGTGGAGGTTACTAAAAAACTTTCACCACCAACAAACATGAAGGGAATCAGGAGTTTCTTAGGCCATGCTGGCTTCTATAGGAGATTCATCAAATATTTCTCAAAGATTTCTAAGCCTTTGAGCAACTTGCTTGTTAAAGACACACCTTTTGTGATGAATGATGAGTCTTTGCAGGCTTTTGAAGTCTTGAAGAAGAGATTGGTTCCGGCTCCAGTAATTGTAGCTCTAGATTGGTCTCAAAATTTTGAACTCATGTGTGATGCTAGTGATTATGCTATAGGAGTTGTGCTTGGCCAAAGAAGGGAAAAGGTGTTTCACGCCATATATTATGTTAGCAAAGTTTTGAATGAAGCTCAGTTGAATTGTGCCACCACTGAGAAGGAGTTCCTAGCTGTAGTTTATGCTTTGGAGAAATTTAGATCTTATCTTATTGGGTCTAAGGTGATTATCTATACTGATCATGCGGAAATAAAGTATTTGTTGACAAAGTCGGATTCAAAGCCACGGTTGATTAAGTGGGTGCTCTTGCTGCAAGAATTTGATGTGGAGATTCGTGATAAAAAGGGGAGTGAAAACTTGATCGTCGATCATTTATCTTGATTAGACAATTATGAAGTTACAAGTATGGAAAAAGAAATCTGGGAATCTTTCTCAGATGAGACACTCCTGTATATTCAACAAAGGCCATGGTTTACTGATATGGCTAATTTCAAAGCTGCAGGAGTACTTCCAAAAGAGTTGAATTGGCAACAAAGGAAGAAATTTTTACATGATGCCAAGCAGTTTATATGGGATGATCCTTACTTGTTCAAGATCGGGTCAGATAATCTTTTCAGGGGTGTGTGACAAGAGAGGAGGCAGAAGGAATTCTCTGGCATTGTCATGATTCAACTTATGGGGGCTATTTTAATGGAGAAAGAATTGCTGCAAAGATTCTCCAATCAGGGTTTTATTGGCCTACCTTGTTTAAAGACGCCCACAATCATGCTAGGAATTGTGACAGATGTCAAAGAACTGGGGCTATTTCAAGACGTCATGAGATGCCATTAAAAGGCATTTTAGAGGTTTAAGTCTTTGACTGTTGGGGCATTGATTTTGTTGGACCCTTTCCACCATCTTTCAACAATGAATAAATATTGGTGGTGGTGGATTATATGAGTAAATGGGTGGAAGCTTTGGCATGTCCCAAGAATGATGCTAGCATAGTGATTAAATTTTTAAAAAGGAAAACTTTCTCACGTTTCGGAACTCCTAGGGTGCTCATTAGTGATGGAAGATCTCATTTTTTTAATTTTCAGCCTGCAAAAGTACTCAAGCATTATGATGTGAGACATAAATTGGTCGCACCTTATCATCCACAGACAAATGGCCAAGCTGAAGTTTCCAACCAGGAGATGAAGAAGATCTTGGAGAAAATAGTTGCCTCATCAAGGAAGGATTGGTCAAAGAAGTTGGATGATGCTCTTTAGGCTTACAGGACGGCTATGAAGACATCTATGGGATTATCACCTTTTCAGTTGGTGTATGGGAAAGCATGTCATTTGCCAATGGAGATGGAGCATAGAGCTCTGTGGGCTCTGAAGTTTCTGAATTTTTATCCTCATGAAACTCAGAATAAACGTAGGAGGCAGATATTGGAGCTTGAAGAGATGAGGTTGCATGCCTATGAATCCTCTAGGAGTTATAAAGAAAAGGTAAAATTTTATCATGACAGGAAGCTGATAAAGAGGGTCTTCAATCCAGGGTAGCAGGTGTTATTGTTCAATTCAAGACTAAAGCTGTTTCCTGGAAAGTTGAAGTCAAAATGGTTAGGGCCTTTCATAGTGAAGAATGTACATCCTCATGGAGCAATCGAGTTGATGGATCCAGCTGCTAATGATCCATAGAGAAGTTGGGTGGTGAATGGACAATGACTCAAGCACTAATTAGGAGGAGAAGTGGAACATCTTTCCACAGTAATGAAGTTAGTGGATCCGTGAACTTATTCGGTCAAGCTAGTGACGTTAAAGAAGCATTTGCTGGGAGGCAACCCAGTTTTCTAAACTTATGCTTTTGGTTTTGTAATTTGAACTTTATTTGCTTCTGTTTGGTAGTGTAGGTTTTAATGTACTTGGTTTGAAACTTTATCTGCTATGATGGTTTGATTGATATTTTTGTATGATGAGTGTTACTTAATGTTGCTTGATTGATTGATGTTGAGATTGCACTGTATGCTGATATACACGTGGTGGTTCACAAGCTATGTGAACAAATGCATGATGATATCGTGATTGTGATTATGATGCTAAGCAGGGTATTTATCTGGGATGTTTGGAATAATTATTGACCTTATGAGTGAAGTTTTGAACTCCAGATTTTTTGATTGAATGATTGATATCTACTTGAATGCATAACTGATATTGCCTAGGTTTCTATGATTATTTGAATTGCATGTCTTTGTCATATGATCAAGGCCATTTTTGAACAAGCCCTTTCTTAGCCAATGCCTAAAATTTTTGTCATATGAAAAGAACCATGTGTTCTACCCTTTTTGATCCTAAGCCTTAAACAATATGTGAAATCCTTTTTGAAGAATCTTTACCTTGAGTTAAGTTGAAAACTATTGTGTGGTAATGATTAAGGTTCAAGTTTGAGGTTGTTGGGAGAATTGAAAGATAAACGTTGAGCTAATGTGTTGAGCAAAGCATAGAAAAATGGAAAAGATAAAAAAGATAGAAAAGATAGAATGAAGAGAAAAGCTCAATGCAAAGAAAAGAGAAAGTTGGGAATGAGTGAGATTGGTAGAAAGAGAGTTTATGCTTGAACTATGAATGTTTGAATGATTCTCTTAACTCAAGGAATTTTTTGATCTAGAAAAACTAATTTTTCTTCTTAGCCCAACCACATTATAAGCCTTGAGAAAGTCCTTGTGATGACATTTGTGTGTGATGATGATTGATTATGGTAATTGAAAGGCAATGTGATAGAGTAGCTCCAGCCATGGACGTGGTTTGAATTGCAGCGGAAGATGTTAACATTCGAACAGAGGCAGCGGAGGAGTTTGCTTGGGGTTTAGCAGCCATATGCAGAGATGAAACAGTGGTTTAGATGGTGGATGAAGAGCTGTTTGGAGGATGAGATCTCTAGCTCAGACGACCTTCACTGGAAGGAAGCTAGGTGGAGAGGGAAAGCTCAATTTAGAATGATTTTTGGACAAAGTTTTAGGTTGGAAATGCTTCAGCAGAGTAAAAGTGATTTCATAGTTTGTTACATTTCTTATTTATAATGGAAGACCTATGCTAGGAACCATGCAAATGACAATGAAAGAAGCGCAGATCTTTCCACGTGGCAGCAGTGAGGGATGCATGTTCATGCTTCTGGATGAAGCAATGCAAACGTCCATGGAGGTGCAGCAACGGTTTCAGCCAAATCACTTTTTAGATGCTGTGAAGGTGTGAAGCATGTGCATTCTTCTTGGGGGCAGCTCCATATTTGATAAATTCACCCCCCCTCCCTTTGTGGAAATGTGTCTTTTACCCTTTTCCTTAGGTTGGTTTGTTGGACTTTAGTTATTGGGCTTGGGCCTAAGTCCATGGTATCCTAGCCTTATTGAGCCCTACAAAATAACATATAGACATATTAGAATAGAATCCTTCTAAGACTTAGAGAAAGAAAATCAAGAAAGAGTTTTTAAAAGTCCTTCTTCATTTCCCTTTCTTAGCCTTAGCTTTAGTTGATACTCTCCTTTGAATGGAATACCCTCAATGGATTTCCATCATACGCTTCCTCTTGAAAAACGATTTGTCCTCAAATCGGGAAGATATAAAGAAGCACAACTTTGGTTTGTCACTTTTCTCCTGGATCAAAAACATATCTACAATAAACATCAAATATATCTCCAATTAGTACCAATCCAAGAAAGAATTTTTTTGTGGAAGTAACTTTAGAATAAGGACTTTGTTTTATGGTTTTAAGGAAATTTGAAAGTCCAAATTCACAAGTCACTTTTGTTTTATCTTGAGTTTCTTGTATTCCTAAGGGAAACAATAACTCAAGATTTAAATTGCCATCTTTTGAAAAAGTTTGCATAGTATATGAAATGGCAATTGATTTGAAAGAGATGTTAATACTTGAAGAATAAATCATGATTGGAAAAGAAGTCAAGAATTGGAAACCTTCCCTTTTAGGTTCGATGGTTATAGTAAGAGTAGGAGTTGCCTTCAATAACAATTGCTCCTTCTCTCTATTTTCTTGCTCTTGCTTCTTTTCTTCTTCTCGCCTCTCTCTTTCTCTTCTTATCTCTTCTTTTATTTCTTCCTCTTTTCTTTCTTGTTCTCTTTTCGCTTTTTCTTCTCTTACTCTATTCTCTTCTTCTTCCTATCTTCCTCTTCTTTTCTCTCTATCTCTCTTTCTCTTTTATTTTCCTTGATCACTTTAAGTTTATGCCCAAATTCTAATTCTCTCCTAAGAAACCCATGATCATTTAAACTCTGAAGAAACATTTTTCCATCTTCAATGCAATCTCTAATTAATTCTAGGTTTCTTTTAATGTTTGAAGGCACAAACTTTCTTCTCATGCAAGCTTTTAAATCATACCAATCCCTAATGATTGTCTTTCTACCTTTCCTAACATGGTATTGTCTTTCATCCCACCACTCTCTTGCATGTTCTTTTAACTTAGAGAGATAAATGCTAAGAACATTATATTCACTTTCTTTATAAAACCAAATATCTATTTTATCAACTTCTTTTTCCCAAGGTATGTTAATGCACCTATGTCTTTACCAAAGAATGGAAGATTCCTAGCTTGTTTATACATTTCATCAACATTATCTAACCTGGAAGACCTATATGAACTATAACAAGACATTTTTGCTTTTAAAATTTTTTTAATCTAAAGGATGAAAAGCTTCCACTTTAGACAAGTCCTAGGTAAGAGAAGTGAATCACAAGGATTGCTTAAATACCAAGTCTTACCTTAGCCAGAAATGTCTTAAGCTACTAACTAATTACCCTTTAAAATAAAATCACCTTTAAAATCAAAGGACACAAACTCACAGACAATCAAACTAGACTCCTAATATTCGTACTTCTAATGTGACCCTTAAACGTGAAACACAAATTTAAACACACACAAGAAAAGTTTTGCCAAGAGTTGAAAGAGCACCAAGGACTCTTCCAAATACTTGGTCTTAATGGCCTTTTACAAGAAAAACAAATGGAAACTAAATTGGAAACATATTACACATTCACAACTCCAAAAGATCAAGCTACACTACTCTGTTGCTCCACTGCATTGCTTTAATTCTGCTCCTTTGGTCTTACAACTCCTTGGACCTGCTGTGAAGAACCGATTAGAAGTCTGCTACGTTTCCAAGATGACGGCTATTGTGTTGGAGACTTGGTTTTGTCCATAATTGCTTGGAAGGTCTTTCAGTTCAAAGAAACCTGCACTGTTATATCTTTGCAAGAAAACTAATGCTTCAAACTGAGCAAATCAATGAACCGCAGAACTGGTTTTGAAAACTGAGTTTTTACTAGCTGGACAAGTTCAAAACAGATTCCAAACAATCAATATAAAATCAGTTTACACATTGTCATTCCAAAATTCAATTTGACCATGTGAGTTGCATTTAAAACAAAATCTAAAACATGGTGTGCAGCTCTTGTTTTCTCAGCAAAGGAAAACTGCAATGTTGGCAGCCACTCAAGTCTCACAGCTACTGGGTGTAGGGTACTGATTTGCTTTTCAAGCACTCACTCAAACAGGTTGTTTTCAGCTCACAACAGAACTAGTATGCTGCAGACCTGCTTATGGTTCATGTAGTTCAATGCTCACTTTTCTCTCGGTCAAGGAAAATTGTTAGGTCAATAACAAATTCTTTTGCAACTCAAGTGAAATGAAATACATAGAAAAGGCAAGTTAAAAGTTGTGTGCAGCTCTGGACTCTCGCAAGGAAAAGTGAATTAGCCAATTCACACTAATCTCACAGCTGCAAGTGAAATTCTGCTGTGACAGCAAGCAGAGCGTTGCAGACCAGAAACAGTGACACTACTGCACCAGGAAAATTATGCAGATCAAAACACCAATCTGCTGTCACGAAAATCAGCTTCCACTTGGGTTTTCCGTGCTCCAACCTTCTTCCTAATATGCTACCAATGTTAGGTCAAGATCTGAACTAATTTCTGCACCAAAATAGAGCTCAAACAAGCCACCAATGATCAGTTTCGGATGCAGGAAACAAGCTCTGCTGCTGCCAAAAATTGCAGAGTTAGAATGCACCACTGTCTTTTTATCAAACAACTTATGTGGAGAATTTTCAAACAATTCAAATCAAGCAATTAAAGGCTAGCAATAACAGGTGGCACTCAAAATGATCTTAGGAAAGGCTCTAGAGTGAATTAAGAAAGCAAGAAACAATTATAAGTTGCATATACAGTGAATTCAAACTCAAATTCAAAATTAGGCAAAAGTGTTTGATGAGATGCCAAAGAGAAATTTTGTGAATGATGCACCAGATTTGAAAAATTAACTTGGCACTAGTTCACACAGCCTTTTACTATGCACTCTTTTGTTAAATCTGAACTATACACTTCTTTTTTTAAGCAATTGAACCAAGCTTTTGCTACCAATTTAAAATAGAATTCGGTGCATAAATCACTTCAAACAATCAAAACTAGAAATCTGCAACTTATAGTAGAAAAAGTGTTGAAAATTGGTGGTTTAATTGGAAATTTTGCACAAACAAGCTTGAACACTTAATTTTATGACTTGAGCAACTTTGTTTTATCAAATGGAACTTGTATCAGCTGTCAGCCGAGGCTAAACACTTGTAACTCAAAATTTCACTGTATGAGTTACTCTTTAACACCAAAATTAAGCCAAAACACCAACCAATTTTCATCAGAGGAATCAAACTGAACTGGAAACAAATCTTATGACTCTAGAACAGGAATTTAAACTTGAACAAGACTCTAGGAATGAAATAAAAGATGTCCAGAAGTGAGTTCTAAGCTGGACAGATTCAAAAATCACAAAAATCAATCAAACAATAGTGCAGATCGGTCCAACTGCTGGAATATATTTTTCTGGTAATTGGAAATTGATATAATCACAATTTTTGACTTAAACCATTCACTGTTCATTTGGTATGTAACTTTTACGTGTTCCATCATTCAAGAACACAACCAGAACATATGGTGCAAAGTCAAATAAGCTTGAAAACAGATTCAATTACTGTAATACTTGGTACTGCACTTGATGGAATCAAATTGCACTTGAGCTCTTTGAATCATTGCTCTTACGATGTGCAGATATTAAATAACCACTCAAGTCAAACAGATTTATCCAGGCAGAGATCCAACTTCAGAATTTGACAAAATTAAACCACCACACATGACTAGACATGACAGCATCAGATTTCAAAATTAAAAGACTCAAAATAAGAAATGAACCGATTAAAATGATAAGACTAAAGCAATGAAAAGCTGGAACAAAGAAATTAATAACAGAATCTACGAGAATTGGAAATGGAATGTAACAGTGTGCACAGGACAAGAAAACACGAAGGAAAAGTTATGACAGTATGGAATGGAAAGAACACTTAGCTAGAGCGTGATGCAGAACCTGGCTCTGATACCACTTGATAGAGTAGCTCCAGCCATGGACGTGGTTTGAATTGCAGATGTTAACATTCGAACAGAGGTAGCGGAGGAGTTTGCTTGGGGTTTAGCAGCCATATGCAGAGATGAAACAGTGGTTTAGATGGTGGATGAAGAGCTGTTTGGAGGATGAGATCTCTAGCTCAAACGACTTTCACTGGAAGGAAGCTAGGTGGAGAGGGAAATCCCAATTTAGAATGACTTTTGGACAGACTTTTGGGCTGGAAATGCTTCAACAGAGTAAAACTCATATATATCATCAAACGTGATTTCATAGTTTGTTACATTTCTTATTTATAATGGAAGACCTATGCTAGGAACCATGCAGATGACAATGGAAGAAGCGCAGATCTTTCCACGTGGCAGCAGTGAGGGATGCATGTTCATGCTTCTGGATGAAGCAATGCAAACGTCCATGGAGGTGCAACAACGATTTCAGCCAAATCACGTTTCAGATGCTGTGATGGTGTGAAGCATGTGCATTCTTCGGGGCAGCTCCATATTTGATAAATTCACCCCTTCCCTTTGTGGAAATGTCTCTTTTACCCTTTTCCTTAGGTTGGTTTGTTAGACTTTAGTTATTGGGCTTAGGCCCAAGTCCATGGTATCCTAGCCTTATTGAACCCTACAAAATAACATATAGACATATTAGAATAGAATCCTTCTAAGACTTAGAGAAAGAAAATCAAGAAAGAATTTTTAAAAGTCCTTCTTCATTTCCCTTTCTTAACCTTAGCTTTAGTTGATACTCCTTTGAATGGAATGTCCTCAATGAGTTTCCATCACAATTTTGTTTTATGTGGCATGTGGATAGTAGAGGGAAGGAGTGAACCTTTTGAAACACTTGAGTGATTGAGTGAAACACCTTGTCTAGGTGAGGAATGATTTCATGAATCTTTGATTATATATGTGTGTTTAGCTAATTGATCATTCATGAGAATAGCATCTGTTGGATATTATATGATTATGTGAACACCATGATAAGCATTGAGAATGAAGGCATGTGTGTATCTTGACTAAATTTTATTGATAAGCATACTTGAGTGATTACTTGTGTTGTAGAAAAAGAATTTTGAATGTGATTGAACCATTGTGATGATTGATGGAAGACTGAGTTGCATTGTCTTTGCTTAAGGACAAGCAAAGTTCTAAGTTTGGGGTTGTGATAATGGTTCAAAAACCGTTATTATTACACTTAAATTTGATATCAAACACACCCTTTATGACTTAGAATTAGCTTGAAATCATGAATTTTTGCTTAAGTTAGAAAATAAGAAGTCAAAGGTGGTTTTCTTGGTTTTATGCTTGGTTTTCCCATGATTTGGTAAGTTTTGTCAGGAATTGAATAAAGGAAGTCGAAGTGGAAAGGAGTTAGACTCAAGAGAAGGTGGAAAAGTGAACAAATGAAGAAACACAGTAACCACTCAGCGCTAACCTACCACTGAGCGCTAGCTTTGAAGGGGAATTTTCTGTCAAACGCTCAAACGTCAACGCTGAGGGGAAAAATTGAGTATCTGTTAAACCCCTAGAAAGTGTACCAGATCGTATCAAGTAATAAAAATCGGTAATCCCAATATCGTTCTTCCTAGAGGACTCTTAAGGCCTTATCTTTCGTGTAAACAAATTGTTTAAGACTTGAGTAAAAGAAAATTAGTTTAAATGGTTTGAATGAAAAACATAAATAAACATCCAAATGCAAGAATTCAATTGGCTAAAAGAAACTATCAATGAATGAGGTTGTTGGGGTTTACAATTTCATCTCATCCACCCTCATATATCTACTCTTCTTGTTTACTTTGCTTATTTATCAAATTGCCATGCAAACTTTCTTGGTCTACCCTTAACCCAATCCCTTGGTGAAAAGAGCCTATTACTAATTACCGGCTTGCTCTCCCTAGCCTCCCCTAGTAATTAATAATGCATGATAAGCGGAAGCAAAATACAATTGATCGTCCATCCCCTATCCCTAGGCGGTATTAACATAATCAAGGAATTCTCCCCAGTTCATGACATTATTGTACGTCCCCGTATCAATAAAGACAAACAACATCTACCGAATAAGTTAAACGGTAAAAGCATTAAATACAGGTAAAGAACCCAACAATTGATAAATCAAGCATATGCAAGCATATAAAGTAAACAGGAATTTCAATATATGACAGTTTCAAAAGATTACATTGTTCCTCAACAACAAAAGGGTTGATTTCACCATATTCATGGTGAAACTAGATGAAATAAATGGAAGAATGGAAAAAGCAAAACCTAAATTTGATAAATTGGAGCCAAAGCATCCAAGAAATCTCTTCGAAAGGTTTAAAGCTACTGGGGACGTTGTTCTCTACCAAAAGAATTACATTTGGAGTCGCACTAAGGCTATATATAAGCCAAAAAGATAACATAAAGATTTCAGAATCCAAAATATAAAAACAGACAACCGCCCAGGCGTCTAAATTGGGCGCTCAGCGGTTTGCGTTAACACACGCCACCGCCCAGGCACCAAAAATGACCGCTGAGCGGTTTGCCTCTTCTCATCCTAGACGCTCAGCGTCGTCGCCTAGGCGCCAGACATTAACTTTTTCTTGAACTAGGACGCTCAGCGGTAAAATTTACCGCTGAGCGGTTCACAGACTCTTCTTTTCTTCCTTTTTCTCCTTCATTCTTGAGTCTATGACCTTCCTACTTCATTGCCATCTTCAATTTTCATCAAAAACCCTGCAAAACAATGCAAAACAAGCATAATATCTCTAAAAGCAAATTTTGACTCTCATGTGATACAACTTAAGAGTTTTACTTGGTTCTAAGCTCATTTTAAGCTACAAAGGGGATGTTTTAATATCAAATTTATGCATGAAAATAACGGTTTTGAGACCGTTATCACAACCCCAAACTTAAAACTTTGCTTGTCCTCAAGCAAAACAAAACAAAACTTGGCCTTCCAATTTTTCATCAAATAGTTCTACACTTTCCAAAATCCTTTTCTTCATGACAAGTTATTTTCCAATTCAGATTTTTCAGTGGAATCCTACCAAAATGCAAGCATGCTTTCAAGCCAATCTAGTTCACCTTCTTCAATATTTCCCAGCAGATGTTTTATTCATGAATGATCAATCCACTAAGCATAGATGTAAACATGGATTTCAACAATTCTTACCAAGCAAGTGTTTCACTCAATCACTCAAGTATTTAAGGAATCACTCCACTCTTTACTATTCACATGTCACATAAAACAATATTGCCATTTATCTAAAACAATCAAAATCCTTACATGCAAATGCCATCACAAGGACTTTTCCAAGGCTTGTAATGAGGCTGGGTTATCAAGAAAATTTGGTTTTTCTGGATCGCAAAATCGTTGAGTTAAGAGAGCTATTTCATCATTGAAAAGGTTCAAGTTTAAACTCTCTCTATCACCAATCTCCTTTATTCCCAACTTCTTCCCTTTTTATCAATTTTGCATTGAGTTCCTTTTCTTCTTTACTCATGCATTTTTCTTTTCAATACTTGAACTCAATGCTTTTTCTTTTGCCTTTCAATTTTCCCCATACAACCCCAAACTTGAACCTTTTCATCACATAAGATTATTCTCAACCCTACTCAAGATAAATAATTTCAAATCAAGGGTTTTCATCTGTTTAAGGCCAAGGTTCAAAAAGGGTATAACATATTAAACTTTTTGGGTGAAAATTTGGCTAAATAAGGGCTTCCAAACATGGCCTTGATCATATAACATAAGCATGCAAATCAATCAATTATCAAGACTAAGGCAATACCATTCATGATTCCCTATGAACAATACATATATCAGTGAAAACTCTGGAGCTCAAAACCTCACACAACATGCTTTCTCACACATCATTCATTTATCCTGCTTAGCATCACAATCACAATCATAAATCACAATACATCTATTCATATAGTTAGGGAACCATTCAACTAGATATCATCACACATACATTCTCAGTCATCAACCACATTCAATCATTATCAAATACTTGTCATGCATTATAAGACTACCATCATAACCATTGTATAAGCCAAGCATAGATACCTACACTACTCAACAAAATTCAACCTATTCTAAAAATTAAAAATGCAAAAGTAAAAGAAACCTGGGTTGCCTCCTAATAGCGCTTGTTTAATGTCACGAGCCTGACCCGTACCTGCTTAGCACTCATCAGTAAGTGCGAGTCTTACCAACACCCATCAGTAGGTGTACCTTCCTGTATCCTTCAGTGGATACATAAAAAAATTAGTATCCCTTAGTAGATGCTACCCAAAAAGAGTTCAAAAATCCATTAAATTACATAAGCAGAATAACCCTACTCTAAAAATTGTTCTACAACAAATGGGATAAAATTAAATATTTCAAATCTTTCCATCCTGGTTAGGATCTTCATCTTCCCAACTCATTAGTTGCCTTCTATCCACTCTTCTGATGGCTTTAGTATATGGTTTTCTAATCTCTACCTTGCCATCTTCTTTGATATTATCAACAATCCACTTCCTTTTCTTGAATCTTACTTGTAAGCCTCGTGGAAGTGGTATATCTTCTGAGTGGATTGTTCGTCCTTTATCAACCTCCTCATTTTTAGATACCTGTAAAACATTACAACTGTTAGAATTGGTACCTGTCGTGCTTTCTTCTGATGCAGCTTCTATTCTTGACTTTCTGAATCTAGTTCTTTTCTTTATTATAATATTGTTCCCTTTAGCACCAGTATATAAGAGCACATTCTTTTTATCTCGCATCATAATTCTTCCATCATGGGCACTAATGAACATTTTAGACGTAGCCATGAAAGGTCTTCCAAGAATAATTGGAATCTTCTCATCATCTACCATGCCCATAACTAGAAAATCAGCCAAAAACTCCAGTTGCTCCACACGCACAACCACATCTTCCACCATACCTAGTGGCTTTTTACTAGAACCATCTGCCACCGTCAGAGTAAGATTAGACAGTTTTAATGTCAACCCTCCAATCTTTCTCAAAAAACGTCTGGGCATCATATTAATGCTGGATCTAGAGTCTATCATGGCTCCTCCTACATCAAAATCATTTATAATACATGAATGTGTCAAACAACCTGGATCTTTTACCTTAGGCGGATAAGTCCTTTTTGGAGGTTGAACTTCAAATTCTTGCTCATCTTCATCTGTATCCAAATCTATCATCTCTCCAAGATAATATTTCATCCTTGTAGGAATTTGTTGGATTACAGAATGTACCACAGTCACTTGGTTTTCTATAAATGGCCTATTGTGACTAATTTTTTCTTCCTCTTCTTCCTCACCTTCACTGCTGCTTAATTCAAATGACTTCTTTTTTCTCCTCTTCCTTATCACTGCTTCCAATCTCCCCAACTTCCCTGTCAACTTTTCGTTTACTTCTTGTAACAACAACTTTACATTCCTCTTTAGGATTAACATCAGTGTTAGCCCTAAATTGGTGCTTCTCAGTGGTGTCTACCCTTTTTGACAACTGCCCAACTTGCATTTCTAAAGATCTGATGTTGGCTTGATTACCTGCTTGATTGGACTCATAAACCTTCAAGAATTTATCAAATCTATCATTTAGGTCTCTAACAACCTCTGTCAAATGGGTGACTGATGAGTCGATATTTTATTGCTTTCACTTAGTTTATTGTGCTAGAATTAATCAGGGAATTATGCTTAATTGTTCGGTATATTCCCGTTTCTACTAATTGTGCTTAATTTGATCGGAAATTCTAATTTTAATTAATTTGAATTTTTTTTAGCTAATTAATTGCATTATTTATTGCAAGGAAAATTTTGGAGATACATTTTGGGACGTTAGGAAGGACACCAAATAAATTCAAGACTCTACAATTAGGCATTTTATTTTTAATTAAATTATAACTTAGTTATATAGAAAACTTTAATTAAGCTTATGTGCAATGGGCCCTTTAGTGGCAAAAATGTAAAGGCCCAATTTTGTGGGACACATGACCTAACTCTAGGGTTTCATTTTCTTAGGGTGGACCCCACCCTCACTTTTAGAAGGAGGCCACACGGCATATTGAAGAAAAAGGCCGTCACACTGCAGGGATTTTTTGGGGCTTGGAAATTTCTTTCCCAGGGGCTGCAGCCGCAAGGAAGGAGAGAGCTTTTCCTTTGGAAGCCACACAGACATTGAAGAGGAGGTGTCATTTTATTGAAGAAGTGGGAGTAATGGTTGGTGATGTCCAGTAGGAAATTTTTCTTATCAATTGCATTTCCCTTGCTTTCATTTAGAAAAGAAAACGATGCTTGATGTAGGACAAATTGCTATTTTATTTTGCTTATTTTTAAATAGTTGCAAACACTGATTAGATAGTTGTAAGTGTTGATTTAAATTTGCATACGCTGACTCATTTTGTTGGAACGGTGCTAGGGCTGATTTTAATTTGAGAAGGCACATGATGGGGAATCATTTGGCAATTTTTAGAGAAATGCAAAGAAAAAAGGTTACAATGCTTCATGATATAGTAGGCGTTCATTCAAGTTCTTAGAAGCAACTCACGGGTTCATTTAGCTTGAGCACGAATTATTTTCAGCGGCTGTTACATTTTGTCTCATTTTCGATTTAGGGAGTAGCACGTTGATTTAGAAAAGGCAGCAACACGTTACATTAAAGGGCTGAATCCAATTTCCTTTTCCTGTTGTTTTTCTTCTCGCGGAGAGATACGTTGCATTTAATTTTCTTAAAAAAAGGGGCTGTCTTTTCTTTCTTTTCTGAAGAAGCTGCAGATGCGATTATTATAGAATGAAAAACGTTGATTCATTTGGTTTGGTGAAGCATATAACACATGGAAGTGTGCACACGAATTTTCTCCAAATGTTGCACAGTGATTTAATTTTATCAAGAGAAAGAATATTTTCATTTGGTGTGTACACATGGGATTGATTGAGAGCAAAGGGGCACCACGCACATTAATTTTCTTCTAGGAGCAGCGGTTATTAATTTTGCTGGCAGCTTTGACGTTGAATGGCATTGGGAGTTTGATGTCACGACTGAAATGAAAGGGGAAACGCTAATTAATTTGGATCACGTTAGTCTAGTAGCATTGATGCATTTAGTTATTTACTTCTCGCATGTTAATTTGTCACACACCTTGAGTATTTAATTTTACTTCCAAGTTGCATTGTGCATTTTATGTTTTAGTTCAAGCATTGCATTTTAATTGCTTTAACTATGTTAAAATAATTCTTTGTTGCAGTGTTAGGTTTAGCACTTTTCTTTTACTTTAATGTTTTCTAGTATTTTTTATTGTGTTAATTTAATTGTCATGGTAGCTTAGGTTAGTCTGGTTGGTTGTTAATAAAATTACATTGTTTCCTTGAGACTTTTGAACTTTAATTGCCATATTGCTGCTTTCATTCTATTCAATATTTAATCTGTTGTCTGCCTGCGATTAGGTATACGCTTAGTTGCCTAATCAGTGTCAATTCTTCGCTTAGTTGATTAGACTGTATGGTGGATGACTGATAAATTTGTGCATTGCATTCGCTTAGTCTGCAATTTTGAAGACCGAATTAGCCTTTGCTTAGTTGGGTGATTCGTGTTGGATTTGGATTAGAGTAATGTGTACTTGTCGTTGATCTGTGATTGGAAGCATAGTAATTGAGTTAAAGACCAACCGTTTTCATTCTGTATTTGATTCCGTTTTTACATTTTTGTTTTCGTGTCTGTTTACATCTGTGTTTACATTTCTGTTTGCATCCGTATTTAATTTTGTTGATCCACAGTCACAAAACCTTTCAACCCCCCCACTTTGTGTCTGACCTAATTCTCGAACCACATTTGGTCCTTGAGATTGCATTCTTTAATGCACATTAAATTTGCATGGGGTACGACCCCCACCAAATTTTGGCGCCGTTGTCGGGGACCAACGGTTCGGTCTTAGGTTTTTGTTGTGTTAGTGTGTGTTGTGTTTTGTCTTGTGTTATGAGTGTGATGTTCTGTTTTGGTGTTGTGTTATGTGTGTTGCATTTAGGTAGCTTTAGTAGCATATTTTCATTGCATTCTTCTTTTCCCCCTCTTCCTTCTACATGTGTACCTACTTTGATTTTGTGAATACTGTTTCTTCTGCCTATGTCCATGACTTTGATTCTCCTTCTGCATCTAACTCTGATGTTGCTTCTCATGCATATTCTGCTGATTTCTATGTTGAGAACAATATGACTCATCCTCCCATTCCTGAGAGTGCTCTTTGGGAGCCAGTTTCACATAGTGAGGATGATGTTCATTGCGTTCTCACATCTGGAGTAATAGATTTGCTGCCTAAGTTTTATGGTTCTGCAGGTGAGTGCCCACATAAACACTTGGAGAGGTTCCAACACATTTGCTCTGTAATGAAACCTCCACATGTCCCTGATGATCAGATTTTCTTAAAGGCATTCCTGCATTCAGTAGAAGAAGCAGCATGGGGGTGGCTTTATTATCTTCCTCCTGAATTGAAGGCCAATTGGGAAGATCTTAAGCATCTGTTTTTGGAAAGATTCCGCCCTTCACAGCATCAATATCAAGAACCACCATTCCAGAATGCTTGTATGCCTCCCCCTGTCCAGGAACCACAGCAGCTGCAGTTTCATGAGCCTGCCCAAGCAACTCCTCATCCTTCCACTACTTCTGAGCCTACATTGAAGGAGTTACTGAGACAGATAGCCATGCAGAACATTCAGTTCCAGCAAGAGACCAGAGCTTCCATTCAGAGTTTGACTGCTTAGATGGGGCAGATGGCCACTCAGCTCACTGAGGAACAGTCTTATATTTCAGAGGAATCACTGTTTCAGGCTGTTCAGCTTCCAGATGATGTTGGTGCCATCCACATAGGAGATGGGGAGCAGAGTCATGAGCTTACTACTGCGCCATCTACTTTCCCACCCTCCTATGTCCCCACTCTTATACCTGAGGAGACTGATGAAGAATTGGAGGACCAGGCAGATATGAGCAACACTTTTGAGATAGGTAGACCATCTTCACCTTCCACTACCCTACCAACTTTCAGGGAAGTGGAGGTAAACATACCTATGATTGATTCTATTGTTGATGATTATGCTATTGATAGGTATGTTGATGATTGTATTGTTGATGAACATGATTTTCATTCTACCTCTCTACATGATGAGAAACAACTTTTGCCATCTTGTCTGAATACTTATTCTCCATGCACTGAACATGAATCTGAGCCTGTTGTTGATATTGTTTCCACATGTGAAATTGATTCATCTTCTGAGAGTTTATCTAAGGTTCAGCCTTACATTGAGATTGGGTGTTATACCCCTGCATGTTATTTCTGTGGAACCATATTGCACTGACCATGTTGCAGGAGGTACATATGACCAACAAACACCCACAATGGACAACAAAGGTGCTAACATTCACAAAAGCTTCAACACTAGTTGGCACCAGCTGAACCTGCTCATCAACAATCACTGCTTCTTAGATCCAACTGTGGAGGACATCTCCCTGCTTGATCAAATCTAGAGACTGAAGCAGTTCCTCCTCAACACTTCTTTGCTGAATTCAATGGTGGAAGAGATCTCCCTGAAAGTCCAAAATTGGCAACTGCCACCATGACCAAGGGAGTCTTTTTTTTCCCTTCTCCCCCCTTTCCCACTTGTATTGCACTTGTCCGGGATCTGTTGACTGTTCTTATATTCTGATCTGATAATTGTAACACACTGAGGACATTGTGTAGTTTAAGTGTGGTCTATTGGGGGAGATTCAGATTTGTCTTTGATTAGTTTATGTTTTCTGCGTTAAATTTTTTGTTTTCTAGGTAGTTTTTGTTGTGCCTTGTATACAGTTTTGCATGTTTCTCTTGATTTCTGGACTTTGTTTAGGTTGTAGACTTGTCTTTCATTTCATTGATACTCTGATCTGTTTGAAATCCTTGTTTTTCTCTGCTTGGAATATGATTATGATGTTTCAAAGAGTTGATTTGATTGTGACAGAATTACCCTATGTGTGAATTGAGCCACTTGATATTCTTTCTTGTGTGTGATATGTCTCTTGATTGCTTGCACATATGCCTTGGCTTGACTCTTTTGATGATTCTTGATTGATATGCATGTTTGGAAGTGATAAAGGCATTTTTGTTCTTGAGCCTCTCTAGCCAGATGAGCCTACCTTGTTTTAATCCTTTGATAACCCCTTTTGAGCCTATACTTTCCCCATTTCTTTGCTTTGAAGCTGATACACTAGCTCTAAGTGAAAAACCATGATTACCTTAACCTTAGGGAATTTTGGAGCTTTGGAATTGTTTTGGGAATAAGTGTGGTCTCCTGGGAGATTCAGATGAATTGGCTAGTTGGTTCCTCTTCTTGTGTTGTTTTTGTGAATATGATGTGTATCTTGTCTCTTGCAGTTGTGTTCTAAATAGAGAGAAAAGAAAAGAGACAAGAAAAAAAGAGAGAGAAAAAAATACAGAAAAATGAGAAAATTTAAAAAAAATTGTGTGAATAAAGGAGTAAAGAAGAGGATTGAATTAGAGGTTTTGGGTGTGAGTATACTGTGTTTACACTTGTTCCCCATTGCTCCTCTATTTCTTTTGGTTTGTAGCTTCTCATCCATATATTTCTCCTCCCTTTTCCTTGACCCCATTGCATCCATAAAAGACCTTTTGATTTGAACATGCATATATGTTTTGAGTGTTGATATTAGAGGCCTCCCAAGTCTGTTTGTGTTTTCTTTCTTGAGTGCATTGAGTTGACATTGTTTATCTTATACACTTGAGAGAAACACTGATAGTGTGCATCTGTGAGGTTTTGTTACTTTAGATTCCTCTCTTGAACTGATTGATCATTTTGCCATGCTTGGAATTACTTTGATGACTTCATGAGTATCTATTTTCTCTGATCCTGTGTTGGATACTGTCTACTTCCTTTTCTTTCATTGTGAGTCTTTGTTTTCTGTCTGTTGAGTCTGTGTCACTTCCTGATGTCCGTTGAACTGTTCCCTGATGATTTGCTTCTTGATTTTGCCTAGGAGTGCAAAAGACTAAGTGTGGTCTATTTTGATGAGTCGATATTTTATTGATTTCACTTAGTTTATTGTGCTAGAATTAATCAGGGAATTATGCTTAATTGTCCGGTATTTTCCCGTTTATGCTAATTGTGCTTAATTTGATCGGAAATTCTAATTTTAATTAATTTGAATTTTTTGAGCTAATTAAATGCATTGTTTATTGCAGGGAAAATTTTGGAGATACATTTTGGGACGTTAGGAAGGACACCAAATAAATTCAAGACTCTACAATTAGGCATTTTATTTTTAATTAAATTATAACTTAGTAATCTAGAAAACTTTAATTAAGCTTATGTGCAATGGGCCCTTTAGTGGAAAAAATGTAAAGGCCCAATTTTGTGGGACACATGGCCTAACTCTAGGGTTTCATTTTTTTAGGGTGGTCCCCACCCTCACTTTTAGGAGGAGGCCACACGACATTTTGAAGAAAAAGGTCGTCACACTGCAGGGATTTTTTTGGGCTTGGAATGTTTCTTTCCCAGGGGCTGCAGCCGCAAGGAAGGAGAGAGCTTTTCCTTTGGAAGCCACACGGACATTGAAGAGGAGGTGTCATTGTATTGAAGAAGTGGGAGTAATGGATGGTGATGTCCAGTAGGAAATTTTTCTTAACAATTGCATTTCCCTTGCTTTCATTTAGAAAAGAAAACGATGCTTGATGTAGGACAAATTGCTATTTTATTTTTCTTATTTTTAAGTAGTTGCAAACACTGATTTCCTTTGTAGAAGCGGTGCAGAGTAGGATTTCTTTTAGGGCCATTTATTTCTTCTCTTTAGAAGTAGTTCACGGTGATTAGATAGTTGTAAGTGTTGACTTAAATTTGCATACGCTGACTCATTTTGTTGGAACGGTGCTAGGGCTGATTTTAATTTGAGAAGGCACATGATGGGGAATCATTTGGCAATTTTTAGACAAATGCAAAGAAAAAAGGTTACGGTGGTTCATGATATAGTAGGCGTTCATTCAAGTTCTTAGAAGCAACTCACGGGTTCATTTAGCTTGTGCACGAATTATTTTCAGCCGCTGTTACATTTTGTCTCATTTTCGATTTAGGGAGCAACACGTTGATTTAGAAAGGGCAACAACACGTTACATTAAAGGGCTGAACCCAATTTCCTTTTCCTGTTGTTTTTCTTCTCGCGGAGAGATATGTTGCATTTAATTTTCTTAAAAAAAGGGGCTGTCTTTTCTTTCTTTTCTGAAGAAGCTGCAGATGCGATTATTATAGAATGAAAAACGTTGATTCATTTGGTTTGGTGAAGCATATAGCACATGGAAGTGTGCACACGGATTTGCTCCAAATGTTGCACGGTGATTTAATTTTATCAAGAGAAAGCATATTTTCATTTGGTTTGTACACATGGGATTGATTGAGAGCAAAGGGGCACCACACACATTAATTTTCTTCTAGGAGCAACAGTTATTAATTTTGCTGGCAGCTTTGACGTTGAATGGCATTGGGAGTTTGATGTCACGACTGAAATGAAAGGGGAAACGCTAATTAATTTGGATCACGTCTAGCAGCATTGATGCATTTAGTTATTTACTTCTCGCATGTTAATTTGTCACGCACCTTGAGTATTTAATTTTACTTCCAAGTTGCATTGTGCATTTTATGTTTTAGTTCAAGCATTGCATTTTAATTGCTTTAACTGTGTTAAAATAATTTTTTGTTGCAGTGTTAGGTTTAACACTTTTCTTTTACTTTAATGTTTTCTAGTATTTTTTATTGTGTTAATTTAATTGTCATGGTAGCTTAGGTTAGACTGGTTGGTTGTTAATAAAATTACATTGTTTCCTTGAGACTTTTGAACTTTAATTGCCATATTGCTGCTTTCATTCTGTTCAATATTTAATCTGTTGTCTGCCTGCGATTAGGTATATGCTTAGTTGCCTAATCGGTGTCAATTCTTCGCTTAGTTGATTAGACTGTATGGTGGATGACTGATTAAATTTGTGCATTGCATTCGCTTAGTCTGCAATTTTGAAGACCGAATTAGCCTTCGCTTAGTTGGGTGATTCGTGTCGGATTTGGATTAGAGTAGTGTGTACTTGTCGTTGATCTGTGATTGGAAGCATAGTAATTGAGTTAATGACCAACCGTTTTCATTCTGTATTTGATTCCATTTTAACATTTCTGTTTCCGTGTCTGTTTACATCTGTGTTTACATTTCTGTTTGCATCCGTATTTTAATTTTGTTGATCCACAGTCACAAAACCTTTCAAACCCCCCCACTTCGTGTCTGACCTAATTCTCGAACCACATTTGGTCCTTGAGAGATGACCTAGGAGTCACTTCCTAGTCTATACTGCATTCTTTAATGCACATTAAATTTGCATGGGGTGCGACACCCACCAGTGACTTGCTGCCATAGAGGTGAAGGTTGCTGCTGCCTGAAACCTCTTGTTTGCCCTGATAGGAATTCCCTGTTTGCCTTGATGGGAAATTCGGTGCCTGACTAATACTTGGATGATTTTCCCAACCTTTTTTGGCATTACCTTGGTAGGTATTCTGAAACTGAATTCCCATAAAATTAGTTTCTAGCTGCATCTCTTCAGGCAAAACACATTGACCATTAATATGGTCACCACCACAGAAATCACACAGATGCTGTGTTTGGGAGACATTACGAATCTCCTTAGGAAGTTGTGAGAGAATCTTTGTCAAATTATCTAACTTTTGAGTCAGAAGATGGTTCTGAGCCAGCATAGCGTCATCTGCAGGCAAGTGCAAAACTCCTCTCTTTTGTGTAGGTATGCCTCTTTCACTATAATTTTCTTGCTCATTAGCAGCCATATTTTAGATCAAGTCATAGGCTTCATCTTCATTCTTCTGTTTAACATTGCCTCCAGCTGAGGCATCCAGCATCATCTTCGACTGAGTGTTTAAACCTCCAAGGTATGCAAGAACCAAAGTGGTCTTGTCAAAACCATGGGTTGGCGTCTTTCTCATCAAGCCCTTGAATCTCTCCCATGCTTGACCTAAAGTCTCTTCCATGCCCTATTTGAATGACGAAATTTCCAGCTTTCCTTGAGTAACTTTGGACTGTGGAAAATATTTAGTGACAAACTTTGTAGCCACAGTCTCCCATGTGGTGAATGTTCCTTCAGGAAAGGAATTAAGCCACGCCTTAGCATTGCCCGCCAATGAGAATGGGAACAAGCTAAGCTTTACTCGTTCATCTGATACACCTGCCATCTTCACAGTGTTGCAGATTTCACTAAACGTGGACAAATGATCATATGGATTTTCATTTGAAAAGCCGTGAAACTGGTTGCCTTGTACTAGGTGTATTAGTGCTGGATTCATCACCATATTGGTCGTTTGATCCGTAGGCATGGCTATGCTGTTAAAGTGAAAAGGACCAACAACATTAGATTGATCTGCCAATGTGTGTCTTGGAGGAAATTGCTCTGCCATCTCCTCTGTTCTTCTATCTGGTGAAGGTGACAATAATCTGCTAGGCAAAGGAAATAAATCCCTAGATGGGCGTTTGGCTCTCCTTCTTCCCCGTGTCTCGCTTAAGCCTTCAAGAAGAGGTTGGTTATTTTTCTTGCTTCTAGTATGTCTAGTCTCATGTTGCATGTACAAGAAACACAAACCCTAGTAGCACTTTTATATAAAAAAAAATAAAATATATATTAATATTAACAATCAAGTCAAAATTAATCAATTTACACTACTAGAAAAAGTTAAACCAAGAGTCCCCGACAATGGCGCCAAAAACTTGTTAAACCCCTGGAAGTGTACCAGATCGTATCAAGTAATAATAATCGGTAATCCCAATATCGTTCTTCCCAAAGGACTTTTAAGGCCTCATCTTTCATGTAAACAAATTCTTTAAGACTTGAGTAAAAGAAAATTAATTTAAATGGTTTGAATGCAAAACAGAAATAAACATGCAAATGCAAGAATTCAATTGGCTAAAAGAAACTATGAATGAATGAGGTTGTTGGGGGTTACAATTTCATCTTATCCACCCTCATATATCTACTCTTCTTATTTACTTTGCTTATTTATCAAATTGCCATGCAAACTTTCTTGGTCTACCCTTAACCCAATCCCTTGGTGAAAAGAGCCTATTACTAATTACCGGCTTGCTATCCCTAGCCTCCCCTAGTAATTAATAATGCATGATAAGCGGAAGCAAAATACAGTTGATCGTCCTACCCCTATCCCTAGGCGGTATTAACATAATCAAGGAATTTTCCCCAGTTCATGACATTATTGTACGTCCCCGTATCAATAAAGATAAACAACATCTACCGAATGAGTTAAACGGTAAAAGCATTAAATACAGGTAAAGAACCCAACAATTGATAAATCAAGCATATGCAAGCATATAAAGTAAACAAGAATTTCAATATATGAGAGTTTCAAAAGATTACATTGTTCCCCAACAACAAAAGGGTTTAGTTCACCGTAGTCATGGTGAAACTAGATGAAATAAATGGAAAAATGGAAAAACAAAACCTAGATTTGATAAATTGGAGCCAAAGCATCCAAGAAATCTCCTCCAAAGGTGTAAAGCTATTGTGGACGTTGTTCTCTGCCAAAAGAATTACATTTGGATTCGCACTAAGGCTATATATAAGCCAAAAAGATAACAGAAAGATTTCAGAATCAAAAATATAAAAACAGACAACCGTCCGGGCGTCAAAATGGGCTGCTCAGCAGTTTGCCTGAACACTCGCCACCGCCCGGGCGTCTAAAATGACCGCTGAGCGGTTTGCCTCTAGTCGTTCTGGGCGCTCAGCGTTGCCGCCTGGGCGCCAGATAGTAGCTTTTCCTCGAACTAGGACGCTCAGCGGTGGAATTTACCGCTGAGCGGTTCCCAGACTCTTCTTTTCTTCTTTTTTCTCCTTCATTCTTGAGTCTATGACCTCCCTACTTCATTGCCATCTTCAATTTTCATTAAAAACCCTGCAAAACAATGCAAAACAAGCTTAATATCTCTAAAAACAACTTTTGACTCTTATGTGACACAACTTAAGAGTTTTACTTGATTCTAAGCTCATTTTAAGCTACAAAGGGTGTGATTTAATATCAAATTTATGTATGAAAATAACGGTTTTGACACCGTTATCACCTAGCTAGAGCATTTGCTGGTGAGGCGTAGTTCCATGTATGCATGATTACATCTGTGCTTGGTTGATTGATCATTCATAAGGATAACATCTGTTGAATATTTTGTGATTATGTGAACACCACAATGAGCTTGATTGAATTAAGGTATCCATACATCTTGACTGACATTTTTATGATGAGCTGATAAAAGTGATTACTTGTCTTGGAAGAAAGAGTTTGAAATGTGTTCAACCATTGTAGTGATTGTTTGAAAGTTAAGTTACATTTTGTTTTGCTTGAGGACAAGCAAAGTTCTAAGTTTGGGGTTGTGATAACGGTTGAAATTACCGTTATTTGATACATAATTTTGATACTATACACACCCTTTTTGACTTGAGTTGTGTGAATAAGAGAGTTGGAGGTGAATTTAATGATTTTATGCTTAGATTTCCTTGTTTTAGCAGGAATTGAGATGATTAGGAAGAAGAGTTGAAGTACTAAGGAGTTGGAACTTAGGAAGGACTGGAAAAGCATTAGAAAGGAGGATTGCAGGACTCTTTAGCATTCTTTTCAGGGGCCCTCAGCGCCATAATTCACTGTCTCACACTTGGCTCCCCTTTTCTGAAGCCCTCAGCGCAAAAAGCTTCGGGCTCAGCCTGGGCGCACTTTTTGGGGCGCTGAGTGCCACTTCATTGAGTCGCACCACGCTTGCTTGCCTTCTGAACTGACCATAAGCGCCATATGTTTCTAGACGACACCCGGGCGCCCTAAGAGGGGACTTGAGCGTTGGCGATACGGGCTTGGGTTGTGTTTCTGTTTTCTATTTTGATCTATTTAAGGACTTGGACGACTTAGGCATTGTATCTTTTGACAGAAGGGGCACAAAAACACAATTTTTCACTCCTTGGAGGCGGATTTGGATGCGGGAGCTTCCATCTTCAACTTTTAGGGTTTTTTGGTGGGGCTTTGTGATGCGTGAATTAAATTCTATTTGTTGTTGGGGAATGATGTTGCTGGCAACCCCTGTAGGGACTTTCCATCCAAAGAAGCATCAACTACCACTAAGACTAAAGAAAGGGAGTAGAATAAAATATTTCCAAAATTCTTTCCTTATCTAAAGTCTTAGATAGATTCTCTAATCCATTTACATTGTTTTGTAGGATACAAATAAAAGGTGGGAAACCATGCCTATACTTCCTAGGAAGCTTACCATGCTAAGGAGAGCAAAGGATGCAAAGAAGGATGGAATTTATGTGCCTTACGGATTGAAGACAGCAGCTTGCGCCCAGCCACCATCACCCTTCGCCCAGCCAACCAGTTCAACACATGTTCCACGTGAAAACACAACAGTCGTGGCTTCCTCTCTTTGAAGCACATTCTCCATGCTTTCCACGTGAAACATACAACTCACGTTGACCACTTTCATTAGCACATGTTGAATTGTAATTCACGTAGCTTCTCCTACACGGATCATAGCTTCTATTACTCTATAAATGAGAGCTCACTCCTTTGTGATCTTCAACTTGATTGATAGTAAGGAAATGTTGCTGAAATATAGCCCCTTCTCTTCAAGTTCAAACTTTGCATTGCTTTAGCTTTGCCTCCTCTAGCTTCTTTCCCCTTTGGAAAGCCTGCTGAGCTAGAATTCTATCTCCACATTCATCCAAACACGTTCATACATTTCCACACACACCTTGCGTGCATCAACCACTTCTTCCATAATCATCAATTCTGCTGCCACCTCTGCCAAGGAGCCTCTCCATTCTCGAAGGTGGAGAACACTTCCATCATTTGGCATCAAGAGTCAGGTTGTCCACGCATGTTTTCAAGAGCTAAGCCACTCTTCCTTTCATTTTCTTCATGTCCGTGTTGTGCAGTTCTTGTGCTCACTATTTTGATTTTTTTTCACTTCTGTTTTGGCTTAATTCGTGTATGTGATTACTGCAATTCTGTTTTTCACTTTTTCTTAGTACTTGTTGATCATTTTAATCGGTGAAAATCTTTTGTTTGAGTCATTCTAGCTTGCAATCTCATTTTTCCAATTTTGTCAAATGTTATGTGTAATATACTGCAGTGTTAACTTTGTCCAGTATTGAATCTGTTCAGCCGTAATTTTTTTGTTTAATTTGAGTTCCAGTGCATGTGTAGCCATAGATGAATCATATAAGGCAGTGACACAATGTCTAGCCTTGATTATATATGCTAAATCAGTCAACACATGTTTCTGTTTTCATAATTCTACACAAACTTTGAAATTCAGGTTTAACAGCTATAATCTGTTTCTGTGCAGATTTATTATTTCTAAAGCTTGAGACAGGCTTGTTTAATGTTGTTACACATGTCTCAAGTAGTGGCAACTCAAATTAATCACTGATTTTCAAGAAGTACGGTTGATTTGTTCAAAATGCTGCAACAAATTGCTGTCACTGTTTTGGTCAAATTTTTTTCACCGTGATTGATGTCTTTGTTGTGTCTTAGGCAATTTAACATCTCCTAGCTATTATTCTATAGCTAGCTAGATCTAGTCAATTAGGACTTCCATCAGCTTTGTTTGTGCTGTCCAGTTTGATTCCAGTGTTCGTTTTAAATTCTGGTGCAAATTTTGGTTTGAAAGTGCTGCATAATTGGCTACAACTGTTGTCATTTGTTGCATCTGGATGTTTCAGTGCATTCTTAACATTTGAGCAAGTGTATTTTTCCATTTGAAACCTACGTGCACTGTTGCTTTGGTCATTTTCCAGCCTATATGCATATTTGCCTTTTAAACCATCAAATTGTGCTTTAAATGGAAGTGAACCAGTGATTTTGCATTGTAATCTGTTTCTGATTGATTTAACAGTTTGCACATGCTTAAATTCATTACACAAATTTGTTTTAACAAGCAATTCAGCTGTTGAATCACTTCCACACAATTTTGGGTTTAAAACCATCCTTTTCAAAGCCATTTCTGGTGCAATTTTTGGTGGAATATTTCTGTATTTTTGGCAACTGTTACTGTCATTTGATGAATCTGGATATTTCAGTGCTTTCTTCACATTTGAGCAAGTTTATTTTACCATTCCAAACTTGTTTGCACTGTTCATTTGGTTAGTTTTGAGCCTTTAAGCAAAATCACCATCTAAACCATCAATTTTGCCTAAATTTGGAAGTGGACCAATGATTTTGTTGTGCAACATGTTTCCTTGTTGTTTAAGTGTTTGCACACCTTCAATTTGATGATATAAACTTGTTTGAAGCATCACTTGCGTTGTTGAAACACTTCCATACGAATTTGAGTTTGAAAGCACCACTTAAGTGTCATTTTCTGGTGCAGTAGTTCATTTTGGTGCTGTTTGAAAATTTGCTTGCTTCAAATATCAATTCTGGATTGGCAAGAGCTGGTTACATGTTACCAAATGGAATTATATGATCCAAAAAGTATAATCCAATCATAAAAAGCAAAATAAAACCATGCAATCCTGTTTTGAACCCCAAAACCCGAAAATCACTAAATCTGCAACTCATTGGGGACTTTCATCAAACAGTTTGCAAAATTATCAAACAGTTTACTGCACTAATTTTGGCTTTTCGTTTTTGCTTTTTCTTACGTGTTTAATCTGATCTAGTGCCTCTCCTAGGTTCATTTTGTGTCCCTCCATTGATTCAAAGCTTAAAAATACTTGAAATCAACTTGTTTCACCTCTAATTTGTGCCACCAAACCTAGTATGTGAATTTAAAAATCTGGTGCAGTAAAAATTGTGATGCTCACTGATTTGGTGATTTGTGTGGATGCTGTGACGTTGTGGTGAAGGCTCTAACAGTCCAAATTGCTTCTCCAAAGGGGTAGCATATTAGGGAGTGGAAGAATTGTTAAAGTGGATACAAGCTTGGACTCCAAGTGCACTTCCTTTTTGCTGTTCCAGCACCATTTCAGCAACAACACACATCATTTTGGCATTCCAACATAGCTGAAACAAGCAGCCACACTTGGGTTTGTGGCAACTTACAGGGACTGTTGACTGTCCCCACACATCAACACGAGGCTTTCTAGTGTGCTTTGTCCTCACTCGCACACTTTCCGGGAAAACTTCCCAGAAGGTCACCTATCCCTAAATTACTCCAGGCTAAGCACGCTTAACCATGGAGTTCTTATGGGTTCCGCTCTGGTTCGTCGGTACTGGGAGAGGCTAGGCTCTGATACCATCTGTAACGCCCCGACAACTTACAGGGAATGTTAACTGCCCCCACACATCAACACGAGGCTTTCCAATGTGCTTTGTCCTCACTCGCACACTATCCGGGAAAACTTTCCAGAAGGTCACCCATCCCTAAATTTCACTAGGCTAAGCACGCTTAACCATGGAGTTCTTATGGGTTAGGCTACCGAAAAGCAAATGCATTTGTTGATATGAGTAGCCAAATTAATTCCTTTAAGCTATCCTTCAACCGTATAGTCTCATACCTATACAGTCTCTAGATCCCTCTCATTCCGGTGTATTGGGTTTTAGGTGCATTTCATCTTGCATTCAAAAAGCTTTTTGAAAGATTTTTACCTAGCAATTAAGGTAAGAGACAACCAAAGACACTTTAGCTAGGAAGGACAAGGTTCTTAAGCTTGTCCATTTGTGACTCACCTCTCCTTCCTGGGAGCTATTTGGTTCATTTTACCTCTAGAATCTTTCTAGAAATCTTTCACAAAAATCTAAAATGTTTTGATGTCTTGTTATGATTCTTATAGGTCTTCTTCTTCATATAGGTCCTCTCGGTCTTCTAGTTTTAATCACCCTATTACTTTCAACGAAATTAAAAGAAAACATGATGAAGCTAGAAAAAGGACTTGTTCATTCCATGAATTTGATAGGAAGGAGAATGAGTTGTATAAACAAGCTAGAGCAAATATTCCGTTCTTTGGACAGGATATTGGTGCATTGACATACCTAACTTGGGAAAAGGACATTGATGAGTTGTACCCATTCATTGCTAGAAAAAGTAAACATGAATCCTATTTTCATTCTAGCAATAATGCATCTCCTGTCCTTAGTCTCTACACATCTAGATTTGAAATACATGCAAAAGAGTGGTGGGATGAAAGGCAGTATCATGTTAGGATAGGTAGAAAATCTCCCATCCATGATTGGAATGAACTAAAATCTTGCATGAGAAGGGAGTTTGTTCCTTCAAACACGTTCATACATTTCCACAAACACCTTGCGTGCATCAACCACTTCTTCTGTAATCATCAATTCCGCTACCACCTTTGACCAAGGAGCCTCTCCATTCTCGAAGGTGGAGGACGCTTCCATCAGATGTAACCTTGTAAATTCTCATATATTTGAATTGATTCTTAATAACAAATGCTTCTTTTATTAATTGTTAGGGTTTTTCTCCTTCGCTCATTGTTTGCTTTGTTTAACTCATTCATAGCATGATGTATGATTTTCATTAGTACCAAAAGGTATCTTACAATTCAGGTTCTGGAGAATCTCTCCCAAAAGCAGTATTGCCCAGGGATGGGGATACGAGTTTTGGTTGTCTTAAGCTTTTGTGCGTATGTAATGCAAAATTAATTATTAGGGATGCAAGGGATTGTGACCTAGTAATTAAGGATAGGCTTTCTTCGCCGAGGGATCAGGTTTTAGGTACTTTAGAGAGTGACATTGACATTAATGAAGAAGAAGAATTCTTTTATACACGAGAGTAAGCTAGGTGAAATCTAACCCCAACAACATATTCATCTCATAGTACTAATATCATCCATTCATCTCTGTGCTTATGTTCAATTGATCAAATTGCATGCATATTTTCTTTTCTGTATTTGCATTTAAAACCAAATGAGTTTGTTCTTAAGTCTTATTTAATCAAGAAATCACATAACTGTTTAGGCCGTAAGTCTCTTGGGAAACGATACTTGGTCTTACCATGTTCATTACTTGATACGATTCGGTACGGATGTGATCATAGAGAGGGCAAGTGATGAAGAGAATAAAAGGATGACAAGAAGCATGACTAAAGGAAATTATTTTACTTCTTTTCTTCTTTACACATTTGTACAAAAAAAGTAGAATAGGTTTCATGGGCTTTTATTTGCCTCTTTGTTTTCTTTTCGTTAGTTCTAGTTCAATACACGCTTATAAACCCTTCTTTTCCTTTTAGCACAAGTAATGTGGGACTTCCCATGGCTTGGTCTTAAAAGAAAAGAAGACTAAATAGGCGTCATTGCTTATAGTGCAAGAAAAGAAAAGAAGACTAAATAGGAAGCTTATAAACCATTTTTGATGGAAGCAGCTTCACCGATCACAAAGAAGTGCTCCTCGATGCAGAACAACACAACAGATTATGAGAAGATGAAGGAAGTTCTGATGCAGCTAGGTGTTTGTAGAAATGTGAGAATGTGTTTGGAAGCTAGAATTCTAGCTCAGCAGGCTTTCCAAAGGGGAAAGAAGCTAAAGGAGGCAAAGCTAAAGCAATGCAAAGTTTGAACTTTAGAGAAGGGGCTGTATTTCAGCATCATTTCCTTACTATCAATCAAGTTGAAGTTTACAAGAGATCAAACTGCTCTTTTATAGGTGGAGAAGAGTTATGATCCGTGCAAGCTACATAATGTGCTGGAAACTAATAGAAGTGTTCAGAGGAAGCTACGGGAATGTGCATGTGCTGAAGATGCATAACCCACGTGGGTTTCAAGCTCCATGCCAAACCCATTTATCACATGTTCAACATGAAACAACTGCTGTAGAATGCTGGCCAGCGTGGGATGCATTTAATATGTTTAAAAGGTTGTATGAGCTGATGCAGAAAACGCTGGGCTGCCTAGGTTCTTGGCTGGGTACATGCTGGTGCTGATTTCCAATTCTTCATGCAAATTTTCCATTCAAAAATTGCACCTTTCTTGGCTTCCTTTATAAGGCACACGTGGCATAGTTTTCCATCCTTATTAGTGTCCTACAAAACAAGGTAAGAGTATTTAGTTTAAGGAGAATCTATCTAAGACTTAGATAAGGAATGATTTTTGGCAATCTTTATTCTACTTTCTTTTCTTTAGTCTTAGTTGTAGTTGATACTTCTTTGGATGGGAAGTCCCTAAAGGGATTTTGTTAAACCCCTGGCAAGTGTACCAGATCGTATCAAGTAATAAAAATCGGTAATCCCAATATCGTTCTTCCCAGAGGATTCTTAAGGCCTCATCTTTCGTGTAAACAAATTTTTTAACACTTGAGTAAAAGAAAATTAGTTTAAATGGTTTGAATGCAAAATAGAAATAGACATGCAAATGCAAGAATTCAATTGGCTAAAAGAAACTATGAATGAATGAGGTTGTTGGGGTTTACAATTTCATTTCATCCACCCTCATATATCTACTCTTCTTGTTTACTTTGCTTATTTATCCAATTGCCATGCAAATTTTCTTGGTCTACCCTTAACCCAATCCCTTGGTGAAAAGATCCTATTACTAATTACCGGCTTGCTATCCCTAGCCTCCCCTAGTAATTAATAATGCATGATAAGCGGAAGCAAAATACAATTGATCATCCTACCCCTATCCCTAGGTAGTATTAACATAATCAAGGAATTCTCCCCAGTTCATGACATTATTGGAGGTCCTCGTATCAATAAAGAGAAACAACATCTACCAAATGAGTTAAATGGTAAAAGCATTAAATACAGGTAAAGAACCCAACAATTGATAAATCAAGCATATGCAAGCATATAAAGTAAACAAGAATTTCAATATATGAGAGTTTCAAAAGATTACATTGTTCCCCAACAACAAAGGGTTTAGTTCACCATAGTCATGGTGAAACTAGATGAAATAAATGGAAGAATGGAAAAGAAAAACCTAGATTTGATAAATTGGGGCCAAAGCATCCAAGAAATCTCCTCCAAAGGTGTAAAGCTACTATGGACGTTGTTCTCTGCCAAAAGAATTACATTTGGATTCGCACTAAGGCTATATATAAGCCAAAAAGATAACAAAAAGATTTCAGAATCCAAAATATAAAAACAGACAACCGCCCGGGAGTCAAAATGGGCCGCTCAGTGGTTTGCCTCAACACTCGCCACGACCCGGGCGTCTAAAATGACCGCTGAGCGGTTTGCCTCTTGTCGCTTTGGACGCTCAGCGTCACCGCCTGGGCGCCAGACAATAACTTTTCCTCGAATTAGGACGCTCAATGGTGGAAATTACCGCTAAGCGGTTCACAAACTCTTCTTTGTTACCAATGAGGAGCATTGGTAAATCTTGAAGAAATTAGTTTTGATGATGCTACAAGAAGTTTCACTTGAAGAAATGTTTAAAAGCACTTTTGTAGAATATAAGTGTAATAGGAAAGTCTTTAAATTTTGTAAAAACCTGTATTTTTACTAAAATAATCGATTATGAGAAGCAATAATCGATTATCTTGAGTCTTTCAGGGATAATCGATTATCACTTCCAAATAATCGATTATCACATTTTGAAAAACTTTTAACGGACTTGAATAATCGATTATCACTTACAATAATCGATTATCAGTGGCAGTTGGGACTTGACCTTTGATATTCAGGGTAGCTGGCTATATATTGGACTTCTGATATTTTCAGAAGTAACGTTTTTGAACAGAAGCTTAGCAGAATACTGTTTGACAGAGGAAGTTCTCAGAAGCTATAGTTCAAAGTTCCCTTGCTTGATCTCGTGAACAGGAGAGGCTCGCGTTTCGTGTGTCGATAGTCGGAGCAAGCTCTCTTCGAGTTAGCAAGGTGCTCTGCCTGGTCTCGTGAAAAGGAGAAGCTCGCGAATTGTCGATTGCCGGAGCGGTTCTCTTCGAGTTGGCAGAGTGTTCTTCTTCCGGTTCGTTCGTCGAAGGAAGGTTTATTTTATCAATTGTTATTCATTATATTTGTAATTTGTGAAACAAATTTTTAGTGGAACTGTTAATCACTTTTATAGTGATTAACAACTGGACGTAGATTCTGTTGAATCGAACCAGTATAAAAATTACTCGTGTGATTTTCTATTCCCTACACTCTTTATCTTTTACGTATATCAACTGTTCGACAAATTTTCTGAAAGAAAATTGTTTTTCTAAAAAGGACCAAATTGATTTTAAAAAGGTGACCGAACACGCTTTCCGCTTACTCTAAGTTTTATTCCGCTGCGCTTTACTCTTCAAATCATACCATTTCTGGTACCAACATTCTTTTCTTCCTTTTTCTCCTTCATTCTTGAGTCTATGAGCTTCCTACTTCATTGCCATCTTCAATTCTCATCAAAAACCCTGTAAAACAATGCAAAACAAGCATAATATCTCTAAAAACAACTTTTGACTCTCATGTGACACAACTTAAGAGTTTTACTTGATTCTAAGCTCATTTTAAGATACAAAGGGTGTGATTTAATATCAAATTTATGCATAAAAGTAACGGCTTTGAGACCGTTATCACAACCCCAAACTTGAAACTTTGCTTGTCCTCAAGCAAAACAAAACAAAACTTGGCCTTCCAATTTTTCATCAAATAGTTCTACACTTTTCAAAATCCTTTTCTTCATGACAACTTATTTTCCAATTCAGATTTTCAGTGGAATCCTACGAAAATGCATGCATGCTTTCAATCCAATCTAGTTCACATACTTAAATATTTCCCAACAGATGTTTTATTCATGAATGATCAATCCACTAAGCATAGATGTAAACATAGATTTCAACAATTCTTACCAAGCAAGTGTTTCACTCAAACACTGAAGTGTTTAAGAAATCATATTTATTATTCACATGTCGCATAGAACAATATTGCCATTTATCTAAAACAATCAAAATCCTTACATGCAAATACCATCACAAGGACTTTTCCAAGGCTTGTAACGAGGTTGGGCTATCAAGAAAATTTGGTTTTTCTGGATCGCAAAATCCTTGAGTTAAGAGAGCTATTTCATCATTGAAAAGGTTCAAGTTTAAACTCTCTCTATCACCAATCTCCTTTATTCCCAACTTCTTCCCTTTTTATCAATTCTGCATTTAGTTCCTTTTTCATGCTTTTACTTTTTCTTTTTCTTCTTTACTCATGCATTTTTCTTTTCAATGCTTTTCTTTTGCCTTTCAATTTTCCCCATACAACCCCAAACTTGAACCTTTTCATCACATAAGATTATTCTCAACCCAACTCAAGATAAATAATTTCAAATCAAGGGTTTTCATCCTGTTTAAGGGCAAGGTTCAAAAAGGGTATAACATTTTAAACTTTTTGGGTGAAAATTTGGCTAAGTAAGGGCTTCCAAACATGGCCTTGATCATACAACATAAACATGCAAATCAATCAATTATCAAGACTAAGGCAATATCATTCATGATTCCCTGTGAACAGTACATATATCAGTGAAAACTCTGGGGCTCAAGACCTCACACACATGCTTTCTCACACATCATTCATGAATCCTGCTTAGCATCACAATCACAATCATAAACCACAATACATCTGCTCATATAATTAGTGACCAATTCAACTAGATATCATACATTCTCAATCATCAACCACATTCAATCATTATCAAATACTTGTCATGCATTATAATACTACCATTAGAACCATTGTACAAGCCAAGCATACACACAAAATAAAAGTTCAACAAAATTTAACCTAATCTAAAAATTCAAAGTACAAAAGAAAAAAAAAATCCCTGTCCAAGTACTAGCATCCATCAGTAGATGCCCTCAGCGCAAGTCCTCATCTGAGTCCTCCTGGTTTCCATCATCAGCATCTTCAAAGTTCTCTTCATTATCTTCATCCATATCTGGTTCTTCAGCTGCTCCAGACCTGCTGCCCTATGCTTGCTCTTGAGGCCAACCCATAGCTTCATGGAACTCGTCCATGGTCCACATATGTGCTGGTGGTTGCTGATACAACCCTACTACCATCTCAGCAGTGGCTATCTGCCCTCTAGGAAGAGCCTCCATCCTAGCCTCTATCATGGACATATACATGTCCCTCATTTGGAATGGCTCGACATGTTGTGCCGGTGCATCTGCAAGTATATGCTCCTGCTGTGCTGCTGCTCTCATTAAACGTCTCCTAGGCACTCCGGCTGCCTGCTCTTCCTTGCAGTACTGCTGATAATAAGCAGCATCTATGGCCTTCCTAGGCCTCTCATATGGTGGAACTGCAGTATCCACCCCAGCCTGCTGACAGAAAAAGGTGATCAGGGACGGATGTCCCAATGGTGTCCTGCTACTCACAATAGTAGCGCAGCTCTGAATCTCGTCGGCAATGACCTTCCCGACGTTTACATCCAACTGCTTCAGCATGCAGTAAATGAAGATAATCCGATGCATAGTGATGTCAGAAACGTGTGAGCACGACTGAATGTTGGCATGAGTGAATGCCATCCAGTATTTTGCTAAAGGCGTCAAATCTGCCCTTTTTATGTTGACGGGTAATCCATTGGGGTTATTCTGAAAATGCCTTCCAGGAAGGCACATAACCCTCTCAATATCTACTATATCTCTGAATCCCCCAACAAGTGCTGCATACTGGCACTGTTCACCTGGCCATTCAGTGCCCAAAAAGCTATTAATAGTGTCAGGGTCATACCTGATGATCTGTCCCCTCACATAGCTCATATATCTCCCAGCATCCACTCCTCCTCTAGGTAAAGCATTGATATAAAATTCCTTTACCAATTCAATGCTGGCCGGTGCAGGATATGTGGCCAACCTCTCCCAATCTCTCCTCATGATTTCTGCTCCAAATTCAGGAGCCAAATTTGGGATAAAAGCGGCCTTCCTCTCCATCAATAATCTCCTTTCCTACACAGTCACAAAATGTTCCTCATGTTTCCTGGAGAGGAACCTAGAAGAATAGAACCTTCTTTGCCTTTCTTATTCCTTCCTATTGTTCCCAAGAGTTTTCACCCTTCTTGATGATGAAGACATTCCTACATAAGGTTGAAAATACCACAAAAATTCATCATTAGAGATTAGTATATCATCAATTAAATTTAAAACCGATCACATTCCAACATTGGGAGAAAAACAGGGTCCTTCAGTGTCCCTGCATCAAAAATCAAATATCCAACAAAATCTGCAGCAAACCGCCTAGGCGCCACAACCGACCGCTCAGCGGTTTGCCTCCACCGCTCAGCGTTAAAGAAGACCGCTTAGCGGTGGTGACTAGGGATTCTTAAAAACCTCTTTCAAATCGCCCTATTCTCCATTCTAACACTAATTTCATCAATCCAGACCAAAATCATGCAGTTCAATCGGTTCAAACAGTTCTTATTTCATCAAATCATGCATAGAAATCAAAAGCCCTAATTCATCATGTTCCTATGCATGTTCTTTATCAAAGTTCAAATTTAGAAGCCTTAAGAATGAAATTGCACAACTTACTTGAATGGAGAAACTAAATGCTTGCTAACTTCCTTTTAATTGATGATGAATGCCTCTTATGTGTATGATCCCTCAACAAAAACCCCAAACTTTGACAAGACAATGAAAAAAAATGAGATTTTTGTGAGTGGGTGATGAGAAAAAGTGGGGAAATCCCTTTGGAAAACCATTGAAAGTGAAAGTTGGGTGCTAGGGTTCAGAGAACGCTTGGGCGAGCTTCAAAGAGAGTTTTCAAAAGTGCAGAATCCCAAAAACGCTGAGCTTTTAAAAGCCCAAGCGAAGTCTACGCCGCCACCGCTCAACGGTGGCCAGTAATTTGACCACTCTCTTCTTTGCTTGCTTTTTGCATGATTCCACCCTTTTTCACCTGATTTTAACCTTCAATTTCTCAATTTCATGCCTTTTCCCTCTCAGATGCACATGCAAACATATAATTACCTTAAGACAGAGTTTAATAACAAATAATCAACTGGGTTGCCTCCCAGGTAGCGCTTGTTTAACGTCACGAGCCTGACCCAAACCTGTTTAGCTCTTATCAGTAAGTGCAAATCCTTCCAACACCCATTAGTAGGTGTATCTTCCTGTATCCTTCAGTAGATACATAAAATTTAGTATCCCTCAGTAAATGCTACCCAAAAATTGTTCAAAAATACCAATATTTATAAGTCCAAGTAAAAGAAAACTAATGTACAAGAATCACTAGGGTGCCTCCCAGTAAGCGCTTTTTTAAAGTCATTAGCTTGACTCGGTAGAGTTCAAACACCCATCAGTAGGTGTTGATACTCCCTTTGCTTGATATTCTTTTCTTCTTCTTCTTACTGCTGAATTTCTTCATAAAGTTGAGAACACCAAGCACTTGTTTCCATGTTTCACTCATAGGAACTTTGATCTTCAATCTCTTGAAAATCCCCATAAAGCACTTCACTTTATTTTTACTCCTATGATATTTCTTTTGATGAGGAAGGGGTTTTTCATATGATCTTTTCTTCTTTCCTCTCTTCCTCTCCTTCTCAATTTTTCCCCTTAACTTTCTCTTTTTCTCTTCTCTTCTTTTTTTCTTTCTTTTCACCATTTTTCTCTTTTTTTCTTTTCTTTCAAATACTTCTTTTTCCTTATCATCATCTTTATCTCCCTCACTCAACCTTTCTGTTTCTATCTTTTCCTTCTCTATTTTTTTTCTCATTTTTCTCTTCATCTCTTTTTATCTTCTCCTCATCAACAACATTATCACTTTCAAAACTAGTGGCCTGATATTTCTCTCTAGGGTTAACCTCAGTATTAACCCTAGAATTCAATATTTCATTGGAATGACGAATCTGTATCTCCAACCTTTTATTCCTTGCTTCATTCTCTTTTGTAGAGGATAGAATAATATGGATAAGTCGTTCCAATGTCTTGTCCACTTTGTTGATTTGCTCTTTCAAAGCGGACATCTGTTGCCCTAATATTAATTGTTGATGTGGATCTCCTGCTTCTCCATTCCAACCTTGATCTATGTTTGAGTGAGGTTCCCGCCAGTAGTTAAAATTATTTTGACAGAATTGAGTGCCCATAGAACCAAATTCTTGTAAATACTGCATCCTGCAAACATTAGGCACAAAACCCTAGAAATAAAAATAAAAAAACAAATCAAAACAAATCAAGTCGAAGTTAATCAGTTTACAGTACTTGAAAAAGTTAAACCAAGAGTCCCCGACAACGGCGCCAAAAACTTGTTAAACCCCTGGCAAGTGTACCAGATCGTATCAAGTAATAAAAATCGGTAATCCCAATATCGTTCTTCCCAGAGGACTCTTAAGGCCTCATCTTTCGTGTAAACAAATTGTTTAAGACTTGAGTAAAAGAAAATTAGTTTAAATGGTTTAAATGCAAAACAGAAATAAACATGCAAATGTAAGAATTCAATTGGCTAAAAGAAACTATGAATGAATGAGGTTGTTGGGGTTTACAATTTCATCTCATCCACCCTCATATATCTACTCTTCTTGTTTACTTTGCTTATTTATCAAATTTCCATGCAAACTTTCTTGGTCTACCCTTAACCCAATCCCTTGGTGAAAAGAGCCTATTACTAATTATCGGCTTGCTATCCCTAGCCTCCCCTAGTAATTAATAATGCATGATAAGCGGAAGCAAAATACAATTGATCGTCCTACCCCTATCCCTAGGTGGTATTAACATAATCAAGGAATTCTCTCGAGTTCATGACATTACTGTACGTCCTCGTATCAATAAAGACAAACAACATCTACCAAATGAGTTAAACAGTAAAAGCATTAAATGCAGGTAAAGAACCCAACAATTGATAAATCAAGCATATGAAAGCATATAAAGTAAACAAGAATTTCAATATATGAGATTTTCAAAAGATTACATTGTTCCCCAACAACAAAGGGTTTAGTTCACCATAGTCATGGTGAAACTAGATGAAATAAATGGAAGAATGGAAAAGAAAAACCTAGATTTGATAAATTGGAGCCAAAGCATCCAAGAAATCTCCTCCAAAGGTGTAAAAACAGACAACCGCTCGGGCGTCAAAATGGGCACTCGCCACCGCTCGGGCGTCTAAAATGACCGCTGAGCGGTTTGCCTCTTATCGCTTTGGACGCTCAGCGTCACCGCCTAGGCACCAGACAGTAACTTTTCCTCGAATTAGGACGCTCAGCGGTGGAATTTACCGCTGAGCGGTTCACAAACTCTTCTTTTCTTCCTTTTTCTCCTTCATTCGTGAGTCTATGACCTTCCTACTTTATTGCCATCTTCCATTCTCATCAAAAACCCTGCAAAACAATGCAAAACAAGCATAATATCTCTAAAAACAACTTTTGACTCTCATGTGACACAACTTAAGAGTTTTACTTGATTCTAAGCTCATTTTAAGATACAAAGGGTGTGATTTAATATCAAATTTATGCATAAAAATAACGGTTTTGAGACCGTTATCAGATTGCCATCATTCCCTCCCTCTTTAAAAAAGATTTGTCCTCAAATCGGAAAGAAATAAAGAAGCACAATTTTGGTTTGTGTTTTCCTCCTAGATCAACAATATATCTACAAAAGATACTAAAAATGAGTATGAAGAATATGTAAGCAAAGATAAGAAGAGAAAACAAAAGTCTTGTATTTTTTAAAAAGATTTTATGAAAATTAGCCCTTGAAAAATGGAGAATTCCATATGCCCAAGTTATTTGATTTTTATCTTGAGTTACTTGTGTAAAAAAAGGTAACATTAACTCAAGTTTTGAATTGCCATATTTTGAAAAGGATTGTAAAGAATATGGAATGACAATTGTTTTAAAAGAAAAAAGAATAATGGAAGAGTGCGAAATAATTTTAAAAGAAATAAAGAATGAGAAAGCTTCCCTTTTAGGTTCCATGGATATGGTAAGAGTAGGAGTTGCTTTCTGTAGCAAGAGTGATGAGTCGATATTTTATTGATTTCACTTAGCTTATTGTACTGAATTTAATCAGGGAATTGTGCTTAATTGTCCGGTATGTTCCCGTTTCTGCTAATTGTGCTTAATTTGATCGGAAATTCTAATTTTAATTAATTTGAATTTTCTGAGCTAATTAATTGCATTATTATTTTCAGGAAAAATTTTGGAAATACAATTTGGGACATTTGGAGTGCTGACAAATTAATTCAAGACTCTCCCATAAACATTTTAGAATTAGTTGTATTTTAATTTAGTCGTTTAAAACTTTTTAGACAAACTCTTTGCATCTTGGGCCAATTTTGGAAAAATGTTGTTGGGCCCAAAATTATAAGACACTTGACTTAGGGTTTCCTTTTATTTTTGGGTGGACCCCACCTCATTTTAGAGGACTCACGGCCACTTGTTTAAGGGAGCAGCCGCCACTCTCACGGACTGGGAGACTTTGCTTGAACGTTTTCTTGGAACCATGTTTGGTTTGTTGGATTTTGGATGAATGGTAGAACATATTTCGAATTTTATTTCATTCTATTTACAAGCGCTGCACTCATGAAACAATGTTGTCTTTAGTTTTTTCATTCAATGATGCACATTGTGACGTCCCAATTATATAGAAGAGGAATATATAAATAAGACGTCATCATGCATAATATTGGAAAGCAGTCAAGAGTAATTAGGATTACAGTCCTCCTTAATCCGTACAGGAATTTAGAATTGGAGTATCATAGTCCTCCTATAAAATGCTAGGAATTTAAAACTTGAAATATAACAAGAGTCTTCAAAATAACTTGAGTTCAAATGGCATAAAGCCTAGAGAACTAAGCTGCAGCATCTCTATTTCCTTCCAACGCTGTCTCCAAGGAAACCTCATTCTCCTCTGCTCACATCCAAGTGGATGATCATTGCAAAAGAAAAACATACGCAAACATGGCAGCAAACACAAGCAAGCAAGGGTGAGCTAATTATATAAAAAAAAACATGCATCATGTTAAGCATAGAATCTACAAGAGTTATTCTCAAATCAAAACAGATTAAGACAGGTATCCTAACATGTTGAACACTAGACTTGACTCGTCCGGACTTTAGAATGAGAGTCGAGCTATGGCGGGTCATGCACCCGTGGTGGCTTGTGATACTTAGGCTCCCCCGCCTTGGGCTCCCCCGCCCTGGGCTCCCCCGCCCTGCCATAACCATTGGAGCGTCAGGAAGACCCCCAAGACTGAGCTCCTACTTTCATTCTAAAACACTAAGAATCTCACCAAGAGATTCTACACAGATGGAACTTGGTTTACCACTTGAATCGTACTTTCATCACTTTGTAATCATAATCCTCTTTAAATTTTCAACGTACCATAGTTGTTACATTCAACACCAATCATAACCTTCATATGTACATACTTTCAATTTACTAACATTCCAACAATCATACATCAAAGTACAATAAACAATTCAACAATGCATTAAAATTCAATTAAAACATAAGCATGAAAGTAACTAGGGTAATCTAAACCTTGAAACCAGAGAGGTCCACAACATAATTGTGAATAATTTCACAGATTCACGCTTTCAACAGTTCATAACATGCAACTTAAGTTACCAAAAACTTAACTTAAGCACAAACAACATACCATTTCAGAATGCAACACACATACACATCGTACAAGCAAATCAAGGAAACATAACTAGCTCCCCTTACCTCTTGAAGATCTCTTGCTCAGAATTTGTTCCTGAAAACTTCCAGAATCTCCCAATTGCAACAAGGATTTCTTCTCACACTCTTCTCTCAAAATTCTAAGGGTTTTTGGTGCAATTTTTAGCCATCTCCCTTATGACTATTTATAGGCTAAAGTTTGACACTATTTAGTTTTTATTATTATTATTATTATTATTAAAATATTATTTTATAAAAATAATATTAAATGTTCCATTACCAAAAGTTGTTCCCCCTTAATTTCCACTTGTGAAAGTTGTTTGTCTTTTGTAATTATTATTATTACTATTTAGTTTTTTTATTATTATTATTTTAATATTTTATTAAAATATTATTTTATAAAAATAATATTTAATGCTCCATTATCAAAAGTTGCTCCCATTAATCTCCACTTGTGAAAGTTGTTTGTCTTTTGTAATTATTATTATTACTATTTAGTTTTTTTATTATTATTATTTTAATATTTTATTAACATATTATTTTATAAAAATAATATTTAATGTTCCATTACCAAAAATTGCTCCCATTAATCTCCACTTATGAAAGTTGTTTGTCTTTTGTAATCATTATATATATTTTTATTTATTTATTTATTATTATTATTATATATATTTTTTTTTAAATTATTATTACTAATAAAAATGCTAAAATTTACTTCTATTTATTAAAATAAATATATATTTTTTTTTTGGGTCTTACATTCTCCCCAACAACAAAAATTTTCGTCCTCGAAAATTCATCATTTCCACGAAACCAAAGGGATCATGACTGTTTCACACGATCGTCTAGTTCTTTTCTAAAGTTATATGTTCTCCTAACCCAAATTACTACGACTAAGTTGATATCTTTTTTTTTTTATTATTATTATTATTTATTTAATTTTTTTTTTACCGGTACTATTGAAAGCCTCCGGTAGATATGACCGGAACTGTAGCTACAGTGAAATTTTTTTTTTTTTTTTATAAAAGGAGGAGTGGGCAGTGTTGATTAGAGTTGCGTTTTTGTGAGTGTTTCTGAGAGAGTGGGAGGTTCCGATCTGGGTGAGATCTGAGCGAGAGTGAGATTTGAGCGAGTGAATCTCAGCGAGTGAGATCCTCCTCCGAGAGCCTCTCCGTGGTCCTTCTCCTAGCGCGATCTCCCTATACTCTCGAGTTTGTAAGTTTCTCTCTTTCTCTCAACCCTTCTTCTTTTTGTTCGTGTCTTTTATATTTTTCTGCTTCTTTATGTTCTCTATATTTTTTTTTTTTGTTATGTATATATACATATGAACATACTGTCTTAAAAATATGGGGTATATAGGCTGGAAAACCGTTGTTTATCTCCCTTCGTTTGAAGGTATGGCAGAGACATTCGGGTAGAACAACGCCACGTACCCCAATTAAAACAAACTAAAACAAAAAAATTGACTCTTTGAACTTAGATCTATTTAGGATCCTTTGCGAGGACCGTGAAACATACCTATTTATGGACATTGAGACTTCAAAGACTGGTCAATGGAAATTGAACTAAAAAGAAAAAAAAACGAAATGAAAAACTAAATCTTTTTTTTTTTTTTTTTATTTCTACTCTTTGTTTTTGTTCCTTTGTTTTGTTTGTTTATTTTTTTTTTTTATTTTTTTTTTGTTAGAAAAAAATATGGATATCGGTTATAAACGATGGAGGTCCACTCCTGAACAAGTTCAGATCTTATTGAACATTTATAATCATGGAATCGTCAATCCCAATCGAGAACAAGTTCGGGAGATTGCTGAACGACTCCGTGAGTACGGAGAAATAGGAGAATATAGCGTTTATTGTTGGTTTCAGAACCATGGAAACCGATTAAAGCATAGACGCTTGTCTCAAGACGTTTCCAGTACGTCTGAACCTTCTTTCTCCCTCCTCCCATCGTTTATGTATGGTAAGTATTTATATATGTGCATTTTATTGTTTTGTTTTTTTTGTTTTTTTGTTTTTTTTTTTTTTTTTTTATCATTTCATTTTTTTTCTTTTTTTTTTTGTTATTTATTTTGTTTTGACTACTATATATTTGTTTTGTATAACTGGAGATCCATTATGGAGAATTCCACAGACTCCACAGCTCCTGGATCTCTTCCCCATCCCTCCTATTCCTGAAGCAGAAACGACAGTCCCTTACATCATACCGTTCCGCATCAATGCTCCATCCACGGAGCTCTCTCTCAGGCTACCGTCTCCTTAAGGGGACCTTATCTGTATCATCATCATCATTATTTATGTTTTGTTATTTTTTTTTTTTTATTATTATTATTATTTTTTTTTGGACTGTATCTTTAACGGCCGCTTATGGCCGACACTTGAACACCTTATTTTATTTTATTATATATATATATATATATTTATTATTATTTATTTTTATTGTTGGACTTTACTACTAACATGAACTATATGCATTCCTTGATCCACTAGCTTGTAATCATACCTAGATATGTATCTTCCTCGACTTGATATCACTAGCTTAATCAGTACCATGCCAGCTTATGATACATCTCAAGCTAGGACTGTCCAAACTGCGCTTTCTCAACCATTTTGAGAAACCCACTAGTTATAGTATTGCAATTATACTAAAGGAAACTCTTTACCTAATCACTTCAGACTCCAGTCTTCATACTCTTCAACCAACTCTTACACGACCTTTATCAAACCAAAAACTTGAATCTCCTCTTGTTCAAACCATCTGTTAACATTTTGTTGCCTCAAGATTGACACCATAACTTGAAACCATAGTCTCACTTTATTCTCTATATCTTGCATTTATTATCCCATGCCTTATCATATTTCTAGTTTTTAAAGATTACTGAATACTCTCAAATGATTCCCAGATAACGACCTCGGTACCCAACCACCAACATCTGATTAAGAAAACCCCTTATGGATACTTCTTATGATAATAACATGCCCACCATCATTCGCTGCGCTACTCTGATCCTCAAACTCCCTTACTCACCAGCTTAAAAAAAAAAATCCTTCCTTCATGACAACTGTAACTAGAAAACAATCACCCTTGAAGAACCTTCTTCAAAACTCAAATGAACTCGCAAAAAGTTTGAGGGCTCTTCTCTTCCACGATAACTTTATTATTCCATTTCTTCAACACCATTTTCTACTCTACAAAACGAACATGCCCGAAACCATTCCTGATTGTTAAGACTTATACCAGACTGTTCCAACCTGTCCTCTAATTCTCTTCTGAGATTCTTCAACCTTGTAGTTCTCCCTATAATTACACTGGGTCCAAACACTGCTGCTTTAACCCAACTTTCATCTTCCTTTTGCACTACACTACTTTGACAGGATCCACCCATAAAAGATTACTGACATCGGCGCTGCCTAAGACCTCACTCCAAAGTGAATTCCACTTCTCCAAGTTATGAAAAATTCAATACCTGTTGCAGAATACCAACCAAAACCCTTACGCCGTAAAGATTCATCTTCTCTTCTCTGCTTGTCCTCGTTAATCTCTTCTGACTTTCATAACCTATTTGACTTCTTATTATAACTTAATTCAATTTCTTCCTGTACTTATTAATGTCAGCACTGCTTACTACCTTCTTTCAAAATCACCTAACTCAAAACCCTTACGATAGTCCAATTCTCTTCAAAGACTTCACGTTCTCTCAACTTGGAAAGTTTGTCTTCATAATACACCCTCCTTAAATATGATCTCTGACTTACACAACTGTTTCTCAAACTTTCCTTCTTCTACTTCCTTTCTAGATACTTATCTCTCTTGGTCCATTTAATAATTCATATTCCTTTCTTAACTTAAGCTTCAAACCATTCACCATTTTTCTTATTCAGATCTCAACCATTGTTGATACAACGATCAAGTTGACAACCTCTTCCAATGCTTCTCCGTTGATCACCAATACTCTTCTTTCTTCTAACCTCTAACGTTACTGATACACTGATCCCAATTGGTTTGTCAAACCGTACTACACCAATGCTTATCTAAAGATCCCTTTACTCTAGCCTTTTGAACTCGACTCTTCTGGTGAAACGTACAATATCTGATCACCAGATTTCGTCCTTGGAAGCTACTTCACTCAAAAACATAACTTAAAACACCAATATCTGCACCCCACTTCTGAAATTTAAACCCTGGTCTTCCAATTCCTCATCTTCGAGACAAGAAATTTTCTCAAAGGCTAAAACTAATTCTAATGAAGGTATACAGGTCAAATTGTCCTTGAATCTGTATTCTCCTACCACTATAGAGCATAGTACATTACCACAAAGGCAAGAACAAGACATGAATTTATATCAGAAACAACATTGGAACTCTAACACTTTATTACCCCAAACTTTCATAATTAAGAAAGGAAAATCATCTCTGGTAGAAGTAATGAGTGTGCACCCTCACCACTCTTATCAACATGTTTTTTTTTTTTTTTTTTTTTCCAATACTTCCAGTTAGATACATAACTTTACTATTTAGACTTGGAGTAAATGGTAAACCATACCATTTAGACTCAACTTTCCACACAGAAGACACGATAAACCTGTAACTCACAGGTCATCCTAAGGATAAACTGCTCTGATACCATAATTGTGACGTCCCAATTATATAGAAGAGGAATATATAAATAAGACGTCATCATGCATAATATTGGAAAGCAGTCAAGAGTAATTAGGATTACAGTCCTCCTTAATCCGTACAGGAATTTAGAATTGGAGTATCATAGTCCTCCTATAAAATGCTAGGAATTTAAAACTTGAAATATAACAAGAGTCTTCAAAATAACTTGAGTTCAAATGGCATAAAGCCTAGAGAACTAAGCTGCAGCATCTCTATTTCCTTCCAACGCTGTCTCCAAGGAAACCTCATTCTCCTCTGCTCACATCCAAGTGGATGATCATTGCAAAAGAAAAACATACGCAAACATGGCAGCAAACACAAGCAAGCAAGGGTGAGCTAATTATATAAAAAAAAACATGCATCATGTTAAGCATAGAATCTACAAGAGTTATTCTCAAATCAAAACAGATTAAGACAGGTATCCTAACATGTTGAACACTAGACTTGACTCGTCCGGACTTTAGAATGAGAGTCGAGCTATGGCGGGTCATGCACCCGTGGTGGCTTGTGATACTTAGGCTCCCCCGCCTTGGGCTCCCCCGCCCTGGGCTCCCCCGCCCTGCCATACTCACGAGGTTAGTCCGCGCCCTGGAGCATGATGGAAGCCTCCAAGACTAAGACCTCCTGCTACTCCTCACCACATGGTTCAATCCTCTCTACGTGAGAAGAAAGACCATTGGAGCGTCAGGAAGACCCCCAAGACTGAGCTCCTACTTTCATTCTAAAACACTAAGAATCTCACCAAGAGATTCTACACAGATGGAACTTGGTTTACCACTTGAATCGTACTTTCATCACTTTGTAATCATAATCCTCTTTAAATTTTCAACGTACCATAGTTGTTACATTCAACACCAATCATAACCTTCATATGTACATACTTTCAATTTACTAACATTCCAACAATCATACATCAAAGTACAATAAACAATTCAACAATGCATTAAAATTCAATTAAAACATAAGCATGAAAGTAACTAGGGTAATCTAAACCTTGAAACCAGAGAGGTCCACAACATAATTGTGAATAATTTCACAGATTCACGCTTTCAACAGTTCATAACATGCAACTTAAGTTACCAAAAACTTAACTTAAGCACAAACAACATACCATTTCAGAATGCAACACACATACACATCGTACAAGCAAATCAAGGAAACATAACTAGCTCCCCTTACCTCTTGAAGATCTCTTGCTCAGAATTTGTTCCTGAAAACTTCCAGAATCTCCCAATTGCAACAAGGATTTCTTCTCACACTCTTCTCTCAAAATTCTAAGGGTTTTTGGTGCAATTTTTAGCCATCTCCCTTATGACTATTTATAGGCTAAAGTTTGACACTATTTAGTTTTTATTATTATTATTATTATTATTATTATTAAAATATTATTTTATAAAAATAATATTAAATGTTCCATTACCAAAAGTTGTTCCCCCTTAATTTCCACTTGTGAAAGTTGTTTGTCTTTTGTAATTATTATTATTACTATTTAGTTTTTTTATTATTATTTTAATATTTTATTAAAATATTATTTTATAAAAATAATATTTAATGCTCCATTATCAAAAGTTGCTCCCTTTAATCTCCACTTGTGAAAGTTGTTTGTCTTTTGTAATTATTATTATTATTATTTAGTTTTTTTATTATTATTATTTTAATATTTTATTAACATATTATTTTATAAAAATAATATTTAATGTTCCATTACCAAAAATTGCTCCCATTAATCTCCACTTATGAAAGTTGTTTGTCTTTTGTAATCATTATATATATTTTTATTTATTTATTTATTATTATTATTATATATATATTTTTTTAAATTATTATTACTAATAAAAATGCTAAAATTTACTTCTATTTATTAAAATAAATATATTTTTTTTTTTTGGTCTTACACACATGGATAGCTTTTATTTTTAATTGGAGAAAACGTTCATTTCATTTTGGCTGGGAGAAGCACGTTGATTTTTGTGGTGTACACGGTGATGACTGCGATAAGCACGCTGGTTCAATTTGGAGATTCAATATCCATTTAGTGGAGCCCGGTTACGGCCTCTGTTGGAGAATTAAAAAGAAAGGAAGTTGTCGTTTCATTCAGCTTTTAGAGAATTCAGATTTTTGCTTCTTTAGAATTAGAACGCTGATTGTTGGAAGAAAAAGTGGTGCACGTTACTTTCAATGATCATTCGGTGCTTGTATTCGCTGCCACGGCTTGGAGCATTGGAGAAATGGAAGTTGCACGCTGACTCATGAGAGAAGAGATACGACGGTGACAAATCTTTTTTGGCTTTTGAGAATGAGAAAAACGCTGATTTGATTGAGGTGAAAACCGCACGGTGCTTTATTTTGCTTTCTTTATCATGGAGATGTATTCCATTTGAATGGAATCTTTGTTTTTTTTTATTATTCCAAAAAAGTGCTGATGCAATTTCTTATAAAGAAAATGGAAACGGTGATTAAAATGCTAGGAGATGATATTTTCATCACCGCACATGGGTGTCACGGCCTGAAGGGTCACGGCTGAAGAAAAAATTTATTTTGTTTTTCAATTAGAAATTGAAGGGAAGTGTCACGGCCTGGGAGAGGAGCTCCAATAGTTTGTTCTCGTTGCTTCAAATTGGTTCAAGCATTTTTACTTTTTTTTAGCATTAAAGCCTTATTCTCGCTGCAATGTGCATTTCAACTTTTAGTTAAATGTTTCTTTATTATCTGCTACAAGTTAATTAGTTTACACATCTTGTTTTAGGACTGTTCAGTTTGCTGTTTTCATGTTGTCTGTGATGTTCGATTGTATTGATTTAACTGTGATGTTAGTTTAGGTTAGTTGGTTGGTTGTTAATAAAATTACAATATTTCCTTGAGATTTCCCAGACTGTCTTTATGTTTACTCTGCTCTGCCTGACATTCTATGAAATCTGACTGTGTTCTTGCAACGGGTATACGCTTAGTTGCCTAGATGGTGATTGTATCTTCGCTTAGTTGATCAATCTGTATAGAACACATTGGATGTAATAGGTGTATTGCGTTCACTTAGTATGCGATTATGATAGCATGATTAACCTTTGCTTAGTCGGTTAGCTGTGTTGGATTAGAGGTTAGAGTAGTTTATTCATGAGATCTATGCACATTTATTGCCATGCTGCTGCTCTGATTTAGCTCAATATTTAATTTGTTGTGTGCTTGCGATTAAGTATACGCTTAGTTGCCTAATCGGGTTTAATTTTCGCTTAGTTGATTAGACTGTATGGTGCATGACTGATTAAATTTGTGCATTGCATTCGCTTAGTTTGCAATTCTGAAGACCGAATTAGCCTTCGCTTAGTTGGTTGATTCGTGTTGTATTTGGATTATAGTAGCGTGTACTTGTCGTGAATCTGTGATTGGAAGCATAGTGATTGAGTTAATGACCAACCGCTTTTATTCTGTATTTGATTCCGTTTTTACATTTCTGTTTGCATTTCTATTTACATTTCTGTTTGCATCTGTGTTTTAATTTAATTCATCTGCATTCACAAAACCTTTCAAAAACCCCCCATCACTTCGTCTTTGACCTGATTCTCGAATCACAGTTTGGTCCTTGAGAGACGACCTAGGAGCACTTCCTAGTCTATACTGCATTCTTTATGCACATCAAATTTGCATGGGGTGCGACCCCCATCAAAGAGCTCCTTTTCTTTATTTTCCTCTTCTTTCTTCTTTTCTTCTTCTCTTTTCGTTTCCTCTTCTCTTCTATCTCTTTCTTGTCTCTCTTTTTCCTTTCTCTATTCTTCCTATCTCGCTCTCTCTTTTCTCTCTCTCTTTTCTTCTTCTCTTCTCTCTCTTTCTTCTCTTTCTCTTTGCTTCTCTTCTCTTTTTAGTTCCTCCTCTTGTCTCTCAACATCTCTTTGTAGTTTCAATTCTAGTGTCTTAACCTTTAACTCCTTAAGTCTAATTTCAAATTCTAATTCTCAAAGAAAGAAACCATTGTCATTTAAGCTTTCAAGAAATGTTTTTCCATATGCGATGTAAGCTCTCAATACTTGTAGGTTTCTCTTAATATGTGAAGGCACAAACGCTTTTCACATGCAAGATTTTAATTCATTCCAATTGCGAATGGGAGACTTTCTACCTATCCGAACATGATATTGCCTTTCATCCCACCATTCTCTTGCATGCATTTCAAATCTAGATGTGTAGAGACTAAGGACATAAGATTCACTATTGCTAGAACGGAAATATGAGTTATGTTTACTTTTTCTAGCAATGAATGGATGCAAGTCATCAATGTTCTTTTCCCAAGCTAGGTATGTCAATGCACCAATATCCTCACAAAAAAATGGAATATTTTGCCTAGCTTGTTTATACAACTCATTCTCCTTCCTATCAAATTCATGGAATGAACAAGTCCTTCTTCTAGCTTCATCAAGTTTTCTTTTAATTTCGTTGAAAGTAATAAGGTGATTAAGACTAAAAGATCGAGATGACGTATATGAAGAAGAAGACCTATAGGAATCATAACAAGACATCAAAACTCTTTAGATTTTGGGTGAAGGATTTCTAGACAGATTCTAGAGGTAAAAGAAACCAAATAGCTCCCAGGAAGGAGAGGTGAGTCACAATGGACAAGCTTAAGAACCTTGTCCTTCCTTAGCCAGAGTTTCTTTGGTCATTTCTTACCCTAGTTTCTAGGTAGAAATCTTTCAAAAGTTTTTGGAATGCACTATGAGATGCTTTGAAACCAAACGAAGGTTTGTCTATATGGTAGCGCACATAGATATCACGGAGATGTAAAACAAAAATAACAACAAGCAAAAATTAAAGAAAGAATGCAAGTGGAAAAAAAGAATGAAACACGGCCCTAAGTGAAAGTACAAGTGACAATTGGAGCCAATTGACACACTTTCACACTAAGATACGGCTACTAAACTATTACAATGTTTAATGGAGTACTTGGAATTGCTTGATAAGCATTTTCCTAAGCCACTCAACTTTCAAAAAGAAGAAAAAAACAATTAAATACAAAGGTTCCGTGATAGTAGGCTAAATTTACAAGTAAAATGTGTACAAAACTAGGAAAGCCAAGTGTGGCTGCTGTGTCACAAAGTTCTGGTCCAAAATGATAAGGAAAAAGGTGTTATGGTTGCTGAAACTGCTGCTAAACTTGGTGCTGGAACAGCTATGTTTTAGGTGCTCTCAAAGTCCAAACTTGTGCTTACTTTAACAATGCTTCCACTCCTTAGTATGCTACCCCTTTTGAAGAGCAATCTGGATGCTAGAACTTCACCACAACGTCACACATCCATAGAAAATAGCAAAGAACAGTGAACATCACCACAAATTACTGCCACAGAATTTTGTGGCAAAAATAACGTGACAGCAGAGTGGGAAAGCAAATAAAAGTGATTTCTAAGCAATTTGGGGATGGAAAAAGAGATAGCACACAAAAGGAACTTAAGAGTGTGATAACGGTTTAAAAACCTTTATTTTTATACTTAAATTTGATATCAAAACACACCCTTTATGGCTTAGAATGAGCTTAGAATCAAGTAAAATACTTAGTTGAGTCACATGAGAGTCAAAAGTTGTTTTTAGATATATTATGCTTGTTTTGCATTGTTTTGTAGGGTTTTGATGAGAATTGAAGATGGAAGTGAAGAAGGGAGGACTTATACTCAAGAAAGAAGGAGAAAAAGGAAGAAAAGAAGAGTCAAAGTCACCGCTCAGCGCTATTTTCCAACGCTGAGCGCCATACTCGAGGGAGCAACCACTGCCTCTCGCTCAAGCGGTGCCGCTGAGCGTCCAACCGATTTTGAGGCAAACCACTGAGCGGTGAGATGGACCGCTGAGCGGTCAGGCGATTAGAGGGAAACCGTTGAGCGGTCAAATTAGGCGCTGAGCGGTGGAATGTTGGGCTTGGGCTTAAATTATGTTACTTTTATGCGTTATAAATAGCCCCAGCGCGACCTTCAGAGTAATCTTTTGGCAGGTGATAACGGTCTAAAAACCGTTATGTTCATGCTTGAATTTGATATTAAAACACACCCTTTGTAGCTTAAAATGAGCTTAGAATCAAGTAAAACTCTTAAGTTGTGTCACATGAGAGTCAAAATCTGTTTTTAGAGATATTATGCTTGTTTTGCAGGGTTTTTGATGAGAATTGAAGATGGCAATGAAGTAGGAAGGTCATAGACTCAAGAATGAAGGAGAAAAAGGAAGAAAAGAAGAGTCTGTGAGCCGCTCAAGCGTCAAATTCCAACGTTGAGCGTCCTAATTCGAGGAGAAGCTACTGTCTGGCGCCCACGCGGTGACGCTGAGCGTCCAAAACGGCAAGAGGCAAACCGCTCAGCGGTCATTTGTGACGCCTGGGCGGTGGCGTGTGATGAGTCAATATTTTATTGATTTCACTTAGCTTTTTGTACCGAATTTAATCAGGGAATTATGCTTAATTATCCAGTATTTTCCTGTTTCTGCTAATTGTGCTTAATTTGACCGAAAATTCTAATTTTATATAATTTGAAATTTTTGAGCTAATTATTTGCATTATTATTTTCAGGGAAAAGTTTGGGAATACAATTTGGGACATTTGGAGCACTGTCAAATAAATTCAAGACTCTCCACATGGACAATCTAAAATTAGTTATATTTTGATTTAGTAGTTTAGAATTAATCATTGTGTAATTTAAAAGTCTAGCATTTTTTTAGACAATCTTTGCACATTGGGCCATTAAAAATATGTGGGGCCCAAATTTTGTGTGACACATGTCCTACCCTAGGGTTTCTTTGAGGGTGGACCCCACCCATTTTAGAGATACTCACGGCCTAGGGTTAAGGGGCCGCCACTTTAATTTGGCTTTGGAGTTTTTACTTTTTTGTTTTGAACGTTTTCCTCTAGAGCTGAGGGTTGTTCACGGTTTAGAGGATGAATGGAAGAAACACGTTTTTTTGGCAAGCATTGTTGCATTTGATGAATGTTAAATTCCTTTCCTCCTTTTCGTTCAGAACGACGCTGCTGGGATTAGACATTATGCAACTTTATTTGAGAAAAAAAATTTGCTTTTCTGGTGATTGAATGTTGGAGAGGTGATTAGGTGAGAGTGGTTGGTGTCACATCCGGAAGGTGCGCTTGTTGCAGGATTTGGAGAAAGTAATTTCATTTGTTTTTTTTTTTCATCAGTAAAAAAAGAAGTATTGACTTTATAGGGTGGGTGGTCTGGCGACGTGGGCCACATGAGGCAAGGAATGATTGTTTTAAATTTGGAGAGTTGGTGTTTTATTGATTCTTAAACTTTGTGTCACGGCTACTGCAACCCACAAGTTTTCTTTTGCTTTGAATGAGTGAAGAGGAGATTAGTTGAAGGCTGGTTGGATGTGACGTGTTGGTAGATAAATATTGGATAGGTTCTTTCCTTTTATCTCATTGAGAATGAAGAAGTGATGGTTTGACTAGTTGGGCACGTTGAAGATGGGGTGCACCACATTGGCAGCAACTTCTTTTCTTCTAGGAGGGCGTGATTCAATTATGTTTGATTGAAGAGAGAAAAAGGAGCTGACGTGCTGGAAGGAAGAATTCAAAGTGATTTAGCTTAAGCTTTGCCGAGAAACTGAAGAATGGGCACGGATCCCATTGAGTTGAGAGCACATGGTCCATTGACATTTCTTTTTCTTTGGAGAGTACATGGAGTAGGAGTTGAATTTTCTTTGATGGCTGCACTCACGGTCGAAGAGCCCACTCGAACAAAGTTTATTTATTCACATTTGCATTCAAGTTGTTGTGCAGGGACCTATTATAGTCACTAATATTTGGAAAAGAGGAATTTTATCTTTTGCTTGGAGGAAGCTTTGTGACGCTCTTGGAAGAGAAAAAAAAACGTTTCCCATGATTTTGGTGCTCGGTCAATCACATCTTGGGAGAAGAGAAATTATTTCTCTTGGTTCTTTAGCAATTGGTTAGCACCCTTTAGCATTAGAGATTTATTTTCGCAGTGTGCATTTCACATTTTGGCTCAAGAGTTGCATTATAATAGTTTTAACTGTGCTTGATATTTGTGTTGCAGTGTTAGGCGTTTAATATTTTCTTTTATTTTAATGTTGTCTAATTTGTTTGGTCGTGTTACTTTAATTATCATGATAGCTTAAATTAACTGTGTTGGTCATTAGCGATATTGCATTGCTTCTTTGAGATTTCTGGACTGTATTTGTAATTGTGACTCTGACTTGGTTAATATCAAATCTGTATTTGCACTTGCAATTGGGTATACACTTAGTTGCCCAGTTGGTGTTGAGTCGTCTCTTAGTCGATGAAACTGCATGGTGTAAATTAGATTTAACGTTAACATTGCGTTCACTTAGTCCGCTTTTATGAAAACATAATTAGACTACGCGTAGTTAATTAATTGTGTTGGATTAGAGGTTTGAGTTGGTTTTATTTTGTTGATCTGTGATAGGAAGCATTGTAATTAAGTTAATGACCAATCATTTTTAGTCTGTCTTTGAAACCGTTTTTTTTTAGATCTGTGTCTGTGTTTCTGTTTGCGTCAGTGATTTGATTTTATTCATCCGTATTCACCACAACTTTTTCACAAACCCCCCCCCCCCTTCGTGTGTGACTTAATTCTTGAACCGCAAAATTGGTCCTTGAGAGACGACCTAGGAGTCATTTCCTAGCTATACTGCATTTCTAAATTGCACATTAAATTTGTATGGGTTGCGACACCCATCAGCGTGGATTGAGGCAAACCACTTAGCGGCCAATTTTGGCTCCTGGGCGGATGTCTGTTTTTATATTTTGGATTCTGAAATCTTTTTGTTATCTTTTTGGCTTATATATAGCCTTAGTGCGAATCCAAATGTAATTCTTTTGGCAGAGAGAAACGTCCACAGCAGCTCTACACACCTTGGAGGATATTTCTTGGATGCTTAGGCTCCACTTTATCATCTCTAGGGTTTGCTTTTCCATTCTTCCATTATTTTCATCTAGATTCACCATGATTATGGTGAACTAAACCCTTTGTTACTGGGTAACAATGTAATCTTTTGAAACTCTCATATATCCAAATTCTTATTTACTTTATATGCTTGCATATGCTTGATTTATTAATTGTTGGGTTCTTTACCTGTATTGAATGCTTTTACCGTTTAATTCATTCGGTAGATGTTGTTTGTGTTTATTGATACAGGGACGTACAGTAATGTCATGAACTGGGAAGAATTCCTTGATTATGCTAATATCGCCTAGGGATAGGGGTAGGACAATCAATTGTATTTTGCTTCCGTTTATAATGCATTATTAATTACTAGGGGAGGCTAGGGATAACATGCCGGTAATTAGTAATAGGCTCTTTTCACCAAGGGATTGGGTTAAGGGTAGACCAAGAAAGTTTGCACAGCAATATGATAAATAAGCAAAGTAAATAAGGAGAGTAGATATATGAGGGTGGATAAGATGAAATTGTAAACCCCAACAACTCCATTCATCCATATTTTCTTTAAGCTAATTGAATCACTGCTTTTGCATGTTTACTTTTGTTTTGCATTTAACCATTCAAATTAATTTCTTTTCTCAAGTCTTAAGCGATTAGTTTACACGAAAGATTAGGCCTTAAGAGTCCTTTGGGAAGAACGATATTGGGTTTACCAATTATATTACTTGATACGATCTGGTACACTTGTCAGGGTCTTAACAAGTTTTTGGCGCCGTTGTGGGGGACTCTTGGTTAAACTTTTTCTAGTAGTGTAAATTGATTAAATTTGACTTGATTTTATGTTTGTTTTTATTTTTGTTCTAATAAATGTTTTCTAGGGTTTTTTGCCTAACGTTTGTAGTGGGAGCCTCATTCAATCATGGATCAAAGCCAATTTGGGCAAGCTGCCGAGCAACAAATTACTCCACTCAAGGAGAACATAAATTCTAACAACGAATTTCTTCAGCGGATCACAGGTATGAATATGTCATTCATCAGAAGTATTGAGGAGATGCGACAACGTGAGGAGTTACGAGAACGTCAAAGACAACAATATCGTCCTTCACTTGAAGAAGTAGAACGTCAAAGGCAGCAATATTCTCTTACACTTGAAGAAAGCGAGAAGGAAGTTGAACAACGTTTTTGGCAGAAACAATCCTCTAAGCCAAGAGAAATGTTGGGGGAAGCTGAACAACGTCTTTGGCAGAAATAATCCTCTAAGCCAAGAGAGATGTTGGGGGAAGCTGAACAACATTTATGGAAAGAACAACTCTCTATGCCAAGAAAAACATTGGGGGTAGCTAAACAACATTGGCAGCAACCATCTCCATCAGAAAGCAATGAAGAGACATTCCAACAAGTAATGCAGAATACTATTTCCTTTTCAGAATGTGATGATGCAATATGTAAAAGGAAGGAGATAGAATTGGGCTGTGTGACTGCATCTCTGAATGATTCTAGGGTTAGTACTGAAGTTAACCCTAGGGAGGAATGCCAAGCCACTATCTCTGAAAGTGATAATGTTGTTGATGAGGAAAAGATAAAAAGAGATGATGAGAAGATAGAGAAAAAGATAGAGATAAAAGAGGAAAAGATAGAAGAGAAAGAAATAGAAAGGTTGAGTGAGGGAGATAAAGATGATGATAAGGAAAAAGAAGTGGTTGAAAGAAAAGAAAAAAAGAGAAAAATGGTGAAAATAAAGAAAAAAATAAGAAAAAATAAAAAAGAGAACGTTGACAGAAAAGGGAAGTGAGAAAAAAAGGAAGAGAGGAAAGAAGAAAAGATCATATGAAGACCCCCTTCCTCATCAAAAGAAATATCATAGGAAAGAAAAGAAATTTATGTGCTTTATGGAGATCTTCAAGAAATTAGAGATCAAAGTTCCTATGATTGAAACATGGAAACAGGTGCTTGGTGTTCTTAATTTTCTGAAGAGATTCAGCAGGAAGATGAAAAAGAAAAGAATATCAAGCAAGTTGAGTATCAACACCTACTGATGAGTGTTTGAGCTTTACCGGGTCAAGCTAATGACGTTAAAAGAGCGCTTACTGGGAGGCACCCTAGTGATCCAAGAACAATATTTTTGTACTTTAAATTTTTAAATCTTGGTGATGTAAGTATGAACAATTTTTTAAATTTTTGTGTATTGGGTAGCTTCTACTGAGGGATGCTAAAACTTTTATGTATCTACTGAAGGATACAGGTAGGCACACCTGTTGAAGGGTGTTGGAAGGAAAAGCCCTTACTGATGAGTGCTAGGCAGGTTTGGGTCAGGCTCGTGACGTTAAACAAGTGCTACTTGGGAGGCAACCCAGTTGATTATATTTGTTTTTAAACTCTGTGTTAAGTAAATTGCATGATTGAATGTTGCATCTGAGAGGGGAAAGGCATATAATTGAAAATTTGAAGGTTGAAATTGAGTGCTACAGGGTGGGATTGCTCAAAAACCAAGCAATGAAGAATAGAAAATTTCCGCAAACCGCTAAGCGGTCCATTTGACCGCTGAGCGGTTGCGGCGTGTTTTGGGCTCGGGCTTTCTTAAAGCTGAGCAGTTTTTGGTTCTTTCACTTTCAAACTTCCTTTTTGCATTTTTCCTGACCTGTCTCCCTAAGCCCTAAGACTCCTCTTTCACTTTTAAGAGCTTTTTAGAGAGATTTCCCCACTTTCTCATCACCCACTCACCAAAAATTCAATTTTCTACCATTCTTTTGTCAAGGTTTGGGGTTTTTGGTTAAGGGTTTTTCATTGGAGAGGGAAATCATCATCAATTGGATAATTTTTGCAAGCATTCAAAGTCTCCACTCAAGTAAGTTGTGCAAGTTCATGTTTAGGGTTTCTATTTTCGGATTTGTTGATGAACATGCTTAGGAACATGATAAATTAGGGCTTTTGATTTCTATGCATAATTTGATGAAATAGGAACTGTTTGAACCGATTGAATTGCATGATTTTGGTCTGGATTGATGAAATTAGCAATAGAGTGGAGATTAGGACAGTTTAGGAAGTGTTTTTGAAAAACCCTAGCCACCGCCACTGAGCGGTCTGTTTTGACGCTGAGCGGTGGCGTGACTAGTGGCAAACCGCTGAGCGGTCTCCCTGGACGTTGAGCGGTCTGCAGTGAATTTTGCCTGAATGCTTGATTTTTGATGAAGGGATGCTGAGGGGCCCTGTTTTGCCGTTAGTGTTAGCCTGTGCTTGGTTTGGAAATTGTTTGATGATGTGCTAACCTCTAATGATGTTTCTGTGATGTTATTGGATTTATTTGATGCAGGAATGTCTACCTCAAAAAGAGTGAGAACCATGGGCAACAAGAGAAAGGAGCCAGAGTGAACAAGGAGATTTTATTCTCCCAGGTTTCTCTCCAAAAAGCATGAGGAGCATTATGCTACTGTCCAGGAGAGGCGTTTGCTGATGGAGAGGAAGGCCATGTACATCCATAACCTAGCTCCATAGTTTGGACTAGAGATAGAGAGGCAAGGCTGGGAGAGATTGACTACATACCCTACACCAGCTAGTATTGAGTTGGTGAAGGAATTTTATGCTAACGCCATGCCCAGAGGAGGAGTATCAACAAGGAGATACATGAGCTATGTGAGGGGGCAGTTGATCAGATACGACCCCGACACCATCAACACCCTCTTGGGGACTAAGTGGCCAGGAGAGCAGTGTAGGTATGATACTATTCTAGGGGAGCACAGGGATTACGCGGACATCGAGAGGGTGATGTGTATCTCTGGGACACATTTTCAGAGGAACCCTAATGGAGCGTCAGTCAACATCCTTAGGGCAGATTTGGCTACCCTAGCCAAGTACTGGATGGCATTTACTCATGCCAACATACAGCCATGCTCCCATGTGATAATGGTTTCAAAACAGTTATTTTCATGCATAAATTTGATATTAAAACACACCCATTGTAGCTTAAAATGAGCTTAGAGTCAAGTAAAACTCTTAAGTTGTGTCACATGAGAGTCAAAAGTTGTTTCTAGAGATATTATGCTTGTTTTGCATTGATTTGCAGGGTTTTGATGAAAATTGAAGATGGCAATGAAGTAGGAAGCTCATACACTCAGGAATGAAGGAGAAAAAGGAAGAAAAGAAGAGTCTGTGAACCGCTCAGCGGTAAATTCCACCGCTGAGCGTCCTAGTTCGAGGAAAAGCTACTGTCTGCCGCCAAAGCGACAACGCTGAGTGTCCAGAACGACTAGAGGCAAACCGCTAAGCGGTCATTTTAGACACCCGGGCGGTGGCGAGTGTTGAGGCAAACCTCTGAGCAGACCATTTTGACGCCCGGGCGGTTGTCTGTTTTTATATTTTGAATTCTGAAATCTTTCTGTTATCTTTTTGGCTTATATATAGCCTTAGTGCGAATCCAAATGTAATTCTTTTGGCAGAGAAAAACGTCCACAATAGCTTTACACCTTTGGAGGAGATTTCTTGGATGCTTTGGCTCCAATTTATCAAATCTAGGTTTTTCTTTTCCATTCTTCCATTTATTTCATCTAGTTTCACCATGACCATGGTGAACTAAACCCTTTGTTGGTAGGGAACAATGTAATCTTTTGAAACTCTCAAATATTGAAATTCTTGTTTACTTTATATGCTTGCATATGCTTCATTTATCAATTGTTGGGTTCTTTACCTGTATTTAATGCTTTTACCGTTTAACTCATTCGGTAGATGTTGTTTGTCTTTATTGATACGGGGACGTACAATAATGTCATGAACTGGGGAGAATTCCTTGATTATGTTAATACCGCCTAGGGATAGGGGTAGGATGATCAATTGTATTTTGCTTCCACTTATCATGCATTATTAATTACTAGGGGAGGCTAGGGATAGCAAGTTGGTAATTAGTAATAGGCTCTTTTCCTGAAGGGATTGGGTTAAGGGTAGACCAAGAAAGTTTGCATGGCAATTTGATAACAAGCAAAGTAAATAAGAAGAGTAGATATATGAGGGTGGATAAGATGAAATTGTAAACCCCAACAAACTCATTCATTCGTAGTTTCTTTTAGCCAATTGAATTCTTGCATTTGCATATTTATTTCTGTTGTGCATTCAACTACTCAAATTAATTTTCTTTTACTCAAGTCTTAAACAATTTGTTTACATGAAAGATAAGGCCTTAAGAGTCCTCTGGGAAGAACGATATTGGGATTACCGATTATTATTACTTGATACCATCTGGTACACTTGCCAGGGGTCTAATAGATGCCTCCTATTATTGTCAGTATCGTGGAGGTGATGAGCCAGCCAGAGCAGTTCCTAGGAGACGTCCTAGGAGAGCAACGACACAGCATGCTGAGCCTTTCCATATGAGGGACATGTATATGTCCATAATGGAGGCGAGGCTGGAGTGTCTCCGTAGAGGGCAAGTGGCCACTACCGAGATGATTATAGGACTATATGATCAGCCACCAGTGCACAGGTGGACTATGGATGAATTCCACAGTACGATGGCTTGGCCTCAAGAGCAGGTACAGGGTAGTGGATCTGAAGCAGCTGGAGAATCAGGCAAAGATGATGATGATAATGAGAACTTTGAGGATGCACAGGATGAGGAGGAGTATGACTCAGACAAGGACTTGCGTTGAGAGCATTTACTGATGAATGCTATCTACACTGGAACATGATTTTCTATCTTTTGTGTTTGAACTTATTTGTTTCTGTTAAGTAGTGTAGGATTGAAGATCTTAGCTTGTACATTGCTTCTGATGATGGTTTGACATATAAAAAGCATGATGAGTTATTTGATGATGATTGAATGTGGATGATGGTTGAGACTGTTTTGCATGTTGATATCCAGGTGAATGGTTCACTAATTATATGAACAGATGTATAGTGATTTATGATTGTGATTGTGATGCTAAATAGGATGAATGAATGATGTGTGAGAAAGCATGTTGTGTGAGGTCTTGAGCTCCAGAGTTTTTACTGATATATGTGTTGTTCACAGGGAATCATGAATGGTATTGCCTTAGTCTTGATAATTGATTGATTTGCATGCTTATGTTAGATGATCAAGGCCATGTTTGGAAGCCCTTATCTAGCCAAATTTTCACCCAAAAAGTTTAAAATTTTATACCCTTTTTGAACCTTAGCCTTCAACAGGATGAAAACCCTTGATTTGAAATTATTTATCTTGACTAGGGTTTAGAATGATCTTATGTGATGAAAAGATTCAAGTTTGGGGTTGTGTGGGGAAAATTGAAAGGCAAAAGAAAAGCATTGAGTTCAAGTTTGAAAAGAAAAATGCATGAGTAAAGAAAAAGAAAAAGTAAAAGCATGAAAAAGGAACTCAATGCAAAATTGATAAAAAAGGAAGAAGTTGGGAATAAAGGAGATGGGTGAGAGTTTAAACTTGAACCTTTTCAATGATGAAATAGCTCTCTTAACTCAAGGATTTTGTGATCCATAAAAACCAATTTTCCTTGATAGCCCAGCCTCATTACAAGCCTTGGAAATACCCTTGTGATGGCATTTGCATGTAAGGATTTTGATTTTTCTAGATAAATGGCAATATTGTTCTATGTGACATGTGAATAGTAAAGAGTGGAGTGATTCCTTAAACACTTGAGTGATTGAGTGAAACACTTGGTTGGTAAGAGTTGTTGAAATCCATGTGTACATCTATGCTTAGTGGATTAATCATTCATGAATAAAACATCTGTTGGGAAATATTGAAGTAGGTGAACTAGATTGGATTGAAAGCATGCTTGCATTTTGGTAGGATTCCACTGAAAATCTGAATTGAAAAATAACTTGTTGTGAAGAAAAGGATTTAGAAAAGTGTAGAACTATTTGATGAAAAATTGGAAGGCCAAGTTTTGTTTTGTTTGCTTGAGGACAAGCAAAGTTTTAAGTTTGGGGTTGTGATAACGGTTTCAAAACCGTTATTTTCATGCATAAATTTGATATTAAAACACACCTTTTGTAGCTTAAAATGAGCTTAGAATCAAGTAAAACTCTTAAGTTGTGTCACATGAGAGTCAAAAGTTGTTTTTAGAGATATTATGCTTGTTTTGCATTGTTTTGTAGGGTTTTTGATGAGAATTGAAGATGGCAATGAAGTAGGAAGGTCTTAGACTCCAGAATGAAGGAGAAAAAGGAAGAAAAGAAGAGTCTGTGAACCGCTCAAGCGGTAAATTCCACCGCTGAGCATCCTAATTTGAGGAAAAGCTATTGTCTGGCGCCCAGGCGGTGACGCTGAGCGTCCAGAACGACAAGAGGCAAACCGCTCAACGGTGATCTGTGACGCGTGGGCGGTGGCATGGATTGAGGCAAACCGTTGAGCGGCCGACTTTGGCGCCTGAGCGGTTGTCTGTTTTTATATTTTGGATTCTAAAATCTTTTTGTTATCTTTTTCGGTTATATATAGCCTTAGTGCGAATCCAAATGTAATTCTTTTGGGAGAGAACAACGTCCATAGTAACTTCACACCTTTGGAGGAGATTTCTTGGATGCTTTGGCTCCATTTTATCAAATCTAGGGTTTGCTTTTTCCATTCTTCCATTTATTTCATCTAGTTTCACCATGACTATTGTGAACTAAATCCTTTGTTGTTGGGGAACCATGTAATCTTATGAAACTCTCATATATTGAAATTCTTATTTACTTTATATGCTTGCATATGCTTGATTTATCAATTGTTGGGTTCTTTACCCGTATTTAATGCTTTTACCGTTTAACTCATTCGGTAGATGTTGTTTGTCTTTATTGATACGGGGACGTACAATAATGTCATGAACTGGGGAGAATTCCTTGATTATGTTAATACCACCTAGGGATAGGGGTAGGACGATCAATTGTATTTTGCTTCCGCTTATCATGCATTATTAATTACTAGGGGAGGCTAGGGATAGCAAGCCGGTAATTAGTAATAGGCTCTTTTCACTAAGGGATTGGGTTAAGGGTACACCAAGAAAGTTTGCATGGCAATTTGATAAATAAGCAAAGTAAATAAGAAGTGTAGATATATGATGGTGGATAAGATGAAATTGTAAACCCCAACAACCTCATTCATTCATAGTTTCTTTTAGCCAATTGAATTCTTGCATTTGCATGTTTATTTCTATTTTGCATTCAAACCACTTAAACTAATTTTCTTTTCTCAAGTCTAAAAACAATTTGTTTACATGAAAGATGAGGCCTTGAGAGTCCTTTGGGAAGAACGATATTGGGATTACCAATTTTTATTACTTGATACGATCTGGTACACTTGCCAGGGGATTAACACCGTGTCTCCGATATCACGATGCATCAGATTCTTGTCATCTACTGCATGCTGAGGAAGATGGATGTTAATGACTGCAACATTATCGCCGACGAGATTCAGAGTTGTGCTACCACTGTGAGTAGTAGGACACCACTGTGACATCCGTCCTTGATTACATACTTGTGCCAGCAGGCGGGAGTGGACACTGCAGTTCCACCCTATGAGGGGCCGAGGAGGGCTATTGATGCCACATATTATCGTCAATACTGTAGAGAGGAGGAGCCATTCGGAGCAGTTCCTAGGAGAGATCTTAGCAGGGCAGCACCACAGCAGGAGGATGCACCTACAGATGCACCAGCACAGCATGCTGAGCCTTTCCAAATGAGGGACATGTACATGTCCATGATGGAGGCAAGGATGAAGTCTCTCCGCAGAGGGCAGGTGGCCACTGCCGAGATAATTATAGGACTTTATGATCACCCACCAGTGCACAGGTGGACTATGGATGAGTTCCATAGTACAATGGCTTGGCCTCAGGAGCAAGCACATGGTAGTGGGTCTGGAGCAGCTGGAGCACCAGGCAGAAATGATGATGATGATGAGGACTTTGAGGACGCACAGGATGAGGAAGAATATGACTCAGATGAGGACTTGCGTTGAGGGCATCTACTAGGGGATGCCAGCACTTGGACAGGGATTTTTGTTTTTCTTTTGCACTTTGGATTTGTAGTATAGGAATATATTTTTTTGTGTCTGTGCTTGGCTTGTACATTGGTTCTGATGGTGGTTTCATTTTATAAATGCATGATGAGTTATTCAATGATGATTGAATGTGGTTGATGACTAAGAATGTGTGTGTTGATATCCAAATGAATGGTTCACTAACTATATGAACAAATGTATTGTGGTTTATGATTGTGATTGTGATGCTAAGCAGGATTCATGAATGATGTATGAGAAAGCATGTTGTGTGAGGTATTGAGCTCCCGAGTTTTTATTGATGTATATATGTACTATTTATAGGGAATCATGAATGATATTGCTTTAGTCTTGATAACTGATTAAATTACATGTCTATGTTGTATGATCAAGGCCATATTTGGAAACCCTTACTTAGCCAAATTTACACCCAAAAAGTTTAAAATTTTATATCCTTTTTGAACCTTGACCTTAAATAGTATGAAAACGCTTGATTTGAAAGTATTTACTTTGAGTTGGGTTGAGAATACTTGTATGTATTGAAAAGGTTCAAGTTTGGGGTTGTATGGGGAAAATTGAAAGGCAAAAGAAAAGCCTTGAGTTCAAGTTTTGAAAAGAAAAATGCATGAGTAAAGAAAAAGAAAAAGTAAAAGCATGAAAAAGGAACTCAATGCAAAATTGATAAAAAGGGAAGAAGTTGGGAATAAAGGAGATTGGTGATAGAGAGAGTTTAAACTTGAACCTTTTCAATGATGAAATAGCTCTCTTAACTCAAGGATTTTGTGATCTAGAAAAACCAAATTTTCTTGATAGCCCAGCCTCATTACAAGCCTTGGAAGAGTCCTTGTGAGGGCAATTGCATGTAAGGATTTTGATTGTTCTAGATAAATGGAAATATTGTTCTATGTGACATGTGAATAGTAAAGAGTGGAGTGATTCCTTAAACACTTGAGTGATTGAGTGAAACACTTGCTTGGTGAGAATTGTTGAAATCCATGTTTATATCTATGCTTAGTGGATTGATCATTCATGAATGAAACATCTGTTGGGAGATATTTGATTATGTGAATAAGATTAGATTGAAGGCAAGCATGTATTTTTGTAGGATTCCACTGAAAATCTAAGTTGAATAATAACTTGTTGTAAAGAAAAGGATTTTTGAAAAGTGTTGAACTGTTTGATGAAAAAGTGGATGGCCAAGTTTTGTTTTGTTTGCTTGTGGACAGGCAAAGTTTTAAGTTTGGAGTTGTGATAACGGTCTAAAAACGAATTTGATATCAAAGCACACCCTTTGTAGCTTAAAATGAGCTTAGAATCAAGTAAAACTCTTAAGTTGTGTCACATGAGAGTCAAAAGCTGTTTTTAGAGATATTATGCTTGTTTTGCATTGTTTTGCAGGGATTTTGATGAGAATTGAAGATGGAAATGAAGTAGGAAGGTCATAGACTCAAGAGTGAAGGAGAAAAAGGAAGAAAAGAAGAGTCTGTGGACCGCTCAAGTGTCAAATTCCAACGTTAAGTGTCCAGAACAGCAAGACGCAAACCGTTCAGCGGTCAATTGTGACGCTTGGGCAGTGGCACAACTTGAGGCAAACCGCTGAGCGGCCAACTTTGGCGCCTGGGCGATTGTCTGTTTTTATATTTTGGATTCTGAGATCTTTCTGTTATCATTTTGGCTTATATATAGCCCCAGTGCGAATCCAAATGTATTTTTTGGCAGAGAGAAACGTTCGCAGCAGCTCTACACACCTTGGAGGAGATTTCTTGGATGCTTTGGCTCTACTTTATCAAATCTAGGGTTTGCTTTTCCATTCATTCATTATTGTCATCTAGTTTCACCATGATTATGGTAAACTAAACCCTAGGTTGTTGGGGAACAATGTAATATTTTGAAATTCTCATATATCCAAATTCTTATTTACTTTATATGCTTGTTTATTCTTGATTTATCAATTTTTGGGTTCTCTACCTGTATTTAATGCTTTTACCGTTTAACTCATTCGGTAGATGTTGTTTGTCTTTATTGATACGGGGACGTACAATAATGTCATGAACTGGGAAGAATTCCTTGATTATATTAATATCGCCTAGGGATAGGCGTAGGACGATCAATTGTATTTTGCTTCCGTTTATAATACATTATTAATTACTAGGGGAGGCTAGGGATAACAAGCCGGTAATTAGTAATAGGCTCTTTTCACCAAGGGATTGGGTTAAGGGTAGACCAAGAAAGTTTGCATGGCAATATGATAAATAAGCAAAGTAAATAATTCATCCATATCATTCAACTGTCAATTGATCAACTTTTGCTTGTGCATGTTTAATTTTTGTTTTTGCATTATAAACCCTAATTTTCGTTATACAAGTCTTAAATAATCAAGAAATCACACGAAAGTCTAGGCCTATGAGTCGTTAGGGAAACGATACTTGGTCTTACCACTTATTATTACTTGATACGATTCGGTACACTTACCGGAGTCTTAACAAGTTTTTGGCGCCATTGTCGGGGTCTTGTGGTTAAACTATTCTAGTAGTGTGATTATTGATTAACTTTGACTTGATTTTTTTTGTTTTCTTTTTTGTTTTATTTTATCTATAAAAGTGCTTTTTAGGGTTTTGTTTCTTGTGTATGCAGGATACAATTCAGACTAGAAGCTAGAAAAATTCGGAACCTCTTCTTGAAGGTTTAAGTGCAACTCAAAGAAGAAGGAGGAATCGAACCTTTAGAAAATGTTTCCTTCTCCTGAAACACTATTACAACCCTCACCACAAGCATCTATCTAAAGTACAGAAGAGATGGCTGAGGAGGAAATTCCCAGGACACGCACTCTGGCGGATCCTACCACTATTGTTGGCCCTCAACATTTTAATAGCATTGCAAGGCCGAGGGTCAATGCTTTGAATATGGAGATGAAGCCGGCTTTGATACAATTGGTGAAGAGCAACCAATTTAATAGGCTGTCAAATGAAAGTCCATATGATCATCTCACCACATTTAATGAGATTTGCAACACGATGAAGATCAATGGTGTGTCGGACGAGCCGATTAAACTTAGCTTGTTTCCTTCCTAATTGGGAGGTCATAACGGTCTAAAAACCATTATTTTCATGCTTGAATTTGATATTAAAACACAGCCTTTGTAGCTTAAAATGAGCTTAGAATCAAGTAAAACGCTTAAGTTGTGTCACATGAGAGTCAAAAGCTGTTTTTAGAGATATTATGCTTGTTTTGCAGGGTTTTTGATGAGAATTGAAGATGGAAATGAAGTAGGAAGGTCATAGACTCAAGAATGAAGGAGAAAAAGGAAGAAAAGAAGAGTTTGTGAACCGCTCAAGCGTCAAATATCAACGCTGAGCGTCCTAATTCAAGGAGAAGCTACTGTCTGGCGCCCAAGCGGTGACGCTGAGCATCCAGAACGGCAAGAGGCAAACCGCTCAGCGGTCATTTGTTACGCCTCGGCGGTGGCGTCGATTGAGGCAAACCGCTGAGCGACCAATTTTGGAGCCTAGGCGGTTGTCTGTTTCTATATTTTGGATTCTAAAATCTTTCTGTTATCTTTTTGGCTTATATATAGTCTTAATGCGAATCGAAATGTAATTCTTTTGGCAGAGAGAAATGTCCACAATAGCTCTACACACCTTGGAGGAGATTTCTTGCATGCTTAGGCTCCACTTTATCAAATCTAGGGTTTTCTTTTCCATTCTTCCATTATTCTCATCTAGATTCACCATGATTATGGTGAACTAAACCCTTTGTTGTTGGGGAACAATATAATCTTTTGAAACTCTCATATATCCAAATTCTTATTTACTTTATATGCTTGCATATGCTTGATTTATTAATTGTTGGGTTCTTTACCTGTATTTAATGCTTTTACCGTTTAACTCATTCGGTAGATGTTGTTTGTCTTTATTGATACGGAGACGTACAATAATGTAATGAACTGGGAAGAATTCCTTGATTAAGCAATACCACCTAGGAATAGGGGGGTAGGACGATCAATTGTATTTTTCTTCTGTTTATCATGCATTATTAATTACTAGGGCAGGCTAGGGATAACAAGCCGGTAATTAGTAATAGCCTCTTTTCACCAAGGGATTGGGTTAAGGGTAGACCAAGAAAGTTTGCATGGCAATATGATAAATAAGCAAAGTACATAAGAAGAGTAGATATATGAGGGTGGATAAGATGAAATTGTAAACCCCAACAACTCCATTAATCCATAGTTTCTCTAAGTCAATTGAATTCCTGCATTTGCATGTTTATTTTTTTGTTTTGCATTCGAAACACTCAAATAATTTCTTTTCTCAAGTCTTAAACAATTAGTTTACACGAAAGATAAGGCCTTAAGAGTCCTTTGGGAAGAACGATATTGGGTTTACCAATTATTATTACTTGATACGATCTGGTACATGCAACAGGAGACTAGACATTTGATTAACTTTGATTTGATTGTAGATATTTGTATATATTTTATTTTTTTTATATAAAAGTGCTACTAGGGTTTGTGTTTCTTGAACATGCAACAGGAGACTAGACATACTAGAAGCAAGAAAAATACCCAACCTCTTTTTGAAGGCTTAAGCGAGACAAGGGGAAGAAGGAGAGTCAGACGCCCATCTAGGGATTTATTTCCTTCTCCTAACAGATTATTGTCACCTTCACTAGATAGAAGAACAGAGGAGATGGCAGAACAACTTCCTCCAAGACGCACATTAGCAGATCAATCTAATGTTGTTGGTCTTTTCCACTTTAATAGCATAGCCATGCCTACAGATCAAACGACCAACATGGTGATGAATTCAGCATTAATACACCTAGTACAAGGCAACCAATTTTACGGCTTGTCAAATGAGAATCCATATGATCATTTGACAATGTTTAGTGAAATTTGCAATACTGTGAAGATGGCAGGTGTATCAGATGAACGAGTAAAGCTTAGCTTGTTCCCATTCTCATTGGCGGGCAATGCTAAGGCGTGGCTTAATTCCTTCCCTGAAGGAACATTCACCACATGGGAGACTGTGGCTAAAATTTTGTCACTAAATATTTTCCACAGTCCAAAGTTACTCAAGGAAAGCTGGAAATTTCATCATTCAAGCAGGACATGGAAGAGACTTTAGGTCAAGCATGGGAGAGATTTAAGGGTTTGCTGAGAAAGAAGCCAACCCATGGTTTTGACAAGACCACCTTGGTTCTTGCATACCTTGGAGGGTTGAACACTCAGTCGAAGATGATGTTGGATGCCTCAGTTGGAGGCAATGTTAAACAGAAGACTGAAGATGAAGCCTATGACTTGATAGAAAGTATGGCTGCTAATGAGTAAGAAAATTACAGTGAAAGAGGCGTACTTACACAAAAGAAAGGAGTTTTACACTTGCCTGCAGATGACGCTATGCTAGCTCAGAATCATCCTCTTACTCAAAAGCTAGATAATTTGACAAAGATTCTCTCACAACTTCCTAAGGAGATTCGTAATGTCTTCCAAACACAGCAACTGTGTGATTTCTGTGGTGGTGACCATATCAATGGTCAATGTGCTTTGCCTGAAGAGATGCAGCAAGAAGCTAATTTTATGGGAAATTAGTTCCAGAATACTTATCAAGGTAATGCTAAACAAGGTTGGAAGAATCATCCAAGTATTAGTCAGGCACCGAATTTCCCATTAAGGCAAACAGGAGGCTTCAGGCAGCAGAAACCTTCACCCCTGTGGCAGTAGGTTACCCATTTGACAGAGGTTGTTAGAGACTTAAATGATAGATTTGATAAATTCTTCAAGGTTTATGAGTCCAATCAAGCAAGTAGTCAAGCCAGCTTCAGATCTTTGGAGATGCAAATTGGACAGTTGTCAAAAAGGGTAGAAACCACTGAGAAGCACCAATTTAGGGCTAACACTGATGTTAACCCTAAAGAGGAATGTAAAGCTGTTGTTACAAGAAGTAAACGAAAAGTTGAAAAGGAAGTTGTGGAGATTGGAAGCAGTGATGAAGAAGATGAGAAAAGAGAAGTCATTGAATTAAGCAGCAGTGAAGGTGAGGAAGAAGAGGAAGAAAAATTCAGGCACAATAGGCAATTTATAGAAAACCAAGTGACTGTGGTGCCTTCTGTAATCTAACAAATTCCTGCAAGGATGAAATATTATCTTGGAGATATGATAGATTTGGATACAGATGAAGATGAGCAAGAATTTGAACTTCAACCTCAAAACAAAGAATTATCCGCCTAAGGTAAAAGATCTAGGTTGTTTGACACTTTCATGTGTTATAAATGATTTTGATGTACGAGGAGCTATGATAGACTCTGGATCTAGCATTAATATGATGCCTGGACGTTTCTTGAGAAAGATTGGAGGGTTAACATTAAAACCATCTAATCTTACTGTGACGATGGCGGATGGTTCCAGTAAAAACACACTGGGTATGGTGGAAGATGTGGTTGTGCGTGTGGAGCAGCTGGAGTTTTTGGCTGATTTTATAGTCATAGGCATGGAAGATGAGGAGAGAATTCCAATTATTCTTGGAAGACCTTTCATGGCTACTTCTAAGATGTTCATAAGTGCCTATGATGGAAGAATTATGATGCGAGATAAAAAGAATGTGCTCTTATATACTGGTTCTAAAGGGAACAATGGTAGAATAAAGAAAAGATCCAGATTCAGAAAGTCAAGAAGAGAAGCTGCGTCAGATGAAAGCACGACAGGTACCAATTCAAACAGTTGTAATGTTTTACAGGTACCTAAAAATGAGGAAGTTGATGAAGGAGGAACAAATCACTCAGAAGACATACCATTTCCACGAGGCTCACAGGTAAGATTTAAGAAAATGAAGTGGATTGTTGACAATATCAAAGAAGATGGCAAGGTAGAGATCAAAAAACCATATACTAAAGCCATCAGAAGAGTGGATAGAAGGCAATTGATGAGTTGGGAGGATGAAGATCCCAACTGGGATGGAAAGATTTGAAGATATTTAATTTTATCCCATTTGTTGTAGAACAATTTTTAGAATAGGTTTATTTTGGTTACGTAACTTAATGGATTTTTAAACTCTTATGGGGTAGCATCTATTCAGGGATGCTAATTTTTATGTATCCACTGAAGGATAAAGGAAGGTACACCTACTGATGGGTGTTGGTAAGAATTGCACTTACTGATGAGTGCTAGGCAGGTTTAGGTCAGGCTCGTGACGATAAACAAGCGCTATTGGGAGGCAACCCAGGTTTCTTTTACTTTTGCACTTTGAATTTTTAGAATAGGTTGAATTTTATTGAGTAGTGTAGGTGTCTATGCTTGGCTTGTACAATGGTTCTGATGGTAGTATTATAATGCATGACAAGTATTTGATAATGGTTGAATGTGGTTGATGACTGAGAATGTATGTGTGATGATATCCAGTTGAATGGTTCACTAACTATATGAACAAATGTGTAGTGATTTATGATTGTGATTGTGATGCTAAGCAAGATAAATGAATGATGTATGAGAAAGCATGTTGTGTGAGGTCTTGAGCTCCAGAGTTTTCACTGATATATATACTATTCACAGGGAATCATGAATGATATTGCCTTAGTCTTGATAATTGATTGATTTGCATGCTTATGTTATATGATCAAGGCCATATTTGGAAGCCCTTATTTAGCCAAATTTTCACCCAAAAAGTTTAAAATTTTATACCCTTTTTTTTTCAACCTTGGCCTTAAACAGGATGAAAACCCTTGATTTGAAATTATTTATCTTGAGTTGGGTTGAGAATAATCTTAAGTGATGAAAAGGTTCAAGTTTGGGGTTGCATGGGGAAAATTGAAAGGCAAAAGAAAAGCATTGAGCTCAAAGTATTGAAAATAAAAATGCATAAGTAGAGAAAAACAAAAAGTAAAAGCATGAAAAAGGAACTCAATGCAAAATTGATAAAAAGGGAAGAAGTTGGGAACAAAGGAGATTGGTGATAGAGAGAGTTTAAACTTGAACCTTTTCAATGATGAAATAGCTCTTTTAACTCAATGATTTTGCGATCTAGAAAATCCAAATTTTCTTGATAGCCTAGCCTCATTACAAGCCTTAGAAAAGTCCTTGTGATGGCATTTGCATGTCAGGATTTTGATTGTTCTAGATAAATGGCAATATTGTTCTATGTGACATCTGAATAGTAAGGAGTGGAGTGATTCCTTAAACACTTGAGTATTTGAGTGAAACACTTGATTGGTGAGAATTGTTGAAATAAATGTGTACTTTTATGCTTAGTGGATTGATCATCCATGAATAAAATATCTGTTGGGAAATATTTAAGTATGTGAACTAGGTTGGATTGAAAGCATGCTTGCATTTTGGTAGGATTCCACTGCAAATATGAATTGGAAAATAACTTGTTGTGAAGAAAAGGATTTTTAAAAAGTGTAGAACTACTTGATGAAAAATTGGAAGGCCAAGTTCTTTTTGCTTGAGGACAAGCAAAGTTTTAAGCTTGGGGTTGTGATAACGGTCTAAAAACTGTTATTTTAATGCTTGAATTTGATATTAAAACACACCCTTGGTAGCTTAAAATGAGCTTAGAATCAAGTAAAACTCTTAAGTTTTGTCACATGAGAGTCAAAAGCTATTTTTAGAGATATTCTGCTTGTTTTGCATTGTTTTGCAGGGTTTTTGATGAGAATTGAAGATGGCAATGAAGTAGGAAGGACATAGACTCAAGAATGAAGGAGAAAAAGGAAGAAAAGAAGAGTCTGTGAACCGCTCAAGCGTCAAATTCCAACGCTGAGCGTCCTAATTCGAGGAGAAGCTACTGTCTGGCACCCACGCGGTGACGCTGAGCATCCAAAACGGCAAGAGGCAAACCGCTCAGCGGTCATTTGTGATGCCTGGGCGGTGGCGTGTGATGAGTCAATATTTTATTGATTTCACTTAGCTTTTTGTACCGAATTTAATCAGGGAATTGTGCTTAATTGTCCAGTATTTTCCCGTTTCTGCTAATTGTGCTTAATTTGACCGAAAATTCTAATTTTAATTAATTTGAAATTTTTGAGCTAATTATTTGCATTATTATTTTCAGGGAAAAGTTTGGGATACAATTTGGGACATTTGGAGCACTGTCAAATAAATTCAAGACTCTCCACATGGACAATCTAAAATTAGTTATATTTTAATTTAGTAGTTTAGAATTAATCATTGTGTAATTTAAAAGTCTAGATTGGATAAAAAGGAGCCTAAGCATCCAAGAGATCTTCTCCAAGGAGTGATCAATTGTATTTTGCTTCCGCTTATCATGCATTATTAATTACTAGGGGAGGCTAGGGATAGCAAGCCGGTAATTAGTAATAGGCTCTTTTCACCAAGGGATTGGGTTAAGGGTAGACCAAGAAAGTTTGCATGGCAATATGATAAATAAGCAAAGTAAATAAGAAGAGTAGATATATGAGGGTGGATAAGATGAAATTTTAAACCCCAACAACTCCATTAATCCATATTTTCTCTAAGTCAATTGAATTCCTCCATTTGCATGTTTATTTTTTTGTTTTGCATTCGAAACACTCAAATTAATTTCTTTTCTCAAGTCTTAAACAATGAGTTTACACGAAAGATGAGGCCTTTAGAGTCCTTTGGGAAGAACGATATTGGGTTTACCAATTATTATTACTTGATACGATTTGGTACACTTGCCAGGGGTTTAACAGGAGGTAATGCTAAATTGTGGCTGAACTCACTCCTAGAGGATAGCTCTATGACTTGGGAGGCTGTGGTGTCTAAATTTCTGATCAAATATTTCCCACAGTCTAAAATGACAAAGGTAAACTGGAAATTTCTTCTTTCAGTCAAGGCATGGAAGAAACCCTAGGCCAGGCGTGGGATAGATACAAAAGTCTGCTGAGAAAAACACTTGTGCATGGTTTTGATGATACATGAGTATCTTGTCATTCCTTGGAGGTCTTGGGGCTCAAAGAAAGTTATTGTTAGATGCCGCAACTTGAGGTAACATCAAGAACAAGACTACAAAGGAGGCTTATGAACTAATAGATAACATGGCTACTAATGATATAGAGGTGCGAAGTGGAAGTGAAGATTTCCTTCAACAGAAAGAGGTTTCACAGTTACAATCTCAGGATGTCTTGCTTGAGCAAAATAAGCTTATCACTCAATAGTTGAAAGAAGTGATACAAAAACTTTCTCTATTGCCACAGAAAATACAAACTGTTTCATTAGTTTAAGGGTAACAACACATCATTCCACCTAAGAAGAATACAAAGCTTGAAGAACTTTTCCAGCAAACTATGAGTAGGAGTGCGTCTTATGTCAAAAGCATGGAGGCTACGTACAAGAGAATGGAAACACAATTGGGAAAGTTGATTAGTAAGGTGAAGGGGTGTGAGAGGAATATGAGAGGTGATTCAAGAGAAGAGTGTAAGACCATTGTTACGACAAATGGAAAAGTATTATATGAGAGAAAAATCGAGAGAAAAGAGAAAGAAAATTTAAGTGAGGAAGAAGAGAGAGTGAGTGGAAAAAGAAAAGAGAGGTTGAAGACGGTGAGAAGAGAGAAAAAGAAAGGGTTAAGGGTGATAACGGTCTCAAAACCGTTATTTTCATGCATAAATTTGATATTAAAACACACCCTTTCTAGCTTAAAATGAGCTTAGAATCAAGTAAAACTCTTAAGTTATGTCACATGAGAGTCAAAAGTTGTTTTTAGAGATATTATGCTTGTTTTGCATTGTTTTGCAGGGTTTTTGATGAAAATTGAAGATGGCAATGAAGTAGGAAGGTCATAGACTCAAGAATGAAGGAGAAAAAGGAAGAAAAGAAGAGTCTGTGAACCGCTCAACAGTAAGTTTCACCGCTGAGCGCCCTAGTTCAAGAAAAAGCTACTGTCTGGCGCCCAGGCGGCGACACTGAGCGTCTAGGTCGAGAAGAGGCAAACCGCTCAGCGACCAATTTAGGCACCTGGGCGGTTGTTTGTTTTTATATTTTGGATTCTGAAATCTTTATGTTATCTTTTTGGCTTATATATAGCCTTAGTGCGAATCCAAATGTAATTCTTTTGGCAGAAGACAACGTCCACAATTTCTTTACACCTTTGGAGGAGATTTCTTGGATGCTTTGGCTCCAATTTATCAAATCTAGGTTTTTCTTTTCCATTCTTCCATTTATTTCATCTAGTTTCACCATGAATATGGTGAACTAAACTCTTTGTTGTTGGGGAACAATGTAATCTTTTGAAACTCTCTGAAGGGTTGTCGCACCCCATGCAAATTTAATGTGCATTAAAGAATGCAGTATAGACTAGGAAGTGACTCCTAGGTCGTCTCTCAAGAAGAGTAGATATATGAGGGTGGGTAAGATGAAATTGTAAACCCCAACAACCTCATTCATTCATAGTTTCTTTTAGCCAATTGAATTCTTGCATTTGCATATTTATTTCTGTTTTGCATTCAACTACTCAAATTAATTTTCTTTTACTCAAGTCTTAAACAATTTGTTTACACAAAAGATAAGGCCTTAAGAGTTCTCTAGGAAGATTGATATTGGGATTACCGATTATTATTACTTGATACGATCTGGTACACTTGCCAGGGGTTTAACAAGATTTTGGCGCCGTTGCCGAGGACTCTTGGTTTAACTTTTTCAAGTAGTGTAGACTGATTAACTTCGACTTGATTTGTTTAGTTTATTTTTATTTCTAGGGTTTTGTGCCTAATGTTTGCAGGATGCAGTATTTACAAGAATTTGGTTCTATGGGCACTCAATTCTATCAAAATAATTTCAACTACTCGGGGGAACCTCACTCAAGCATAGATCAAAGTTGGAATGGAGAAGTAGGAGATCCACATCAACAATTAATATTAGGGTGATGAGTCAATATTTTATTGATTTCATTTAGTTTATTGTGCTATAATTAATCAGGGAATTGTATTTAATTGTCCGATATTTTCCCGTTTTTGTGAATTGTGCTTAATTTGACCAGAAATTCTTATTTTAGTTAATTTGAATCATCTGGGACTAATTATTTACATTATTAATTGTAGGGAAATTGTTGGATAATATTTTGGACTTAAAGAAAAAATGCCACATTCATGAGCAATTAAAATAAGTATCCAGCAGCTCGTTGATTTAATTAGCAAAGAAAATGAAGAAGCAGTGTTGGAATCAAGTCAGCATCCTCACAAGGACATCACAATGTAACGTCCAGCAGGAGTTGCACGTTAATAAAATAGCTAATGGGGTTTCTTTTTTGTTAAAAGAAAGAAAAAAAACATTTTGGAATGGTGGTGGGAATTGACAATAAAAAAATGGTGGTGGGAATTGACAATAAAAAAATGCACATTGGAAGTGATTGAAGGATGAAGAGTCACGACCAACTAAAGGAGAGGAAGGCATTTTGATTTGTATGGTGTGCGGTGATATCTGACAAGGTTTTGCATTTGGTTTTTCAATTGGAGAAAGCATTGGTGCTTGGGGTACGTCTGTAGCAGAAGGCACAAAGGGATTCTTTTAAATACACGGTGCTTTAGCAAAAGAAAAACACAGACTTCTTACTTCCTTTTTATTTTTGCTTAAGTTTTGTACGAACACTCTCTTGGAGAGCATGGTGTGCCTTTCGGTTTTGGAGGATGGAATGAACTAAGAATACATTTTTCTTCCTCTTTTGCTTGCAACCTGTCTTTCTTTGCTAGATGGAAGAGAGAACCATCACTCATCTTCTTTGGTTTCCTTTTGAATGTTGAAAGCATGAGCTTGTAGGTTGTTCTTTGAATTTTCATGGTAGTTCCTTTGGTTGAATGAAGAATCATTTTGCATTTTCCTTTCCATTTGTTGCTATATTTTCGTGTTCTTTTTGAGTTTCCTTTGTTGAATGAAGAAAAGATATTTTACATTGAGATTTTGAGTGAAGAGAACTTGAGTTGATTCATGGTTGTTGGAAGCTTGAACTCTTTTCTTCTGGTGCTTTTACTTTGATTGATGCAAGCAATTTGTGAAGTGTATCCTTTCACTTTGATGGCTGGACGGTGACAGCATTTGGGAACACAATTATCTTTTATTTTTGTTCTTAGAAAGATTGGTGAAATGGAGGAGAAAAGTGTAGAAATGCCTTGGCTAAGCTTGGTTGAAGTGGTGTACTCTTTTCTTTTCAATGTGCTTGTGCGGTGATGTGTTTAAGAGAATGGGTTTGGTTCTTTGCTTTGCTTTATAAGGTACCGTGTTGCTGGTTGAGACAAAGAAAATGTCTTACTTTAAGTCTTATTCCATTTGACCATGCATATGTGGCACTTTGGTAGAAGTAATTCCACTTTTTGTGTTTGGAAATTCATTTCTTCCTTTGTGATTCACGTGAAAATAGGTGGAGTTTATGGTGATGGAATGGGTGGCAGCTGGAGGTAGCAACTTTTCCCTTATTTCTTTGAGAAAGAAGAAGTTAGGTGATGAGATTGGAGTAGGAGTACGGTAGGTGGAGTAGAAAGCTTTTGTTTTTAGTAAATGGAGCACATAGGACAAGAAGGAAAAGCACATGGGACAAGAAGGAATTAATATATTCAATTGTTTATTGAAGGAAGAAAGTGAATGGTAGTTGATGTGCTGCACCTCACGGCCAAGAGGCTTTCTTAGGCCATTTGGACTTTAAATTTATTTGTTAATTGCACCTTGGTCACATAAATTACTAGAAGTAAAATAGGTTTGTTAATTTCTCTTGTTTTCACTTAGTTTAATTAGTACGTTGAGTTATTTTTATGTGTTTGAGTTAGTGTTGCATTTAATTATTTTTAACTGTGTTAGATAAGTTTATTATAACAGTGTTGGTGTCTAGTAATTTAATTTATTTCAATGTTGTCTAAGGTTTCTAGTTGTGTTAAATTAATTTCCATGATAGCTTAAATTAATTCAGTTGGTCATTAGCTACATTATGATGTTTCCTTGAGATTACTGTATTGTATTTGTAATTGCCACTCTGACTTGGTTAATATCTAATCTGTATTTGCACTTGCAATTGGGTATACACTTTGTTGCCCAATTGGTGTTGAGTCCTCTCTTAGTCGATGAAACTACATGGTGTAAATTAGATTTGACGTTAACATTGCGTTCACTTAGTCCGCTTTTATGAAAACATAATTAGCCTGCACTTACTTGATTAATTGTGTTGGATTAGAGGTTTGAGTTTGTTTTATTTTGTTGATCTGTGATAGGAAGCATTGTAATTAATTTAATGACCAACCGTTTTCAGTCTGTCTTTGAAACCGCTTTTAGATCTGTGTTTGCATTTCTGTTTGCATCCATATTTTGATTTTAGTTCATCCGCAACCACAACGTTTTCAACAACCCCCCCGACTTCCGTGTTTGACTTAATTTATGAACCGCAAAATTGGTCCTTGAGAGACGACCTAGGAGTCACTTCCTAGTTATATTGCATTTCTAATTGCACATTAAATTTTGTGTGGGTTGCGACATCCATCATAGGGCAACAGATGTCTGCTTTGAAAGAGAAAATCAACAAAGTGGACGAGACATTGGAACGACTTATCCAAATTACTCTATCCTCTACAGAAGAGAATGAAGCAAGGAATAAAAGGTTAGAGATATAGATTCGTCAATCCAATGAAATATTGAATTCTAGGGTTAATACTGAGGTTGACCCTAGGGAAGAATGTCAGGCCACTAGTTTTGAAAGTGATAATGTTGATGATGAGAAGATAAAGAAAAAGATAGAGATAGAAGAGGAAAAGATAGAAGAAATAGAAACAGAAAAGGTTGTTGAGGAGGAAAGGATAGAGAAAAATGAGAAAACAATAGAGAAGGAAAAGATAGAAATAGAAAGGTTAAGTGAGGGAGATATATATGATGATAAGGAAAAAGAAGTAGTTGAAAGAAAAGAAAAAAAGAGAAAAATGGTGAAAAGAAAGAAAAAAAAGAAGAAAAGAGAAAAAGAGAACGTTGAAGGGAAAGATTGAGAAAAAGAGGAAGAGAGGAAAGAAGAAAAGATCATATGAAAAAACCCTTCCTCATTAAAAGAAATATGATAGGAGGAAAAAGAAAGTGAAGTGCTTTAGGGAGATCTTTAAGAGATTGAAGATCAAAGTTCCTATGATGGAAATATGGAAACAGGTGCTTGGTGTTCTTAATTTTCTTAAGAGATTCAGCAGGAAGATGAAAAACAAAAGAATGTAAAGTAAGGGGAGTATCAACACCTACTGATGGGTGGGGATCATCCCAGTTGTTGTAATATATTAGTTTTATTTTATGTAAATTAGTTGGATATTTAAATAATTTTGGGTAGCATCTACTGAGGGATGCTAATTTTATGTATCCATTGAATGATACAGGAAGGTAGACCTACTGATAGGTGTTGGTAAGAATTGCACTTTCTGATAGGTGCTAAACAGGTTTGGGTCAGGCTCGTGATGTTAAACAAGCGCTACCTGGGAGGCAACTGATGAATCAATATTTTATACCATTCACTTAGTTTTTCACGCCGAATTGTGTTGATGAATTGTGCGTAATTCTTAGTTATTATGTCATTTTCACCATTTAGGCTTAATTAGACCAATAATTCTTATTTTAATTAATTGGAATTATTTGAGCTTAATTATTCCTATTTTTATTTTCAGGGCAATTTTTGGAATTACACTGTGAGACTTTTGGAAGGGCACCAAACAATTGAAGAATTTCCACAAACTCATTTCAGAATTAGTCAAACTTTAATTTAGTGGTTTAGAATTTGTAGACCAAATTTTGTAATTTGGGCTAATTTTGGTAGAATAGGTTAAGCCCAATTGTAAAAATGATGACATGGCACCTAGGGTTTGTCAAATGGGTGGACCCCACCCCAATTTTAGAGAACACACGGCCATTTGCTAGCTAGCAGCCGTCACACTCCAAACAGTTTTTTAGTTTTGAACGTTTGCTTTTCTTGAGTGAGCTGGAACGTTTCTTGGGAGAGCTTGAAGGTTGTTCACGGTTTTGGCTCCGGAGGTTTAATGAAGAAAGCATTTTTGCTCTTCCCTTTTCATTGGCTGCAATGTTTTTATTTGTTCTCTTTGAGTTTTCTCTATTGAATGAAAAAGCTTATGAACGTTTTCTGGGAGAGAACTTGGAATGTCACTGACGCTTCTTCTTTGAACATGGTTGAATGAAAGGAGTCCAGCCGCCAAACTCTTTTGCTATGCTTTTGCTTGTGAACGTTTTTGAGCTTCTGGGAATGGGTTTTACATGCTGGTTTCATGGATAATGAGGAAGAACATTTACTTTTCCATTTTCTTATTTTTGCAAGCGCTGAGGAGGAAACGTTTCTTGGTTTTTAGCATGTTAATTGTTGAGGGCTGCACACGGTGATTTATTTGATTCACGCTGCTGGAAATTTTTGTCAAATTTCATTTAATTCCTTGCTTTCAAAAACGTGGTGCAGAGACAGTGATGCTTAATGTTGTTTAGATAAGGGAGACGGTTATTGATTAAATGGGTAAAGAAAAATTGGCGTGGATTGATGATAAAAATTGGCGATGTAACGGCTTGATGTGCATACAGCTGCAGGGGCGCACTCCGTGATTTATTTGGAGAGAAAAGTGTGCAACTTTTCTTGGAAGAATGGAGCCCACGGCCAAGGGCAGCTGTCACGCCCAAAGGCCCTCATCCCATGGATAACATTTTATTTCAATTGAAATTGATGTTGAGTCACGTGAATGGTAGAAAACGTTTGTGTTTCCTTATTTCTCTTTGCTTTAGAATATTTTAAATTATATTTAGAGTTGTTTTTCATCCTTTTAATTTAGTGTTGCAGTTTGATAGCTTTAATTGTGTTTGGATATTTATATTTTGCATTGTTCGGTTTATTGTTTCCATTCACCATGATGTCTGTTCTGTTCGATAGTGGTAATAATTTAACTGTCATATAGCTTAGGTTAGTCGGGTTGGTCGTTAATAAAATTGCTTTGTTTCCTTGAGATTTCTTGGACTGTTCTTGTGTTTATTTTGCTCTGCCTGGCATACTATGAAATCTGATTCTGTTCTTGCAAGAGGCATACGCTTAGTTGCCTAGTTGGTGATTGAATCTTCGCTTAGTTGATTGATCTGTATAGAACACATAGGATGGAATAGGTGTATTGTGTTCTCTTAGTTCGTGATTATGATAGCATGATTGACCTTTGCTTAGTCGGATGGTTGTGCTGGATTAGAGGTTAGAGTAGTTTAATCATGATACTCTTGCACTTCATTTGTCATACTGTTGCTCTAATTTAGCTCAATATTTGATCTGTTGTGTGTCTGCGATTAGGTATACGCTTCATTGCCTAATCGGTGTTTAATCTTCGCTTAGTTGATTAGACTGTATGGTGCTTAACTGATTAAATTTGTGCTTTGCATTCGCTTAGTCTGCAATCCTAAAGACCGAATTAGCCTTTGCTTAGTTGGGTGATTCGTGTCGGATTTGGATTAGAGTAGTGTGTACTTGTCGTTGATCTGTGATTGGAAGCATAGTAATTGAGTTAATAACCAACCGTTTTCATTCTGTATTTGATTCAATTTTTTAGATTTCTGTTTCCGTGTCTGTTTACATCTGTGTTTACATTTCTGTTTTCATTCATCTTTTAATTTGATTCATCCGCATTCACAAGCCTTTCACAAACCCCCTCACTTCGTGTCTGACCTAATTCTCGAACCACATTTGGTCCTTGAGAGACGACCTAGGAGTCACTTCCTAGTACTATACTACATTCTTTATGCACATTAAATTTGTGTGGGTTGCAACACCCATCAAAATTTTGGCGCCGTTGCCGGGGACCAACGGTTCGGTCTTAGGTTTTTGTTGTGTTAGTGTGTGTTGTGTTTTGTCTTGTGTTGTGAGTGTGATGTTCTGTTTTGTGTGTTGTGTTATGTGTGTTGCATTTAGGTAGCTTTAGTTGCATATTTTCATTGCATTCTTCTTTTCCCCCTCTTCCTTCTACATGTCTACCTACTTTGATTTTGTGAATACTGTTTCTTCTGCCTATGTCCATGACTTTGATTCTCCTTCTGCATCTAACTCTGATGTTGCTTCTCATGCATATTCTGCTGATTTCTATGTTGAGAACAATATGACTCATCCTCCCATTCTTGAGAGTGCTCTTTAGGAGCCAGTTTCACATAATGAGGACGATGTTCATTGCGTTCTCACATCTGGACTGATAGATTTGCTGCCTAGGTTTTATGGTTCTGCAGGTGAATGCCCGCATAGACACTTGGAGAGGTTCCAACACATTTGCTCTGTAAGGAAACCTCCACATGTCCCTGATGATCAGATTTTCTTAAAGGCATTCTTGCATTCAGTAAAAGAAGCAGCATGAGGGTGGCTTTATTATCTTCCTCCAGAATTCAAAGCCAATTGGGAAGATCTTAAGCATATGTTTTTGGAAAGATTCCGCCCTACTCAGCTTCAATATCAAGAACCACCAGTCCAGGAACCACAGCAGCTGCAGTTTCATGAGCCTGCCCAAGCAACTCCTCATCCTTCCACTACTTCTGAGCCTACATTGAGGGAGTTACTGAGGCAGATAGCCATTCAGAACATTCAGTTCCAGCAAGAGACCAGAGCTTCCATTCAGAGTTTGACTGATCAGATGGGGCAGATGGCCACTCAGCTCACTAAGGAACAGTCTTATGTTTCAGAGGAATCACTGTTTCAGGCTGTTCAGCTTCCAGATGATGTTGGTGCCATCCACATAGGAGATGGGGAGCAGAGTCATGAGCTTACTACTGCATCATCTACTTTCCCACCCTCATATGTCCCCACTCTTGCACCTAAGGAGACTGATGAAGATTTGGCGGACCAGGCAGGTATAAGCAGTAATTTTGAGATAGGTAGACCAGCTTCACCTACCACCACTCTACGAATCTTCAGGGAAGTGGAGGTAAACATACCTAAGATTGATTCTATTGTTGATGATTATGCTGATGATGGGTATGTTGATGATTATGATGTTGATGAGCATGATTTACATTCTACCTCTTTGCACGATGAGAACCACTATTTGATATCACATTTGAATGTTTATTCTCCATGCACTGAACATGAATCTGAGATTGTTGTTGATATTGTTTCTACATTTGAAAGTGATTCATGTTCTGAGGGTTTATCTTATGTTCAGCCTGTTATACTGGGATTGGGTGTTATACCTCTGCATATTATTTCTTTGGAATCACATTGCACTAACCATGTTGGAGGATGTACATATGAATTTGATCAACACACACCCACAGTGGAGGACAAGGGTGCCAGTATACACAACAGTTTGAAGGTTAATAGGCACCAGCTGAACCCGATCATCAACAATCACTAGTTCTTAGATCCAACTGTGGAGGACATCTTCCTGCTTGATCAAATCTGGAGACTGAAGCAGTTCCTCCTCAAGATTTCCTTGCTGACTCCAGTGGTGGAGAATATCTCCCTGATAGTCCAAAATTGGCAACTGCCACCGTGATCAGGGGAGTTTTTCTTCTTTCCCTTCTCCCCCCTTTCCCGCTTTTATTGCACTTGTCCATGATTTGTTGACTGTTCTGATTTATGATCATATGATTGTGACACACTGAGGACATTGTGTAGTTTAAGTGTGGTCTATTGGGGGAGATTCTGATTTGGCTTTGATTAGTTTATGTTTTCTACGTTAAATTTTTTGTTTTCTAGGTAGTTTTTACTTTGTCTTATGTACAGTTTTACCTGTTTCTCTTGATTTCTGGACTTTGTTTAGGTTGTCAGCTTTTCCTTGACTTCATTGATACTCTGATTGCTTTGAATTCCTTGCTTTTCTCTGCTTGGAAGATGATTATGATGTTTGAGAGGTTGACTTGATTGTGACAGAAATGCCCTGTGTGAGATTTGAGCCACTTTATGTTTTTTCTTGTGTGATATGTCTCTTGATTTCTTGCACATATGCCTTGGCTTGACTCTTGTTGATGTTTCTTGATTAATATGCATGTTTGAAAGTTATAAAGGCGTTTTGTTGTTGAGCCTCTCTAGCCAGATGAGCCTACCCTGTTTGACTCTTTGTTAGCCCCTTTGAGCCTATACTTTCCCTATTTCATTGTTTTAAAGCTCATACACTAGCCCTAAGTGAAAAACCATGATTACCTTAACCTTAGGGAATTTTCGAGCTTTGGAATTGTTTTGGGAATAAGTGTGGTCTCCTGGGAGATTCAGATGAATTGGCTAGGTGGTTCCTCTTCTTGCTTTTGTAAATATGATGTATCTGGTCTCTTGATATTGCGTTTTGAATAGAGAGAAGAAAAGAGACAAGATGGAAAGAAAAAAAAAGGAAAAATATAGAAAACGAAAAAAATACAGAAATTTTTTTTGTGAATAATGGAGTCAAGAAGAGGATTGAACTAGAGGTTTTGGGTGTGTTTGAATGTGTTTACACTTATTCCCATTGCTCCTCTATTCCTTTTGATTTGTAGCTTCTCATCCATATGTATCTTTCCTTGTCCTTGGCCTCATTACATCCATAAAAGACCTTTTCATTTGAACATGCATATGTATTGAGTGTTGATATTAGAGGCTTGCCAAGTCTGTTTGTGTTTGCTTTCTTGAGTGCATTGAGTTGACATGATAGCTTCGTCCAGGTGCAGAAATCAACACAGACGCGCATGACTAAGATCAACGGAAGCCAAAACGAATTCTGGCAGCGGAAGCAGGGAAAACTGGCAGTGGAGAAGGTGTTATGCGGTGGCTGTTTGGAATGGAAGAAGTGCTTTAAGTGAGGTGATTACAACTCAGCCGGCCTTCCACCCAAGGAAGGAAGTTGCAGTGGTGAAAGAAGAAGCACGGGTTTGACTTCTGGTGTAGAGAAACTGGCTGGAAAATTAGCTTCAGCAGAATTTCTTATTTTAAACCAAAAGTGAATTACAAGCCTTGCCAATGAGATTTTATAGCACAATCTCAAGGCCAAGCATGTGATGTGCTGAGATCCACAAAATATGGATCTAATGCCACCTCATCAATCATGTGCAAAGTGTGAATGGCTTCTAGAAAGCCTTATGATTCACGTGGTCTAATAGCTATACATAAGTGGAAATAGCTATGCTAATGCTACCCCTATGATACTATGTGCACCCCCATCTTTATGTAGCCAAAGTCCATTTTACCCTTCTCCATGTTTTGGCACTTTGATAACATCTCCTTGGTCTCCAATCTTCCATCCAAAAATAGCAAAGAGTACTTGACCTTTGGGAGAGTGCTCATCTTGAAGCTTCTTGATCATCCCTCTTGTGATAGGTCCTATGGTGCTAGGCCTTCTTGTATCATCCCCTCCCTCTTGAGAGGGATTTGTCCTCAAATCCATAGGGTCTTCATCTTCACTTTCATAACCTGCAAAAGGTTTAAGGTCAGATACATTGAAGGTAGCATGAACACTATATTCAGGAGGAAGATCAATTTGATATGCATTGTTATTAATCCTCCTTATTACTCTAAAAGGTCCATCTCCTCTAGGATTGAGTTTGGATTTTCTTAGTTGAGGAAATCTTTCCTTTCTAAGATGAACCCAAACTAAATCTCCTTCATTGAAGATTAACTCTTTCTTGCCCTTATTATGTTGCTTGGCATATTTCTTATTTTGTTGTTGAATTTGATTTCTAACCCTTTGATGTAATTCTTTGATAAACTTAGATTTAGATACCCCATCTTGATGAACAAAATCAATAGAACTTGGAAGGGGTATTAAATCCATAGGAGTTAAAGGGTTAAAACCATAGACAACCTCAAAAGGAGACAATTTAGTAGTTCCATGAACTACTCTATTGTATGCAAACTCAACATGAGGTAGGTACTCATCCCAAGATTTGTGATTTCCTTTAAGAATTACCCTTAGTAAAGTGGAAAGAGATCTATTGACTACTTCAGTTTGACCATCTGTTTGAGGATGGCAAGTAGTAGAAAAAGATAACTTAGTCCCTAATCTAGACCATAAAGTCCTCCAAAAGTGACTAAGAAATTTTGTATCTCTATCCGAAACTATTACTTTAGGTAACCCATGAAGTTTGACCACATCTCTAAAGAATAACTTTGCAATGTTGCTTGCATCATCTACTTTGTGGCAAGGTATAAAATGAGCCATTTTACTAAATCTATCCACCACCACAAAGATAGAATCACAACCCCTAGAAGTCTTAGGAAGTCCTAGCACAAAATCCATACTTATCTCTTCCCAAGGGGTGGAAGCAACATTCAAAGGAGTATAAAGTCCATGAGGCATTGACTTAGATTTAGCTTCTAAACAAGTTATACACTTAAAGCAATGCCTTTGAACATCCCTTCTCATATGAGGCCAAAAGAATTTTTCTTTCAACATGCCAAGGGTCTTTTCTACCCCAAAATGCCCCATTAATCCTCCCTCATGTGTCTCTTTAACAAGGAGTTTTCTATGTGAACCTTGAGGAATGCAAATTTTTCCTTCTTTAAAAAGATACCCTTCTTTCACATAGAATCCTCCTTGAGGTTTATTGAGACATTCCTCATAGATATGAGCAAAATCAAGATCTTGTGAATACAATTCAAGAATGTTATTAAACCCAAGAATTTGAGCTCCCAATGTGGCTAATAGATTAATTTTCCTTGACAAAGCATCAGCCACCACATTGGATTTTCCTTTCTTGTATTTAATAACATAAGTGAATTGTTCAATGAATTCCAACCACTTAGCATGTCTCTTTTGTAACTTGTGTTGACTCTTCAAATACTTAAGTGATTCATGATCACTATGAATGATAAACTCCTTGGCAACAAGGTAATGTTCCCAAGTTTGAAGAGCCCTCACAAGTGCATAAAGTTCCTTGTCATAGGTGGGGTAATTACAAGAAGCACCATGAAGTTTTTCACTAAAGTATGCAATTGGGTGTCCTTCTTGTAATAATACTGCACCTATGCCAAATCCTGAAGCATCACATTCTAGCTCAAAAGTTTTGGAAAAATTTGGTAAAGCTAGAATGGGTGCTTGTGTGAGCTTCTCTTTGAGTAGCTCAAAAGCTTTTTGTTGTTTTTCTCCCCAATGGAATGGAAAATCCTTTTTCACCAACTCATTGAGGGGTGAAGCAAGACTAGAGAAGTTAGGAACAAATCTTCTATAAAAGCTTGCCAACCCATGGAAGCTCCTTACTTCTCCTACATTCTTTGGAGGAGGCCAATCTTGGATGGCCTTTATTTTTTCTGGGTCCATATGAACCCCATTTTTGCTGACCACAAATCCAAGAAATATGACACTATCAACACAAAAGGTACACTTATCAAAGTTTGCAAACAATTTGTGTTTTCTAAGAATTGTTAAAACAACTCTTAAATGATTTTCATGAGTTTGCAAATTTTGACTATATACCAAGATGTCATCAAAGTAAACAACTACAAACTTCCCAATGCAATCCCTAAGAACATGATTCATAAGTCTCATGAATGTGCTTGGAGCATTTGTAAGACCAAAAGGCATAACTAGCCATTCATATAATCCAAACTTGGTCTTAAAGGCAGTTTTCCATTCATCACCCTCTTTAATTCTTATTTGGTGATAGCCACTTTTTAAATCTACCTTTGAAAATATTTGTGCTCCATGCAATTCATCCAACATATCATCAAGCCTAGGAATGGGATGTCTATACTTGATTGTGATGTTGTTGATAGCTCTACAATCACAACACATGCGCCACTTCCCATCTTTTTTTGGTACAAGCAACACTGGTACAGCACATGGACTTAGACTCTTTTGAATTAAGCCTTTATCTAGCAACTCTTGGACTTGTGTCTCAATCTCCTTAGTTTCTTGGGGGTTTGTCCTATAGGCTGGCCTATTAGGAAGAATTGCCCCTGGAGTGAAATCAATTTGATGTTCTATTCCTCTTATGGGTGGAAGCCCTTTTGGAATTTCTTTTGGAAATAGATCATCAAATTCTTTCAAAAGTTTTTGAATGGGTGGAGAAAGAATTGAAGTCTTTGGATCACTAGATGTGCATGTAAGTGTCCCTTGACAAAGAAGAAGGTATGAAGGTTGCTCAACTTGAAGGGTATTGAGTAAAGTCTTTTTGTTTAAAAGAACTTCATGTTGAGTGACCTTAGGTGGTACACTTGTCTCTTTACTCTCCTTTCTTTTTGACTTTTTCTTTTGATCATGTTCTTGCTTTCTTAAAGACTTCATTTGTGCTTGATCCTTAGCCACTTGGGTAGGAGTTAAAGGATGAAGCACAAACTTTTTGTCCTTTTGATGGATAGTAATGGTATTAGTTAGACCATGATGGATAGTTTGATGATCAAATTGCCATGGTCTCCCCAATAACACATGACATGCTTCCATGGGAACTATATCACATAAAACTTCATCTTTGAAGTTCCCAATGGAAAATGCCAACTTCACTTGATTCTTGACTACTATATCCCCATCTTCATTTAGCCAATGAAGTTTATAAGGTTTTGGATGGGGTATAATATCAAGTTTCAATTTCTCAACCAACCTTGTACTACAACAATTGCAACAAGAACCACTATCAACAATGAGAGAACAATGATTTTCTTGAATTTTACACCTTGTATGAAAGATGTTCTCTCTTTGTGATAGGTGTTCTAGACTTGTTTGGTTGCTAAGGATTCTTCTTACCATGAGAAGTTGTCCATCATCAGCATATATTTCCTCTTCTTTTTCTTCTTCCTCACTCTCACTTTCACTAGTTGGGGTGTCACTTTCACTACTATAAATGTCCTTACCTTTCAGAATGATGTTTCTCTTTGTAGGACATTGAGTAGCTACATGACCCCTTCCTAGACATTTGAAGCACTTGATCTCACTTGTTCTTGTGTGTGAGGGTGTCTCTTTCTTGGGTCTCTCTTCTATTTTGGCTAGAGGTTTAAATGGCTCTTTTTCTTTAAAAACTTTCTTTTCAAAAGTAGGTTGAACTTGAATTCTTTTAGAAGAAGATTTTCTCAAGTTTTGTTGTTCTACCTTTATACACATTTGAACAAGATCATTCAAATCTCTATAAGGTAGAAGTTCAACCCTATCTCTTATGTCAAAATTGAGCCCACTTAAAAATCTGGCTAAAGTAATTTCTGGACCCTCCACTATGCCTGCCCTCATCATATATAACTCCATCTTTTGTCTATATTCCTCAACTGTCATAGACCTTTGTTGTAACCTTTGGAGTTTATCCATGAGTTCCCTATTGTAGTAGGAGGGAATGTGCCTCCTTCTAAGGGCAGACTTAAGATCATTCCAATAATGGATGGGAGGAGCTTGATGTCTAAGCCTCTCTTGGACTAAGGCAGTCCACCAATACATTGCATACCCTTGAAAGCTTAGGGTAGCTAGAGAAACCTTTCTCTCTTCACTTACTTGGTGGCAAGCAAATAATTGCTCCACCTTCATTTCCCAATCAAGATAAGCCTCAACATTGTCCTTCCCATGGAAGTGAGGCAACACAATATTGACTTCTTTAGGGTGTGGGGGTGCATGAGAATTTCTCCTATGCCTCCTAGAAGTAGAAGGTTGATGAGGGTAATAATCACCCATACTCAAAGAATTCCCTCCCTCTTGAGAATTTTCACTCTGACTTCCCCTAGACTTACTTGCCCTTATCAATCTCAATTCATCTTGAATAACAGCATTTTGAAGCTCTCTATTGACTTTCTCTTCTTTTATTTCCCTCCTCATTTCCTTGAATTCATTAACTAAAGCTTGAAGAGAAAAATTTTCTTTTTCACTATCACTAAGCCTAGGAGAATGTCTTCTAGACATTATGGTGGACTTAAATGTTTATTCTTAAAATAAAGACTAAAGATTTTCACTTGAAAGCAATATTCCAGGTAAGGGTGGTGAACCACTAGGGTCACTTAATAACCAGGCCTTGTCCTTGCCAAATATGCTTCTAGCTACTTACTAGAGTCCTTAGATCAAAATCACTCTTAAATCCACTTAAGTCTTAAGACAACAAAGAAAACACAAAGTAAAGAAAAACAACAAGGATTGGGACTCTAAAATTCGGACTCTAGGCGCGCTCCTAGTCCTTGAATGAAAACAATGAAACTTGAAAATAAAGATGGAAAAGTAAAGGTGAGATCTCCTATGGTAAGGCTTAGACTTTGGATCTAAGACACACTCACCAACTACCCAATTTTAGGTTGTGAGACTTCTTTGAGTCTAGTTACAAATGAGGGAAGAGCACTTGTGAACTCTAGCACCTCACTTGCTTGGATTTGAAATGAAAAACCAAAGAAAAAAAATTACAAGAAAACCTTGTAAATGGCAAGGAAATGAAAATTGGCTAAGGAAAAAATATGTGTACAGCTTTGGCTTCTCAAAACAAAGAGACTAGGCTTGTCTAAACTAATCTCGCAGCTGCCACTGGTGAATTCTGCTACTGCACAAAGTTCACAGATTTGGACAATTTCTGGCTGAGAAGTCTGCTGCACCAGAGTTGGATTCAGTGCCCTTATTCCACAATCACTCCTCTTCCCATGATGCTACCTTAGGTGTATTGCAGTCTGGTTATATTGCACCTACATTAAGCACTTTAAATAGATCGCCGTAACACCAGTAAGAAATAAAGAACGAGCTGTGACGCTACCAGAAGGTGACTCAGAATGATAGCAACACAAGTCCTTTTATCAAACAGCTTGTGTGCAAGATAGCCAAGAACTCAAAAAGCAAGCAATTAATCGGGTAGCAATCAAGGAGGCACCTCAAAATGATCCTAGGATTAGTTCTAGAGTGGATTAAGAAAGCAAGAAAAATTCACAAGTGGAAATTGAGCTCAAATCAAAGGTGCAGTGCAATGTTTACAAACTGTTTGTGCAAATGTCACAGAGACATATCAGTTTGATGCAGAATTTATGAATTTTGAGTTCCAAATTTCGAAAATGGTTGCACTGGTCCAGTTAGCTTCTTAATTGGATTACAGAATCTTTTGAATGTGTTTTACTTCTTTTATATGGCACCAAGCTTTTGCTACAACCTTTGCTCAAAATTCATTTCACAATTACAATTATGCAGAACTGTTGCAACACCTAATTTGATTCAAAAAAATGGCTTAAAAATCGGAAGAGTTGGACAGTGAAATTGCACAGAACACTTAATACTCCATTCAGCTTTGCACAAACATGTTTAATGGATGAAAATAAACTTGTTTGCACAGTTTTCTTTAGCAGATTCACTCTATATAACAATTTGGCATATCTAGTTCATGTGCAAGTCAAAACAAGCAACTCTAGTATCCAAAATTTGAAGCAAACTTGGAATCAGACTTTGAACAATGATTTAGATTCCAAAACAACGCTAGAAAGTTTCTCAAAGTAGCAGAAATACGTATTGGATGGTTTGCAATGAATTAAATGTTCAAACCAGATTTGACACAAATAAAATGACTCAACAATTCAAATGCAGATCGGCCAACTGCTTTTAGGCATTCTGCTGCAATGATTCAATGCATCCAAGTTATGCCTTAAGCATTTCATTGCTCAAATGGTATGCAAGTGAAATTTGCCAGCAGAATCACTTCACAGATTTGCTTAAACAACAATTAACCAATCAAACAGTACAAAATTTATTGTGTGACAGATGTAGTGCAAATGAATTCACAAATTGAAATCTGATTGAACCTTGCCATTGAGCTCATTCCACGAATATCATAGCTCTTTTGATGATGGACATTGAGTTATTACAATTCCAGATTCACTTTGTTGCATAGCAGAACAAGACAACTGATTACTCAAATTTAAATGAAGTGTAAAACAATGCATATCACATGACTTAAACATTAACAGAACAGAGATTAACAAAAGAAAATGACTCAAGCATGGAAATGGTCCGATTGAAAAAATGAAAAACAGCAACAAATCAAAGAAAGCTGGGAACAAACACGACTCAATCAGAACCTAAAACACAAAATCCAATGGTGGCAGAATAGACAAAACAGTACAACTTCAAGCAGACAGATCAAGGGAATTAAATGACAGTACAGAAAGAACAAGGCAACTGGACTTAGCTCTCAATCCGCAGCTTGAACCAAGCTCTGAATACCACTTGATAGCTTCGTCCAGGTGCAGAAATCAACACAGACGCGCATGACTAAGATCAACGGAAGCCAAAACGAATTCTGGCAGCGGAAGCAGGGAAAACTGGCAGTGGAGAAGGTGTTATGCGGTGGCTGTTTGGAATGGAAGAAGTGCTTTAAGTGAGGTGATTACAACTCAGTCGGCCTTCCACCCAAGGAAGGAAGTTGCAGTGGTGAAAGAAGAGGCACGAGTTTGACTTCTGGTGTAGAGAAACTGGCTGGAAAATTAGCTTCAGCAGAATTTCTTATTTTAAACCAAAAGTGAATTACAAGCCTTGCCAATGAGATTTTATAGCACAATCTCAAGGCCAAGCATGTGATGTGCTGAGATCCACAAAATATGGATCTAATGCCACCTCATTAATCATGTGCAAAGTGTGAATGGCTTCTAGAAAGCCTTATGATTCACGTGGTCTAATAGCTATACATAAGTGGAAATAGCTATGCTAATGCTACCCCTATGATATTATGTGCACCCCCATCTTTATGTAGCCAAAGTCCATTTTACCCTTCTCCATGTTTTGGCACTTTGATAACATCTCCTTGGTCTCCAATCTTCCATCCAAAAATAGCAAAGAGTACTTGACCTTTGGAAGAGTGCTCATCTTGAAGCTTCTTGATCATCCCTCTTGTGATAGGTCCTATGGTGCTAGGCCTTCTTGTATCATGACATTGTTTACCTTAGACACTTGAGAGAAACACTGATAGAGCATCTATGAGGCTATGTTGCTTTTGATTCACCTCTTGAGCTGACTAATCATTTTGCCATGCTTGGAATTGCCCTGATAACTTCATGAGTATCTACTTTCTTTGATTTGGTGTTGGATACTGTCTATTTCCTTTCCTTGTCCAGATTCCTTGAGAATTGTGTAATTTTGTTTCTTTCATTGTGAGTCTCTGTTTTCTATGTGCTGAGTCCGTGTTACTTCCTGATGTCCTCAGAACTGTTCCCTGTTTTACGTCTTGATTTTGCCCAGGAGAGCAAAAGACTAAGTGTGGTCTATTTTGATGAATCAATATTGTATACCATTCACTTAGTTTTTCGTGCCGAATTGTGTTGATGAATTGTGCTTAATTCTTAGTTATTATGTCATTTTCACCATTTGGGCTTAATTAGACCAATAATTCTTATTTTAATTAATTGGAATTATTTGAGCTTAATTATTCCTATTTTTATTTTCAGGGCAAATTTTGGAATTATACTGTGAGACTTTTGGAAGGGCACCAAACAATTGAAGAATTTCCACAAACTCATTTTATAATTAGTCAAACTTTAATTTAGTGGTTTAGAATTTGTAGACCAAATTTTGTAATTTGGGCTAATTTTGGTAGAATAGGTTAAGCCCAATTGTAAAAATGATGACATGGCACCTAGGGTTTGTCAAATGGGTGGACCCCACCACAATTTTAGAGAACACATGGCGATTTGCTAGCTAGTAGCCGTCACACTCCAAACAGTTTTTTAGTTTTCAACGTTTGCTTTTCTTGAGTGACCTGGAACGTTTCTTGGGAGAGCTTGAAGGTTGTTCACAGTTTTGGCTCCGGAGGTTGAATGAAGAAAGCATTTTTGCTCTTCCCTTTTCATTGGCTGCAACGTTTTTATTTGTTCTCTTTGAGTTTTCTCTATTGAATGAAAAATCTTGTGAACATTTTCTGGGAGAGAACTTGGAATGTCACTGACGCTTCTTCTTTGAACATGGTTGAATGAAAGGAGTCCAGCCGCCACACTCTTTTGCCATGCTTTTGCTTGTGAACGTTTGTGAGCTTTTGGGAATGGGTTTTAGATGTTGGTTTCATGGATAAGGAGGAAGAACATCTACTTTTCCATTTTCTTATTTTTGCAAGTGCTGAGGAGGAAACGTTTCTTGATTTTTAGCATTTTAATTGTTGAGGGCTGCACACGGTGATTTATTTGATTCACGCTACTGGAAATTTTTTTCAAATTTCATTTATTTCCTTGCTTTCAAAAATGTGGTGCAGAGACAGTGATGATTAATGTTGTTTAGATAGGGGAGACGGTTATTGATTTAATGGGTAAAGAAAAATAGGCGTGGATTGATGATAAAAATTGGAGATGTAACGGCTTGATGTGCACACAGCTGCAGGGGCGCACTCCGTGATTTATTTGGAGAGAAAAGTGTGCAACTTTTCTTGGAAGAATGGAGCCCACGGCCAAGGGCAGCTGTCACGCCCAAAGGCCCTCATCCCATGGATAATATTTTATTTAAATTGGAATTGATGTTGAGTCACGTGAATGGTAGAAAAAGTTTGTGTTTCCTTATTTCTCTTTGCTTTAGAATATTTTAAATTATATTTAGAGTTGTTTTTCATCCTTTTAATTTAGTGTTGCAGTTTGATAGCTTTAATTGTGTTTGGATATTTATCTTTTGCATTGTTCGGTTTATTGTTTCCATTCACCATGATGTTTGTTCTGTTCGATAGTGGTAATAATTTAACTGTCATATAGCTTAGGTTAGTCGGGTTGGTCGTTAATAAAATTGCTTTGTTTCCTTGAGATTTCTTGGACTGTTCTTGTGTTTATTTTGCTCTGTGATGGGTTGTCGCACCCCATGCAAATTTAATGTGCAATTAGAAATGCAGTATAGATAGGAAATGACTCCTTGGTCGTCTCTCAAGGACCAATTTTGCGTTTCAAGAATCGAGTCTAACATGAGGGGGGGTTTTGAAATCGTTTTGGGGAATCACAGATGAAAACAGAATTTTATTACGACAAATACAGAAATTTAACGACGAAAACGCAAACAGTACTGTAAAAAATACGGGATCAACACGGAATGAAAACAGTCAGTCATTAACCTAATCACAATGTTCCCATCACTGATTATCAAAATACAGATTCTACTCGGTCGTCTAATCCAACAGAGTTAACCGACTAAGCGACGGTTAAATCTGTCTTCATAACTGCGAACTAAGCGAACGCAGTGTTAATATCAACTCTGATTTACACCATACAGTTCCATCAACTAAGTGAAGATGTCACACCAACTGGGCAACTAAGCGTATACCCAATTGCAGGTGCAAATACAAAATTAATATTAACCAAGTCAGAGTTGCCACACAGTCACAGTTCAGAAACCTTAGGGAAACTTTGCAATATGGCTAATGACCGACTGAATTAAATTAAGCTACCATGGAAATTAAATTAAAACGACTAAACAAATTAGACAACATTTAAACATGAAACACTGCTACCAATTAATTAGCAAACATAGTTAAAAATAATTAAATGTAAAACTACTTAAACACAAAAACTCAACCTATTAACTAAATTAATTAAAAACCAAGGAAACCAACAAGCCTAATTTAATCCTAGCAAATTACTTTGACTAAATGACAATTAAAAATTAATTTTAAAAGTCCAAATGACCAAGAAAAGGCACATGGCCGTGACCCACACTCCAACAAGTTCACTTCAATTTTTACTCTTCAAGAAACCATCCAATTTGTTGTCTTTTTGTCCCCATGTGCACCATTTCTCAAAAGGAATTAAAATATACTTAAACATCAAATGGAAAACCATGCCTTAGCCTTCTTCATGAAGCAAAATTCTGAATGCACACAACAAGCCATACAATTCACGTGAGCAATGCAAGGAACTTCTACAAAAGTTGCTTCAAAAACAATGTGCAAATGGAATATACTTGGATGATCTAACCAATGTGCCATGTAAGCAAAGTCAAATGTAAGAAAGCAAACACAAAATATTCTCCACCACAAGGTAAGTCTCGGCAATTGCAAGCAAAGAGACAAAGATTAAAATGGAAATCTTCCTAGAATGAAAATAAGCATCTTTTTTTGTTTGCCCAAAAGTGGTAAAAACTTAAATGCATTCCTCTCTCTTCTTTTCCTTGTCCATTTCGGTTTTCTTACTCTCCAACACACTCTTCCAGCTCTTTCTTCTTCCTCACACCGAAGACACACACCCAAGAGACCCCATTTCAAGTTGCAACTCCATTAAAGAACATAAACCCACACTACTACTACTTCAACTCCACCCAATCTTCCATTTCTTCAAGCTCTTGTGCAAAAAACGAAAATAACATTATACCATTCAACTCAAGCACTGTCCAGCCCCAATAACATCATCAAACTCTGGTTCCAAACTATTTTCAAACATCAAAACCGAAATATGGAAGAAAAGAGCCAAACCCACAACACCCACACAACACCTTAAGCTCTCTTTAACCCAAAACTCACATAGAACCTCATTTTCATCAACCAACCAACCAAAATGCAAAGAAAAACATGAGGAACAGCAGTAAAGGAGAGGAAAAAGGAAAATATAAAGTCACTCAAACCCAACAATCACCATGGAAATGCAAAGAAAAGCTTAAAAGCTCAAGCTTCAAACATCAAAAACAAGCAACTGGAAGAAGGAATGAATGGATTTTCACCACCAATGAGTTAAGACAACCAAGAGTAAGTCAAGGGAAGAAGAAAATCTGCATCATATCATTGAAAATGGCTCAAAACCGTAGCACCAAACAAGCACCATGAGAGCATATTCAAAACAAGAGAAACCCTAGAAGAAAGAAGCAAAAACCATGAGCTATGGGTCTCTCCTTTGTGTGGCTCGGTTTTCACACCCCAAATACCGAGAGTTTCACTTTCGTGGGTTCCACACACTACAAGTCAGCCCTAAAGAGATGCCACATGGCCCCCACAATTGGTTTTTTACAAAAAATGCCCTTAAAAGGGTCCAAAACACCTAATTCTAATCAAGGGCTTCTAGAAAACGAAATTACAACTTTAATTAAAATCTAAATGACTAAATATTGAGTCTTGAATGTGCCACACCATATCCTAATGCTCCAGATGATATTTCCACAATTTCCCTTAACCAAAAATACGCTTAATCAGCTCAAAATATCTAAATTAGCGAAAATACGAATTTCCGACCAAATTAAGCAGAATTCGAAAAACGGGGAAAAAACAAAGAATTAAACACAATTCCCTGGTTTATTTAAGTGCAATAAACTAAATATGGTTCCAGAAATAACGACTCATCACTCTGCCAGGCATACGCTTAGTTGCCTAGTTGGTGATTGCATCTTCGCTCAGTTGATCGATCTGTATAGAACACATAGGATGGAATAGGTGTATTGCGTTCGCTTAGTTCGTGATTATGATAGCATGATTGACCTTCGCTTAGTCGGATGGTTGTGCTGGATTAGAGGTTAGAGTAGTTTAATCATGAGACTCTTGCACTTCATTTGTCATACTGCTGCTCTGATTTAGCTCAATATTTGATCTGTTGTGTGTCTGCGATTAGGTATACGCTTCGTTGCCTAATCGGTGTTTAATCTTCGCTTAGTTGATTAGACTATATGGTGCTTAACCGATTAAATTTGTGCTTTGCATTCGCTTAGTCTGCAATCCTAAAGACCGAATTAGCCTTCGCTTAGTTGGGTGATTCGCGTCGGATTTGGATTAGAGTAGTGTGTACTTGTCGTTGATCTGTGATTGGAAGCATAGTAATTGAGTTAATGACCAACCGTTTTCATTTTGTATTTGATTCCGTTTTTACATTTCTGTTTCCGTGTCTGTTTACATCTGTGTTTACATTTCTGTTTTCATTCGTCTTTTAATTTGATTCATCCGCATTCACAAGACTTCACAAACCCCCCCACTTCGTGTCTGACCTAATTCTCGAACCACATTTGGTCCTTGAGAGATGACCTAGGAGTCACTTCCTAGTACTATACTGCATTCTTTATGCACATTAAATTTGTGTGGGTTGCGACACCCATCAGCAACCTAGTTGATTATTTGTTTATTTTAAACTCTGTCTTAAGGTAATTATATGTTTGCATGAGCATCTGAGAGGGGAAACGCATCAGATTGAGAAATTGAAGCTTGAAATCAAGTGCAAAGGGTGAGATGGCTCAAAAGCAAGCAAAGAAGAAGAGAAAATTTTCGCAAACTGCTGAGCGGTTGTGGCGTGTTTTGGGCTTGGGCTTTCTTAAAGCTGAGCAGTTTTTGGTTCTTTCACTTTAAAACTTCCTGTTTGCATTTCGCCTGAGCGGTCTCCCTAAGCCCTAGCACTCCTCTTTCACTTTTAAAAGCTTTTTAGAGAGATTTCCCCACTTTTTCATCACCCACTCACCAAAAATTCAATTTTCTACCATTGTTTTGTAAAAGTTTGGGGTTTTTGGTTGAGGGTTTTGCATTGGAAAGGGCATTCATCATCAAATTGGACAATTTTTGCAAGCACTCAAAGTCTCCACTCAAGTAAGTTGTGCAATTTCATTTTTAGGGTTTCTATTTTAGGATTTGTTGATGAACATGTTTATGAATATGATAAATTAGGGCTTTTGATTTCTATGCATGATTTGGTGAATTAGAAACTGTTTGAACTAAGTGAATTGCATGAAATAGGTCTGGAATGGTAGATTTAGCAATAGAGTGGAGATTAGGGTTGTTAAAAGAGGGATTTTGAAAAACCCCTTTGAAGATTGCTGAGCAGTCTCCCTGGCCGCTGAGCGGAATTCATACAGATTGGGGGATTTGAGTTTTTGGGTGCTTGGATGCTGAGGGGCCCTGTTTTTCCTTTAGTATTGAGTGTTCTAGAAATGTAATTGATGATGCACTAACCTCTAATGATGTTTCTATGAATGTTATTGGAATTATTTGATACAAGAATGTCTACCTCAAAGAGAGTGAAAACCATGGGGAACAAGAAGAAGGAGCCAAAGAGACCAAGGAGATTTTACTCTCCTAGGTTTCTCTCCAAAATGCATGAGGAGAATTATGCTACTGTCCAGGAAAAGCGTTTATTGATGGAGAGGAAGGTCATGTACATTCCTGATTTAGCTCCAGAGTTTCAACTAGAGATTCAGAGGCAAGGCTGGGAGAGATTAACCACTTATCTTGCACCATCTAGCGTTGAGCTGGTGAAGGAATTTTACACTAATGCCTTACCCAGAGGAGGAGTATCTGTTGGAAGATACATGAGCTATGTGAGGGGGCAGTTGGTCAGATATGATCCTGACACCATCAACATTTTCTTGGGGACTGAGTGGCCAGGAGAGCAGTGCAACTATGCTGCTATTCTAGGGGAGTACAAGGATTATGAAGAAATTGAGAGATGGATGTGTATCCCTGGGAGACATTTTCAGAGAAACCCTAATGGAGCATCAGTCAACATACTTTGGGCAGATTTGACTCCTCTAGCCAAGTACTGGATGGCATTTACTCATGCCAACATACAGCCATGTTGCCATGTTTCTGATATCACGATGAATCGGATTCTTGTCATCTACTGCATGCTGAGGCAGATGGATGTTAATGTCGGACAGATTATTGCTGACGAGATTCATAGGATTACATATTTGTGCCAGCAGGCGGGAGTGGACACTGTAGTCCCACCCTATGAGAGGCCGAGGAGGGCTATTAATGCTTCCTATTATCGTCAGTATTGTGGAGGTGATGAGCCAGCCGGAGCAGTTTCTAGGAGACGTCCTAGGAGAGCAGCAGCACACCAGTTACCTGTAGATGCATCGGCACAGCATGCTGAACCTTTCCAGATGAGGGACATGTATATGTCCATGATGGAGGCAAGGATGGAGTCTCTCCGCAGAGGGCAGGTGGCAATTGCTGAGATGATTATAGGATTATATGATCATCCACCAGTACACAGGTGGACTATGGATGAGTTCCATAGTACGATGGCTTGGCCTCAGGAGCAGGTACATGGTAGTGGGTCTGAAGCAGCCGAAGCACCAGACAGAGATGATGATGATGAGAACTTTGAGGACGCACAGGATGAGGAGGAGTATGACTCATATGAGGACTTGCGCTGAGGGCATCTACTGATGGATGCTAGTACTTGGACAGGGATTGTTTTTTTTCCTTTTGCACTTTGAATTTGTAGATTAGGTTAAATTTTGTTGAACTTTTATATTGTGTCTATGCTTGGCTTGTACAATGGTTCTGATGGTAGTATTATAATGCATGACAAGTATTTGATAATGATTAAATGTGGTTGATGACTGAGAATGTATGTGTGATGATATCCAGTTGAATGGTTCATTAACTATATGAACAGATGTATTGTGGTTTATGATTGTGATTGTGATGCTAAGCAAGATAAATGAATGATGTGTGAGAAAACATGTTGTGTGAGGTCTTGAGCTCCAGAGTTTTTACTGATATATGTACTGTTCACAGGGAATAATGAATGATATTGCCTTAGTCTTGATAATTGATTGATTTGCATGCTTATGTTATATGATCAAGGCCATTGGCACCACCTGAACGGGACTTACCCATTTGCTATCAGAAATTGAGTAAATGATACCTGCTTCTAATAATTTCAACACTTCCTTTCTCACAACTTCCTTCATAACATGATTCAATCTTCTCTGTGGTTGCGCCACCGGCCTATAATCATTCTCCATAAGAATCCTGTGCATACAATATGTGGGGCTTGTGCCTTTAAGATCTGTAATTGACCAGCCTATAGCACCGCTATTTGCTTTTAGAATTTCCACCAATTTCTCTTCTTTATCAGGAGATAATGAAGTACTAATAATAACTGGTTTTCCTCCATTATTTTCCAAAAATACATATTTCAAATGTGGTGGTAATTCTTTCAATTCAAGCTTGCTTTCTTTCACTTTCTCTTCAAGATCAATTCTTTCAAAACTGGCCTCCTCTGTTGCCTTTGTTGCTTCTAAATCACGGATACACTCTTCAATCATTTTCTCCTCCTTTTCATGTACATCTTCATGGTCATCAATGAGAGTTCTCTCTAATACAGATGCATTTCGTATTCTCTTATCTTGCAACATACAAAGTTCTTCCACAATGTCTATTTGAAAGCATGACTTACTATCCTTAGGATATGACATTGCATGGAAAACATCAAAATTTACCTCTTCATCCTAACCTTCACCTTACCATTCTCTACATCAATTAAAATCTTGGCTGTCTTCATAAAAGGTCTTCCCAGAATCAAAGGTGCATCTCCATTTTCCTCCGTCTCCATAACAACAAAATCTACTGGGAATAAAAATTTATCCACCTATACTATCACATCTTCAGCCACTCCATATGGATATTTAAGCGACATGTTTGCCAATTGAAGAGTCATCCTTGTTGGTTTTAGTTCTAATCCTCTGACCTTTTTGAACATGGAAAGAGGCATTAGATTAATGCTAGCTCCCAAATCAATCAAAGCTTTTCCCACTTCTAACTCTCCAATGGTGCATGGAATAGTAAAGCTCCCTGGATCTTGCAATTTAGGAGGTAATTTCTTTTGTATGACTGCACTACAATCTCCTTGCACTTCAATGGTCTCCTTCTCAACATACTTCCTTTTTTTCATGAGAAGTTCCTTTAGAAATTTGGCATATGACGGCATTTGCTGAAGTGCCTCAGAAAATGGTATGGTTATTTCCAGCTTTTTAAAAATCTCCATAAAACGCTCCAACTGTTTTTCTTTTTCTTTTCTTGAGTATGTCTTTGGATAAGGTAACGGTTTAACATACTCCTTCTCTTTCTCAACCTCTTTTTCCTGATTATCACCCTCATTTTTTTGTTTCTATCTTTCTTTTTGATCACTCTCTTTTTTTATGCTCTCTTTTTCAACTCTCCTCTCCTCCAACACTCTCCCACTTCTGGTAATCATCTCACATGTTTCCTTTTTCTCTACTTGATCAACATAAAATGCTATGTTATTCATAATTCTCTAAAAGACTTCTTCAGATTCTGCATTTTTTTGTATTACCATGAATTGAGGCTATTCTGAAACTTTTGATGGTGTTATCATCTCCTGTGGTAAAGCAGACAATTTCATAATGATTGTCTCCAACTGCTGAGCAATTATCTTGTTTTGCTCCATCATTACACTATGATCTTGTGATACTGAAGTTTTCTGAACAAAATTAGTGCTTTCACTCTGTGTTTCTTCAATGTCTACCATGTTCTCAATCAACTCATAAGCCTCGTCTTCAGTTTTTTTCATTATATCCCCTCCGGCTGCAGCATTTAACACCATCTTTGATTGCATGTTTACCCCTCCAAGAAATGCAAGAACTATAGTTGTTTTGTCAAATCCATGGATTGGGGTCTTCCATGCCCTGCTTGAATGATGATAGTTCCAGCTTTCCTTGAATAACTTTGGACTGTGGAAAATATTTTTTAATAAATCTTGTAGCCACATTGTCCCATGTTGTGAATGTTCGTGCTGGAAAGGAATTTAGCCATTCAGTAGCATTGCCTGCCAATGAGAATGGAAACAAGCTAAGCTTTACTTGGTCATCTGATACACCGGCCATCTTCACAGTGTTGCAGATTTCACTAAACGTGGTCAAATGATCATATGGGTTCTCATTTGACAAGCCGTGAAACTAGTTGCCTTGTACTAGGTGTATTAGTGCTGGATTCATCACCATGTTGGTCGTTTGATCCGTAGGCATGGCTATGCTGTTAAAGTGAAAAGGACCAACAACATTAGATTGATCTGCCAATGTGCGTCTTGGAGGAAATTATTCTGCCATCTCCTCTGTTCTTCTATCTGGTGAAGGTGACAATAATCTGCTAGGAGAAGGAAATAAATCTCTAGATGGGCGTCTGACTCTCCTTCTTCCCCTTGTCTCGCTTAAGCCTTCAAGAAAAGGTTGGGTATTTTTCTTTCTTCTAGTATGTCTAGTCTCCTGTTGCATGTACAAGAAACACAAACCCTAGTAGCTCTTCTATATAAAAAAAACAATAAAATATATACAAATATCAACAATCAAGTCAAAATTAATCAATTTACACTACCTGAAAAAGTTAAACCAAGAGTCCCCAGCAACGGCGCCAAAAACTTGTTAGACCCCTGGCAAGTGTACCAGATCGTATCAAGTAATAATAATCGGTAATCCCAATATCGTTCTTCCCAGAGGACTCTTAAGGCCTTATCTTTCTTGTAAACAAATTGTTTAAGACTTGAGTAAAAGAAAATTAATTTGAGTAGTTGAATGCAAAACAAAAATAAACATGCAAATGCAAGAATTCAATTGGCTAAAAGAAACTATGAATGAATGAGATTGTTGGGGTTTACAATTTCATCTTATCCACCCTCATATATCTACTCTTCTTATTTATTTTGCTTGTTATCAAATTGCCATGCAAACTTTCTTGGTTTACCCTTAACCCAATCCCTTGGTAAAAAGAGGCTATTACTAATTACCGGCTTGCTATCCGTAGCCTCCCCTAGTAATTAATAATGCATGATAAGCGGAAGCAAAATACAATTGATCATCCTACCCCTATCCCTAGGCGGTATTAACATAATCAAAGAATTCTCCCTAGTTTATGACATTACTGTACGTCCCCGTATCAATAAAGACAAACAACACCTACCGAATCAGTTAAACGGTAAAAGCATTAAATGCAGGTAAAGAACCCAATAATTGATAAATCAAGCATATGCAAGCATATAAAGTAAACAAGAATTTCAATATATGAGAGATTCAAAAGATTACATTGTTCCCCAACAACAAAGGGTTTAGTTCACCATAGTCATGGTGAAACTAGATGAACTAAATGGAAGAATGGAAAAAGCAAACCCTAGATTTGATAAAGTGGAGCCAAAGAATCTAAGAAATCTCCTCCAAAGGTGTAAAGCTACTGTGGACGTTGTTCTCTGCCAAAAGAATTACATTTGGATTCGCACTAAGGCTATATATAAGCCAAAACGATAACAGAAAGATTTCAGAATCAAAAATATAAAAACAGACAACCGCTCAGGCGCCTAAATTGGCCGCTCAGCGGTTTGCCTCAACACACGCCATCGCCCAGGTGCCAAATATGACCGCTGAGCGGTTTGCCTCTTCTTGTCCTGGACGCTCAGCGTCGCCGCCTAGGCGCCAAACAGTAGCTTTTTCTTGAACTAGGACGCTCAGCGGGGAAATTTACCGCTGAGCGGTTCATAGACTCTTCTTTTCTTCCCTTTTCTCCTTCATTCTAGAGTCTATGACCTTCCTAGTTCATTGCCATCTTCAATTTTCATCAAAAACCTTGCAAAACAAGCATAATATCTCTAAAAACAACTTTTGACTCTCATGTGACATAAATTAAGAGTTTTAGTTGATTCTAAGCTCATTTTAAGATACAAAGGGTGTGATTTAATATCAAATTTATGCATAAAAATAACGGTTTTGAGACCGTTATCAGTATCACACCCAGCTCTAAGCGCTACCTGGCGCTGAGCGGTGGACTCTTCATTAATTTCTCTGCCAAACACTGAGCGTCAACGCTGAGCGTCCATCTTGAGGGTCGTACCCACCATTAAGCGGTGGCCCAACGCTGAGCGTTGTACTTTTGGGCCTGGTCCAGTTTCTGCTTCGTTTTAATGAATTATAAATAGATTTGCATGACCTAGAGGTTGTATCCTTTGGCAGAAGAGGTGTAGAAACACACTTCTCACCCCCCTTGGAGGAGGATTTTGGATGCGGGAGCTCTAATTTATCAAATCTAGGGTTTATCTTTTCATTCTTTTCATCAATTTCATCTAGTTTCGCCATGTCCATGGTGAACTAAACCTCCATTGTTGTTGGGGAAACGATGTAATCATTTTAAACTCTCATATATTGAATTGATGCTTTATTCATATGCTTTATTTCATTAATTGTTGGTTTAATACCTATTTTGGTCCCTCTTTTGGGGAGGTTTGTTCAAAGTGGTCCTTCCTTTTGTAAAAAGTTCAATAAAGTCCCTCTTTTTGCAAAAACTGTTCAACTTGGTCCTTTTTGCTAACAGCGTTAATTCTGTTAACGGCAGAGCTGCCAGGTGTCTAATATCTGATGATGTGGCATTGTTATGTGTTTTAAAAAAGTAAATAATTGTGACGTGTAAATTAATATAGTTAGGGTTAAATTAAAAAATGAATTTGGGGTAATTTTGGGTGGGTAATTGAGTAAATCAATTGTGGTCAGAAGATTGAATTGGGTAAAAATTGCAATTGAGATTGGGAAATTTTGGGCGAATTAGGGTTCATCACGCATTGCAGTCATCTCCAGCAGCGGTCTAGGCATTTTTTGGTGTTCCAGCCTCTTCGTCCAGCGTCGTGGTTCGTGAAGGAGGGTGTTTCGTTGATCATCGTTGTTGAGGTTAGTGTTCTTAGTTACTGATCACATTATGTTTGTCGTGTTTAATGGGTGGAATTGAGTGTTTGTTTTTTATGGGTGACTTAAAATATGATTTTATTTATCGTTTTCGGTGTTGAAATTGGTCCCGTGTTGGGTGTTAAGATTGGTCCCCTGTTGGGTGTTGAAATTGGTCCCCTGCTGGGTGTTAAATTGGTCCCATGGGTGTTAATTTATGAAAGTGGTCCCCCTTTTCATTTGCAGGGTAAGGTTTGGGATGTGTGACGATAGGTTTAAGGTCGTGGTCCACCACGGTGGGACCTTGATAAAGGACGTGTGTCCCTTTAAGTATATGGGTGGGCAGATATGTTGTTGGGACATTGATCCCGACACATGGAGTTATTTTGGAGTGGTTGCTTCAATTAAAGAAATGGGTTACATGGAAGTAGAAGAGTTATTTTACAGCATTGAAAATATTTTACATGGCCTATATGACGATAGTGGAGCTATGAATATGATGCAAGTGGCTAAATGTTTGGGGAAAGTGGACTTATTTGTTGTGCATAAAGTTAGCGAACCAGAGGTTGTGGAAAATGAGAATGAGAATGAGAATGAAGTTCTTTACCTTTGTCAAGGGCCTGTAGAGAGTGGTGAGGGTAGTGGGTTTGATGCTGGTGAGGGTAGTGCAGTTGAGGTTGATGAAGTGGGTGCAGTGGAGGTTGATGAAGTGGATGCAGTCGAGGTTGATGAAGTGGGTGCAGTGGAGGTTGATGAAGTGGATGCAGTGGAGGTTGATGAAGTGGATGCAGTGGAGGTTGATGAAGTGGATGCAGTGGAGGTTGATGAAGTGGAGGTGGAGGTTGATGAATTGGAGGTGGAGGTGGAGGCAGTGGAGGTGGAGGAAGTGGGTGCAGTGGAGGTTGATGAAGTGGAGGTGGACGTGGATGCAGTGGAGGAAGTGGAAGTCGAGGAAGTGGGTGTAGTGGAGGTGGAGGAAGTGGGTGCAATGGAGGCGGAGGAAGTGGAGGAAGTTGAAGTGGAGTCTTTGGATGAAGTACAAAATAGTTGTGAGGAAGAAGTGCAAGTGGATTCTTTGGAGGACAGTGATGAAGATTACATGGTGGAAGATATTGGAAGGGGGTTGTCTGATGATGATTCGGAGTCAGAACATCTATTAACTCTAGAAGATAGTGGTAGTGAGGAGGATGACAATGCAGACAAACCAAGTCGATGTCGGTTTCCTACATTTGGAAAAAAGAAGTCAATGGCAGATTACAAATGGGAAGTTGGTACTATTTTTAATGATAAGGAGGATTTTAAGGAAGCAATTAGAAGTTATGCTATTCATACTGGGAGGGATCTTAAGTTTGTAAAGAATGATAAGCGTAGGGTTCGGGTGAGATGCATGGGTGCGCAAAAAAAGTGCCCATGGTTAGCTTACTTAGGATATTTTCCAACAAGAAAGATTTGGCAGTTAAGGAAGATTGTTGATACACATGCTTGCAGCAGACAACTAAACATTAAAATGATGAATAGTAAGTGGTTGAGTCATGAAATAGATAAGTCGTTGCATGATAATCCAACTATAAAGGTACAAGATATACGTAATAAAGCTCTAAGGAAATGGAACACCAAGGTATCAATTTCCAAAGCAAGAAGGGCCAAGTTAATGGCAACAAATGAACGTGAAGGAGATTTTAAAGAGCAATTTAGAAGGATTCATGACTACGGACATGAGGTGTTGAGAAGTAACCCTGGTTCAACTGTTAAGATTAAAGTGAACAGTGATCATGGTGAGGCCATCTTTGAAAGAATTTACGTATGTCTGAAAGCATGTAAGAATAGTTTTGTAAGTTGCAGGCCCATCATCTTTTTAGATGGCTGTTTTTTGAAAGGTCTATATAAGGGAGAGTTGCTTACAGCAGTTGGTAGGGACCCAAATGACCAAATGCTTCCCATAGCATATGCAGTAGTTGAAGTTGAAAATAAAGATAGTTGGAGTTGGTTTTTGCAATTATTGATTGAAGACCTTGGTGGTAATGAAATATGTGGAGCATGCACGTGCATGTCTGACCAACAAAAGGTACATGCACTACTTACAATATTTTCTTCTTTTTACTTTATGCTTTATGTATCTTTGATTAAAATATTGAAGTTGTCAGGGGTTGGTACATGCTATTGAAGAGCTTTTGCCTAAGGCAGAACAAAGATTCTGCATCAGGCACCTTTATGCTAACTTTAGGAAGCGGTTTAGTGGTCAAATATTGAAGAATTTGATGTGGAGTGCTGCAACAAACACGTACCCCCAGGCTTGGGAAAGAGAGATGTTGAATATGAAAGCAGTGAATGAGGAAGCTTATAAATACCTCATAGCTATTTCCCCAAGGTACGTATGATAAATACCTCATACCTGTCACATGCACATTTCAATAGGTCATGTATGACCCAATTTCTTCCTTCGTCTGATGTAGGTTTTGGTCAAGATCTAGATTCACAGCTCAAGCAAGTTGTGATAGTCTAGATAACAATATCAGTGTAGGTTTCAACAGTGTTCTCATTCATGCTAGAGGAAAACCAATAATCACATTGCTGGAAGATATTAGATTGTATTTGATGAAAAGATGGGCCACGAACAGAATGAAGGTGGCATCTATGGATTTCAATGTTTGTCCAAAGATGAAGAAGAGACTATCAAAGGAATGTCAATTGTCTAGATATTGGATCCCAAGGTAATATTGTTCTTCTGTCTTATTTATGTTTATCTCCAATTTTTGAACATAGTTATTTATCTTTATTTGTTTCAGCTGGTCTGCAAGAAGGATTTTTGAGGTTAGGCATGTTTCAGCTGTTGGGAACAAGTTCACAGTGGACCTTGATACTCGTGAATGTAGCTGCAGGAAGTGGATGATCAGTGGCATCCCATGTTGCCATGCAGTAGCAGCGATGCACTTTATAAATTTAGACCCAGACACTTTTATACCAAATTGGTTCATGAAATCTACATACGAAGAGACATATGCATCCATCATTTATCCTGTGAATGGCCACCTCCTATGGGAAAATACAACCTTCCCCGATGTGCTGCCACCAGTTAAGAGGAAGATGCCTGGGAGGCCAAAGAAGAAAAGAAGATTGGAGCCATGGGAGCTAACCAAGGATGGGACCCAGATGAGTGTTGGTAGCCATAGAAAGAAATGTAGCATCTGTCGTGAATTGGGGCACAACAAAAAAATATGCCCTTTACGTCCATCCATCATAGAACCAATAGAAACAACACAACCATCAGAAGCACAAAGTACAGAAGACCCAACAAGTGATCAATCTCCTCAGCCACCACTACCAACACAAGATTCCATCACAGAACCAACTCCACCAATACCAAGGAAAAAGTTAACTATTAGAAGACAAGTTGCATAGACATGTTATTTGTGTATGACAGTACCTTTGTATGACAGTACCTTATTTATGTATAATATTTCAATTTAGACATGTTATCTTTCATATTTGAATTTAGACATGTTTGAATTTAGACATGTTATTTGTATATGACAGTACCTTTGTTTGGATGTACTGATATTATGTGTCTTTATGTTGTTTCTATGTTCTTTTAGGTTTCCTTACCATGTACTCATATTATGTTGTATTATGGGACCGTTTTGCACAAATTTTTAGTAAAAGGGGGACCAAAATAAACATTTTAAACCAACATGAGGACCACATTACACATTTTTAAGAGGACTACTACGAATTTTATTGTAATAACCCAGATTGTTCACTGATATTACAACACCAACTCATAATACACAAACACAACATTGATTGCAGATTGCCCACCTAACATCAACCTAAAGACAACCACAATATTACAACATCAACTCATAATACATGAACACAACATACATTGCACATTGGCCACCTAACATCAACCTAAACACAGCCCCAATATGATAATGTTAAGCACAATAAGAACAACCACAATTCCAACTAAGAACTTTATCTTTCTCTGCAACTCTTTGACACTACTTTTGATATCAGTGGTCCTCTTGTTTTGCCTCACATTTGTACCATCTCTATCATCAACGTTCTCTTCACCACACCACTTGAAAAAGTTACATGACATCCCACTTGTAAATGCACCCTATTATTCACAAAAAACATAAAAATCTGTCAACACAGAAAATCAATTCAACATAAAAGTGACTATGCTATTCAAAAAACCTTATAATGACGACATGCCCAAAATTGCCTCCCAGCATTTCTTGCAGTTTTCGCAACTTTCAGTATAGCAAAATCACCACAGTGGCAAATAGGGGTTATCCCAACACCCCTCGAAAGAACACCCTGTGATGAATGCGAAGCTCCTTTGCCCGTTGTCTTCGAACAAGAACAACCACTTTGTGAAGAAGCCATTCCAAACCCCTGACCCTAAGCTTTTAAAATTGGAAAAGTCTGGACAAAATAACCACTAACCCTAACCCTTGCTTTTAAATTGGGGAACAATAACCATGAATAACAAGATGATTCAGCAATGCAGTGACACGTCAAATTTATTTCTACACATCATCAGATATTAGACACCTGGCAGCTCTGCCGTTAGCAGAATTAACGCCGTTAGCCAAAAGGACCAACTTGAACAGTTTTTGCAAAAAGAGGGACTTTATTGAACTTTTTACAAAAGGAAGGACCACTTTGAACAAACCTCCCCAAAAGAGGGACCAAAATAGGTATTAAACCTTAATTGTTAGAGTTTTTCCTCCATTATCTTTACATGCTTTGTTTAAGAAATTATTCTACGGCGTGATCTTTGATTATATCTATATGGACACATGTGGGTAGATCTAGACATGAGGGAATTCTCTCGGGAGCAATATTACCTAGACATAGGGATAGGAGGACCGATTGCCTTTAAGCTTCTGTGCGAATTTAATGTAATGCATGATCAATTGCTAGGGAGACTGATGGGTGTCGCACCCCATGCAAATTTAATGCGCATAAAGAATGTAGTATAGTACTAGGAAGTGACTCCTAGGTCGTCTCTCAAGGACCAAATGTGGTTCAAGAATCAGGTCAAACACGAAGTGGGGGGGGGGTTGGTGAAAAGTTTGTGAATGTGGATAAACAATATCAAAACACGAATGCAAACAACAATGTAAACACAGACGTACCCAGAAATGGAAACAAAAATGTAAAAACGGAATGTGAAAACGGTTGGTCATTAACTCAATCACTATGCTTCCAATCACAGATTAACGACAAGTACACACTACTCTAATCCAAATCCAACACGAATCACCCAACTAAGCGAAGGCTGATTCAGTTTTCAGAATTGCAAACTAAGCGAATGTAATGCACAAATTTAATCAGTCATGCACCATATAGTCTAATCAACTAAGCGAAGATTAAACACCGATTAGGAAACTAAGCGTATACCCAATCGCAAGCACACAATAGATTAAATATTGAGCCAAATTAGAGCAGCAACATGACAATTAAAGTGCAGTACTCTAACCTCTAATCCAGCACAACTAACCGACTAAGCGAAGGTTAATCATGCTATCATAATCGCGAACTAAGCGAACGCAATACATCTATTCCATCTGATGTGTTCTATACAGATTAATCAACTAAGCGAAGATACAAACACCAATTGGGAAACTAAGTGTATACCCGTTGCAAGAACACAGTCAGATTTCATAGAGTATCAGGCAGAGCAGAATAAACACAAGTAAAGTCCAAGAAATCTCAAGGAAAAAAAATTAATTTTATTAATGACCAACCCGACTAACTTAAGCTATTAAAGCTATTAAAATGCAACGCTTGAACTAAAAAGTAAAATGCATACTGCGTGAATTAAACCAATTTCTGAAAACCAAAAAGAAAAAATTCTCTTCTTCCAAATGTGATTGACCGTGACCATATGTTGCACCAATTCTACAATAGAAATTAAAATGTGCTTCTTAAAAATTCCATCCCAAGTTTAAGCCGTAACTACTCCAGCTAAAATAAAACTCAACGCCTTTTCTCTTAATTAACGTAACAGCTCCTACTTTCTAGCTAAATGAAATAAGCTTCTACATTATAGTCGTGACATCACTAGACTCTCTCTTATTCTCTTTCTCATTCAATAAAATAAAGGAAAGCTAAAATGTTACTTGTTCTCCTACAACAACGTCGCATCTTCCAACACACACCTCATTCATCTCCAACGTGGGCCGCAACACCTTTTCTCCAAGCTGGACCAGCTGTTGTGTGCACCCCACTTTCTCCAAGCACACACCTTTTAGACCAGGCTGTAGGAATGAAGGCCGTGAAGAATTGGAAGCTGCTTCATCCAAGCCTGCTGGACTTCTACTCCAAGCCCAAAATGAATGAATGTTACACCTCCAAACGATATCCAGTGCTTTCCTTTTTATGATGAATAAAGCACACAACTCACCATGCCCTTTCTTTTTAAATGGAATCAGCTTGCGGCAAAATAAAATCCCAACATCCGATTGCACCCCCAATTGAATAATATCGTGCTGATGTGGATGTGGTCGTACTCTCCATATGCATCTCTCCAAGTGAAGTCTACTTCTCCAATGTCTTTGGGCCCAATTGCCATTTCTTTTCAGCCCAAAATAATTCAACCTTAATGATATCAGTATACAAGGCATAAATCCTGCCAAAACAAGGGAAAACCAAGCATAAAACCAAGAAAACCCACTTTGACTTTCTTATTCTCTAATTTAAGCAAATTGCATGATTTCAAGCTAATTCTAAGTCATAAAGGGTGTGTTTTAATATCAATTTTAAGTATGAAAATAACGGTTTTTGAACCGTTATCAGAAGGCCTTGGCTTTTTGATAGAGAATCTCTACATAATGGCCACACCAATGAAATAACCATCACTCATTATAAAAAGAAGTTTGTACTTCATCGTCTCACACCTTCTCAAGTGGAAGTTGATCAAGCACAAATGACAAAGAAAATAGAAAAAGAAAGAGAAAAAGAAGAAGGTAAAAAGAAAATAAAAAACACCTATTGTTCTAAGTGTCAAAGCATGGTGCACAAGTCTCAAGAATGCCCCAACAAGAAAATTATGATGTTAAAGGCCAAAAGCTTGAGTAAAAGTGTAAAGGTCTCCTTACCATCTTCCTCTAGAAGCATGGCAAGAAAATACCCAAAGCATCATTGTATGGGAAATAAAATTTTCAAGAAAAATGCTCCTACTTCCAAGACCTTAATCATTCACTTGATTTAAGGTTTATCCTTATTGGGAGCTACATCCTTCACATACTCACTATTATAACACTTTTTCCTACTTGTGTTATAAAATGGGTATTTGACCCTGGTTAACGGTTAAAAATAGCGTTATCTGTGATGTAACTTTGATACTAAATGCATCCTTTTTGACTTAGAAACTTGCTTTAACTCATGTTTTTGCTTTAGTTTTGGGAATAAGAGAGTGGAGGCTATACTTGATGATTTTATCACTAAATTCCCTTGATTTTGTAGGCTATTGGAATGATTTGAAAGAAGAGTTAAAGTACCAAATAGTTGGAATGCAGAAAAGTTAACCAGAGTCTAGAAAAGTCAATCAGAATGCATAAAAGTCAACCAGAGTTTGAAAAGTAGCGCTCGAGCGCCCCATTGAGGGCGCTGAGCGCCAATTTGAGTGTCGTTTTTCACCCGGGCATTCTTTTTGGGGCACTGAACCAACATTTTTGCACCGTACACCACTCGGGCGCCCTAAGTGGGGCGTTGAGCGCCAACAATATGGGCTTGGGCCTTGTTTCTGTTTTGTTTTTGCTCTATTTAAAGGACCCAGACGCCCTAGATTTTGTATCTTTGGCAGAGGGAACATAGCAACACACTCTTTCACTCTCTGCAGGCAGATTTGGATGTAGGAGCCTCCATCTTCTACTTTTAGGGTTTTTCTATCTCATTCTTCTCCATTGTTCATATATTTTCACCATGTCTACGGTGAACTAAACTCTATTTGTTGTTGGGGGATGATGTAACCTTGTGAACTCTCATGTATTTGAATTGATTCTTAATAATATATGCATCTTTCATTAATTGTTAGAGTAATTCATCTGTTACAACGCTTGCTTTGTTTAACTCATTCATAGCATGATGTAAGAATTGCATGAGTACCGGGAGGTTCCTTACAATTCAGGTTCTTGTTAAATTACTCCCAAGAGAGCATTTCTCAGGGATGGGGTATGAGTCTTGGTCGTCTTAAGCTCTTGATCTTTAGAATTGGCCCAACCTCCTCTACCCACCTTCCTCGAAGAGTTGGCCCAATCTCTCTTAAAGAACCCTTAAACACGTCTTCCCTCACCATACAACTCACCAAAACCATGACCTATCAACACCTTTCACCAGCACTAAATTCCGTAATCTTCATCCATGAACTTATGGGTTGATTTGATTCTAGATTTGGCTTGTCCTAGTGTTAAACCCTTGGCAAGTGTACCAGATCGTATCAAGTAATAATAATTGGTAAACCCAATATCGTTCTTCCCAAAGGACTCTTAAGGCTTCATCTTTCGTGTAAACAAATTGTTTAAGACTTGAGTAAAAGAAAATTAGTTTAAATGGTTTGAATGCAAAACAGAAATAAACATGCAAATGCAAGAATTTAATTGGCTAAAAGAAACTATGAATGAATGAGGGTGTTGGGGGTTACAATTTCATCTTATCCACCCTCATATATCTACTCTTCTTATTTACTTTGCTTATTTATCAAATTGCCATGCAAACTTTCTTGGTCTACCCTTAACCCAATCCCTTGGTGAAAAGAGCCTATTACTAATTACCGGCTTGCTATCCCTAGCCTGCCCTAGTAATTAATAATGCATGATAAGCGGAAGCAAAATACAATTGATCGTCCTACCCCTAACCCTAGGCGGTATTAACATAATAAAGGAATTTTCCCCAATTCATTACATTACTGTACGTCCCTGTATCAATAAAGCTATTGTGGACGTTGTTCTCTGCCAAAAGAATTACATTTGGATTCGCACTAAGGCTATATATAAGCCAAAAAGATAACAGAAAGAGTTCAGAATCCAAAATATAAAAATAGACAACCGCCCGGGCGTCAAAATGGGTTGCTCAGCGGTTTGCCTCAACACTCGCCATAGCCCGGGCGTCTAAAATGACCAATGAGCGGTTTCCCTCTAGTCGTTCTGGGCGCTCAGCATTGCCGCCTGGGCACCAGACAGTAGCTTTTCCCAGCGGTGAAATTTACCGTTGAGCGGTTCACAAACTCTTCTTTTCTTCCTTTTTCTCCTTCATTCTTGAGTCTATGACCTTCCTACTTCATTACCATCTGCAATTTTCATCAAAAACCCTGCAAAACAATGCAAAACAAGCATAATATCTCTAAAAACAACTTTTGACTCTCATGTGACACAACTTAAGAGTTTTACTTGATTCTAAGCTCATTTTAAGCTACAAAGGGTGTGTTTTAATATCAAATTTATGCATGAAAATAACGGTTTTGAGACCGTTATCAGTTTTCAAGAGCTCAGCCACTCTTCCTTTCATTTTCTTCATGTCCGTGTTGTGCAGTTCTTGTGCTCACTATTTTGATTTTTTTTCACTTCTGTTTTGGCTTAATTCGTGTATGTGATTACTGTAATTCTATTTTTCACTTTTTCTTAGTACTTGTTGATCATTTTAATCGGTGAAAATCAATTGTTTGAGTCATTCTAGATTGCAATCTCATTTTTCCAGTTTTGTTAAATGTTATGTGCAATATACTGCAGTGTTAACTTTGTCCAATATTGAATCTGTTCAGCTGTAAGTTTTTTGTTTAATTTGAGTTCCAGTGCATGTGCAGCCATAGATGAATCATATAAGGCAGTGACACAATGTCTAGCCTTGATTATATATGCTAAATCAGTCAACACATGTTTCTTTTTTCATAATTCTACACAAACTTTGAAATTCAGGTTTAACAGCTATAATCTGTTTCTGTGCAGATTTATTATTTCTAAAGCTTGAGACAGGTTTGTTTAATGTTGTTACACATGTCTCAAGTAGTGGCAACTCAAATTAATCACTGATTTGCAAGAAGTACGGTTGATTTGTTCAAAATGCTGCAACAAAGTGCTGTCACTGTTTTGGTCAAATTTTTTTCACCGTGATTGATGTCTTTGTTGTGTCTTAGGCAATTTAACATCTCCTAGCTATTATTCTATAGCTAGCTAGATCTAGTCAATTAGGACTTCCATAAGCTTTGTTTGTGCTGTCCAGTTTGATTCCAGTGTTCGTTTTAAATTCTGGTGCAAATTTTGGTTTAAAAGTGCTGCATAATTGGCTACAACTGTTGTCATTTGTAGCCATCCTTTTCAAAGCCATTTCTGGTGCAATTTTTGATGGAATATTTCTGTATTTTTGGCAATTGTTACTGTCATTTGATGAATCTGGCTATTTCAGTGCTTTCTTCACATTTGAGCAAGTTTATTTTACCATTCCAAACATGTTTGCATTGTTCATTTGGTTAGTTTTGAGCCTCTAAGCAAAATCACCATCTAAACCATCAATTTTGCCTAAATTTTGAAGTGGACCATTGATTTTGTTGTGCAACATGTTTCCTTGTTGTTTAAGTGTTTGCACACCTTCAATTTGATGATATAAACTTGTTTGAAGCATCACTTGCGTTGTTGAAACACTTCCATACAAATTTGAGTTTGAAAGCACCACTTTAAGTGTCATTTTCTGGTGCAGTAGTTCATTTTGGTCCTATTTGAAAATTTGCTTGCTTCAAATATCAATTATGGATTGGCAAGAGCTGGTTACATGTTACCAAATGGAATTATATGATCCAAAAAGTATAATCCAATCATAAAAAGCAAAATAAAACCATGCAATCCTGTTTTGAACCCCAAAACTCGAAAATCACTAAATCTGCAACTCATTGGGGACTTTCATCAAACAGTTTGCAAAATTATATTTGGTGATTTGTGTGGATGCTGGTTCATCCTCGAACCACACCGGTACTAGGAGAGGTTAGGCTCTGATACCATCTGTAACGCCCCGACAACTTACAGGGAATGTTAACTGCCCCCACACATCAACACGAGGCTTTCCAATGTGTTTTGACCTCACTCGCACACTATCCGGGAAAACTTCCCAGAAGGTCACCCATCCCTAAATTTCTCTAGGCTAAGCACGCTTAACCATGGAGTTTTTATGGGTTAGGCTACCAAAAAGCAAATGCATTTGTTGATATGAGTAGCCAAATTAATTCCTTTAAGCTATCCTTCAACCGTATAGTCTCATACCTATACAGTCTCTAGATCCCTCTCATTCCGGTGTATTGGGTTTTAGGTGCATTTCATCTTGCATTCAAAAAGCTTTTTGAAAGATTTTTACCTAGCAACTAAGGTAAGAGACAACCAAAGACACTCTAGCTAGGAAGGACAAGGTTCTTAAGCTTGTCCATTTGTGACTCACCTCTCCTTCCTGGAAGCTATTTGGTTCATTTTACCTCTAGAATATTTCTAGAAATCTTTCACAAAAATCTAAAAAGTTTTGATGTCTTGTTATGATTCTTATAGGTCTTCTTCTTCATATAGGTCCTCTCGGTCTTCTAGTTTTAATCACCCTATTACTTTCAACGAAATTAAAAGAAAACATGATGAAGCTAGAAAAAGGACTTGTTCATTCCATGAATTTGATAGGAAGGAGAATGAGTTGTATAAACAAGCTAGAGCAAATATTCCATTCTTTGGACAGGACATTGGTGCATTGACATACCTAACTTGGGAAAAGGACATTGATGAGTTGCACCCATTCATTGCTAGAAAAAGTAAACATGAATCCTATTTTCATTCTAGCAATAATGCATCTCCTGTCCTTAGTCTCTACACATCTAGATTTGAAATACATGCAAAAGAGTGGTGGGATGAAAGGCAGTATCATGTTAGGATAGGTAGAAAATCTCCCATCCATGATTGGAATGAACTAAAATCTTGCATGAGAAGGGAGTTTGTTCCTTCAACTATTAAGAGAAACCTACAATCATTGAAAGCTTCTATCGCAGATGGAAAAACATTTCTTGAAAACTTAAACGACAATGGTTTCCTTCTTAGAGAATTAGAATTTAAAATTAGACATAAGGAGTTGAAGGTTACGACACTAGAATTGAAACTACAAAGAAATGTTGAGTGACAAGAGGAGGAACTAAAAATAGAAGAGAAGAAGAGAGAAAAAGAAGAAAGAGAGAGAAGAGAAGAAGAGGAGCAAAAGGAAGAAGAGAGAAGAAAAAGAGAGAGAGAAGAAGAAGAGAGAAAGAAAAAAAAAGAGATAAGAAAGAGAAAGAAGAGAAGAGGAAAAGAAAAGAGAAGAAGAAAAGAAGAAAGAAGAGGAAAATAAGGAGAAGGAGCTCTTGCTACTGATGGCAACCCCTACTCTTACCATAACCATGGAACCTAAAAGGGAAGCTTTCTCATTCTTTACTTCTTTTCCAATCGTTGTGCATTCTTCCATTATTCATTTTTCTTTTAAAACAATTGCCATTCATATTCTTTACAATCCTTTTCTAAATATGACAATTCAAAACTGGAGTTAATGTTACCTTTGTGTACACAAGTAACTCAAGATAGAAATCAAATAACTTGGGAATATGGAATTCTCCATTTTTCCAAGGCTACTTTTCATAAAATCTTTTTCAAAAATACAAGACTTTTGTTTTGTCTTCTTATCTTTGCTTACATATTCTTCATACTCATTTTACTATCTTTTGTATATATATTTTTGATCCCGGAGGAAAATAAAAACCAAGTTGTGCTTCTTTCTTTCTTCCCGATTTAAGGACAAATCATTTTTAAAGAGGGAGGGAATGATGGAAACCCCTGTAGGGACTTCCCATCCAAAGAAGCATCAACTACCACTGAGACTAAAGAAAGGGAAGTAGAATAAAAGATTTCCAAAACTCTTTCCTTATCTAAAGTCTGAGATAGATTCTCTAATCCATTTATATTGTTTTGTAGGATACAAATAAAAGGTGGGAAACCATGCCTATACTTCCTAGGAAGCATACCAAGCTAAGGAGAGCAAAGGAGGCAAAGAAGGATGGAATTTATGTGTCTTACAAATTGAAGACAGGAGCTTGCACCCAGCCCCCATCACCCTTCGCCCAACCAACTAGTTCATCACATGTTCCACGTGAAAACACAACAGCCGTGGCTTCCTCTCTTTGAAGCACATTCTCTATGCTTTCCACATGAAACATACAACTCACGCTGACCACTTTCATTAGCGCATGTTGAATTGTAATTGACATAGCTACTCCTACACGGATCATAGCTTCTATTACTCTATAAAAGAGAGCTCACTCCTTTGTAATCTTCAACTTGATTGATAGTAAGGAAATGCTGCTGAAATACAACCCCTTCTCTTCAAGTTCAAACTTTGCATTGCTTTAGCTTTGCCTCCTCTAGCTTCTTTCCCCTTTGGAAAGCCTGCTGAGCTAGAATTCTATCTCTACATTCATCCAAACACGTTCATACATTTCCACAAACACCTTGCGTGCATCAACCACTTCTTCCGTAATCATCAATTCCACTGCCACCTTTGACCAAGTAGCCTCTCCATTCTTAAAGGTGGAGGACGCTTCCATCAGATGTAACCTTGTAAATTCTCATGTATTTGAATTGATTCTTAATAATAGATGCTTCTTTTATTAATTGTTAGGGTTTTTGTCCTTCGCTCATTGCTTGCTTTGTTTAACTCATTCATAGCATGATGTATGATTTTCATTAGTACCAAAAGGTATCTTACAATTCAGGTTCTAGAGAATCTCTCCCAAAAGCAGTATTGCCCAAGGATGGGGATACGAGTTTTGGTTGTCTTAAGCTTTTGTGCGTATGTAATGCAGAATTAATTATTAGGGATGCAAGGGATTGTGACCTAGTAATTAAGGATAGGCTTTCTTCGCCGAGGGATCGAGTTTTAGGTACTTTAGAGAGTGACATTGACATTAATGAAGAAGAAGAATTCTTTTATACACGAGAGTAAGCTAGGTGAAATCTAATCCCAACAACATATTCATCTCATAGTACTAATATCATCCATTCATCTTTGCGCTTATGTTCAATTGATCAAATTGCATGCATATTTTCTTTTCTGTATTTGCATTTAAAACCAAATGAGTTTGTTCTTAAGTCTTATTTAATCAAGAAATCACATAACTGTTTAGGCCGTAAGTCTCTTGGGAAATGATACTTGGTCTCACCATGTTCATTACTTGATACGATTCGGTACGGATGTGATCATAGAGAGGGTAAGTGATGAAGAGAATAAAAGGATGACAAGAAGCATGGCTAAAGGAAATTATTTTACTTCTTTTCTTCTTTACACGTTTGTACAAAAAAAGTAGAATAGGTTTCATGGGCTTGTATTTGCCTCTTTGTTTTCTTTCCGTTAGTTCTAGGTGAATAAACGCTTATAAACCCTTATTTTCCTTTTAGCACAAGTAATGTGGGACTTCCCATGGCTTGGTCTTAAAAGAAAAGAAGACTAAATAGGCGTCATTACCTATAGTGCAAGAAAAGAAAAGAAGACTAAATAGGAAGCTTATAAACCATTTTTGATGGAAGCAGCGTCACCGATCACAGAGAACTGCTCCTCGATGCAGAACAACACAGCGAATTATGAGAAGATGAAGGAAGTTCTGATGCAGCTAGGTGTTTGTGGAAATGTGCGAATGTGTTTGGAAGCTAGAATTCTAGCTCAGCAGGCTTTCCAAAGGGGAAAGAAGCTAGAGGAGGAAAAGCTAAAGCAATGCAAAGTTTGAACTTGAGAGAAAGGGCTATATTTCAGCATCATTTCCTTACTATCAATTAAGTTGAAGTTTACAAGAGATCAAAGTTCTCTTTTATAGGTGGAGAAGAGCTATGATCTGTGCAAGCTACACAATGTGCTGGAAACTAATAGAAGTGTGCAGAGGAAGCTACGGGAATGTGCATGTGCTGAAGATGCATAACCCACGTAGGTTTCAAGCTCCATGCCAAACCCATTTATCACATGTTCAACATGAAACAACTGTTGTAGAATGCTGGCCAGCGTGGGATGCATTTAACATGTTTAAAATGTTATATGAGCTGATGTAGAAAACGCTGGGCTGCCTAGGTTCTTGGCTGGGTACATGCTGGTGTTGATTTCCAATTCTTCATGCAGCTTTTCCATTCAAAAATTGCACTTTTCTTGGCTTCCTTTGTGTGGCACACATGGCATAGTTTCCCATCCTTATTAGTGTCCTACAAAACAAGGTAAGAGTATTTAGTTTAAGGAGAATCTATCTAAGACTTAGATAAGGAATGATTTTTGGCAATCTTTATTCTACTTCCCTTTCTTTAGTCTTAGTTGTAGTTGATACTTCTTTGGATGGGAAGTCCCTAAAGGGATTATGTTAAACCCCTGGCAAGTGTACCAGATCGTATCAAGTAATAAAAATCGGTAATCCCAATATCATTCTTCCCAGAGGACTCTTAAGGCCTCATCTTTTGTGTAAACAAATTGTTTAAGACTCGAGTAAAAGAAAATTAGTTTAAATGGTTTGAATGCAAAACAGAAATAAACATGCAAATGCAAGAATTCAATTGGCTAAAAGAAACTATGAATGAATGAGGTTGTTGGGGTATACAATTTCATCTCATCCACCCTCATATATCTACTCTTCTTATTTACTTTGCTTATTTATCAAATTTCCATGCAAACTTTCTTAGTCTACCCTTAACCCAATCCCTTGATGAAAAGAGCCTATTATTAATTACCGGCTTGCTATCCCTAGCCTCACCTAGTAATTAATAATGCATGATAAGCGGAAGCAAAATACAATTGATTGTCCTACCCCTATCCCTAGGTGGTATTAACATAATCAAGGAATTCTCCCCAGTTCATGACATTACTGTACGTCCCCGTATCAATAAAGACAAACAACATCTACCAAATGAGTTAAACGGTAAAAGCATTAAATACAGGTAAAGAACCCAACAATTGATAAATCAAGCATATGCAAGCATATAAAGTAAACAAGAAGTTCAATATATGAGAGTTTCAAAAGATTACATTGTTCCCCAACAACAAAGGGTTTAGTTCACCATAGTCATGTGAAACTAGATGAAATAAATGGAAGAATGGAAAAGAAAAACCTAGATTTGATAAATTGGAGCCAAAGCATCCAAGAAATCTCCTCCAAAGGTGTAAAGCTACTGTGGACGTTGTTCTCTGCCAAAAGAATTACATTTGGATTCGCATTAAGGCTATATATAAGCCAAAAAGATAACAGAAAGATTTCAGAATCCAAAAAATAAAAACAGACAACCGCCCAGGCGTCAAAATGGGCCGCTCAGCGGTTTGCCTCAACACTCGCCACCGCCCGGGCGTCTAAAATGATCGCTATGCGGTTTGCCTCTTGTCAGTTTGGACGCTCAGCGTCACCGCCTGGGCGCCAGACAGTAACTTTTCCTTGAATTGGGACGCTCAGCGGTGGAATTTACCGCTCAGCGGTTCACAGACTCTTCTTTTCTTCCTTTTTCTATTTCATTCTTGAGTCTATGACCTTCCTACTTCATTGCCATCTTCAATTCTCATCAAAAACCCTGTAAAACAATGCAAAACAAGCATAATATCTCTAATAACAACTTTTGACTCTCATGTGACACAGCTTAAGAGTTTTACTTGATTCTAAGCTCATTTTAAGATACAAAGGGTGTGATTTAATATCAAATTTATGCATAAAAAGAACGATTTTGAGACTGTTATCACTACCCCAAAGTTAAAACTTTGCTTGTCCTCAAGCAAAACAAAACAAAACTTGGCCTTCCAATTTTTCATCAAATAGTTCTACACTTTTTCAAAATCCTTTTCTTCATGACAAGTTATTTTCCAATTCAAATTTTCAGTGGAATCCTACCAAAATGCATGCATGCTTTCAATCCAATCTAGTTCACATACTTAAATATTTCCCAACAGATGTTTTATTCATGAATGATCAATCCACTAAGCATAGATGTAAACATAGATTTCAACAATTCTTACCAAGCAAGTGTTTCACTCAATCACTCAAGTGTTTAAGAAATCACTCCACTCTTTATTATTCACATGTCACATAGAACAATATTGCCATTTATCTAAAACAATCAAAATCCTTACATGCAAATACCATCACAAGGACTTTGCCAAGGCTTGTAACGAGGTTGGGCTATCAAGAAAATTTGGTTATCAAGAAAATTTGGTTTTTCTGGATCGCAAAATCCTTGAGTTAAGAGGACTATTTCATCATTGAAAAGGTTCAAGTTTAAAATCTCCCTATCACCAATCTCCTTTATTCCCAACTTCTTCCTTTTTTTACCAATTCTGCATTTAGTTCCTTTTTCATGATTTTACTTTTTCTTTTTCTTCTTTACTCATGCATTTTTCTTTTCAATGCTTTGAACTCAATGCTTTTCTTTTACCTTTCAATTTTCCCCATACAACCCCAAACTTGAACCTTTTCATCACATAAGATTATTCTCAACCCAACTCAAGATAAATAATTTCAAATCAAGGGTTTTCATCCTGTTTAAGGCCAAGGTTTAAAAAGGGTATAACATTTTAAACTTTTTGGGTGAAAATTTGGCTAAGTAAGGGCTTCCAAACATGGCCTTGATCATACAACATAAACATGCAAATCAATCAATTATCAAGACTAAGGCAATATCATTCATGATTCCCTGTGAACAGTACATATATCAGTGAAAACTCTAGAGCTCAAGACCTCACACACATGCTTTCTCACAAATCATTCATGAATCCTGCTTAGCATCACAATCACAATCATAAACCACAATACATCTGCTCATATAATTAGTGAACAATTCAATTGGATATCATACATTCTCAGTCATCAACCACATTCAATCATTATCAATTACTTGTCATGCATTATAATACTACCATTAGAACCATTGTAAAAGCCAAGCATAGACACAAAATAAAAGTTCAACAAAATTTAACCTAATCTACAAATTTAAAGTACAAAAGAAAAAAAAATCCCTGTCCAAGTATTAGCATCCATCAATAGATGCCCTTAACGCAAGTCCTCATCTGAGTCCTCCTGGTCTCCATCATCAGCATCTTCAAAGTTCTCTTGATTATCTTCATCCACATCTGGTGCTTCAGCTGCTCCAGACCTGCTGCCCTGTGCTTGCTCCTGAGGCCAAGCCATAGCTTCATGGAACTCGTCCATGGTCCACTGGTGGGTTGTCGCAACCCACACAAATTTAATGTGCAATTTAGAAATGCAGTATAGCTAGGAAATGACTCCTAGGTCGTCTCTCAAGGACCAATTTTGCGGTTCAAGAACTAAGTCAGACACAAAGTGGGGGGGTTTGTGAAAACGTTGTGGTGAATACGGATGAATTAAATCCAAACACAGACGCAACTATTCATTAAACATAGATTTAAAAACGGTTTCGGTCATTAACTCAATTATTATGCTTCCAATCCCAGATTAAAGACAAGTACACACTACTCTAATCCAAATTCAACACGAATCTCCCAACTAAGCGAAGGGTAATTCGGTCTTCAGAATTGCAGACTAAGCGAATGCAATGCACAAATCTAATCAGTCATGCACCATATAGTCTAATCAACTAAGCGAAGATCAAACACCGATTAGGCAACTAAGCGTATACCTAATCGCAAGCACACAAGAGATTAAATATTGAGCCAAATCAGAGCAGCAGTATGAAAATTAAAGTGCAAGAGTCGCATGAATAAACTACTCTAACCTCTAATCCAAAACAGCTTACCGACTAAGCGAAGGCTAACCATGCTATCATAATCACGAACTAAGCGAACGCGATACACCTATTCCATCCACTGTGTTCTATACAGATTGATCAACTAAGCGAAGATGCAATCACCAACTAGGCAACTAAGTGTATACCCTTTGCAAGAACACAGTCAGATTTCATAGAGTGCCAAGCAGAGCAGAATAATCATAAAGACAGTCCGATAAATCTCAAGGAAGCAAAGTAATATCACTAACGACCAACCAAACTAATTTAAGCTATCATGACAATTAAAGTGACAAGACCAAACATATTAGACAACATTAAAAAAAAAAAAATACTAGACCCCAACAATGTAACAAACAACTACCCAACTAAGTTAAATTAAATTACATGCAAAACCAAATTAGAGAAACTAAAAAGCAACTAATCCTACTATGCAAATTAATTTAAAACAAAAGAAATAAAAAACACAACTTTTTCCTTGCAATTCATGTGACCAAGTGTGCACCAAATAAAGAAATTGAAAATGAAAATTGCCTAAGAACACCTCTTGGCCGTGAGTTACCATGCACCAAAATCAAACTTCAAATTCCACCTTCAATAAGCTACAAAATGTGTTGACTTCTTGTCCCATGTGCACCATTTTACAAGGAAATAAGCATGTGCCTTAACCACACAATAAAATCGTGTTCTCCTCCCTTTCCATGCAGCAAAATTGTAACTCACACACCTTTCACACCAAATTGCCGAGCCATAAGATGTATTGGTTGCAAACAATGCTTCAAAAAGACTAAAAGTCAAAAAGGTGCTTAAATTCTTCTACCATTGTGCCACATAAGCAAGGTCAAAGCAAATAAAAACACAAAGCATTCCATTCTCATGTGCAATTCTCGGCAGCAATGCAAGGAAAAGACAGACCAAAATGGTAATCTTCTTTCTATGAAAATGAGCCTCTCATGTGCTTGCCCAAATAAGGTAAAAAATTAAATGCACCATTCTCTCTCCTTTCTATCCTCATTTTCGGTTTTCTCACCAACACCAACCTTCAAATTGTTTCTCCACATCTGAATACCGAGAATGAACACAAGAATTCCAAAGTTCAATTGCAAAATAACACAAGCACAACAAGCCCAAAGTCTATCTTCTTCAAACCAACTTCACACTCTCTTTTCTTCAAACTTTTGACAAAAACAAAAACAAATCCCTAGCTTTCCTTGCAAAACCGTCCAGCCATCATCAACAAACACAATGTCCAGCTCAAAATATTGCTCCAACCATCAAACAAAAGCACAAGAAGAAAATGGTTCAAACCTCAAAAACCCATACCCAACTCAAGGTTTCTTCACTACTAAGCTCAACAACAACTCATTTTCGTCATCCAATCCAAGAAACTCAAAGTAAATATGAAAATATGGCAGCAAAGGAGGAGAAAAACGAAATAGCTCTTCATTCAAACCAAAGACCCATCATGAAAATGCAAAGAAACAACCTCAAGCTCATACTTTCAACTTCAAAGAAAAAGAAACAAAGTGGAATATGGGACGGTTTTCACCACCACCAAGCAAAGACAATCAAGATTCAAGCAAGAGAAGAAGAAAAATATGATCTTGGTCATTCCATAGCTCAAAGAAAATGAAACCCTACAAGCTCCCAAGGAGAAAGTTCATACATGCAAAGTAAAATGAAAAGTGGAGACTCCAAGTGTGTGGTCGGCTCCCCCACTTTCATGACCGAGAATCCCCATAAAATGGTGGGGTCCACCTCTAAAGAAACCCTAGGGTTTTTGCCAAGTGTCCCACAACATTGGGCTTCTACAATTTTTGCCACAAAAAGGGCCTAATGCACAAAATCCTAATTAAAGTTCCTTAAACAACTAAGTTACAATTTAATTAAAATTGAAATGACTAATTTTAGATTCTTTAATGACCATGCATCCATCCAAATGCTCCAAACGATATCTCCAAAATTTCCCTGCAACTAAAAATGCAATTAATCAGCTCAGAAAATTCAAAATAACTAAAATAAGAATTTCTGATCAAATTAAGCATAATTAGGAAAAATAGAAAAATACCGAACAATTAAGCACAATTCCCTGATTTATTTAAGTGCAATAAACTAAATACAGTCAAGAAAATATCGACTCATCATCCACATATGTGCTGGTGGTTGCTGATACAACCCTACTACCATCTCAGCAGTAGCTATCTGCCCTCTACGAACAGCCTCCATCCTAGCCTCTATCATGGACATATACATGTCCCTCATCTGGAATGGCTCGGCATGTTGTGCCGGTGCATCTGCAAGTATATGCTCCTGTTGTGCTGCTGCTCTCCTTAAACGTCTCCTAGGCACTCCGGCTGCCTCCTCTTCCTCGCAGTACTGCTGATAATAAGCAGCATCTATGGCCTTCCTAGGCCTCTCATATGGTGGAACTGCAGTATCCACCCCAGCCTGCTGACACAAAAAGGTGATCAGGGACGGATGTCCCAATGGTGTCCTGCTACTCACAGTAGTAGCGCAACTCTGAATCTCGTCGGCAATGACCTTCCCGACGTTTACATCCAACTGCTTCAACATGCAGTAAATGAAGATAATCCGATGCATAGTGATGTCGGAAACGTGTGAGCACGGCTGAATGTTGGCATGAGTGAATGCCATCCAGTATTTTGCTAAAGGCGTCAAATCTGCCCTTTTTATGTTGACGGGTAATCCATTGGGGTTATTCTGAAAATGCCTTCCAGGAAGGCACATAACCCTCTCAATATCTGCTATATCTTTGAATCCCCCAACAAGTGCTGCATACTGGCACTGCTCACCTGGCCATTCAGTGCCCAAAAAGCTATTAATAGTGTCAGGGTCATATCTGATGATCTGTCCCTTACATAGCTCATATATCTCCCAGCATCCACTCCTCCTCTAGGTAAAGCATTGGTATAAAATTCTTTTACCAATTCAATGATGGCCGGTGCAGGATATGTGGCCAACCTCTCCCAATCTCTCCTCACGATTTCTGCTCCAAATTCAGGAGCCAAATTTGGGATAAAAGCGGCCTTCCTCTCCATCAATAATCTCCTTTCCTGCACAGTCACAAAATGTTCCTCATGTTTCCTGGAGAGGAACATAGAAGAATAGAACCTTCTTTGCCTTTCTGGTTCCTTCCTTTGGTTCCCAAGAGTTTTCACCCTTCTTGATGATGAAGACATTCCTACATAAGGTTCAAAATACCACAAAAATTCATCATTAGAGATTGGTATATCATCAATTAAATTTCAAACCGATCACATTCCAACACTGTGAGAAAAATAAGGCCCCTCAGTGTCCCTGCATCAAAAATCAAATATCCAACAAAATCTGTAGCAAACCGCCCAGGCGCCACAACCGACCGCTCAGCGGTTTGCCTCCACCGCTCAGCGTTAAAGAAGACCGCTCAACGGTGGTGACTAGGGATTCTTAAAAACCTCTTTCAAATCGCCCTATTCTCCATTCTAACACTAATTTCATCAATCCAGACCAAAATCATGCAGTTCAATCGGTTCAAACAGTTCCTATTTCATCAAATCATGCATAGAAATCAAAAGCCCTAATTTATCATGTTCCTAAGCATGTTCTTTATCAAAGTTCAAATTTAGAAACCTTAAGAATAAAATTGCACAACTTACTTGAATGGAGAAACTAAATGCTTGCTAACTTCCTTTTAATTGATGATGAATGCCTCTTAAGTGTACGATCCCTTAACAAAAACCCCAAACTTTGACAAGACAATGAAAAAAAATGAGATTTTTGTGAGTGGGTGATGAGAAAAACTGGGGAAATCCCTTTGGAAAACCTTTCAAAATGAAAGTTAGGTGCTAGGGTTTAGAGAACACTTGGGCGAGCTTCAAAGTGAGTTTTCAAAAGTGCAGAACCCCAAAACACTGAGCTTTTAAAAGCCCAAGCGAAGTCTGCGCCGCCACCACTCAGCGGTGGCCAGTAATTTTACCCCTCTCTTCTTTGCTTGCTTTTTGCATGATTCCACCCTTTTTCACCTGATTTTAACCTTCAATTTCTCAATTTCATGCCTTTCCCCTCTCAGATGCACATGCAAACATATAATTACCTTAAGACAGAGTTTAATAACAAATAATCAACTCGGTTGCCTCCCAGGTAGCGCTTGTTTAACGTCATGAGGCTGACCCAAACCTGTTTAGCACTTAACAGTAAGTACAAATCCTTCCAACACCCATCAGTAGGTGTATTTTCCTGTATCCTTCAGTAGATACATAAAATTTAGCATCCCTCAATAGATGCTACCCAAAAATTGTTCAAAAATACCAATATTTATAAGTCCAAGTAAAAGAAAATTAATGTACAACAATCACTAGGGTGCCTCCTAGTAAGCGCTCTTTTAACGTCATTAGCTTCACCCAATAGAGTTCAAACACCCATCAGTAGGTGTTGATACTCCCTTTGCTTGATATTCTTTTCTTCTTCTTCTTCTTACTTCTGAATTTCTTCATAAAGTTGAGAACACCAAGCACTTGTTTCCATGTTTCAATCATAGGAACTTTGATCTCCAATATCTTGAAAATATCCATAAAGCACTTCACTTTATTTTTACTCCTATGATATTTCTTTTGAAAATCTCCAATATCTTTTCTTCTTTCCTCTCTTCCTCTCCTTCTCAATTTTTCCCCTTAACTTTCTCTTTTTCTCTTCTCTTTTTTTTTTCTTTCTTTTCACCATTTTTCTTTTTTTTTCTTTTCTTTCAACTACTTCTTTTTCCTTATCATCATCTTTATCTCCCTCACTCAACCTTTCTGTTTCTATCTTTTCCTTCTCTATTTTTTTCTCATTTTTCTCTTCATCTCTTTTTATCTTCTCCTCATCAATAACATTATCACTTTCAAAACAAGTGGCCTGATATTTTTCTCTAGGGTTAACCTCAGTATTAACCCTAGAATTCAATATTTCATTGGAATGACGAATCTGTATCTCCAACCTTTTATTCCTTGCTTCATTCTCTTCTGTAGAGGATAGAGTAATAATTTGGATAAGTCGTTCCAATGTCTTGTCCACTTTGTTGATTTGCTCTTTCAAAGAAGACATCTATTGCCCTAATACAAATTGTTGATGTGGATCTCCTGCTTCTCCATTCCAACTTTGATCTATGTTTAAGTGAGGTTCCCGCCAGTAGTTGAAATTATTTTAATAGAATTGAGTGCCCATAGAACCAAATTCTTGTAAACACTGCATCCTGCAAACATTAGGCACAAAACCCTCGAAATAAAAATAAACAAAACAAATCAAAACAAATCAAGTTGAAGTTAATCAGTTTACACTACTTGAAAAAGTTAAACCAAGAGTCCCCGGCAACGGCGCCAAAAACTTGTTAAACCCCTGGCAAGTGTACCAGATCGTATCAAGTAATAAAAATTGGTAATCCCAATATCGTTCTCCCTAGAGGACTCTTAAGGCCTCATGTTTCGTGTAAACAAATTGTTTAAGACTTGAGTAAAAGAAAATTAGTTTAACTGGTTTGAATGCAAAACAGAAATAAACATGCAAATGCAAGAATTCAATTGGCTAAAAGAAACTATGAATGAATGAGGTTGTTGGGGTTTACAATTTCATCTCATCCACCCTCATATATCTACTCTTCTTGTTTACTTTGCTTATTTATCAAATTGCCATGCAAACTTTCTTGGTCTACCCTTAACCCAATCCCTTGGTGAAAAGAGCCTATTACTAATTACAGCTTGCTATCCCTAGCCTCCCCTAGTAATTAATAATGCATGATAAGCGGAAGCAAAATACAATTGAACGTCCTACCCCTATCCCTAGGTGGTATTAACATAATCAAGGAATTCTCCCCAGTTCATGACATTACTGTACGTCCTCGTATCAATAAAGACAAACAACATCTACCGAATGAGTTAAACGGTAAAAGAATTAATTACAGGTAAAGAACCCAACAATTGATAAATCAAGCATATGCAAGCGTATAAAGTAAACAAGAATTTCAATATATGAGAGTTTCAAAAGATTACATTGTTCCCCAACAACAAAGGGTTTAGTTCACCATAGTCATGGTGAAACTAGATGAAACAAATGGAAGAATGGAAAAGAAAAACCTAGATTTGATAAATTGGAGCCAAAGCATCCAAGAAAACTCCTCCAAAGGTGTAAAGCTATTGTGGACGTTGTTCTCTGCCAAAAGAATTACATTCGGATTCCCACTAAGGTTATATATAAGCCAAAAAGATAACAGAAATATTTCAGAATCCAAAATATAAAAACAGACAACCGCTCGGGCGTCAAAATGGGTCGCTCAGCAGTTTGCCTCAACACTCGCCACCGCCCGGGCATCTAAAATGACCGCTGAGCGGTTTTCCTCTTGTCGCTTTGGACGCTCAGCGTCACCGCCTGGGCGCCAGACAGTAACGTTTCCTCGAATTAGGACGCTCCGCGGTGGAATTTACCGTTGAGTAGTTCACAGACTCTTCTTTTCTTCCTTTTTCTCCTTCATTCTTGTGTCTATGACCTTCCTACTTCATTGCCATCTTCAATTCTCATCAAAAACCCTGCAAAACAATGCAAAACAAGCATAATATCTCTAAAAACAACCTTTGACTCTCATGTGACATAACTTAAGAGTTTTACTTGATTCTAAGCTCATTTTAAGATACAAAGGGTGTGATTTAATATCAAATTTATGCATAAAAATAACGGTTTTGAGACCGTTATCAGATTTCCATCATTCCCTCCCTCTTTAAAAACGATTTGTCCTTAAATCGGGAAGAAATAAAGAAGCACAATTTTGGTTTGTGTTTTCCTCTTGGATCAACAATATATCTACAAAAGTTACTAAAAATGAGTATGAAGAATATGTAAGCAAAGATAAGAAGAGAAAACAAAAGTCTTGTATTTTTTAAAAAGATTTTATGAAAATTAGCCTTGGAAAAATGGAGAATTCCATATGCCCAAGTTATTTGATTTTTATCTTGAGTTACTTGTGTAAAAAAAGGTAACATTAACTCAAGTTTTGTATTGCCATATTTTGAAAAGGATTGTAAAGAATATGGAATGACAATTGTTTTAAAAGAAAAAAGAACAATGGAAGAATGCAAAATAATTGGAAAGGAAGTAAAGAATGAGAAAGCTTCCCTTTTAGGTTCCATGGTTATGGTAAGAGCAGGAGTTGCTTTCTGTAGCAAGAGCTCCTTTTCTTTATTTTCCTCTTCTTTCTTCTTTTCTTCTTCTCTTTTCGTTTCCTCTTCTCTTCTATCTCTTTCTTGTCTCTCTTTTTCCTTTCTCTCTTCTTCCTGTCTCGCTCTCTCTTTTCTCTCTCTCTTCTCTTCTTCTCTTCTTTCTCTTTCTTCTCTTTCTCTTTGCTTCTCTTCTCTTTTTAGTTCCTCCTCTTGTCTCTCAACATCTCTTTGTAGTTTCAATTCTAGTGTCTTAACCTTCAACTCCTTAAGTCTAATTTCAAATTCTAATTCTCTAAGAAAGAAACCATTGTCATTTAAGCTTTCAAGAAATGTTTTTCCATATGCGATGTAAGCTCTCAATACTTGTAGGTTTCTCTTAATATGTGAAGGCACAAACACTTTTCACAGGCAAGATTTTAATTCATTCCAATCGCGAATGGGAGACTTTCTACCTATCCGAACATGATATTGCCTTTCATCCCACCATTCTCTTGCATGCATTTCAAATCTAGATGTGTAGAGACTAAGGACATAAGATTCACTATTGCTAGAACGGAAATAGGAGTTATGTTTACTTTTTCTAGCAATGAATGGATGCAAGTCATCAATGTCCTTTTCCCAAGCTAGGTATGTCAATGCACCAATATCCTCACCAAAAAATGGAATATTTTGCCTAGCTTGTTTATACAACTCATTCTCCTTCCTTTCAAATTCGTGGAATGAACAATACCTTCTTCTAGCTTCATTAATTTTTCTTTTAATTTCGTTGAAAGGAATAAGGTGATTAAGACTAGAAGATCAAGAGGACGTATATGAAGAAGACGACCTATAGGAATCATAAAAAGACATCAAAACTCTTTAGATTTTGGGGGAAGGATTTCTAGACAGATTCTAGAGGTAAAAGAAGCCAAATAGCTCCCAGGAAGGAGAGGTGAGTCACAATGGACAAGCTTAAGAACCTTGTCCTTCCTTAGCCAAAGTTTCTTTGGTCATTTCTTACCCTAGTTTCTAGGTAGAAATCTTTCAAAAGTTTTTGGAATGCACTATGAGATGCTCTGAAACCAAACGAAGGTTTGTCTATATGGTAGCGCACATAGATATCACGGAGATGTAAAACAAAAATAACAACAAGAAAAAATTAAAGAAAGAATGCAAGTGGAAAAAAAGAATGTAACACGGCCCTAAGTGAAAGTACAAGTGACACTTGGAGCCACTTGACATACTTTCACACTAAGATACGTCTACTAAACTATTACAATGTTTAATGAAGTACTTGGAATTGCTTGATAAGCATTTTCCTAAGCCACTCAACTTTCAAAAAGAAGAAAAAAATAATTAAATACAAGGGTTCCGTGATAGTAAGCTAAATTTACAAGTAAAATGTGTACAAAAGTAGGAAAGCCAAGTGTGGCTGCTGTGTGACAAAGTTCTGGTCCAAAATGATGAGCAAAAAGGTGTTATGGTTACTGAAACTGCTGCTAAACTTGGTGCTGGAACGACTATGTTTTAGGTGCTCTCAAAGTCCAAACTTGTGCTTACTTTAACAATGCTTCCACTCCTTAGTATGCTACCCCTTTTGAAGAGCAATCTGGATGCTAGAACTTCACCACAACGTCACACATCCATAGAAAACAACAAAGATTAGTGAGCATCACCACAAATTACTGCACCACAATTTTGTGGCAAAAATAACGTGACAGCAGAGTGGGAAAGCAAATAAAAGTGATTTCTAAGCAATTTGGGGCTGGAAAAAGAGATAGCACACAAAAGGAACTTAAGAGAGTGATAACGGTTTAAAAACCTTTATATTTATACTTAAATTTGATATCAAAACACACCCTTTATGGCTTAGAATGAGCTTAGAATCAAGTAAAACGCTTAGTTGAGTCACATGAGAGTCAAAAGTTGTTTTTAGAGATATTATGCTTCTTTTGCATTATTTTGTATGGTTTCGATGACAATTGAAGATGGAAGTGAAGAAGGGAGGACCTAGACTCAAGAAAGAAGGAGAAAAAGGAAGAAAAGAAGAGTCAAAGTCACCGCTAAGCGCTATTTTCCAACGCTGAGTGCCATACTCGAGGGAGCAGCCACTGCCTCTCGCTCAAGCGATGTCGCTGAGCGTCCAAGCGATTTCGAGGCAAACCGCTGAGCGGTGAGATGGACCGCTGAGCGGTCAGGCGATTAGAGGGAAACCGCTGAGCGGTCAAATTAGGCTCTGAGCGGTGCAATGTTGGGCTTGGGCTTAAACTTTGTTACTTTTATGCGTTATAAATAGCCACAGTGCGACCTTCAGAGTAATCTTTTGGCAGGTGATAACGGTCTAAAAACTGTTATGTTCATGCTTGAATTTGATATTAAAACACACCCTTTGTAGCTTAAAATGAGCTTAGAATTAAGTAAAACTCTTAAGTTGTGTCACATGAGAGTCAAAAGGTGTTTATAGAGATATTATGCTTGTTTTGCATTGTTTTGCAGGGTTTTTGATGAGAATTGAAGATGGAAATGAAGTAGGAAGGTCATAGACTCAAGAATGAAGGAGAAAAAGGAAGAAAAGAAGAGTCTGTGAACCGCTCAAGCGTCAAATTCCAACGCTGAGCGTCCTAATTCGAGGAGAAGCTATTGTCTCGCGCCCAGGCGGTGACGCTCAGCGTCCAAAACGGGAAGAGGGAAACCGCTCAGCGGTCATTTGTGACGCCTGGGCGGTGGCGTGGATTGAGGCAAACCGTTGAGCGGCCAATTTTGGCGCCTGGGCGGATGTCTATTTTTATATTTTTGATTCTGAAATCTTTCTGTTATCTTTTTGGCTTATAGATAGCCTTAGTGCGAATCCAAATGTAATTCTTTTGGCAGAGAGAAACGTCCACATCAGCTCTACACAACTTGAAGGAGATTTCTTGGATGCTTAGGCTCCACTTTATCAAATCTAGGGTTTGCTTTTCCATTCTTCCATTATTTTGATCTAGATTCACCGTGATTATGGTGAACTAAAGCCTTTGTTGTTGGGGAACAATGTAATATTTTGAAACTCTCATATATCCAAATTCTTATTTACTTTATATGCTTGCATATGCTTGATTTATTAATTGTTGGGTTCTTTACATGTATTTAATGCTTTTACCGTTTAACTCATTCGGTAGATGTTGTTTGTATTTATTGATATAGGGACGTACAGTAATGTCATGAACTGGGAATAATTCCTTGATTATGCTAATATCTCCTAGGGATAGGGGTAGGACGATCAATTGTATTTTGCTTCCGTTTATAATGCATTATTAATTACTAGGGGAGGCTAGGGATAGCAAGCCGGTAATTAATAATAGGCTCTTTTCACCAAGGGATTGGGTTAAGGGTAGACCAAGAAAGTTTGCGTGGCAATATGATAAATAAGCAAAGTAAATAATGAGAGTAGATATATGAGGGTGGATAAGATGAAATTGTAAACCCCAACAACTCCATTCATCCATATTTTCTTTAAGCCAATTGAATCACTGCATTTGCATGTATACTTTTGTTTTGCATTTAACCATTCAAATTAATTTCTTTTCTCAAGTCTTAAGCGATTAGTTTACACGAAGGCTTAGGCCTTAAGAGTCCTTTAGGAAGAACGATATTGGGTTTACCGATTATATTACTTGATACGATCTGGTACATTTGCCAGGGTCTTAACAAGTTTTTGGCGCCGTTGTCGGGGACTCTTGGTTTAACTTTTTCTAGTACTGTAAATTGATTAAATTTGACTTGATTTTATGTTTGTTTTTATTTTTGTTCTAATAAATGTTTTCTAGGGTTTTGTGCCTAACGGGTTTGCTGGATGCAGTACGGACAAGAATTTGATTATATGGGCACTCAATTCTACCAAATTGATTTCAACAATTGGTGGGAACCTCATTCAATCATGGATCAAAGCCAATTTGGGCAAGCTGCCGAGCAACAAAATACTCCACTCAAGGAGAACATAAATTCTGATGACGAATTGCTTCAGCGGATCACAGGTATGAATATGTCATTCATCAGAAGTATTGAGGAGATGCGACAACGTGAGGAATTACGAGAACGTCAAAGACAACAATATCATCCTTCACTTGAAGAAGTAAAATGTCAAAGGCAACAATATTCTCTTACACTTGAAGAAAGAGAGAAGGAAGCTGAATAACGTTTTTGGCAGAAACAATCCTCTAAGCTAAGAGAAATGTTGGGGGAAGCTGAACAACGTCTTTGGCAGGAACTATCCTCTAAGCCAAGAGAAACGTGGGGGGAAGCTGAACAACATTTATGGAAAGAGGAACTCTCTATGCCAAGAAAAAGATTGGGAGAAGCTGAACAACATTGGCAGCAACCATCTCCATCAGAAAGCCATGAAGAGACATTCCAACAAGTAATGCAGAATATTATTTCCTTTTCAGAATGTGATGATGCAAGATGTAAAAGAAAGGAGATAGAATTGGGCCGCGTGACTGCATCTCTGAATGATTCTAGGGTTAGTACTGAAGTTAACCCTAGGGAGGAATGCCAAGCCATTATCTCTGAAAGTGATAATGTTGTTGATGAGGAAAAGATAAAAAGAGATGATGAGAAGATAGAGAAAAAGATAGAGATAAAAGAGGAAAAGATAGAAGAGAAAGAAACAGAAAGGTTGAGTGAGGGAGATAGAGATGATGATAAGGAAAAAGAAGTGGTTGAAAGAAAAGAAAAAAAGAGAAAAATGGTGAAAATAAAGAAAAAAATAAGAAAAAATAAAAAGAGAAAGTTGACAGAAAAGGGAAGTGAGAAAAAAGAGGAAGAAAGGAAAGAAGAAAAGATCATACGAAGAGCCCCTTCCTCATCAAAAGAAATATCATAGGAAAGAAAAGAAATTTATGTTCTTTATGGAGATCTTCAAGAAATTGGAGATCAAAGTTCCTATGATTGAAACATGGAAACAGGTGCTTGGTGTTCTTAATTTTCTGAAGAGATTCAGAAGGAAGATGAAAAAGAAAAGAATATCAAGCAAGTTGAGTATCAACACCTACTGATGGGTGTTTGAGCTTTACCGGGTCAAGCTAATGACGTTAAAAGAGCGCTTACTGGGAGGCACCCCAGTGATCCAAGAACAATATTTTTGTACTTTAAATTTTTAAATCTTGGTGATGTAAGTATGAATAATTTTTTAAATTTTTGTGTATTGGGTAGCTTCTACTGAGGGATGCTAAAACTTTTATGTATCTACTGAAGGATACAGGTAGGCACACCTACTAAAGGGTGTTGGAAGGAAAAGCACTTACTGATGAGTGCTAGGCAGGTTTGGTTCAGGCTCGTGACGTTAAACAAGTGCTACCTGGGAGGTAACCCAGTTGATTATATTTGTTTTTAAACTCTGTGTTAAGTGCATTGCATGATTGAATATTGCATCTGAGAGGGGAAAGGCATATAATTGAAAATTTGAAGGTTGAAATTGAGTGCTACAGGGTGGGATTGCTCAAAAAGCAAGCAAAGAAGAAGAGAAAATTTCCGCAAACCGCTAAGCGGTCCATTTGACCGCTGAGCGGTTGCGGCGTGTTTTGGGCTCGGACTTTCTTAAAGCTGAGCGGTTTTTGGTTATTTCACTTTCAAACTTCCTCTTTGCATTTCGCCTGAGCGGTCTCCCTAAGCCCTAACACTCTTTAAGAGCTTTTTAGAGAGATTTCCCCACTTTCTCATCACCCACTCACCAAAAATTCAATTTTCTACCGTTGTTTTGTTAAGGTTTGGGGTTTTTGGTTAAGGGTTTTGCATTGGAGAGGGCATTCATCATCAATTGGACAATTTTTGCAAGCATTCAAAGTCTCCACTCAAGTAAGTTGTGCAAGTTCATGTTTAGGGTTTCTATTTTGGGATTTGTTGATGAACATGCTTAGGAACATGATAAATTAGGGCTTTTGATTTCTATGCATAATTTGATGAAATAGGAACTGTTTGAACCGATTGAATTGCATGATTTTGGTCTGGATTAATGAAATTAACAATAGAGTGGAGATTAGGACAATTTAGGAAGTGTTTTTGAAAAACCCTAGCCACCGCCGCTGAGCGGTCTATTTTGACGCTGAGCGGTGGCGCAACTAGTGGCAAACCGCTGAGCGGTCTCCCTGGACGCTGAGCGGTCTACAGTGAATTTTGCCTGAATGCTTGATTTTTTATGAAGGGATGCTGAGGGGCCCTGTTTTGCCCTCAGTGTTAGCCTGTGCTTAGTTTGGAAATTGTTTGATGATGTGCTAACCTCTAATGATGTTTCTGTGAATGTTATTTGATTTATTCTATGTAGGAATGTCTACCTCAAAAAGAGTGAGAACCATGGGCAACAAGAGAAAGTAGCCAGAAAGACCAAGGAGATTTTATTCTCCCAGGTCTCTCTCCAAAAAGCATGAGGAGTATTATGCTACTGTCCAGGAGAGGCGTTTGCTGATGGAGAGGAAGGCCATGTACATCCCTGACCTAGCTCCAGAGTTTGGACTGGAGATAGAGAGGCAAGGCTAGGAGAGATTGACTACATACCCTGCACCAGCTAGTATTGAGTTGGTGAAGGAATTTTATGCTAACGCCATGCCCAGAGGAGGAGTATCAGCAGGGAGATACATGAGCTTTGTGAGGGGGCAGTTGATCAGATACGACCCCAACACCATCAACACCTTCTTGGAGATTGAGTGGCCAGGAGAGCAGTGTAGGTATGCTGCTATTTTAGGGGAGCACAGGGATTACGCAAACATCGAGAGGGTGATGTGTATCTCTGGGAGACATTTTCAGAGGAACCCTAATGGAGCGTCAGTCAACATCCTTAGGGCAGATTTGGCTCCCCTAGCCAAGTACTGGATGGCATTTACTCATGCCAACACACGACCATGCTCCCATGTGATAATGGTTTCAAAACCGTTATTTTCATGCATAAATTTGATATTAAAACACACCCTTTGTAGCTTAAAATGAGCTTAGAATCAAGTAAAACTCTTAAGTTGTGTCACATGAGAGTCAAAAGTTGTGTTCAGAGATATTATGCTTGTTTTGCATTGTTTTGTAGGGTTTTTGATGAGAATTGAAAATGGCAATGAAGTAGGAAGGTCATAGACTCAAGAATGAAGGAGAAAAAGGAAGAAAAGAAGAGTTTGTGAACTGCTCAAGCAGTAAATTCCACCGATGAGCGTTCTAATTCGAGGAAAAGCTATTGTCTGGCGCCTTGGCGGTGACGCTGAGCGTCCAGAACGACAAGAGGCAAATCGCACAGCGGTCATCTGTGATGCCTGGGCGGTGGCGTGGATTGAGGCAAACCGCTGAGCGGCCAACTTTGATAAATAAGCGAAGTAAATAAGAAGAGTAGATATATGATGGTGGATAAGATGAAATTATAAACCCCAACAGCCTCATTCATTCGTAGTTTCTTTTAGCCATTTAAATTCTTGCATTTCCATGTTTATTTCTGTTTTGCATTCAAACCACTTAAACTAATTTTATTTTCTCAAGTCTAAAAACAATTTGTTTACACGAAAGATGAGGCCTTAAGAGTCATTTGGGAAGAACGATATTGGGATTACCAATTTTTATTACTTGATATGATCTGGTACACTTTCCAGGGGATTAACATGTTTTTGGCGCCGTTGCCAGGGACTCTTGGTTTAACTTTTTCTAGTAGTGTAAACTGATTAACTTCGACTTGATTTGTTTTGTTTCTTTTTATTTCTAGGATTTTGTGCCTAATGTTTACAGGATGCAGTATGTACAAGAATTTGGTTCTATTGGAACTCAATTCTATCAAAATAATTTCAACTACTGGTGGGAACCTCAGTCAAGCATGGATCAAAGTTGAAATGGAGAAGCAGGAGATCCACATCAATAATTACTATTTGGGCAACAGGTGTATGCTTTGAAAGAGCAAATCAACAAAGTGGACGAGACATTGGAACGACTTATCCAAATTACTCTCTCCTCTACAGAAGAGAATGAAGCAAGGAATAAAAGGTTGGTGATACAAATTCGTCAATCCAATGAAATATTGAATTCTAGGGTTAATATTATGGTTAACCCTAGGGAGGAATGCCAGGCCACTAGTTTTGAAAGTGATAATGTTGATGAAGAGATAGAAGAGGAAAAGATAGAAGAATAGAAACATAAAAGGTTGTTGAGGAGGAAAGGATAGAGAAAAATGAGAAAAAAATAGAGAAGGAGAAGATAGAAATAGAAAGGTTGAGTGAGGGAGATAGAGAGGTTGATAAGGAAAATGAAGTAGTTGAAAGAAAAGAAAAAAAGAGAAAAATGGTGAAAAGAAAGAAAAAAAAAGAAAAGAGAAAAAGAGAAAGTTGAAGGGAAAGATTGAGAAAAAGAGGAAGAGAGGAAAGAAGAAAAGATCATATGAAAAACCCCTTCCTCATCAAAAGAAATATCATAGGAGGAAAAAGAAAGTGAAGTGCTTTATGGAGATCTTCAAGAGATTGGAGATCAAAGTTCCTATGATTGAAACATGGAAACATGTGCTTGGTGTTCTCAACTTTATGAAGGAATTCAGCAAGAAGAAGAAAAAGAAAAAAATATCAAGTAAGGGGGTTATCAACACCTATTGATGGGTGGGGATCATCCTAGTTGTCGTAATATATTTTATGTAAATTAGTTGGATATTTAAATAATTTTGGGTAGCATCTACTGAGGGATGCTAATTTTTATGTATCCACTGAAGGATACAGGAAGGTACACCTACTGATAGGTGTTGGTAATAATCGCACTTAATAATAAGTGCTAAACAGGTTTGGGTCAGGCTCGTGACGTTAAACAAGCGCTATCTGGGAGGTAACCCAGTTGATTATTTGTTTTTTTTTAAACTCTGTCTTAAGGTAATTATATGTTTGCATGTGCATCAAAGAGGGGAAAGGCATGAAATTGAAAAATTGAAGGTTAAAATCAGGTGCAAAAGGGTGGAATCACGCAAAAGTAAGCAAAGAAGAGAGAGAAAAAAAATTTTTGCCCACCGCTGAGCGGTGGCGGCGGAGACTTTGCTTGGGCTTTTAAAAGCTCAGCGTTTTTGGGGTTTTGCATTTTCGAAAACTCTCTTTGAAGCTCGCCCAAGCGTTCTCTATGAACCCTAGCACCCAATTTCACTTTCAAAGGTTTTCCAAAGGGATTTCCCCACTTTTTCTCATCACCCACTCACAAAAATCTCACTTTTCTATCATTGTTTTGTCAAAGTTTGGGGTTTTTGTTGAGGGATCGTACACTTAAGAGGCATTCGTCATCAATTAAAAGGAAGTTAGCAAGCATTTAGTTTCTCCATTCAAGTAAGTTGTGCAATTTCATTCTTAGGGTCTCTAAATTTGAACTTTGATAAAGAACATGCTTAGGAAAATGAGAAAGTAGGGATTTTGATTTCTATGCATGATTTGATGAAATAAGAACTGTTTAAACCGATTGAACTGCATGACTTTGGTCTGGATTGATGAAATTAGTGTTAGAGTGGAGATTAGGACAATTTAGGAAGAGCTTTTAAAAAAAACCCTAGTCGCCACCGCCTGAGCAGTCTGCTTTGACGTTGAGCGGTGCCTCGTTCAGGAAGCAAACCGCCTGAGCGGTCTTCTTGGACCCCTGGGCAATGTGTACAGAATTGTGCCTAATTGTTTGATTTGAAATGCTTTGTTGTTGAGAGGCCCTGTTTTCCCTTGGACTTAGATTATGGGAAGTTTGAGAAATCAATTGATTATGTACTAACCTCTAATGATGTTCCTGTAAATGTTATTTGGATTATTTGATACAGGAATGTCTACCTCAAAGACAGTGAAAACCATGGGCAACAAGAGGAAGGAGCCAGAGACACCAAGGAGATTTTACTCTCCTAGGTTTCTCTCCAAAAAGCATGAGGAACATTATGCTACTATCCAGGAAAGGCGTTTACTGATGGAGAGGAAGGCCATGTACATTCCTGATTTAGCTCCTAAGTTTCAACTAGAGATTGAGAGGCAAGGCTGGGAGAGATTGACTACTTATCCTGCACCAGCTAGCGTTGAACTGGTGAAGGAATTTTACACCAATGCCTTACCTACAGGAGGAGTATCTGCTCGAAGATACATGAGCTATGTGAGGGGGCAGTTAGTCAGATATGACCCTGACACCATCAACACTTTCCTGGGGACTGAGTGACTAGGAGAGTAGTACAACTTTGCTGCTATTTTAGGGGAGTACAAGGATTATGAAGAACTTGAGAGATTAATGTGTATCCCTGGGAGACATTTTCAGAGAAACCCTAATGGAGCACTAGTCAATATACTTAGGGCAGATTTAGCTCCCCTAGCAAAATACTAGATGGCATTTACTCATGCTAACATACAACCATGCTCCCATGTCTCCGATATCACGATGAATCGAATTCTTATCATCTATTGCATGCTGAGGCAAATGGATGTTAATGTTGGAAAGATTATCGCTGACGAGATTCAGAGTTGTGCTACCACTGTGAGTAACAGGACACCATTGGGACATCCGTCCCTGATTACATACTTGTGCCAGCAGGCGGGAGTGGACACTGCAGTTCCACCCTATGAGAGGCCGAGGAGGGCAATTGATGCCTCCTATTATCGTCAGTATTGCGGAGGTGACGAGCCAGCCAGAGCAGTTCCTAGGAGACGTCCTAGGAGAGCAACGGCACAGCATGCTGAGCCTTTACAGATGAGGGACATGTATATGTCCATAATGGAGGCGAGGATGGAGTCTCTCCGTAGAGGGCAGGTGGCCACTGCTGAGATGATTATAGGACTATATGATCAGCCACCAGTGCATAGGTGGACTATGGATGAATTCCATAGTACGATGGCTTGGCCTCAGGAGCAGGTACAGGGTAGTGGATCTGAACCAGCTGGTGCATCAGGCAGAGATGATGATGATAATGAGAACTTTGAGGATGCACAGGATGAGGAGGAGTATGACTCAGACGAGGACTTGCGTTGAGAGCATTTACTGATGAATGTTATCTACACTGGAACAGGATTTTCTATCTTTGGTTTTTGAACTTATTTGTTTCTGTTAAGTAGTGTAGGATTGCTAAACTTGGCTTGTACATTGCTTCTGATGATGGTTTGACATATAAAATGCATGATGAGTTATTTGAAGATGATTGAATGTGGATGATGGTTGAGACTGTTTTGCATGTTGATATCCAGGTGAATGGTTCACTAATTATATGAACAGATGTGTAGTGATTTATGATTGTGATTGTGATGCTAAATAGGATGAATGAATGATGTGTGAGAAAGCATGTTGTGTGAGGTCTTGAGCTCCAGAGTTTTTACTCATATATGTATTGTTCACAGGGAATGGAAAGGAGCACGGAGAGAAGATTGGAGGCGTTGGAGATTACGATGGAGGGGATGAAGGCTGAGTCCGCCGCCGTACGAAGGGAACTGCACCAATTAATGCGGATAGTGGGGGCGTAGACTAACAACCATGACGGAAGCTCTGATGGGAGTCAAAATGCAGTGAATGATATTCCGGGGAGGCGCAACGAGGTAAACGGGCGGCGAACATCAGGGGATGCAAAAGAATGGGAGAAAGAAGGTGGCATTACCCACGTTCGAAGGGTTGGATCCATACAGTTGGATCAATAGGGCAGAAATATTCTTCGATATGCAGAAAGTGGCGGCGGAGGAAGAGAAGCTCGAACTCGCGTACATAAGAATGGAGGGGATTGCTGGCTATTAGATCAAAGCCTGGAAGGAGAAAACCAAGAATCGTTCTTGGGATGGGTTGAAGGAAGCTTTGATAATAAGGTTTGGAACTGTCGTTGAGCGGTTGACGGCATTCAAACGGAAGGGGACGGTGGACGAGTCTGTACGCGTCCTCAAGATTTTGGAGGGTCGAACGAAGAAGGTGGCGGATGAGCAGCTGTTGGTAGAGAATTAGAGCGGGTTGAAAGATACCGAGCGGTCAGAGGATGAAGAGGCGGAGACGGAGGAAGTTGAGGCAAAAATAGATCGGAAGCAGAGGGAGAGGTCCGCTCTATCGGCTGAAGGCTTCACTCAAGCACGAATGATGAAGCCAAACGGTTTGATTGGGGGCCGAACGGGTATGATTTTGACCGAAAGTGGAACGCGTCACAATTTCATAAACAAGGGACTGGAAGAAAAACACGGTTTAGCCATGGAGAATACCCAACCTTACCAGGGGAGCTTGGGGGTTGAGTAGAGGAAGAAAACCAACACAGCCCGCACGGTTGAAGATAGCCTGAAGGAACCGTACGATAGATCTGGTGTTGCCCAGCGGTCTGAGCTAAAGCACAATATCCCAGGTGAGGTTGTCGAGCGGTCCGACACAGAATTGAGCCAAAAAGTGATGAAGCTGCATGGGTGGACCGATCGGTTTTCACCACTGTAGGATGATATCGAATGGTGTTGACCATTATAGGAAGAAACCGATCAGTATTAACTAAAGTGGGATGAAGCTGAACGATATTGGGTGCGATAGGAAAGGAAGAGGAAGAATGGAAGATAGTGGAGGAGGAGTTGCAACTCCTAAACCTCCATACTTGAAGTGGTGGGCAATTGCCAGTGGATTCTCTTCAGATGATAACAAGATGATGAAGAGGAGCCAAGATACCAAACTATTTGGTACTAATGAGTCGATATTTTCTTGACTGCATTTAGTTTATTGTGCTAGAATTAATCAAGGAATTGTGCTTGTCCGGTATTTTCCCGTTTCTGCTAATTGTGCTTAATTTGACCGAAAATTCTAATTTTAATTAATTTGAATTTTTTGAGCTAATTATTTGCATTATTATTTTCAGGGAAAATTTTGGAAATACAATTTGGGACATTTGGAGTGCTATCAAATAAATTCAAGACTCTCTACATGGACATTTTAAAATTAATTATAGTGTAATTTAGTTGTTTAAAACTTTTTGGACAAACTTTAGTATGTTGGGCCTTTTGATAAAAGATGTTGGACCCAATAGTAGATTAGGTTTAGCACTTTTTATTATTTTATTTTTATATTTTTTATTTTGTTAAAAAGAAAAAGAAAGATAGAGGGACGGTGCCCTAATTTTGGAGGCCGCACACTTTTATTTTTTTGGAGGAGGGCACTCGGCCGGAACACTTTGCACCAGCCGTCACTTGCTTCATCTAGGTTTTGGAACGTGATTTTTTTTTATGGAACTCTCTTGGAACATGTTCATTGTTGACACTGGTTGAATTTTAGAAGTAGCACAATGTTATTTCTTTTCTTTTCTTTGATAAAAAGCTTTGCATTTTCTTCCTTCATGTTAAGCACGGTGGTGATTCATTGAAAGCAGAAAGCAACAAAATTTTATTTGGCGTTTAGTAGGAGCAGTGTTGTTCCATTTTCTAGAAGAGCACATACACTCATTTGCATTTTGGAAGCTGGAGCTGTCACGGCCTGGGGTGCAGCACGCTATTACAACTTTGATTTTTCAGAAACACATTGCTTTCATCTCGGTAGGGATTCACATGGGTTGATGATAAAATTCTTGAGCACCATTTTAATATATTTTATTTAGAAAAGTAGGAGCTGTTTTGTTAATTGGAAGAGCAAATTCGGTGATTAATTGGAGAGGTGGTGCACATAGGATGGCTGCTTTAGGAGAGCAACGTTTTAGGATAAAGTTATTTGCTTTTGAAAAAAGTTGGTGCTAATTCAACTTTGTTGGGTAGAAGAGACGTGTTCCATTTTTCTTTCTACTGCAGCCCTGAAGCATCTCTCGGTCAAAGGGCAGTATTTCATTGGAAAGAGCCCGCAGGAACAAAGATTTATTTAATTTATAATTGGATTCAAGTTGGTGTGCAGGGACCTGTTACCGTCACTCATATTTGAAGATAAGGAATTTCGTTCCTTGCTTGGAGAAAGCATTGTCACGTGTTAAACCCCTGACAAGTGTACCAGATCGTATCAAGTAATAATAATTGGTAATCCCAATATCGTTCTTCCCAAAGCACTATTAAGGCCTCATCTTTCGTGTAAACTAATTGTTTTAGACTTGAGAAAAGAAAATTAATTTTAAGTGGTTTGAATGCAAAACAGAACTAAACACGCAAATGCAAGAATTCAATTGACTTAGAGAAAATATGAATTAATGGAGTTGTTGGGGTTTACAATTTCATCTTATCCACCCTCACATATCTACTCTCCTTATTTACTTTGCATATTTATCATATTGCCATGCAAACTTTCTTGGTCTACCCTTAACCCAATCCCTTGGTGAAAAGAGCCTATTACTAATTACGGCTTGCTATCCCTAGCCTCCCCTAGTAATTAATAATGCATGATAAGCGGACGCAAAATACAATTGATCGTCCTACCCCTATCCCTAGGAGGTATTAACATAATCAAGGAATTCTCCCCAGTTCATGACATTACTATACGTCCCCGTATCAATAAAGACAAACAACATCTACCCAATGAGTTAAACGGTAAAAGCATTAAATACAGCTAAAGAACCCAACAATTGATAAATCAAGCATATGCAAGCATATAAAGTAAACAAGAATTTCAATATATGAGAGTTTCAAAAGATTAAATTGTTCCCCAACAACAAAGGGTTTAGTTCACCATAGTATTGGTGAAACTAGATGGAATAAATGGAAGAATGGAAAAACCAAACCCTAGATTTGATAAAGTGGAGCCAAAGCATCCAAGAAATCTCCTCCAAAGGTGTAAAGCTACTATGGACGTTTTTCTCTGCCAAAAGAATTACATTTGGATTCGCACTAAGGCTATATATAAGCCAAAAAGATAATAGAAAGATTTCAGAATCTAAAATATAAAAACAGACAACTGCCTAGGTGCCAAAAGTGTTTTGTGATTAGTGAACTGTTTCTCTTGGTTTGAGATAAGCGACTGGACGTAGGATTGTTAAGATTCGAACCAGTATAAAAATCATTTGTGCAAATTTCTCTCAACCTTACTCTTTTATTTATATTTATTATTTGCATAGTAAGATAAATAGAGAAGAAATTAAAAGGCACACGTTTGAATTAAAAACCCTCTTGGTTTGTTATTCCACGCTAACAATTCCGCTACAGCAATTCTAACAATTGGTATCAGAGCTCGCTTTGATAGTCATTCAAATGGCAGGATCATATCAAACCTTTGCAGATGGTGCCTCTATCAATAGACCACCTTTATTCACAGGTGAAAACTATGCATTCTGGAAGGTTAGAATGCAAATTTTTATTGAGTCTATTGATTGTGAGATTTGGGATGTTATTGCATCTGGTTCCCCTATTCCTACTAACGATTCGTAGGAACCAAAGCCCCGTGATAAGTGGATTACTGAAGAGAAGAAAAGAATTCAAAATGATGTGAAAGCCTGGAACATAATTGCATCTGCTCTAACTGTTGATGAGTTTTACAGGGTCTCTGTTTGTAAAACCGCTCAAGAAATGTGGGAAATACTGAGAGTGACTCACGAAGGAACAGATGACGTAAAAAGGGCGAGAAAGAACACCTTGATCCAAGAGTACGAGATGTTCAGCACGAAGCAAGGAGAAACAATCTCTGATGTTCAGAAACGCTTCACCAACATTGTCAACCATCTCATTGGACTAGGTAAATCATTTGAAAATGATGAGCTAAATATTAAAATTTTGAAATCTTTAGACAAGTTGTGGCAATCGAAAGTGACTGCAATTTCTGAGTCACAAAATCTCAACACAATGACTATGGCAGCATTATTCGGAAAGTTGAGAGAGCATGAACTTGATCTTGGAAGACTAGATGAAGAAGAAGCCAAAGCAAAAACAAAGAAAAAGAGTCTAGCCTTAAAATCTTAGGTAGAAAAGAACAAAAGCAAAATAGAAGATGAAGACTCAGAAGATGAAGAAAATTTGAGACTTATGATAAAAAGGCTCAACAAGTTGAAATCAAAAGACAAAGGAAGATTCAAAGTCGAAAAGAAAGAAAATCAAGAATCCTCCTCAAAATATAGATGTTATGGTTGCGGAGAAAGGGGGCACTTAAAAGCGGACTGCCCAAATCAAAAGAAGAGTGAAGAAATAAAAGAAAAGAAGTTCTTCAAGAAAAAGAAAGCCTACATCGCATGGGACGATGATAGTGAAACAATTTCTGATTTGAGCGAATCTGATGAAGAGGCAAATATCTGTTTAGTGGCAGAAGACGACGCTGGAAGTCAAGTAAGTAACTTTAGCGATTCTGAGAATTATAGTCAATTTAGTGAAAGTGAATTACATGAAACTTATGCTGCTTTAATAGTTGAATCAGAAAAATTAGATAAAGCTCATAAGAAATTGAAAAAGGATTTCTAAAATTTAAAATTAAATTTTGAAAATATTTCTGAAGAATATAAAAATTTAAATTTAAGTTTTGAAAATATTTCTAAAGAATATAAAAATTTAAATTTAAGTTTTGAAAATATTTCTGAAGAAAATAAAAATTTAAAATCAAATTTTGAAAATATTCTTGAAGAGAATAACAATTTGAAAAATAAAGTTTTATTTTTTGACAAGGGTAAATATTGGCATGAGTGAATGCCATCCAGTATTTTGCTAAAGGCGTCAAATCTGCCCTTTTTATGTTGACGGGCAATCCATTAGGGTTATTCTGAAAATGCCTTCCAGGAAGGCACATAACCCTCTCAATATCTGCTATATCTCTGAACCCCCCAACAAGTGTTGCATACTGACATTGTTCACCTGGCCATTCAGTGCCTAAAAAGCTATTAATAGTGTCAGGGTCATACCTGATGATCTGTCCCTTCACATAACTCATATATCTCCCAACATCAACTCCTCCTCTAGGTAAAGCATTGGTATAAAATTCCTTTACTAATTCAATGCTGACCGGTGCAGGATATGTGGCCAACCTCTCCCAATCTCTCCTCATGATTTCTGCTCCAAATTCAGGAGCCAAATTTGGGATAAAAGCGGCCTTCCTCTCCATCAATAATCTCCTTTCCTACACAGTCACAAAATGTTCCTCATGTTTTCTTGGAGAGGAACCTAGAAGAATAGAATCTTCTTTGCCTTTTTGGTTCATTCCTTTTGTTCCCAAGAGTTTTCACCCTTCTTGATGATGAAGACATTCCTACATAAAGTTCAAAATACCACAAAAATTCATCATTATAGATTAGTATATTATCAATTAAATTCCAAACCAATCACATTCCAACACTAAGAGAAAAACAGGGCTCATCAGTGTCCCTACATCAAAAATCAAGCATCCAACAAAATCTGCAACAAACCGCCCAGGCGCCACAACCGACCGCTCAGCGGTTTGCCTCCACCGCTCAGCGTTAAAGAAGACGCTCAGCGGTGGTGACTAGGGATTCTTAAAACCCTTTTTCAAATCGCCCTATTCTCCATTCTAACACTAATTTCATCAATCCAGACCAAAGTCATGCAGTTCAATCGGTTCAAACAGTTCCTATTTCATCAAATCATGCATAGAAATCAAAAGCCCTAATTTATCATGTTCCTAAGCATGTTCTTTATCAAAGTTCAAATTTAGAAACCCTAAGAATGAAATTGCACAACTTACTTGAATGGAGAAACTAAATGCTTGCTAACTTCCTTTTAATTGATGATGAATGCCTCTTAAGTGTACGATCCCTCAACAAAAACCCCAAACTTTAACAAGACAATGATAGAAAAGTGAGATTTTGTGAGTGGGTGATGAGAAAAAGTGGGGAAATCCCTTTAGAAAACCTTTGAAAGTGAAAGTTGGGTGCTAGGGTTCACAGAGAACGCTTGGGCAAGCTTCAAAGAGAGTTTTCAAAAGTGCAGAACCCCAAAAACACGGAGCTTTTAAAAGCCCAAGCGAAGTCTGCGCCGCCACCGCTCAACGGTAAAATGCACCGCTCAGCGGTGGCCAGTAATTTTACCCCTCTCTTCTTTGCTTGCTTTTTTCATGATTCAACCATTTTGCACCTTATTTTAACCTTTAATTTTTCAATTTCATGCCTGTCCCCTCTCAGATGCACATGCAAACATATAATTACCTTAAGACAGAGTTTAATAACAAATAATCAACTGAGTTGCCTCCCAGGTAGCGCTTGTTTAACGACACGAGCCTGACCCAAACCTGTTTAGCACTTATCAGTAAATGCAAATCCTTCCAACACCCATCAGTAGGTGTACCTTCGTGTATCCTTCAGTAGATACATAAAATTTAGCATCCCTCAGTAGATGCTACCCAAAAATTGTTCAAAAATACCAATATTTACAAGTCCAAGTAAAAGAAAATTAATGTACAACAATCACTGGGGTGCCTCCTAGTAAGCGCTCTTTTAACGTCATTAGCTTGACCCGGTAGAGTTCAAACACCCATCAGTAGGTTTTGATACTCCCTTTGCTTGATATTCTTTTCTTCTTCTTCTTACTGCTGAATTTCTTCATAAAGTTGAGAACACCAAGCACTTGTTTCCATGTTTCAATCATAGGAACTTTGATCTCGAATCTCGTGAAGATCTCCATAAAGCACTTCACTTTATTTTTACTCCTATGATATTTCTTTTGAGGAAGGAGTTTTTCATATGATCTTTTCTTCTTTCCTCTCTTCCTCTCTTTCTCAATATTTCCCCTCAACTTTCTCTTTTTCTCTTTTCTTCTTTTTTTCTTTCTTTTCACCATTTTTCTCTTTTTTTCTTTTCTTTCAACTACTTCTTTTTCCTTATCATCATCTCTATCGCCCTCACTCAACCTTCTTGTTTCTATCTTCTCCTTCTCAATTTTTTCCTCATTTTTCCCTATCCTTCCCTCCTCAACAACCTTTTCTATTTCTATTTCTTCTATCTTTTCCTCTTTTATCTCTATCTTTTTCTCTATCTTCTCATCACCTCTTTTTATCTTCTCCTCATCAACAACATTATCACTTTCAAAACTAGTGGCCTGATATTCCTCTCTAGGGTTAACCTCAGTATTAACCCTAGAATTCAATTTTTCATTGGAATGACGAATCTGTATCTCCAACCTTTTATTGCTTGCTTCATTCTCTTATGTAGATGATAGAGTAATTCGGATAAGTCGTTCCATTGCTTGCTTCATTCTCTTCTATAGATGATAGAGTAATTCTGATAAGTCATTCCAATGCCTCGTCCACTTTGTTGATTTGCTCTTTCAAAGCAGACATTTGTTGCCCTCATATTAATTGTGGATGTGGATCTCCTGCTTCTCCATTCCAACTTTGATCTATGCTTGAGTGAGGTTCCCACCAATAGTTGAAATTATTTTGATAGAATTGAGTGCCCAAAGAACCAAATTCTTGTAAATACTGCATCCTGCAAACATTAGGCACAAAACCCTAGAAATAAAAATAAACAAAACAAATCAAGTCAAAGTTAATCAGTTTACACTACTTGAAAAAGTTAAACCAAGAGTCCCCGACAACGGCGCCAAAAACTTGTTAAACCCTTGGCAAGTGTACCAGATCGTATCAAGTAATAATAATTGGTAATCCCAATATCGTTCTTCCCAGAGGACTCTTAAGGCCTCATCTTTTGTGTAAACAAATTGTTTAAGACTTGAGTAAAAGAGAATTAGTTTAAATGGTTTGAATGCAAAACAGAAATAAACACGCAAATGCAAGAATTCAATTGGCTAAAAGAAACTATGAATGAATGAGGTTGTTAGGGGTTACAATTTCATCTTATCCACCCTCATATATCTACTCTTCTTATTTACTTTGCTTATTTATCAAATTGCGATGCAAACTTTCTTGGTCTACCCTTAACCCAATCCCTTGGTAAAAAGAGCCTATCACTAATTACCAGCTTGCTATCCCTAGCCTCCCCTAGTAATTAATAATGCATGATAAGCGAAAGCAAAATACAATTGATCGTCCTACCCCTATCCCTAGGCGGTATAAACATAATCAAGGAACTCTCCCCATTTCATGACATTACTGTACGTCCCCGTATCAATAAAGACAAACAACATCTACCAAATGACTTAAACGGTAAAAGCATTAAATACAGGTAAAGAACCCAACAATTGATAAATCAAGCATATGCAAGCATATAAAGTAAACAAGAATTTCAATATATGAGAGTTTCCCAACAACAAAAGAGTTTAGTTCACCATAGTCATGGCGAAACTAGATGAAATAAATGGAAGAATGGAAAAACAAAACCTAGATTTGATAAATTGGAGCCAAAGCATCTAAGAAATCTCCTCCAAAGGTGTAAAGCTACTGTGGACGTTGTTCTCTGCCAAAAGAATTACATTTGGATTCACACTAAGGCTATATATAAGCCAAAAAGATAACAGAAAGATTTCAGAATCCAAAAAATAAAAACAGACAACCGCCCGAGCGTCAAAATGGGCCGCTTAGCGGTTTTGCCTCAACACTCGCCACCGCCCGGGCGTCTAAAATGACCGCTGAGCGGTTTTCCTCTAGTCGTTCACAGACTCCTCTTTTCTTCCTTTTTCTCCTTCATTCTTGAGTCTATGACCTTCCTACTTCATTGTCATCTTCAATTTTCATCAAAAACCCTGCAAAACAAGCATAATATCTCTAAAAACAACTTTTGACTCTCATGTGACACAACTTAAGAGTTTTACTTGATTTTAAGCACATTTTAAGCTACAAAGGGTGTGATTTAATATCAAATTTATGCATGAAAATAACGGTTTTGAGACCATTATCACTGGTCAGACCTTGGAGCCTTCCAAGTCCCATATCTCTTGAAACTCTTCACCAAACTCATTCCAAAAACTATATAAGTAACCCTAGGGGGTCTCCATTGTACTTACCTTTGAATGAATAAAATTTCAAGAGTGAATTGCAATCTTGCTTTTCTTCTTAGAGATAGTGATCTGTCTCTTAGTCCATTTTAAGGATCTTATCTTGAGCAAATCAAGTGGCAATCCAATTCCTGGCACTTATCTTGGAATCCTTTTCAAGCAGCGTGTCTACAACACATAAGTTTCCCTTCTTTTTTCCTTTGTCCATTGATGGGTGTCTTACCCCTTGCAAATTTAATGTCCATAAAGAATACAGTATAGTACTAGGAAGTGACTCCTAGGTCGTCTCTCAAGGACCAAACTGTGGTTCAGGAATTAGGTCAAACACGAAGTGGGTGGGGGGTTGTGAAAGGTTTTGTGACTGTGGACGAATTAAATTAAAACACGGATGCAAACAGAAATGTAAAAAGAATGTGGAAACGGTTGGTCATTAACTCAATTACTATTCTTCCAATCACAGATTAACGACAAGTACACACTACTCTAATCCAAATCCGACACGAATCACCCAACTAAGCGCAGGCTAATTCGGTCTTCAGAATTGCAAACTAAGCGAATGCAATGCACAAATCTAATCAATTATCCACCATGCAGTCTAATCAACTAAGCGAAGATTAAACACCGATTAGGCAACAAGCGTATACCTAATCGCAGGCACTCAACAGATTAAATATTGAGCTAAATCAAAGCAGCACTATGACAGTTAAAGAGCAAGAGTCTCATGAATAAACTACTCTAGCCTCTAATCCAACACAGCTAACCGACTAAGCGAAGGTTAATCATGTTATCATAATCACGAACTAAGTGAACGCAATACACCTATTTCATCCAATGTGTTCTATACAAATCGATCAACTAAGCGAAGATACAATCAGCAATTGGGCAACTAAGTGTATACCCATTGCAAGAACACAATCAAATTTCACAGAATGCCAGGCAGAGTAGAATAAACACAAGAACAGTCCAATAAATCTAAAGGAAGCACAATAATTTTATTAATAACCAACCAACTAACCTAAGCTAGCATCGCAATGAAATTAACACAATCGAACAGGATAGATGACATGGTGAACGAAAAATAGACCAAACATAAAAGACAATATAGTAAACGGGAAAAGTAAACTAAACAATGCAAAGGATAAATATTCAAACACAATTAAAACTATTAAAATGCAACACTAAATTAGGAAGATGAAAAACAACTCAAAATACAATGTAAAATATTTAAAAGCAAAAGAAATAAGTAAACATAAAAAAAATAAAGGTGTGCGGCTGCTTGCTTCTCTCCAAGAGTTTACAAATCCATCTTGTTTCATTTCTCCAATTGAAATTCCAATCCTTGCTCTAGCATCGTTCAGCGTGCACAACCCCAAGAAAAAATATTCTAATCTTACCTCATGAAGCACCGTAACAAGCATTCAAAAAGAAAAGAAAATGAATTGAAAATCACCGTGGTGCTTCAAGCCAGCTGTGTGCTTCCTTAAATGAAACTTCAATCAAAAGTTGTATGAAACAAATTGAAAGCAGCGTATTCAATGTTCACACTTTTCTAAGTTAAATAAAATGCAATGTGCTCATAGAAATGAATGTCCGCTCCAACTAAATTAAAATGCACTTTTCATTCAAAGATAGCTTCATAAATGAGTGCAGCGGCTGGTGCCCATTCTTCATTCAAAAAAAAAAGACATTCAAAATAGATCACACTTAATCTTTTGCACTCCTGGGCAAAATCAAGACGCGAATCAGGGAATAGTTCAACGGACATCAGGGAATTGACACAGACTCATCACACAGAAACAAAGACTAGCGAGGACAGAAATAGAACTACACAGTCCTCAAGAGATCTGGACATGGAAAAAGCAGTAAACAATATCGAACACAGAATCAAGGAAAACAGATACTCATGAAGTCATCCAAGCAATTCAAGACATGGTAAAATGATCAATCAGTTCAAGAAGTGAAACAAAAAAAATGACAGAACCTCACAGATGCACACTATCAGTGTTTCTCTCAAGTGTCTAGGGTAAACAATGTCAACTCAATGCCCTCAGGAAAGCAAACACAAACAGACTTGGCAAGTCTCTAATATCAACAGTCAAACACATATGCATGTTCAAATCAAAAGGTCTTTTGTGGATGCAATGGGGTCAAGGAAAAGGGAGGATAAATATGGATGAGAAGCTACAAACCAAGGGAAATAGAGGAGCAATGGGGAACAAGTGTAAACACAGTATACTCACACCCAAAACCTCTAATTCTATCCTCTTCTTGACTCCTTTATTCACAATTTTTTTCTCATTTTTCTGTATTTTTTTTTTCTTTTTTTTTTCACCTTGTCTCTTCTCTATTCTCTCTATTTAGGACACAACTCCAAGAGACAAGATACACAACATATTTACAAAAACAAAACAAGAAGAGGAATCAACTAGCCAATTCATCTGAATCCCCAAGGAGACAACACTTATTCCTAAAACAATTCCAAAGCTCCAAAATTCCCTAAGGTTAAGGTAATCATGGTTTTTCACTTAGGGCTAGTGTATGAGTTTCAAAAAAAAGAAATGGGGAAAGTATAGGCTCAAAAGGGGTTATCAAGGGATTAAAACAAGGTAGGCTCATCTCGCTAGAGAGGCTCAAGAACAAAACTGCCTTTATCACTTTCAAACATGCATATCAATCAAGAATCATCAACAAGAGTCAAGCCAAGACATATGTGCAAGCAATCAAGAGACATATCACACAAGAAAGAACATAAAGTGGCTCAAATCTCACACAGGGTAATTTCTGTCACAATCAAATCAACTCTCTCAAACATCATAATCATCCTCCAAAGCAAAGAAAAGCAAAGGATTCAAAAAAATCAGAGTATCAATGAAGTGAAAGACACATCTACAACCTAAACAAAGTCCAAAAATCAAGAGAAACATGCAAAACTGTACACAAGACACAACAAAAACTACCTAGAAAACAAAAAAATTTAACCCAGAAAACATAAACTAACAACGAAAAATCAGAATCTACCCCAATAGACCACACTTAAACTACACATTGTCCTCAGTGTGTCACAATCATCAGATCAGAATATAAGAATAGTCAACAGATCCTGGAGAAGTGCAATAAAAGTGGGAAAGGGAGGACATGGGAGAAGGAAACTCCCCTGGTCATGGTGGCAGTTGCCAATTTTGGACTTTTCAGGGAGATCTCTTCCACCATCGGATTCAACAAAGAAGTGTTGAGGAAGAACTGCTTCATCCTCCAAATTTGATCAAGCAGGGAAATGTCTTCCATAGCTGGATCTAAGAAGCAGTGATTGTTGATGAGTGGGTTCAGCTGGTGCCTATTGATGTTCAAATTGTTATGTATGTTGGCACCCTTGTTTTCCACCATGGGTGTGTGTTGGTCAATTTCATATGCACCTCCTGCAACATGGTTAGTGCAATATGGTTCCACAAAAATAACAAGCAGGGTTGTAACACCCAATCCCAGTGCAATAGGCTGAACCTCAGATACACTCTCAAAACATGAATCACTTTCAAATGTAGAAACAATATCAACAACAATCTCAGATTCATGTTCAGTGCATGGAGAATAAACATTCAGAGAAGATGGCAAAAGTTGTTTCTCATCCTGCAACGAGTGGAAATCAAAAGCATGCTCATGAACAATACAATCATCAATAACATACCTATCAACAACATGATCATCAACATCAGAATCAATCATAGGTATGTTTACTTTCGCTTCACTGAAGATTTGTAGAGTGGTGGAAGGTGAAGCTGGTCTACCTATCTCAAAGGTGTTGCTTATATCTGCCTGGTCCTCAAGATCTTCAACAGTCTCCTCAGGTGCAAGAGTGGGGACATAGGAGGGTGGGAAAGTAGATGGCGTAGTAGTAAGCTCATGACTCTACTCCCCATCTCCTATGTGGATGGCACCAACATTATCTGGCCAACATTATCTGGAAGTTGAACAGTCTGAAATTGTGATTCCTCTGAAACATGAGACTGTTCCTCGGTGAGTTGAGTGGTCATCTGCCCCATCTGATCAGTCAAACTCTGAATGGAAGCTCTGGTCTCTTGTTGGAACTCCATGTTCTCTTGATGGAACTGAATGTTCTAAATGGTTATCTGTCTTAGTAACTCCCTCAATGTAGGCTCAGAAGTAGTGGAAGGATGAGGAGTTGCTTGGGCAGGCTCATGAAACTGCAGCTGCTGTGGTTCCTAGACAGGGGGAGGCATACAAGCATTCTGGAATGGTGGTTCTTGATATTGATGTTGTGCAGGGCGGAATCTTTCCAAAAACAGATGCTTAAGATCTTCCCAATTGGCTTTGAATTCTAGAGGAAGATAATAAAGCCATCCCCATGCTGCTTCTTCTAATGAATGCAGAAATGCCTTTAAGAAATGAGATCATTCGGGACATGTGGAGGTTTCATTTCAGAGCAAATGTGTTGGAACCTCTCCAAATGTTTGTGTGGGCATTCACCTGCAGAACCATAAAACCTAGGCAGCAAATCTATCAGTCCAGACGTTAGAATGAAATGAACATCATCCTCATTAAGTGAAATTGGCTCCCAAAGAGCACTCTCAGGAATGGGAGGATGAGTCATATTGTTCTTAACATAGAAATCAGTAGAATATGCATGAGAAGAAATATTAGAGTTAGATGCAGAAGGAGAATCATAATCAGAGACATAGGCAAAAGAAGCAATATTCACCAAATCAAAGTAGGTAGACATGTAGAAGGAAGAGGGAGAAAAGTAGAATGCAATGAAAATATGCAACTAAAGCTACCTAAATGCAACACACATGATAACACACATACAAAAACGAACACACAAAACAAAAAATCACACTCACAACACGAGACAAAACACAACACACACTAACACAACAAAAGACCTAAAACCGAACCGTTGGTCCCCGGCAACGACGCCAAAATTTGATGGGTATCGCACCCCATGCAAATTTAATGTGCATAAAGAATGCAGTATAGTACTAGGAAGTGACTCCTAGGTCGTCTCTCAAGGACCAAACTGTGGTTCAGGAATTAGGTCAAACGCGAAGGGGGGGGTTGTGAAAGGTTTTGTGACTGTGGACAAATTAAATTAAAACACGGATGCAAACAGAAATGTAAACAGAATGTGGAAATGGTTGGTCATTAACTCAATTACTATGCTTCCAATCACAGATTAACAACAAGTACACAATACTCTAATCCAAATCCGACACGAATCACCCAACTAAGCGAAGGCTAATTCGGTCTTTAGAATTGCAAACTAAGCGAATGCAATGCACAAATCTAATCAGTCATGCACCATGCAGTCTAATAAATTAAGCGAAGATTAAACACCGATTAGGAAACTAAGCATATACCTAATCGCAGGCACACAACAGATTAAATATTGAGCTAAATCAGAGCAGCACTATGATAGTTAAAGTGCAAGAGTCTCATGAATAAACTACTATAGCCTCTAATCCAACATAGCTAACCGACTAAGCGAAGGTCAATCATGCTATCAGAATCACGAACTAAGTGAACGCAATACACCTATTTCATCCAGTGTGTTCTATACAGATCGATCAACTAAGCGAAAATGCAATCACCAATTGGGCAACTAAGTGTATACCCATTGCAAGAACACAATCAGATTTCATAGAATGCTAGGCAGAGTAGAATAAACACAAGAATAGTCCAATAAATCTCAAGGAAGCACAATAATTTTATTAATAACCAACCAACTAACCTAAGCTAGCATCGCAATGAAATTAACACAATCGAACAGGATAGATGACATGGTGAACAAAAACAATAGACCAAACATAAAAGACAACATACTAAACGGGAAATGTAAACTAAACAATGCAAAAGATAAATATCCAAACACAATTAAAACTATTAAAATGCAACACTAAATTAGGAAAATGAAAAAGAACTCAAAATACAATGTAAAATATTTAAAAGCAAAAGAAATAAGCAAACATAAAAAAAATAAAGTTTTACGGCTGCTTGCTTCTCTCCAAGAGTTTAAAAATCCATCTTGTTTCATTTCTCCAATTGAAATTCCAATCCTTGCTCCAGCGTCGTTCAGCGTGCACAACCCCAAGAAAAAATATTATAATCTTACCTCATGAAGCACCGTAACAAGCATTCAAAAAGAAAAGAAAATGAATTGAAAATCATCGTGGTGCTTCAAGCCAGCTGTGTGCTTCCTTAAATGAAACCAAGAGTTGTATGAAACAAATTGAAAGTAGCGTATTCAATGTTCACACTTTTCTAAGTCAAATAAAATGGAATGTGCTCATAGAAATGAATGTCCGCTCCAACTAAATTAAAATGCACTTTTCATTCAAAGATAGCTTCAGAAATGGGTGCAGCGGCTGGTGCCCATTCTTCATTCAATAAAAAAAAAGACATTCAAAGAAGCAAAACTAAATTGAAAACGTGTTGCAGCGTGAATTGAAAGAAATAAAAGGTGCTGGAATTAAATGTGCTTCTTCACTTCATTAAAAAATAAAAGATGCTGGAATGAAGCTTCAATCACCGTGCTTTTGTTTTAAAAGAAAGAAGATCCTATGTGGTTGGCAGCTGCACCTCCAAAAGTAAATTATCCATGTGCTTGCTAATAAAAGAAAACGAAATGTGCTGATTGAAACCAATTCCCCATCCCAAGGCCTGCACAGTCTCAATTCAAATAAATGTTTTCCTTTCTAATGAAAGGCACCGTTTCTCCTCATCAGAATGTGCAAGTGTATTCAGGCAAAGAAATTGTTCCAGCAAATTAACAATACAAGGATTTATAAAATAAAACAACATGAAAAATGAAAGTGCTACATTCATTCAACCAAAATCCATCACCAGAAGCATGTTCAAAGAAAAAAATGTTGTCCTTCAAAATGTTCCAGCCAAAGTCCCTCACTAGAGAATGATGGCGGCTAGCTAATGGCCTTGAGGTGTGCCTCCAAAATGAGGGTAGGGACCACCCTCAAACCCTAAAGTGCCAAGTCATCTACCCCAACTTTTCGGCCTAGACTATTTTGTCAAAAATTGGCCCAATGTTTACAAGTTTAATTAAAAACTATCTAGACTATTAAGTTACAATGTAATTAAATTTAAAAAGTCTTTGTGTAGAGTCTTGAATGAATTGATGTCTTCTTTAATGTCCAAAATTGTATCTCCGAAATTTTTCCTGCAATTAATAATGCAAATAATTAGCTCAGAATATTCAAATTAATTAAATTTAGAATTTCCAATCAAATTAAGCACAATTCGAAAAAACGGGAAAATACCGGACATTTAAACACAATTCCCTGATTAATTCTAGCACAATAAACTAAATGCAGTCAAGAAATAATCTTTAATTCATCTCATTCTTTAATTGTCATTAAATAATCTCTCTCTAGGCATGCGCTTCCCCATCAGGTACACTTGTCGATTCATTAATAATCATCCCCCAACAACGAATAAAATTTAATTCTCCATTGTCATGGAGAAACTAAATGTACAATGGAAATAAAATGAAAGATAGACCCTAAAAACTGAAAAGGAGTGCTCTGACATCCAATTCTGCCTCCAAAGGGTCAAAAAATGTGAATTTGCACCTCTTCTGCCAAAAGATACAATCCCTAGGATGTCCAAGTCCTTAAATAGAGCAGAAACAAAGTTCAAGCCCACTAATGCTGGCACTCAGCACCTTAGGACGCCCAGGCGGTGTGCGATACTAAAAAATGATGCTCAGCTTCACTCAAGGGCAAGTAGGCGTGGTTCTTCAGGAAAAGTGGCGCTCAGCGCCCCAAAAGGGGCGCCCAGGCGGTGTGCGGGACCTTCTGGCGTTGAGGGCTCCTAAATGGGCGCTCAAGCTTCGTGTTTTCTTCCCTTCTAGTGCTTTTCCAGGCCTTTCTGATTCCATCTCCTTGGCACTTCAACTATGTTTTCCATATTAACTCATTTTGTGCCAAAACAAGGGAATTTAGTTATAAAACCATCAAATTCAACCTCAACTCTCTTATTCACAACTTATTAGAAAAACATGATTTCAAGCAAGTTTCTAAGTAGAAAAGGGTGCATTTAGTATCAAAATTACATCACAAATAACGGTGTTTTAAACCGTTATCAATTATGCATACCAAGATAAAATCACATATCAAACACAGTGGTATGCAATAATCAACACAATTATGTTAATAGATATGCCTTTACAAATACAACACATTAAGCATAAGCATATAACATGTATAACATAGTACATACACATGTGTTATTATTAATTATGTGTTGTCATCATAAAAAACACATAAATCTGAGATTGTGGGTTCAGCTAAACCTTTGCTCCCCCTATTAACAATCTCAACAACATTGAAGGCACTTCTTCTAATGCAAGCTGCAATTCTGTGCTTACATCTCGTGAGGAGATTTTGTCCCTTCTCAAAGACAATTTGTTGAGGGAACAAACCAGAATGAAGAAGCTTGTGGATTCGAAGCGTAGGGATTTGAATTTCGAGGTTGGGTCATTGGTGTATCTGAAATTTCAGCCGTACAAACAAGTTTCAGTTTTTGGACACAGGTATCATAAACTAGTCAAGCACTTATATGGCCCTTATAAAATGCTTGAACGAATTGGACTAGTCGTGTACAAGATTGAGCTTCCGACATAGTCCAAGATACATAATGTATTTCACTGTTCTATGTTGAAGCATCATGAGGGAGTTGTTCCTCCAAGTATTGACCATCTTCTTCTTGAGTTCGTGGAGAACAGTCCCCTTGTCACTCAGTTGGTTTTTTTGGATTTTAGGACAGTACCCATGGATGTTCTAGAAGAAGTTAGCCATGGGTTTTGTTATTATAATATTTGACCTATGTGTCACCTGTCCTAAGGGAATCTTTGGAGTCATTTCTTTATTTGTTGTATTGTGCATTGGTGGAAAAGTAGAAAGAAAGTATTTTATTTTCTTCTCTGGGTTTTTCTTAAGAGGTATCCTGATCTCGAATTCAGGACTCTTTATCTTTTTGTTAACAAAAAACTTCTACAAATAAAAACCTTTGTAAATTAAAAAAAAAAAACCTCAACTATATCATATTTCCTTAGATTAATTTTTTTTATAATAATAGACTATGATTTATACAATAATAGTAACTTTTTTCACTGTAATTATTTTACTTTTTGAATGATAATAGACTACTATTACATAAAAGACACTAACTTACTTTTACTTTTTAATTCATGAGTTATGTTTTGTAGAACAAGTTATGGTTCTTATAGGAATGGTAACCTATTAGAAATGATAAACTATGGTTAAAATGATAGTCTAATTAAAAAGTTTTCTTTTTTATTATGGCTTGATAGAATATGGTTTTTGAACCAAGTCTGACTAAAAAATAACCATAATAATCGAAGACTCGTTATGATACAAACTTGTATCTTAAACTAATTTTATAAAATTAAGTTAAACTAAACTTTTTTCCTTTTATATGTATAAAAAAAATATTTATAATTTATATATATATATAAAACATCATTTAATAGTGCAAAATTAGTAAATAAAGGCATTTCATAGTTGATAGTTGATAGTGAATAACAAAGCAATACATACAGTATTAAGACAATTGTTATAACCATAATAAAAAGAATTTAACATATTCTATTCTCCTCTCCTCCATGAGAATGCGTTTCAAGCTTGATCTTGCATGCTGAGTACAATATTGAGAAGAGTCCCCACGTATAAAACTCAACCTGAGATATATTATGCCATATGGTGATCATCATATACTTGTTATACTCCACCGACACTTTGGAAGAGCACGTCTTCAAGTACAGGTACCCCAGAAACAACCCTACCGATATAATTACCAGCACCAGATACATCACAAATCCAATAACTTTCTTCTTTCCCTCTAATACCTGTGAAGCCTTCTTTAGTGCCTCGGTTCCACTAATCTCGTTACGAACCGAGATATCAATTGCCAAGTTCCCAAAAGTGCCCACATACGAGAACATTAAGATACCTCCTGCAACCAAAATCACTGTACCAAAGTTGCTGGCTAAGACGTGACTTACTTCATGTTGCTGCCCACAACTTGAACTAATTATCAACGCCAAGCGCTGATGCAAAAGTAGAATTCCCAAGAGTATACAACCCAATTTAACAAGTCTTACCAAGAACCACGTAACAAGTAAGCTTCTAGCGGGTTTAGTAACTACTGATATGAGGCTTGCGATGCTCAACACCGCTTCTGAATCCACTCTCTTCTTAGAGACCAAGATGTAGGAAATTGGCTTTAGCAAGGAAAACATGGATATGGCAAGAACGGCAAAACCTTCAACTCGTGCGATAAATGAGACATACTGGAAGGTTGCATCTGCAAAGCTGCTGAGGTCTTCACTATTTGTGAGAAAAACATTGGACAGATACCCCAAGACATAGAAGCAGTAGAAGTAGGAGGGAGGCATAACCAATAAACACAAGAAAATTGAGAATATGACTTTATGTGCGATGCAGAAATCTTGAAGGTTTCTCAGAAATCCTGCCAAACCCATTTAGATCGAGAAAGGTTTCAGAATATTTCCTTCTTGAAAGTGAAGATGATGAGCTTGTGTTGTGATGATGAAGACGAATTCAACAGTTTTGACCGCAAAAGTATAAAAATGTATTACATGGGCGAAGGTTCCTTGTAAGGCCTAATAATGGTGCAGTTGAATATTTCATTCTGACCCACGAAGACTCTTAATGAGGCAGTGAATGCGTCGTTTATAGGTAGAAAAAGTTTGAAATTCAATGGGCGTTAATTATTTCATTAAATTCCTGCTTTTATGGAATTGGTATCACATAGCGGAATGTTTAGAAGATACAGAATCAAGAAGGGAGAGCAAATTGGTTCTATTAAAATTTTTGTTTTCTCTTTTAAAATTTTCTTCCAACAAATTAAAGTAAAGAAATGAAGAGATAGAAAAAATCACACAAATGATTTTTATACTCGAATCAAATAAAAAAATTCTACGTCCAGTTGTTAATCATTTTAAAATAAGGAAATAACTTTTAGAGGAGAAAACACCTCTCAAAATAAAAGAATAACTTTTAAGATACAAGATGTGTAATGAACAAAGTAAAGTAGAAAACACCTCTCTTAATCGGTAAGAGATAACAGTAACACCTTCCTTCAACACACGAGGGAATGAAGAACAACTTGAACAACTTGGTAGAGAACCACTTCCACCTTAGACACACTAAGATAAGCTTCTCCTTCTTTAAGCACTTGATCATGCAAGACTTAAACACTTAGAGCTTCCTCAGAACCAATTTTGTACTTTGTAATAGTTTAGAACCTTCTCAAGGTTATGGAGTTTTCTATTTATAGGTCAGGGTCAAAAACTGAAAAGACAGCTCCCAACTGCCAATTATAATCGATTACTAAAAGTGATAATCGATTATTTTGGACCATTATAGGAATTGAAAAAAGTGATAATCGATTATCACATTGTCGAACCTTGGACAATTATAACTTTCGGTGATAATCGATTATCCTTAGTGATAATCGATTATTGTTGAATTGAAGTATTTTTTAATTCTACTTATGATAATCGATTATTCTCCATGGTAATAGATTATTGCCGAGACTAACCTATACTAAAGGGTAAGTTACATGACATTTGATAACGGTTGAATATACCGTTATCTGTGATTCAATTTTTATACTAAATGCATTCTTTTTTACTTAGAAACTTGTTTTAACTCATGTTTTTGCTTTAGTTTAGTGAATAAGAGAATAAAGGTTATGCGTAATGATCTTATCACTAAATTCCCTTAATTTTGTAGGTTATTGATATGATTTGAAAGAGGAGCAAAAGTATAAAGGAGTCGAAACCCAAGGAGCAAGCAACGCTGCAGAAAAAGAGGAAAAAATGCAGTGCAGAAAAATCCGCCTAAGCTGAAGGCCCCTTTTAGGGCCCCTAAGCACCAACAGTCAAGCTGAGCGCCCTTTTAGGGGCGCTGAGCACCAGAAGTTGCACCATATCATGCTTGGGCGCCCTTTTAGGGGCGCTGAGCACCAATATTCACGGATTCACGCCTGGGCGCCCTAAGTTAGGGTGTTGAGTGCCGACGACGTGGGCTTGGACCTGTTTTCTATTATTTTTATGATGTATTTAAGACCCAGACGACCTAGAGAGTGTATCTTTTGATGGCTTGAGCATAGAAACACGTTTTTCACCCCTTTGGGGGTAGATTTGGGGATGTGAGAGCTCTCCTCTTCTCTCTCTAGGGTTTTATCTTCACTCCATTCCATTGTACACCTAATTTCTTCATGGCGATGGAGAACTAATCTCATTTGTTATTGGGGAAGATGTAACCTCTAAACTCTCTTGTATTTGAATTGATTCTTATTATATATGTTTCTTTCATTAATTGTTAGGGTTTTTCCTCTATACTTTATGCATTGTCATGTTTAACTCATTCATGACATGATCATTGATTCCATTGATATGGACACATACGGGGGAATCTAGATCTGGGGAATCTCTCCTAAGGGAACTATTGCCTAGACATAGGGATAGAATGCTTGGTCGCCTTGAGCTTCTATGCGTAATGCATAATCAATTGTTAGGGAGACAAGACATTGTAAACTAATAATTAAGGATAGGCTTTCTTCGCTGAGACATCGGGTTTTAAGTAAATTAGAAAGTGGCATTAACATTAATGAAAGAAGATGAATTCTCATATGCATGAGAGTAATTAGGTGAAATCTAAACCCCAACAACATATTCATCTCAAATTATCAACATCATCCATTCACTCTTGTGTTTAGCTTCAATTGATCAAATTGCATGCATATTTACTTTTATCGTTTTTGCATCTAAAAACCCAAAAAAATTCATCAAATTCTTAATTGGTTAAGCAAAAGCACAACTATTTAGTGTCGTGAGTCTCTTGGGAAACAATAATTGGTCTTACCATTTTATATTACTTGATATGCTTCGGTACACTTGCCGATTCATTATCAAGTTTTTGGCGCCATTGCTAGGGACTCGTGGTATAACTATTCTATTTTTATGATTCTTAATCGGTTAGACTTTATGTTTCTTTAAAAAAAATAAAGAGAAAAAATTATTTTACTGTTTTTGAATTTTGGGCTAATTGTGTGCTCTAGTTGTTCTTTAGCATATGCAGGATAAAATTCATATTAGGAGCACAAGATCATCAAAACCTTTCTTTGTTGGCCTGGAATTAGAGAAGACTGCTAATAGAAGATGAATAAGGCAAATAATGAAGAGAAACTAGTTCACCAAGTCTCTCTGTATGAAGATGAGGAACTCAATCTTAGCAAACTAGTGAGATACAAGAAAAGGTTATGGGTGATTAAAGATATTCAAGATAATGAAGATATTGAGATTGAGGCTCCTTATTCAAGGAGAGTAAAGATGGTGACTAGGAAGTTGTTGAAGATAAGTTGGTGTTGTTGGAAATATAATGGCTTAGTTTCAACACCAAGAGGGGGGTGAATTAGTGAAAATAAAAAATCAGAGTCTTTTCAAAATCTTTTTCGTAAAGTATAAAACTTTCAAAAGTTTCTTGAATCTCAATGAAAAAGATAAATCAAGTGCAGCGGAAAATAGTTGACTGTGCAGGATATAAAGTCGACTTGAAAATTAAGGAGTTTAGGGATAGAAGATTCAAACACAGTTTTTATACTGGTTCAGCCAAACTGCCTACTATAATGGTCAAGGTTTTTACAACAAGGTTTTTATAGAGACCTCTAACCAAAATATAGGCATACAACACACAAAGAACAACAACAAGATATCCCCTCTTCTGTAGTCTTTATCAACTTTGAACAATCCTGAAAATTCCCAGAATGCAGCACGTCCTCTTCCTATAATCACAATAGGGCAGCTACAATCTTCACAAAATTGAGAGAAGTATTTGATCACGTAAGAACACCTTCAGTGTAGAATGATCAAGCAGTCTTAAGCACACACCAATACTTGCTCGTCAAACAACTCTTCAAAGATTGATCACCACGGTCTTCTTGATGAGTTCTTGGAGCTTTTCACTTTCTAGCAGAGATCAAGATCTGAAACAATTGAATGAAAATGTTATAATAACCAAAAGTCTCTATAGAATACAGAATCACATCTATATATAGTTTTCTGTTAAACAGACGCTCCCAAAATTGACTACACTACTAATACAGTTGACTGTAGTCAGACAGTTATGACAGTTTTAACAATTAGTAGCATTCAGACCAACTAAATTGATTGCACATTTAATTCAGTTGACTAACAATTAATGCTTGGTCAAAGAAACAAAATATAGTCGTTATAGTTTACAAGCATCAACAGAAATTCAAAAATAACTAAGTCGAGTAGCTTGCACATACAGTCGACCATGTCACTTCAATGCAGTTTTGAAAATCTTTCTTTCCAAAAATGCTTTCAGCACTGTTTTTGAAAATCTGTGCAAAGTCACGAGTTTTAATCGACTTGCTTCATAATGAAGTAGACTTAAAACTTGCAGTTTTGCCACACAATATAAGTTCAACCAAAGTGCATTTGGTTTCCTTTTCTAAAACATGTGTTATGCAATCACATATGATATCTCATGTAGAAAGTAGAAAATTGCACACATAGACAGAATTAACACAAACATGTTCTCAAGAAATCATACACATGAAAGTAATGAACATGTAACACATATCACTATATGTGTTATTAATAATGTGTTGTCATCATAAAAAACCAGAAACACTATGAGATTGTAAGGCTTAGCTAAACCAATGCTCCCCTTATCAACAATCTCAACAATCTCCCCCTTTTTTGATGATGCACAACCAATGTTAATAAACAACCATGTTTGTACACAACAGCTCATATAATCATTCATATAATCAAACTGTATCAGAGCAAGATTTAACAATATATCAAAGCAAACAAATGAAGTCTTTCTCAGATTCAAAATGAATATATCAGAGTCACAAAGACAACATATATACTTTGTATCAACTAGTATCAAGCAATCAATATCAAGCAATAAGTAATCAAAACAATCAAACTTTCTCCCCCTTTGTGCATTAGCAAAAAAGGTATGCTCAATGATAATGATATGCTGATAAATGATTTGCTAGAGATTCATCAGTATAAACATATTAATCAATCAATGAAGCTCCCCCTATCATAGATAATCACATGATAAAGAAATAATCTCCCCCTTAAGTGTAGGCATGTGAAACATCTAAACTTTCATGCAATGCTCCCCCTGTCATTATACATGTTTTATAATCAAAACCCAAAGGCACAATGCAGATATCACAGATTTCATAGCATATAAAAGCATGTGACAGAATTGTATCAAAAGATTTGTAAACAGATCAATTTCGCACGGATACTATCAATCAACAATCTCACAAAATAATCTCACAATTATATCAATCAATCACAAAGCAGAGATATATTGAAAGAAAACGGTATAAGATACGAAATTAATAAACCAAATAACCAAATTCTTATAAATGGAATTTATAGCCCTGTTAAACCAGTAGTCGATTGTTTTCCATCGACAATCGATTTCAGTGATCCCTAGTGAGTAAAAATTCCAGTAATATGTCCAGAAGCAATGTTCTTGTAAAACCTTTCAAGTTCTTTTGAAGATCAAGCAATTTAGAATCACAGAAATGCAAGAAATAATACAGATATGAATTAAATATGCAGAAGAATAATGTAACAGTAAACACATGCATAATCAACTGTTGAGGCGAATCGGCAAGTGTACTAAGTCGCACAAGTAATATAAAATAGTAAGACCAAGTATCGTATCCTAGAGGACTCTCGGTGTTAAACAGTTGTGTGAAAACAAGATTAATTAATACTTAAAAATAAAAAGAGATCATTGGGTTTGCAAAAATAATAAAGAAAAACAAAATAAAATTGATCAGTGGCAAAAGAGCACAGAGATGAATGGAGGTTGATTTGTATGAGATGGATATATTGTTGGGGTTAGATTTCACCAAGTTCCCTCTCATGTATATAAGAATTCTTCTTTATGCATTAATGCCAACATCTCTCACTAAATCACTTAAACCTGATCCCTCGGTAAATAAGTGTGTCCCTAATTAACAGTTCATACAATTCCTAGCATTCATGGTAAAATGATGTGAAGATCAAGAGGTTAAGACGAATAAGACTCATACCCTCATCCCTGAGAAATATAAAACAGATGAATTACTCTAACAATTAATGTAAAAGCATATGGAATTAAGAATCAATTCAAATACATGAGAGTTTACAAGGTTACATCATTCCCCAACAACAAATAGAAATTAGTTCCCCATAAACTTGGGGGAACTCTATGAATAATGGAGGAAAGGAGAATGGAACACTAAGAATTGGCTAAGAGTGTATTGCTATGCTCTTCTCTGCCAGGGATGCAAAACCTAGAGCCCTAGGGTCCTATAAATAGTGTCAGAGGCGTGCCAAAACGAAGCCCGGTCCAAAAGAATCAAAACAGAGCATAAACAGGGCATGATCCACGTGAATTCTCGCTCAAGCATCATAAAGGGGCAGCCCAGGCGTGAATTAAGGGTCACGTAAGGCTTAGGCGTTGAGAATGGTTGCCCAGGCGTCGAGGGCCACCGCCCAAGCCCGGGCGACCATTTTAAACGCCCAAGCCTTACATGACCCTCAATTCACGCTTGACGGCCCCTTTACAACGCTTGAGCGAGAATTCACGTGGACCGGGCCTGTTTCTGCTCTATTTTGATTCTGTTGGACCGACCTTCGTTCTGGCACGCCTTTGACACTATTTAAAGGACCATGAGGCTCTAGGTTTTGCATCCCTGGCAGAGAAGAGCATAGCAATAAACTATTAGCCTACTCTTAATCTTTCATTCTCTTTCTTTCTTCCATTGGTCATAGAGTTCCCCCATGTCTATGGGGAACTAATTTCTATTTGTTGTTGGGGAATGATGTAACCTTGTAAACTCTCATGTATTTGAATTGATTGTTAATTCCATATGCTTTTTCATTAATTGTTAGAGTAATTCATCTGTTTTATTCTTGCTTATATAATAGCATTATTTATGAATTGCATGAGTGTCGAGAGCTTCCTTTCAATTCAGGTTCTTGTTGAATTACTCCTAAGGGTTATATTTCTCAAGGATGAGGGTATGAGTCTTAGTCGTATTAACCTCTTGATCTTCACATCATTTTACCAGGAATGCTAGGAATTTTATGAACTGGTAATTAGGGACAAGCTTATTTACCAAGGGATCAAGTTTAAGTGATTTAGTGAGGGATGTTGGCATTAATGCATAAAGAAGAATTCTTATATACATGAGAGGGAACTTGGTGAAATCTAACCCCAACAACATACCCATCTCATACAAATCAACCTCCATTCATCTATGTGCTCTTTTGCCACTGATCAATTTTATTTTGTTTTATTTTATTATTTTTGCCAAACCCAATGATCTCTTTTTATTTTTAAGTCTTAATTAATCTTGTTTTCACACAACTGTTTAGCGTCGAGAGTCCTCTAGGATACGATACTTGGTCTTACCATTTTATATTACTTGTGCGACTCGGTACACTTGCCGATTTGTCCCAACAAGTTTTTGGCGCTGTTGCCGAGGACTCGCGATTTAAGCTATTCTATTTGTGTGATCCTTGATTAATTTTGACTTTATTTTATTTTCTTTTCTTATTTTTATTTTTATTTTTCCCATTTTTTATTTTTCAATCCGTAATTTTTATTTTTTTTTCTTCCTTTTATTTTTGACTAACAATCTCTCTCTAGAATTTTTGTGTAGGATGGAGGTCATTCAAGGAAATTTCAACCATTGTGGGGATCTCACTCAAGCATAAATCAAAGTCAATTTGGGCAAGCAGATGCACTATTCACTAGACCACCACAAGCTAACAGTACTACAAAGCTTGAGGAGACTCTCCAACAGTTCATGCGTGAATCCCTCTCAATTCAGAAAAGCACTCAGGCAGCATTTAAAAGCATGGAGGCGTAATGTAAGTTTATAATTCAGAAATTGGATTATATCAAGAACAACATGAAGCCTAGAAAGGAATGCAAGGCAGTTATCACTAGAAGTGGCAGAGTGTTAGATGACAGAAAAGAGAGAGAGATTACAAGAAAAAGAAAAATATGAAAAATAAAGAGAAAAACAAGAGAGTGAGAGGAGAGGAAAATATTAAAAGAAAGAAAATGAAAAAGAGAGAGAAGAAAAAAAAATGAGTGAGGAGGAGAATGAGAAAAAAAATAAAGAAGTTTTTGAAAAATCCCTTCCTTACCCAAGGAATTATTCTAGGAAGGAAAAAGAAAAGCAGTTTGAGCGCTTCATGGAGATCTTCAAGAAATTGGAGATCAACATACCCTTCTCAGAAGCCTTGTAGCAAATGTCTTCCTATGCAAAATTTCTGAAGGAACTCCTCTCTAAGAAAAGAAAGTACATTGAAGAGGAAACAATTGAGGTACAGGGAAACTACATTGCCATCATACAAAAGCTATTACCTCCCAAGTTGTAAGATCCAGGAAGTTTCACCATTCCCTGCACTATAGGGAATATCTCTGTTGGGAAGGCACTAATTGATTTGGGGAAAAAACTTGTTAAACCCCTGGCAAGTGTACCAGATCGTATCAAGTAATAATAATTGGTAATCCCAATACCGTTCTTCCCAAAGGACTCTTGAGGCCTCATCTTTCGTGTAAACTAATTGTTTTAGACTGGAGAAAAGAAAATTAATTTAAGTGGTTTGAATGCAAAACAGAAATAAACATGCAAATGCAAGAATTCAATTGACTTAGAGAAAATATGAATTAATGGAGTTGTTGGGGTTTACAATTTCATCTTATCCACCCTCATATATCTACTCTCCTTATTTACTTTGCTTATTTATCATATTACCATGCAAACTTTCTTGGTCTACCCTTAACCCAATCCCTTGGTGAAAAGAGCCTATTACTAATTACCGGCTTACTATCCCTAGCCTCCCCTAGTAATTAATAATGCATGATAAGCGGAAGCAAAATACAATTGATCGTCCTACCCCTATCCCTAGGAGGTATTAACATAATCAAGGAATTCTCCCCAGTTCATGACATTATTGTACGTCCCCGTATCAATAAAGACAAACAACATCTACCGAATGAGTTAAACGGTAAAAGCATTAAATACAGGTAAAGAACCCAACAATTGATAAATCAAGCATATGCAAGCATATAAAGTAAACAAGAATTTCAATATATGAGAGTTTCAAAAGATTACATTGTTCCGCAACAACAAAGGGTTTAGTTCACCATAGTCATGGTGAAACTAGATGGAATAAATGGAAGAATGGAAAAAGAAAACCCTAGATTTAATAAAGTGGAGCCAAAGCATCCAAGAAATCTCCTCCAAAGGTGTAAAGCTACTGTGGACGTTTTTCTCTGCCAAAAGAATTACATTTCGATTCGCACTAAGGCTATATATAAGCCAAAAAGATAACAGAAAGATTTCAGAATCCAAAATATAAAAACAGACAACCGCCTAGGCTCCAAAATTGGCCGCTTAGCGGTTTGCCTCAATACACGCCACCGCCCAGGCGTCTAAAATGACCGCTGAGCAGTTGCCTCTTGTTGTTCTGGATGCTTAGCGTCACCGCCTGGGCGCCAGACAGTAGCGTTTCCTCGAATTAGGACGCTCAGCGGTGGAATTTACCGCTTGAGCGGTTCACAGACTCTTCTTTTCTTCCTTTTTCTCCTTCATTCTTGAGTCTATGACCTTCCTACTTCATTGTCATCTTCAATTCTCATCAAAAACCCTGCAAAACAATGCAAAACAAGCATAATATCTCTAAACAGAACTTTTGACTCTCATGTGACAACTTAAGAGTTTTACTTGATTCTAAGCTCATTTTAAGCTACAAAGGGTGTGATTTAATATCAAATTTATGCATGAAAATAACGGTTTTGAAACCGTTATCAGGGGCCAGTATCAATCTCATGCCACTCTCCATGTTTGAGAAAATTGAAGGTTTGGAACCTAGTCCCACTCGGTTGACTCTTCAACTAGCAGATAGATATCTAAAATATCCTTATGGGGTAGCTGAAGACGTGTTGGAAAAAGTAGACAAGTTCCTGTTTCCTGTAGATTTTGTTATCATGGAGATGGAAGAAGATGTGAATGTTCCTTTTATTCTCGGGAGACCTTTTATGAAGACCGCAAAAGTTTTAATTGATGTGGAAAATGACAAGCTAAAGGTGAGAGTGTAAGATGAAGAAGTAAATTTTGATGTCTTTCAAGCCATGTCCCACCCCAAAAGATGATAAGGGTTGTTTCCATCTTGATACTCTTGACAAAATATGCATGATTCAAGAAAAGGAGATATGTGATATTCCCCCTCTAGAAGAAGCACTTAATGACAATTATGAAAAACTGACTCAGGAAGGCTTGGATAATTTTGAAGAATTATGAGAGGCCCCTTTGTTGAACTCAGAAGAAAAAGTCAAGGAAAGAAAACCAGAGCTGAAAATTTTACCACCGCACATGAAATATGTGTTTTTAGAAGAAGGGGGAAACAAGCCAGTTATCATCAGTAATTCTCTCTCTCCCAAAGAAGAAGAAAAAATTAATAGAAGTGCTCAAAGCCAACAAAGGAGCTATTGGATGGTAAATCTCAGATCTCAAAGGCATAAGCCCAACTTATTGCATGCATAAAATATTCATGGAGGATGACTACAAACCAGTTGCTTAACCACAAAGGAGATTGAATCCAGTAATTTATCCTATCTTTGATAGTCAATGAGTAAGCCCAGTATAGGTGGTACCAAAGAAAGGTGGGATGACAGTTATTTACAATGAAAAGAATGAACTCATACCCACAAGAACTGTCACTGGATGGAGGATGTGTATTGACTACAGGAAGCTAAACAATGCTACAAGGAAGGATCACTTTCCTCTTCCGTTCATGGACCAAATGTTAGAAAGATTGGCAGGAAAGGCTTTCTATTGTTTTCTTGAGGGATATTCAGGGTATAATCAAATTGTCGTGGATCCTAAAGACCATGAAAAGACATTTACCTGTCCATTTGGAATTTTTGCCTACAGAAAAATGCCATTTGGACTATGCAATGCCCCAGCCACTTTTCAGAGATGCATGCAGGCAATTTTTGCAGACCTGATAGAAAAATGCATTGAGGTCTTCATTGATGATTTTTCAGTATTTGGCAGTTCCTTTCATCAATGTTTGTCTAACCTGGACGTAGTACTTAAAAGATGCACCTAATCCAATCTTGTTCTCAATTGGGAAAAATGTCACTTTATGGTAAAAGAAGGTATTGTTTTGGGTCATAAAATTTCTTCCAGAGGAATTGAAGTAGACAGAGCCAAGGTAGAAGTCATTGAAAAACTTCCACCACCCACCAATGTGAAAGGAATCAGAAGCTTTTTAGGACATGCTAGCTTTTATGGAAGATTCATCAAAGACTTCTCAAAAATTTCAAAACCACTAAGCAACCTCCTTGTGAAGGACGTTCCTTTTGTGATGAATGAAGAATGCCTTAAAGCTTTTGATATCTTGAAGAAAAAATTTATTTCTGCCCCTGCAATTGTAGCTCCTCACTGGAATCAAAATTTCGAGCTGATGTGTGATGCCAGTAATTATGCCATAGGAACAGTTCTTGGCCAGAGAAGAGAAAAGGTTTTCCACACTATTTATTATGCAAGTAAAGTCCTCAATGAAGCCCAACTGAATTATGCCACCACGAAAAAAGAGTTTCTTGTTATTGTGTATGCCTTGGTGAAATTTAGATCATAACTCATTGGGTCTAAGGTAAATTATCTACACTAACCATGCGACTATTAAATATTTACTAGCCAAGCCAGACTCCAAACCACGGTTGATCAGATGGGTACTTTTATTGCAAGAATTTGTTGTGGAAATCTGTGACAAGAAGGGGAGTGAAAATGTAATTGCTGATCACTTATCCCGGTTGGTGAATAATGATGTCACAAGCAAAGAAACGGAGATTTGGGAATCCTTCTGAGATGAAACACTCATGTACATTCAGCAAAGGTCGTGGTTTGCTGATATGACCAATTTCAAAGCTACAGGAGTCATCCCAAAAGATCTCAACTGGCAACAAAGAAAGAAATTTTTGCATGATGCTAAACAGTTTGGTTGGGATGACCCTTACCTCTTCAAAATTGGAGCAAATAATCTTCTGAGACGCTGTGTGACTAAGGAAGAAGTGGAAGGAATTTTATGGCACTATCATGATTCACCTTATGGAGGACATTTTAGTGGAGAAAGGATAACTGCAAAGGTACTTCAGTCAGGATTCTATTGGCCTACCCTCTTTAAAGATGCTCATAATCATGCCATGAACTGTGATAAGTGTCAAAGGACAGGAACCATCTCCAGGCGTCATGAAATGCCACTGCAAAGCATTCTGGACCTTTCCCACCATCCTTTAACAATGAATATATATTGGTGGCAGTTGACTGTGTAAGCAAATGGGTGGAAGCACTAGCTTGCCCTAAGAATGACTCTAGTACTCATTAAATTTCTGAAAAGATAAATCTTCTCCTGGTTTGGAACGCCTAGGGTACTCATTAGTGATGGAGGATCTCATTTTTGCAACCACCAGCTTGCAAAAGTACTCAAACACTATGGTGTGAGACATAATGTGGCTACACCTTATCATCCTCAGATAAATGGACAAGCTGAAGCTTCTAACAGGGAGATAAAAAGGATCCTAGAAAAGACAATAGTCACGTCAAAGAAGGATTGGTCTCAGAAGTTAGATGCCCTTTGGGCATATCGAACTGCAATGAAGACAACCATTGGATTATCTTCTTTCCAGATGGTTTATGGAAAGGCCTAACACCTGCTAGTGGAGATGAAACATAGAGCACTGTGGGCATTAAAATTCCTGAACTTTGACCCTAGTGATACCACAGAAAAGAGAAGGAGGCAAATTATTGAGCTTGAGGAGATGAGGCTGCACGTCTATGATTCTTCTAAAAATTACAAAGAAAAGGTGAAATACTATCATGACAGGAATCTGGTAAAAAGGGTCTTTACTCTAGGACAATAGGTGTTGTTGTTCAATTCTAGACTAAAACTTTTCCCTGGAAAGTTGAAGTCCAAGTGGTCAGGCCCGTTCCTGATCAAGAATGTCCTCCCCCATGGAGTAAGAGAGTTGACTGACCCAGCCGCTGAAGACCCACAAAGAAGCTGGGTAGTCAATGGACAACGCCTTAAGCATTATTTGGGTGGTGAGGTGGAACGCCTCTCTACAGTCATGCAGCTGGTTGATGTGACATGAGCTTATTGGGCCAAGCTAGTGACGTTAAAGAAGCGATTGCTGGGAGGCAACATAGTTCTCTGAACTTTTAATTTTTAAATTTTTGTTTTTGTTTTAATTTTTTTTTGTTTTATTTTATTTTATTTTTATTGTGCTCTGCTTGAATGAACTAAACTGTTTTGATTCAACTCTACCTGTTTTGTGTGATAAGTTTGGCTTTATGAGATTCTAGTGTTTGATTGAAGTTGAGATGATGCATGATAAGTGATGAATCCCAATTTGTGAGACAGGTGCTTGAGATAAAGTTCGATTGAGATACTGAGCAGGATGTTTTTCTAAATTTTGGAACTTGTGATTTTACCTATGTGAGTTTTGAACTTCGAAGTTATTTTTAAATAATTGTTATTACTTTGGAAGCATGAATGATTTTTCCCAAATTTTCTGTGATTGAACTACTTGCTTGCAGGTTCCATATGATCAAGCCATCTTTTGTTATCCCTTATTCTTTTAGCCTTCACATAATTTTTGCCTACTGAAAAGAGAACAATTTGTTCTAACCTTTGAACCTTAAACCTTATTCATGTTTGAAAAACCTTTTTTTTTTTGAAAATCTTTACCTTGAGTTAAGTTGAGAACATTTGATGAGGTACTGATAAAGGTTCAAGTTTGGGGTTGCCAGGTGACAACCCACTTCTCTAGGCAGTGAGCAATTGAAAAAAAAAACAAGAAAAAGGAAAAAGAAAAGAAAACGTGAGAAAAGAAAATTCAATAGAAAAGAAAGAGCTCACTGGAAAAAGAAAAGAGTTGTTATTGAATGATAAATTCATAAAATGTCTCTCTTAACTCAAGGAAGTTTGCTGACCAGAAAAACCAATTTTCTTCTTAACCCAGCCAAGTTACAAGCCATGAAAAGCCCTTGTGATGATAACCTGCTTGTGAGAATGTTTGATTATGGTTAAATGAAAGGCAAAATTAATTTGTGTGACATTGTGATAATAGAGAGAAACACCACACCATACACCTGTAAGCTGAGTGAGACACTTTTGAGTGCTTGAGTGAAACAGTTTCCCTGGTGAGGAATAGTTCTCTGAATTTCTGATTGCATCTTTGCTTGGTTGATTGATCATTCTTAAGTATAGCACTTGTTAATAGTATTGGAGCATCACATTGACTTTGATTGAATCCTGCGCATCTTAACTAACAAAATCAAAACACGAATGCTAACAACAATGTAAACACAGATGTAAACAAAAATGGAAACAGAAATGTAAAAATGAATGTGAAAACGGTTGGTCATTAACTCAATTACTATGCTTCCAATCACATATTAACGACAAGTACACACTACTCTAATCCAAATCCAACACGAATCACGCAACTAAGTGAAGGCAAATTCGGTCTTCAAAATTGCAAACTAAATGAATGCAATGCATCCAACCAGTCATCCACCATGCAGTCTAATCAACTAAGCGAAGATTAAACACCGATTAGGAAACTAAGTGTATACCTAATCGCAGGCACACAACTGATTAAATATTGAGCTAAATCAGAGTAGCACTTATGACAATTAAAGTGCAAGAGTCTCATGAATAAACTACTCTAACCTCTAATCCAACACAGCTAAAAAGGTTAATCGTGTCATCATAATCGCGAACTAAGCGAACACAATACACCTATTCCATCCTATGTGTTCTATACAGATTGATCAACTAAGCGAAGATGCAATCACCAATTGGACAACTAAGCATATACCCATTGCAAGAACACAGTCAGATTTCATAGAGTGCCAAGCAGAACAGAATAAACACAAAAACAGTCCAAGAAATCTCAAGAAAACAAAGTAATTTTATTAATGACCAACTCACTAACTTAAGCTAACATCACAATTAAATTAACACAAGTGAACAGAACAAACATAAAAAAGTAAACAGAAACAATAAACCGAAAATAACAGACAACATAATGAACGAAAACAGTAAACTAAACAGTCCTAAAACAAGATATGTAAACTAATTAAAATACAACAAATAATAAAGAAACACGTAGTGCTATTCAAATGTAATACTCAAACTAAAACATCAAATGCCGAATGCAGCTTGAAATTAAAATTAAATACTCAGGATGCATGACAAATTGGAATGAAAGAAATAAATAAGAAAACACATTAATGCTAGAATAACATGAAATGCCACACTTAAACTAATAATTAAATTAATAAGCTGCTTCCGTGTGCACATCCCAGCCAAATGAAAATGAGCGTGTGCCCATCCTAAAACAAAACGAAAAAAAATGCATCTTCATATAAGAAATGAACCAACGCTTCTTTCAAAATAAATAAAAGTAAACCGTACAACTCTTTTCTAAAGAAATAAAAAAACGAATTGATAAATCTCCATCGTGCTTAAGAAAATTAAAATGAAAAGGACGCTGTCTACACCTCCCTAGGCCGTGCACTTAAATCTACCTAATCATCTTTTTTTTTTTTACATTCAGCTGCCAACGTCCCATCATGTACCTCGCATTGCAGCCAACTGAAAATGCACCTATCTAGCTTAAAATAAAATCAGCACTACACTCTCCAAAGCAAGTAAATCAGCGTGTGTTTTCTTCAGCTGGCCGTGAGCATTTAAACGAAACCTACATCTACTTCTAAAATTACCTTCTCCAAAATAAAAAGAAACGATTGCTTTATAAAAGAAAAGAAATCAGAACCAGCCACCGTGGAGCTACTTCTTTTAAAGGAAACAAAATACAATATCACCGTCCCATCTCAAAGAAAATGAATCAGCGGTTGCTGCAGCAAAGCAAATAAATGTGCCTCTTCCAGCATGTCAACTCCTACTTGACGCTCTCTTTCAACCGTATCCTTCCATGGTGAAATCAAAACCTCCTTCCAAATAAAAACTCTAATTCCCCTGTGGCGGCTTCTCTCCTATTTAAATTCCCCTTTGCTTCCTTAAAACCCTGGAGCGTGTGTGGGCTGAACCAAGCTGCCAGCGTGTTTCCTTTCTCCCATGCCAGCACCTCTTTTTATTCTTCCAGCCGTCACACCCTTTTTACATGACAGCACCTCTAACAATTGAAAATAGTGTGTGCCTTTTTCTGGACGAGATGTGCTGCCGCATATTTTTCCAAGTTGCTGCACTCTTTCCTCAACGTGTGCACCCCTTTTTCTTTTGGAGGTCCCACGTGCCTTGCTGGACGTGTGCTTTTATTCAAGCAGTTGAATGTGTTTGTTGAAGCCCCTCCTGGAGTGCTGCTGGACCGTGAAGATGTGGTGCAGGCCAGAATAAGCTGCTGCAAAGCTTGGGCTGTGATGCAGCTCTATCAAAGCTGGACGCACATGTTTGCTAGACGCACCCGGCTGGATTACTTGATGCATTCATTTTTTTTTTTCTTTTAAGAGCCAAGCAGGCCGATGCATAGCCCAATGAAACCACTATTTTTCTCCTTAATTCCAACCACCAGCGTGCACTTCTTAAATGAAGAATTGAATCTCAAATTCATGTGTTGGACATGTGCGGCATGCTCCAAAATAAATCCATAATTCTCTTTGTAGGACATTCGAAGTCATTAATCATCGCTTTATTTTTGGGTGGTGGTTGCACACCTTCATTTAACTCAAAATATCCTAAATTGTATTTCCAAAATTTTCCATGAAAATAATAATGCAATTAATTAGTTCAGATAATTTAAATTAATTAAAATTAGAATTTTCGGTCAAATTAAACACAATTAGCATAAACGGGAAAATATTAGACATTTAAACACAATTCCCTGATTAATTCTAGCACAATATACTAAATGCAGTCAAGAAAATATCGACTCATCAGAGGTCAGTTTCACCGCTGAGCGTTTTGCCTCTAATCGCTCTAGACACTCAGCGTCACCAACTGGGCGCCAGACAGTGCCTTTCCCTCGAATAATGGTGCTCAACAGTGCATTTGGACGCTGAGCGGTGCATAGACTCTTCTTTTCTTCATTTTTCTTCTTCTTCCTTGAGTCTAAGACCTTCCTTCTTCAATTCCATCTTTAATTCTCATCAAAACCCTGCATAACAATGCAAAACAAGCATAATATATCTAAAAACAACTTTTGACTCTCAAATGACTCAACTTAAGTGTTTTACTTAATTCTAAGCCATAAAGGGTGAATTTTGATATCAATTTAAGCATGAAAATAACGGTTTTTAGACCGTTATCAGTTGTGATAATGGTTTAAAACACCGTTATTTGTGATATGATTTTGGTACTAAAAGCACCATTTTCCACTTAGAAACTTGCTCGGACTCATCCTTTTTGAATAAATTGTGTGAAAAGGAGAGTTGAGGTTGATTGCAATGATTTTATGACTAATTCCCCTTGTTTTGAAAAAGATTGAGGTAATATTGGAAGAAGAGATGAAAGACCAAGAAAAGGGAGCTCAGAAGGTGATGGAGGACCATCCAAGCTCAACATAGGTCCTTTAACAAGAGCCATGTCCAAGAGAATCCAAGAGGAAGAGGGAGCACTTACTACTTTACTCTTATGGAGTATTAATTACTAAAACCTCTTTTCTCTTTGCTAAATAACTTTACATTGTTTTGTAGGTCCTTAATAAAGAAGAGAAACCATGTACATACAACTAAGGAAGGCTACCAAGGATGAAGATCAAAGAACCAAAAAGGAAGCAGGATGGTGCCCCAGCACCCCCTAAAGGGCGCCCCAGCGCCAGAAACTGCAGAGATTTCTTCTTCACTTGGATTGCTGACATGGCAAGCTGTACCTTGCCTTCCAAGTCTCCTGGACTGCGTAGCTTCCTCAGCAAGCTTCATTTACACTTAGAATAGCTTGCTTAGCACATTTTTGAGTCACTCCTTCATCTATAAAAGGAAGACTCCATACATTGTAAAAACCAACTTTGAAACTTAATGAAATGCTGTTGAGATTTCTCCAGAATCATTTTTCAGAGTTCAAACACTTGTGTCTCTTCTGCACACTCTCCTCTAGCTTCCTTCCCTTTCGGAAGGCTTTCGGAGCTTGAGAATCCTTAAACACCTTCACACCTTCATTGAATCATTTATCAAACACTTACCGTGCCATGATTTCAGCCTTCAAAGTTCATCAGTCCGCTGCCACTTCTGGTCAAGGTTGCTGTTCGTGATTGATATACGAAGTAGCTTCCATCATTTGGCATCAAGAGCCAGCTGTTTCGTTCCACGCTTCAAGAGCTAAGTGCTCTTTCTTTCAATTTTTCATTTCTCCGTGTTGTATTGTTCTTGTTTGTCACTGTTTCATTCATTTTCTGATTCGATTTTTGTGTTTTCTATGCATGTTTGATTTGTTCACTATTTTTTTAGATGGTTATCCATCATTTTAATCGGTGCTTTTTATTTGTTTGAGTCAAATTCCAGTTTCAATTTCATTTTCCAGTTTGTCTTAAGTCATGAACGGTGTTGATCCTGTTCAGCGTTGATTTTTGATTTTAATTGTGTCCAAAGCAATTGCAAGCTATATGTTGATCGTATAAGCTATGGCATTATGTCCAGCTTGATCATTGGAGCTTCCAAGCATTGCTCACTGTTTTTCACGTGAAAATTCTGCAGAATTTGCTTTACTCGGGTTTGGATTCTCAAATCTGTTTTCAGTCAGATTTTTCGTGTTCTCAGTCTTTGTCCAAGTTTGATTACTGTGTTGGAACGTGTTGAATATGATAGTAATTCATTTCCATCACAGATCCATAAAATGAGTGATCATATTGCTTAAAATCAGTTTTACATTCTGCGCAAAAGGTTGCTTGCTGTTCCACATAATGCAATCGGTATTTGTCAAGTTTCTTTGCTTCTAAAGCACGAGACAAGTTTAGTTGATGATATTAATCATGTTTCAATTGCTGGAAATCAGTATTTACCACTGCATCTAAAAAAGTGTGTTTGAGTTGCTGCAATTTCTGTTTTCCCGAGAATTATCTCTGTTATGCAGTTTGCACCGTGCTGCTTAATCTTTGCTGTGTTATAGGCCATTTCACATTTGCTAGCTCATATATTCCAGCTAGATCTAGTTTCCTTTCTTAAAAGTTTTTTTTGATCTATCCAGTTTTGAATCTAATATTTTCTTCATTCCCGCTGCGGTCTAGCCAATTTTACTGCATAATTAGCAACTCCACATGTCATTTCGAGTATGTGCCTGTTTGTTTCTGTGCATTGTAACTATTTGTGCAAGTGTATTTCATCATTTGAAACTTGTTTCAATTGTTTTTTTGGTCCATTCTCATCAAATCTGCAAAATCATAGTTTGACTTCCCATTTTTGCTTGAAATTTGGAACTTAACCAGTCAAATTGTGATTCAGTGGATTTTGCCACAGTTTGATTGTTTCCACACATATATTTGGTGCATCAAAATTGGTATTTACTGTTCCTTTGGTCAATTTTGATCTATTTCACCAAATCACCACCAAAAGCCCGTAATCTACTTGAGAGTAGGAAGTGGACCTATCATATTTTGCTGCTGCAGTAAACATTTTGGTTGCTGTTTGGTTTTTAGCTATAGTTAAATTTGCATTTTGGATTGGAAAAAGTTGGGTTTACGTTTCCAAATACAATTACATGATCTATATACTATAAAGCATTCATAAAAAGCAATTCACACCCTGCAATCCACTCTTGAAAGTTCAAAAATCAAAAAAACACCAAAACTGCATTTCATTGTGGCATTTCATTGTAGCATTTCATCAAACAGTTTTGAATTTTTATCAAACACTTGCATTGCACAGAATTCAATCACTGTTTGAGTCTTTTTATTGATTGTTTAATCTGTTCTAGACCTATCCTAGGTTCCTTTTGAGTGCTAGCTTTTATTCCAGCCCTTATATCACTAGAATTCATTATTTTTGGCTTGCATACTATACTTGCAATTTGGTTTTTGGCTAATTGAATTCTGGTGCAGCAGCTGTCCTATTCCCTCACGGTTTTGTGTGTTTGACAGTGGTGTGTGACTTCTTTTTGAGGTGAACCAGCTCCAGCAAGCTTTCTCCAAGAGGGTAGCATCTTAGGAATGGAGAGTTTGTAGAATTGGATACAAAGGTTGTTCTCCAAGCTGCAGTTTTGTTTCAGCAATCAGCAGCATTTCTCCATTCTTCACCCCACACTTTTCAAACACTTTGGAGATATACAACATCAAGCTTCAGTAGATTCTCATGTATACATATTGTTGTTCATTTTATTACTTTTAAAGCCTTGTATCACGGAACCTTTGAAGTTTAATTTTCTTTACATTTTTCATACTTCAAGTACCTTGGGAAAATGCTTTTCAAGCAATTCCAAGTCTATTAAGAAACATTGTAATGCCCTTCCGAACATGGGTCTGTGCAAAGACCTCATCAACATGGACTGCCCGTCCCAGAGCTTGTGCCTGTAACATAATTTAGATTTAGAAGTGTATATGAAATATAAAATAAATAAGTTATATATGAAAGAAACAGAAAAGTAAAGAAAGTTTACCATACGAATGGCATGCTCATGGACCGTGATCGACCCACCAGTATGCAGGATGCCACCCTTTTCAGACGCTCTGTTCCTCTGGGCTGTAGCACACTTCTTGCGAAACTCTGTTGAATTCCAATGGGCAAGCAAGGAGTTCCAAATGTTCTCGCCCAACCAGTAAGGGCGCTCCCTTGCAAGTCGGGCATCCCTAAACATGTCTGAGAGCCGATGAGATGCTTTCATGTGGAAATTTCTATGTATTTGTGTTTCATGTTCAGGTTTCCACTGCACCTTCATCTGTACATTCATTGATAAACAAAACAAACATTGATTAATGACTCAATTATATAATAGGAATGACAATTACTTTAAAGTTGTTTACCTTAAAACGCTCCCAGAATGGCTTTCTGTCGTCTTTAGGTATTGCTCCCCAAGTAGGCCATGGACTCATATATTGTTGCTTAATCGATCGCGTGATGGCCTGGGAAGCAAGCCTAGATGGAACAAACCTGCATACAAAAAAATAAAAGTCATTTCAAATAAGACAATCTTTAAACAACAAAATAAGTTAAAAAAGGATTAAAGTCTTACCCTTTGTCATATGGCTCAATCCATGGTCGATCATGGAGGGGCGGATCAACACCATCATCATCACCAGCTGAATCTACATCAGCAGATGGTGTGGCAGTCTCAGAAGGTGGTCTAGTAGATGAGGAAGGTATAAAAGTAGGGTCAGGGGGAGGAGTGGGGGTAATAATCACAGGGGGGGAAGAGGGTCTGCTGTAGGGGTAGGAGGAGGGTGTACTGCAGAGGAAGGAGGCGGGTGTACTATAGAGGAAGGAGGCGGGTGTATTGTAGGGGTAGGAGGAAGGTGAACTGCAAAGGTAAGAGGATGGTGTACGTAGAGGAAGGAGGCGGGTGTACTATAGGGGTAGGAGGCGGGTGAATTGCAAAGGTAGGAGGATGGTGTACTGTAGAGGAAGGAGGTGGGTGTACTGCAAGGGTATGTAGTGTAGTAGGCACCCTAAGTACATACTTTGGGGCCTGTCGTTGCCTCTTTTTAGGCCTTGCTACCCCCTTTCCTTTATCAGGACGGTCTGAACCTTCTCCCGTCATTGCTGCATTGAAATGGTTACAAATAAAGTGATACAATACAAAAGAATAAGGAAGGATCACTACAGATTAAAGTGAATCTATTGAATTGATAGTTTAATTTGCTACAATAGATGTCCAACATTCAATCATCTTCATCATCATCATCATCATCATCATCATCATCATCATCATCTTCATCATCATCATCATCATCATCATCATCATCATCATCTTCTTCTTCTTCTTCTTCTTCGTCATCATGTTCTTCTTCATCATCATCACCTTCTATTGGTGCTTCTAATTCATCTCCATCACCATCAGGGTCGCGCAATCCGGTTATAAGTTCAACTTCAAAAATTTCTTGTGGTTGTGACATTTGATCAAGTTGGTAGGCAACATCTTCCTCAACCTCATTTGAATCAATGCGACCTCTAGGCTTAGTTTGTATTGCTACAACCCAACCACGCTTGTCAATATTGCGGAATGGTGGATATGGCACATAATAAACCTGTTTAACATTAGTCGGTAGAATGAAAGGATCAAACGGTCCATATCTGTTTCTCAAGTTGAGTTCGACAATGTTAAACCTAGGATCCACTCTAGTACCAGCTCTAGAAGGATCAAACCATTCATAATAAAAAAGTACTACTCTGTTTGGAGAAGTATTGTTGTTGTACTCTAGCTCATATATTTTATGAATGATGTCGTAGAAATCATCATAAGAACCCTCTATAAGGCCCTTGACGTATACACCACAATTTGTTGTTTTCTTTCCTTTAGACCATTCATGTGTATGGAATTTGTAACCATTGATGAAGTAAGTGTGCCATACTTTCACACATCTCATTGGCCAATTGGATAAATGTCTTAACTCTTGAACCGTGGGAGTTAACGCCTGATTAAAAACCTACAAAGATACCAAAAGAATTTTCAAGCAAGAGTCAAATTAACCTTGCTCAAAACATAGGAAAAAGTACGGACCTGATTTCTAAACCATTTGGAAAACTCTGAGTGTATTCTAGCAGAAGCATTTCCTTCTGCGACTTGCTCAGCCACAAGAAATGAGCTGGTACAAATGAAATGAATTAGTGTATAAGAATTTAACCATTGCAAAGGTAAGAGTTGGATGATGACATACTCAAGGTACGACGTAACTTCACTGCAATTGATTAAGACATGGACATGAGCAGAGTTGAATTCAGCATCAGTTAACCAATGAGTGAATTCTTTTCCCGCATGACGACCTGATTGTCGAAAAACTGATATTGAACCTTGACGTGGTTCACCTTTCCATTGCATTTCGTTTCTGACATTAGTGGGGGACAACATGAAGTTTTTTAAATAATGAGAACAAAAATACGTTGTCTCTCTATGCAAGTAAGCTGCACAAATTGAGCCTTCTACTCTAGCTTTATTTTTAACTGAACGTTTGGATTCTCCCATAAACCTTTCAAAGGGATACATCCACCTGTATTGCACAGGTCCCCCAAGCCAAGCTTCATATGCAAGATGGATTGGAAGATGCTCCATTGAATCAAAGAATGCAAGAGGGAATATTCTTTCTAATTTGCAGAGAATAATTGGGATATTTTCATCCATCTTTCTTAGGCAATTTTCCTCTAGTGTCGTGCAACACAAATTTTTAAACAAGTTACTGATTTCTATCAGTGGATGTAACACGTGTTGTGGCAAACAACTAAACGCAAGAGGGATGAAAGTCTCCATGAATACATGACAGTCATGACTCTTCAACCCTTGAATAGTATCGTTCTGAACATTGGCACATCTGGACAAGTTAGAAGAATATCCATCTGGCATTCTAAGCTCTTTGATCCATCCACACACTATTCTGGCCTCATCTTTTGAGATGGTATAGTTTGCTTTTGGTTTGAAGAATCGACCGTTAGCTTGCTCCTTCAACTCTAAGTCTTTTCGTGCACATATCAGAGGTAAATCTTTTCTTGCTTTGTCATTGTCTTTTGTCTTACCAATAACATTTATAATTGTGTTCAAGACATTGTCAAAGAAATTTTTTTCAATGTGCATGACATCTAGGTTATGTCTTAGCAAGTTGTCTTTCCAATAGGGAAGATCCCAAAATATGCTTCTTTTAGTCCAATTATGCCATTCTCCAAACCCATCTATCCTATTCTGTCCAGATTCAGTGACTTTTGGATAGTTTTTAACTCTTCTCCAAACGTGTGATCCGGTCAACTTCGGCGGGGGCATATCTGTTTCAACTTGGCCTTTGCGAAATGCCTTTTTGTTTCTTCTAAAGGGGTGATCAATAGGCAAGAACCTTCGATGACAGTCAAACCAACTACTTTTTCGACCATAACTCAATTGGAATGACTTCGTATGTTCCATGCAATGTGGACAAGCTAATCGACCATGTGTGCTCCAACCAGATAACATGCCATAGGCTGGAAAGTCATTAATAGTCCACATCAAAGTTGCCCTCATAAGGAAATGTTGCTTCCTTGAAACATCATACGTCCAAACTCTATTCCATAACTTCTTCAAATCATCAATCAGAGGCTCCAAATAAACATCAATCGCTGATTTGGGATTAGATGGACCTAGTATTATACACATTAAAAACATGTAAGGCTTTGTCATACAAATCTCAGGAGGTAGATTGTATGGGGTAACTATCACCGGCCAACATGAATATGGTGATGTAGACGCCTGAATGTATGGGGTAAATCCATCAGAGCATAGACCAAGTCTCACGTTACGCGATTCACTAGCAAAGGACGGATGTTTACGATTGAAGTGCTTCCAAGCTTCACCATCAGAAGGATGATGCAAAACTCCTTCAGTTTTGTTATCATCATGCCATGTCATGTGTTGTGATGTTTGCATTGAAGTAAACATTCTTTGTAATCTTGGAATAATGGACAAGTAGAACATTGACTTTAAGGGAATTAGTTTTTTTGCCTCCGTCCTGCATGCATCGTATGATATCGAGGAGAGCCACAAAACTTGCATTCAACCAACAATGCATCTTTTTTGCCACTGTCATTGTCATAGAATAACATACATCCATTAACACAACAATCAATCTTCTTGGCTTCCAATCCCAACATTGAAACACATCTTTTGGCTTGATAACAATTCTTCGGAATAGAATTGTTTGGTGGTGTCAAATCTAAAATTAATTTTGTATAGTGATCCACTGCTTGATTGGAAACGTTCCAATTAGATTTACCAGCCAAGAGTCTAATGGACACTGACAATTTTGACTGAGATGAACCTTCAAATACAGGTAGATTTGCCTCTGTCAGTAATTTGTAAAACCTCTAAGTGGTTTCATTTGGAGACTCTTCATCATGACTATCGTTTGCTTCTTGTTCGTCATGTCGACAAAGAGCATTGTCGACCATCTCTTGCATATAGGCAAATTGATCTATCTCAAATGTATGTACAATAGTATTCGAACCTGATGCAAGCCGATTTTGGTCTGCATTGGAGGTCGAAGGAATCTCTTCACCATGAAATGTCCAAACCGTGTAATTAGGCATGAACCCTTTTTGGTATAGGTGAACTTTAACTTCATCTTTCAAAATCCTTGTACATTCACACTTGATGCATGGGCATCGAATCCCTCCATCAAGAGCATAATATTGAGATCGTCGAGCCGTCTGGATAAACTCTTCAACTCCGATGACAAAAGATTCCTTCAAACCTCTCCTTCCGCTATAACAACGGTAAACTTAGCCAAATCACCAACACTCCATGTAACGTAAGTAATAAACCTATTACTACTTAAGTCCAACATGGAAGGCAATTTCAACACTACTGTCTAGGCATACAATAAGGTCATGCAAAGAAAAGTCCTTACTATTGAAATGTCGTAGACATCCTAAGGGGTTGTGTATTAAATTTGGGGGAGAAAACTTATTATTACTGAAGTTCTCTTTTGTAGAGTACTTCCACATATTTTGTAGGTTCTAAGTGTTTAAGGTACTTTAAACTTGTTAGGATAACAACATTATACATTCTTAGGTTTAATTAGGTTAATTTCGAAATTGTCACCTATTTAGTACACTTTTTAGGTTTTAAGTAGTGTAATATTAGGTCCTTAATAGTCAAATCTTTAATTTCTTTGTATTTTCAAATTGTGCCCTTATTTTTATCTTTCTTTTATGTTTTAAAACTTGTGTACATAGTTTTTTTACTGTTTTGGTTAATACTTATAGACACCATGCATTATGACCATTTTTAGCCTATTCTAGCAACTAGTTTTAGGTTCTAGGGTGTCATATTTTGAGTTATAGGTTGTTTTTGTAGTGTGAGTTTCTAATTAGCTAGGTTTTACCCTTTTAAACTTGTTAGGATAGTTTCTTAGGCTAGTTTAGTGCAGTTTGCAAATCTTAACCATTCTAGTGCTTTTTTAATTGTCATTTTGAGGTTTTAGTAGTGATTTACTCAAACAAGTTTAATTATCATAATTAACCACTTCAACAACTTTGTATGATGAATTGAAACATGTCCAAAGTGAAATTTAACTCAATTTTAAACTTGGTGCATTTTTTTATGATTTACTCTTACTAGTTTTAGTGTTCTAATTTTTATGTCCATAGGCAGATTTTGTTTTCTTAGTCATTTGTAGTAGTTAGTTAAGTTTTCATTACTATTTTAGAATTCAGAACTTGTCTAGATACTTACATTCCAGTTTAGGTGAATTGTTATTCAATAAGTATTTAAAAACAGTTTTCATTGTTAGCACTTCTAAGTTGTCATATTTTGAGTTTTAAGTACTTTTGGTAGTGTCATTTTTTTATTAGCTAGATTTTACTATTCTAAACTTGTTAGATCAGTGTCTTTGTAGTTTCTTAGGCTACTTTAGTATTATGTGTTTTTTGTAAAACAAGAACACTTATTTTAAATGTCCTTGGATTTTGGACAGAGAGGGAGAGAGGGAGAGACTGAGATCAAGTTTGGAGCATTGTGATTGTGTCTATTACAGAGGGATTGGAACTAAGCAACCCAAGAGAGTAACCCAGAAGCAGAAATTAAAAAACATTTTCATAGAAATAAACAAACAGAGTTCATGCAAAAAAATGAACCTAAGGCAGCAATAACAAGACTTTGAAAAATACAATTAAATATCATTAACTACATACCTTTTTCAGATGCTTAACTTCTCCTAAATTGCAACCCCTCCTAAATTTGGCACCAACTTCTAATAATTGAACACTGGGTCTTCCTCCAAAAACCTACATTTGCAACATATAATAATTGAGTTTTTTAATTGTGTTTAAACTTTGAAATGAGTTATAAACAGGTTACAATTCAAAATCACCACTCTACTTCCATTTTAACTCAAAAAGTGATGGTTTAAAGACCAAATCTGCATATAAGCTAAAATATGACCAAATGAACAGTGATATATACTTTAGTACACCAATTTAAGCTTGTTCAAGCTTTCCAATAGCATAAAAACATCAAAATTCGAACATCACCCTTGCTAGAGCCAATTTATGCAGCAAATTACACCATTATACCACCAAAATCTCATTTCTAGAGAACCATCAATTAATCTCTGCCAAAGCAATGAAACCAAAGCAATGTTACTGCAATTTATCACTGAATCATGTCATTGACATGCTAAATCTAGCCTAGTGATGAATTAGTCCAGCCTAACTCATTGTTCAAAGTTCATTTTTGTTGTGTAGTTGTTTAATTTGCTACATTATTAGCTATTATAAGGTCAAATTTCGGAATCTGGTATTTCTATGCCAAATAATAGGTCAAAAAACTTTGTTTTGATGATTTAAAGTTGTTGTAAAATTCTAATTGGACTTATAACCACTGTTGTGCAATTCCACTACTCAAAACCTCAATTTAGAGTTCATTTGTTGTTCTTGTAAGAGAAAGGAAACTCGGACAAAGCCAACAGTGGCATCTGAGACTTTCATAGCCGTCCCATCATTGATACGTCACTGCCTCATTTCACAAGTTATGTTATCCTATTCCCAGCTACCCATTATTAAATTCTCTTAGATCTCTCTTACAGACACTACTTTTTAATTGGTCATAGACTAAATCTTTGTCTCCAATTTAGTTGCTCATTGGTTTATGCAGACTAAATCTCTCTTACAGACACTGTGCAAGCTGCCACTTTTAGAAACTGCCTCATTTCTCATCATATATGGCTCCATCTCACTCTTCCATCACTTACACACTCATTCTCTTTATGCATAATCTGGAGTATGTTATGGAAGACTTGGCAACAACTTGCCATCTCCCAATGAAGTTGTGGCACTACAGTTGGTTATTTGTTTTGTCAAATTTGTCTAAATTTAAGCTTAATATTTCTCTATTATTGAATCAAAGTAGTTGCCAGAAGCTCACATAATGAGTCAGAGAATTGCTTGTTCCGTATAAATCCCAAATTGCTAGAGAAGTAACTTATTTCATAAACTATAATTTTTCAATTTATGATCATGATATAAAAGGAGTCTCCCAACTGATGTTTTTTCCCCTAATGAAAGATGCATTATGTCAAAGTTGTTTGATTTTGATACAATGGAACCAAAATTGCACATCTAACAGAATATGGCCAACTCAAATTACAGTTCCCATTATTAAACTCATCAGAAAGAACAGGGTAATCAACTAACCTCAACAGCAAAATGCTTGAAGATGCCACACTCTGCAGACCACCAGCCCTACGTCGTCCTGAAGCCAATCTCCACGACCCACCAACAGCTAAATGCTTGACGATGCCACACTCTGCAGACTACCACCCCTACGTCGTCCTGAAGCCAACCTCCACGACCCACCACCACTGGCGCAAACGTGAGCTACCACGACCCACCACCCTGTCGCAAACGTCACGAAGCCTACCCACCCAAACTACAAACCACCAGCCACCACCGAACAAACCTCACCGTCAGAACCGTTACACGAGAAGAGCTTATGGCAAGCAAATTGGACCTCTCCCAAGAACACAAGCAACTTCTGATGGCAACCGCGAGAGAGATGAGGGCAAAGGGGTAGGGGATTTTTGAAATTGGAGGAAGGAAAATTTTTTACTTAAATCTATCGTGGACATTACCAAGGGCTTTCAGCCCTCGGTAAATTATTTGACCAAATCGTTACCGAAGGACTATAGGCCCTCGGTAAATACCCCTCGGTAATTAGCGCATTTATTGTAGTCAAGCGGGCACACATAAGGGGCTCACTCTCGTAGGCAAAATCATGATCATGATGATCATTCCCAACATAGTGATCACCATACTTACCAACCCTATGATCACTATCAACGCCCTCCACGGCGTCATCATAACCATAGAGACCATCATGTGGAGCCTAAGGTTGACCTTCCCCCTTTCTACGGAAGAGATAATGTTGAAGAATACTTTGAGTGGGAGATGAAGGTTGGACAGATTTTTTAGTGCTACAACATTGATGATAGGAGGAGAGTGACCTTAGCCACCTTAACCTTTCAAGGTGCAGCCCTCTATTGGTAGACATCCATCATGAGAGACCAAAAGATGCATGGCGACTACACCATTCAATACTGGAATGAGTTGAAAGCAGCCTTACACAGACGACATGTCTCAGCCTACTATGCCAGAGAAGTCATGAACAAGCTTCATCGACTTCAACAAAGAAACATGAGTGTAGAGGAATACAGAAAAAAATTAGAGTTACTCATGTTGAGAGTTGGGATTAAAGAAGAGGAGCGATTCACCACAGCTAGATTTCAGAGTGGATTAAACTATGAGATTAGAGATAAGGTCGAGCTCTTACCTTACTTAGATCTAAATGATTTTGTCCAGCTATGTGTGAGAGTGAAAGAACAAAATAGGAGAAAAGCTTCCACAAAGAGAACCTACCCTACCACATCCTCATATAGGAAAGATCTTAAGAGGGAGGGTAGCTTGCCAAGATACGAAGAAACAAAGGAGAGAGAGCAAGAAAGAGCACACAATAAGTTCAAAGGCAAAGATAAAGAGCTAAGAAGAGACAAAGAAAGCTCTAAAGGAAAGGAACAAAAGACTCAGAGAGAGAAAACTAGAGATACCAAGGGTAGGGAGACTAGATGTTTCAAATGTGGAGCCAGAGGACACTATTCAACTAAGTGTCATTTCAATAAGTCAACCTATATCCTTGAACATGAGAGTCCTAGTGAGGAGTCATCCTTTGGTGCGTTTGAGTTGTCCTCATCTAAAGAGGAACAAGAAGCTTCACCTTGTGATGGAGATCTTCTCATGGTTAGGAGACTTCTTGAGGCAAATCATGTGGAGTTAGAACAAACTCAACGAGAAAACCTATTCCACACACGTTGCAAAGTTCTTGATAAAACTTGTTCTATGATTGTGGATAATGGTTCTTATTGTAATTATTGTAGCTCTTGAATGGTTGAAAAGCTAGGCTTAATTCCTACTCCTTATCCTAACCCTTACAAACTTCAATGGATAAAAGAGGATGAAGGAATAGTTGTTAAGGAACAAGTAAGTGTACCCATTTCCATAGGCAAGTATGAAGATCAAATCATTTTTGATATTGTTCCAATGGAAGCGGGCCACATCTTACTTGGACGACCTTGGCAATTTGACAAATAAGATTTGCATGATGGAGTCACCAACAAGATCACCATTCAACACAAAGGCAAAAAGATTATCCTAAGCCCTCTTACACCATCACAAGTACGAGAGGATCAAATAATACTTAAGAAAAAGTTGGATGGTGAGAAAAAGATCAAAAATAACAAAGTTTCCAAAGAGAAGAAATTGAGTTTGGTAGAAAGTGCCTCAACCAATGAAGTTGTCCCAACAAAGCCTTCTAAAAATCTTTTCCTTGGACACCCTCACTTTCTTCTCTATTGCAAGGAGACACTTCTTTCCATAAATCATCAACTTGATTCTCATCCAAAGGGGTTACAAAAGCTTTTGAAGGAATTTGATGATTTATTTCCCAAAGAGGTTCCAAGTGGTTTACCACCTCTTAGAGGAATTGAACATCAAATTGATTTGATTCCTGGAGCTAGCCTTCCCAATAGGCCAGCTTATAGGACTAACCCTATAGAAACCAAAGAGATAGAGAAGCAAGTTAATGATTTATTGGGAAAAGGGTGGATACAAAAAAGCCTTAGCCCTTGTGCGGTGCCAGTGTTGTTAGTCCCTAAGAAAGATGGTTCTTGGCAAATGTGTACATGGAGCTACATGGAGCAACCCTGTTCACCAAGATTGATCTTAAAAGTGGATATCATCAAATCAGAATTAAAGAAGGAGATGAATGGAAAACCACTTTTAAGACCAAATTTGGCCTTTATGAATGGTTAGTCATGCCGTTTGGCTTAACCAATGCTCATAGTTCCTTCATGCGACTAATGAATCATGTCCTTCAGGAATACATAGGCAGCTTTGTTGTAGTCTACTTTGATGATATTCTAATCTATAGCAAAGGTCTTAAAGAGCATCTTCATCATGTGAGGAAAGTTTTGATTTTGCTTCGACAACACCATTTATTTGCCAACTTTGACAAATGTACCTTTTGTCAAGAGAGTGTTATTTTTCTGGGCTTCAAAGTTGGGAAAGAAGGTGTACATGTTGATCCTAGCAAAATCAAAGCTATCCAAGAGTGGCATGTCCTGAAAACAGTGGGAGAAGTAAGAAGTTTTCTCGGTCTAGCAGGTTTCTATAGACGCTTTGTAGAAAATTTCTCTACTATTGCTGCTCCTCTCAATGAACTTTTAAAAAAGGATGTGCCATTCAAATGGGATGAAAAACAAAGTCTAGCCTTTGAGACCTTAAAACATAAGTTAACACATGCACTCATTCTACATTTACCTGATTTTTCCAAAGCTTTTCAAGTAGAATGTGATGCTTCTGGGGTAGGAATAGGAGCTGTTCTTATACAAGAAGGTCACCCCATAGCTTATTTTAGTGAAAAACTTAGGGGACCTAAATTGAACTATCCTACCTATGACAAGGAACTTTATGCCCTTATTCGAGCTTTGAAAACTTGGGAGCATTACTTGATGTTTAGAGAGTTTATTATCAACACTGACCATGAATCTCTAAAGTATATTAAAGGGCAAGGAAAGTTGAACAAGCGACATGCAAAGTGGATTGAGTACCTTGAGCAGTTTCAATATGTCATCAAGCATAAAAAGGGGAGTACTGATGTTGTTGCGGATGCTTTAGCTAGACGACATACATTGCTAGTTACTCTAGGTTCACAAATACTAGGTTTTGATGACATCAAACAACTTTATGACACTGACCCTACCTTTGCATCCACTTATGCATCTTGTCTTAAGAAGCCATTCGACGGATTCTATATTTCTGAGGGGTATCTTTTTAATAAAGGAAAACTATGCATACCCCAAGGATCCATTCAAAAGCTTCTTATCAAGGAAAGTCATGGAGGAGGACTCATGGGCCATCATGGAATTGATAAAACTCTTCATACTTTAAAAAGCAAATTTTATTGGCCACACATGAGAATAGATGTCCAAAAGCATTGTTCTAGTTGTATAACTTGTTTACAAGCTAAGTCTAAAGTAATGCCTCATGGACTCTACCTTCCCCCTCCCATAGCTAGCACCCCTTGGGAGGACATTAGTATGGATTTTGTCCTAGGCCTACCAAGAACTTAAAAGGGGTTTGATTCAATCTTTGTGGTGGTTGATAGATTTAGTAAAATGGCTCATTTCATACCTTGCCACAAAGTCGATGATGCTAGCTATATAGAAAAACTCTTCTTTAAAGAAGTAGTCAAATTACATGGCTTACCCAAAACTATAGTTTCTGATAGAGATGTTAAGTTCCTTAGCTATTTTTGGAAAACACTTTGGGCCAAGCTAGGAATTAAACTACTATTTTCTACTACATGTCACCTACAAACTGATGGGCAAACAGAAGTAGTCAATAGATCTCTATCCACTTTATTAAGGGTAATGTTAAAGGGTAATATTAAAAACTGGGATGATCATCTACCTCATATACAGTTTGCTTATAATAGAGTAGTTCACAAGACTACTAAACTTTCCCCTTTTGAAGTTATTTATGGTTTTAACCCTCTCACACCTCTTGATTTACTTCCTCTTCCAGAATCATCTTCTTTTCTTCATAAAGAAGGTATTTCTAAAGCGGAATTTATCAAAAAGTTGCATGAAAAGGTTAAAACTCATATTGAAAAGCAAACTCAAAAATATTCTGAATACAACAACAAAGGGAGAAAACAAGTAATTCTTAATGAGGGAGATTTAGTTTGGCTTCACTTGAGAAAGGATAGATTTCCTTCTCAGAGTAAATCCAAATTAAGCCTAAGAGGTGATGGTCCTTTCAAAGTGGTCAAGAAAATAAATGATAATGCATATCAGTTAGACCTTCCTGAAAGTTATGGCGTCAGTCCTACTTTTAACATTTGTGACTTACTTCCTTTCACAGGAGATGCCCAACAGGATTCCCAAGATCTGAGGACAGATCTTTTTCAAGAGGGAGGGACTGATGAAGGACCATCCAAGCTCAACATAGGTCCTTTAACAAGAGCCATGTCCAAGAGAATCCAAGAGGAAGAGGGAGCACTTACTACTTTACTCTTATGGAGTATTAATTACTAAAACCTCTTTTCTCTTTGTAAATAACTTTACATTGTTTTGTAGGTCCTTAATAGAGAAGAGAAACCATGTACATACAACTAAGGAAGGATACCAAGGATGAAGATCAAAGAACCAAAAAGGAAGCAGGATGGCACCCCAGCGCCCCTAAAGGGCGCCCCAGCGCCAGAAACTGTAGAGCATTCTTCTTCACTTGGATTGCTGACATGGCAAGTTGTACCTTGCCTTCCAAGTCTCCTAGACTACGTAGCTTCCTCGGCAAGCTTCTTTTACACTTAGAATAGCTTGCTTAGCACATTTTTGAGTCACTCTTCATCTATAAAAGGAAGACTCCTTACATTGTAAAAACCAACTTTGAAACTTAATGAAATGCTGTTGAGATTTCTCCAGATTCATTTTTCAGAGTTCAAATACTTATGCCTCTTCTGCACACTCTCCTCTAGCTTCCTTCCCTTTTGGAAGGCTTTCGGAGCTTGAGAATCCTTAAACACCTTCACACCTTCATTGAATCATTTATCAAACACTTACCATGCCATGATTTCAGCCTTCAAAGTTCATCTGTCCGCTGCCACTTCTGGTCAAGGCTACTGTTCGTGATTGATATACGAAGTAGCTTCCATCAGAAGGGGTCAAAAAGGTACCAAAAGGAGGGAAAACATGCAGCCTGGGCATCCAGAAGCGCAGCTGAAGTGAAGGAAATCGACGTCCGCCGCCCGGGCGTCGAGGGCCACCATTTTCAATGCCCAAGCCTTACATGTCCTTCAATTCACGCTCGGGCGACCCCTCTTCAACGCTTGAGCAAAAATTCACGTGGATCGGGCCCTATTTCTGCTCTGTTTTGATTCTTTTGGACCGGACTTCGTTCTGGCACGCCTTTGACACTATTTAAAGGACCTTGGGGCTCTACGTTTTGCATCCCTGGCAGAGAAAAGCATAGCAATAAACTTTTTGCCTATTCTTAATCTTCCATTCTCTTTCTTTCTTCCATTGTTCATAGAGTTCCCCATGTCTACGGGGAACTAATTTCTATTTGTTGTTTAGGAATGATGTAACCTTGTAAACTCTCATGTATTTGAATTGATTCTTAATTCCATATGCTTTTTCATTAATTGTTAGAGTAATTCATCTGTTTTATTCTTGCTTATACAATAGCATTATTTATGAATTGCATGAGGGCCGGGAGGTTCCTTTCAATTCAGGTTCTTGTTGAATTAATCCTAAGGGTTATATTTCTCAAGGATGAGGGTATGAGTCTTAGTCGTCTTAACCTCTTGATCTTCACATCTTTTTACCAGGAATGCTAGGAATTGTATGAATTGGTAATTAAGGACAAGCTTATTTACCGAGGGATCAGGTTTAAGTGATTTAGTGAGAGACGTTGGCATTAATTCATAAAGAAGAATTATTATATACATGAGAGGGAACTTGGTAAAATCTAACCCCAACAACATACCCATCTCATACAAATCAACCTCCATTCATCTATGTGCTCTTTTGCCACTGATCAATTTTATTTTGTTTTATTTTATTATTTTTGTCAAACCCAATGATCTCTTTTTATTTATAAGTGTTAATTAATCTTGTTTTCACACAATTGTTTAGCGTCGAGAGTCCTCTAGGATACGATACTTGGTCTTACCATTTTATATTACTTGTGCGACTCGGTACACTTGTCGATTTGCCCCAACAAGTTTTTGTGCGACTCGCGATGCTTAAGCGCCCCAAAGGGGCGCCCGGGCGGTGGACGACACTCTTCAACGCTTAAGGCCCCTAAAAGGGCGCCCAAGCTTCGTGCTTCCTGATAACGGTTTAAAACACTGTTATTTGTGATGTGACTTTGATACTAAAAGCACCCTTTTTCACTTAGAAACTTGCTTAGACTCATGCTTTTTCATTAAATTGTGTGAATAAGAGAGTTGAGGTTGATTTCAATGATTTTATGACTAATTACCCTTGTTTTGATAGAGATTAAAGTAATACTAGAAGTAGAGATGAAGAGCCAAGAAGATGGAGCTCAAAAAGGCCTAAAAAGCAGCAGAAGGAGGGACAGCAAGAAGTCCGGGCGCCCTGAATGGAGGCTTGATCGAGGAAAATTGACGCTCAAAGCCTGGGCACCCTATCTAGAGGCCCAAGCCTTACATGAGGTTTTCTCACCGCTTGGGGGCCCTAAGTGGGGCGCCTGAGTGTCGGATTTTCGTGGATCAGGCACTATTTCTGCTCTGTTTCGACTCTATTGGACCGGGCCTTGTTTTTACTCGTTTCTGACACTATTTAAAGGACCCCGGGGCTCTAGGATTTGTATTACTGGTAGAGAGCAGCATAGCACTACACTCTTTTCCCAATTCTTAGGCTTTCTCTATCTCATTCTCTTCCATTGTTCATATAGTTCTCCCATGTCTATGGGGAACTAATTTCTATTTGTTGTTGGGGAATGATGTAACCTTGTAAACTCTCATGTATTTGAATTTATTCTTAATTCCATATGTGTTTTCATTAATTGTTACAGGCGACCAGGGAGGGCGCTTGAGCGTCGGATTTTCGTGGATCGGGCCCTGTTTCTGCTATGTTTCGACTCTATTGGATCGGGCTCTGTTTTTACTCGTTTCTGACACTATTTAAAGGACCCTGGGGCTCTAGGTTTTGTATTACTGGCAGAGAGCAGCATAATACTACACTCTTTTCCCAATTCTTAGGCTTTCTTTTTCTCATTCTCTTTCATTGTTCATATAGTTCCCCTATGTCTCTGGGGAACTATATTCTATTTGTTGTTGGAGAATTATGTAACCTTGTAAACTCTCATGTATTTGAATTTATTATTTACTCCATATGCTTTTCTTTAATTTTTAGAGTAATTCATTTGTTTCAATGCTTGTTGTGTTTAACTCATTCAATAGCATGAATTAAGAATTGCATGAGTGTTCGGAGGTTCCTTACAATTCAGGTTCTTGTTGAATTACTCCAAAGGGTTATATTGCTCAGGGATGAGGGTATGAGTCTTGGTCGTCTTTAAGCTCTTGATCTTCACATCTTATTACTAGGAATGCTAGGAATTGCATGAACTGGTAATTTGGGACAAGCTTATTCGCCGAGGGATCAGGTTTAGGTGATTTAGTGAGTGACCTTGGCATTAATGCATAAAGAAGAATTCTTATATACATGACAGGGAACTTGGTGAAATCTAACCCCAATAACATATCCATCTCCTATTAATCAACATTCGTTCATCTTTGTACTCCTTTGTTATTGATCAATTGCATTCATATTTAATTTTATGTTTTTGCATTCAAAACCAATAATCTCTTCTTGCTTAAGTCTTAATTAATCTTGTTATCACACGACTGTTTAACGTCGAGAGTCTTTTGGGATACAATGCTTTGTCTTACCATTTTATATTACTTGTGCGACTTGGTACTCTTGCCGAAATAGCTCAACAAGTTTTTGGCGCCGTTGCTTTGGACTCATAGTTTAAGTTATTCTATTTGTGTGATTCTTGATTAACTTTGACTTTATTTTTATTTTTATTTTATTTTTATTCTTCCTATTTTTAATTTTTATTTTTATTTTTTTGTTTTGTGTTTTATTCTTTTTATTTTTGTTTTTGTGCTAACAGTGTTTTCTATGATTTTTGTTTAGTCTGTGCAGGATGCAATTCTATCAAGGTAATCTCAACCACTGGTGGGAATCTCACTCAAGCATGAATCAAAGTCAATTTGGGCAAGCTGGTGGACCATTCACTAGACCACCACAAGTTAACAGTACTACAAAGCTTGAGGAGACTTTCCAACAATTCATGAAGGAATCTTTCTCAATTCGGGAAAGCACTCAAGCAGCATATAAAAGGATGGAGGTGCATTGTAGGCTCATAATTCAGAAGTTGGATTATCTCAAGAACAACATGAACCTTAGAGGGGAATGCATGGCAGTTGTCACTAAAAGTGGCAAAGTTTTAGATGAGAGAAAAATAGAGAGAGAAGAAAGAGAAATTTTGAGTGAGAAAGATAAAGAGGAAGAAAAGGAAGAAGATGAGAAAGAAGAAAAAGAAACTTTGAGTGAGAAAGAGAAAGAGGTCGAAAAGGAAGAAGATGAGAAAGAAGAAAAATAAAGGTTGAGTGAAAAAGAGAAAGATGTAGAGGAAGAGGAAGAAAAAGAATAGAGAAAAAGTGAGGTTGAGAGAAAAGAAAAGGAGAAGAATGTGGAAGAAGAGAGAAAAGAAAAAGAAGAGGTTGAGAAAGAAAAGAAAAAAATTAAGAAAAAACTTTTGTACCCTTAAGAGTGTTCCAAGGAGGAAAAAAGGGGGAAGAAAAGAAAAAGGGAGAGAAGGAGGATGAGAGAAAAAAGAAAGAATCATATGAAAATCTCCTCCCTCAGCCAAAAAAGTATCATAGGAAGGAGAAGGAAAAACAGTTTCAACTTTTCATGGAAATCTTCAAGAAATTGGAGATTAAAATTCCTATGATTGGGACACTACAATAGGTTCCTGGTTATATCAAATTCCTGAAAAAATTAAACAAAAAGAAAAAAAATTTCCAAAAAAGGGAATGTTTGAGGAACAAGGCATTTGTAGTGGGTCAAGCTAGTGACGTTAAAGAAGCACTTAGTGGGAGGCAACCCAGTTTCTAAATTTTTTTTATCTTTTATTTTGTTTTATTTTATTTTATTTTATTTTATTTTTATTTTTTTCTTTTTAATTTATTATTTGTGTCATTTGGATTTGAGTTTGTTTTGCAGTAAGGATAACATCTGCTGATGGATGCTAGACAACATCTACTGAGGGATGCTAGGAGGATTTAGAGAACAACATCTACTGATGGATGCTGCTCTGGAAAAGATTTAGATGATAACCTAGTTTTCTAATTTTTTTCTTTTTAATTTAGTTGTGTGGTTTGGATTTGATTTTGTTTTTGTGTGCTTGAGTTCTTTTTTTTTTTAGGTTATATGCTGCTTCTGATGGCAGTAATGACAACATCTATTGATGGATGCTTCCACAACATCTACTGATGGATGTTGCTATGGTGAGGATGGTGAATGACAACATTTACTCATGGATGTCGATGAAGATGAGAAAGATTGGTGTCTACTGAGGGATACCAATGAAGATATGAAATATTAGCATCTATCGATGGATGTTACTAACAACATCTTGATGAGTCAATATTTATTGACTTCACTTAGTTTATTGTGCTAGAATTAATCAGGGAATTGTGCTTAAATATCCACTATTTTTCCGTTTTTGCTAATTGTACTTAATTTGATCAGAAATTCTTATTTTACTTAATATGAATTATTTGGACTAATTATTTGCATTATTAATTACTGGGAATTTGTTGGATAATATTTTGGGACATTAGAAACTTGCCACAAGACCACCCATATGGGGAGAATAAAATTTATTTCATTTCTTGGAGAAGTGGTGCAGAGGCGCACATTCCATTTTTGAAGTTGCAAGCAGTTTTTCAATTTTCTTATAGAAAAGCTCATTCCCTTAAAATGGAGAGGAAGACGCAGCATCATGTGAATTTAAGGGATTTATCTTCGTTTAAGATGGCACATGGGTGATTGAAGAGAGCGTGCCAGCCGTCCATGTGAGAGAAGCTCCAAAGCATTTGGTTGATTCAATTAAGAAGCAGTTGCCACATCTTCAAGTCACGGCCCATGGGGAATTAACAAACATCCAGCAACCCACATTTGCTGTTGATACAACAATGTTCAGCTTGGAAGAAAAGAGGTGTGGCCCATGAGCAATGGGAGGTGCAAATGGAGACGCAGCACACCACGGGCCAACAACAAACAACAAATTACAGCCCACACACCTCCACATTTTGTCCAGCAAGTCCAGCAAGTCCAGCCTTCACGGCCTGGTCCAGATCTAGAAGCAGCAGCTGCCACGTCCCTGCAATTAGGAGAGGTGTATGCTTAGATTTGGAGGTACAACACGTGGAGGAATTGTTGCCACGGCCACGGCCCACATGAGAGGAGTCCAGCAACGTAGAGAGGTAGCAACAGCGGGGAGATGATTCACCCTTATTTTAGGTAGCCGCCACTCCTTGGGGCATCATCTTTCACTTTCTATTTAAGAACCAGCATACACCAAGATGGAAGGTTACGGTTCTCCAAGCGGAAGATGAAGTGCTGGAAGAGGCACATTTATTTACCTTGGTACATCCAACCTCCTCCCCACTTAGTTAGCTTTCTTGTTACGTTTTTCCTTGCTTGAGCAGCAGTTGCCACACCCCTTTTTAGTTAGCTTTTTTTGAACTTTTATTTTCATTCAATGAGAAATTGGAACACACGCTAGCACTTTTGGCATTGGGTATTTTATTTTAGTTCGATTCCAGCATAAGGCAATGATTCGTTTTTATACTTTTAGAATTGAAAATGCTGTTTGAGTGTGAGATATTGGGTAGGGGTGGGCACAATTTACTTAGAAACTTGAAACTGCAGTTAATCTGTACTTTTTCGTACTTAAAAAAACTGAAATTGTTTTTACTAAAGCATAGTTATACTGTTTAACAGTTTAATTTAAATATATTGAACCTATTTTATTGTACTGCAGTTAAATAGTTAACTGTGGTTTACTGTGATTTAGGGTTTTTACGTTACATTCCTTTCTAATTGTGTCAAAAAGCTTCGTTACTTTTGAAGACTCGCCGCCATCGAAGCTCGTTGCCATCGAAGGTCGTTGCCATCCAAGCACGTCGCCGTCGAAGCTCGTCGCCGTTGAAAGCTCGTTGTCGTCGAAGGCTCACCGCCGTCGAAGGCTCGCTGCTATCGAAGGCTCGTCGCCGTCGAAGGCTCACCGCCGTCGAAGGCTTTGCCACACTCTGTCGTCGCCGAACTGCCGTCGCTTAACCACCATCATCGAAGATTCTAAAAAAACTTCTCTTTAGCTGCAAAGAGAAGCAAATATTCAACCCAAAGGTACGAATGTTTTTCCTGTACTGTTCAAACATTTTTTAAATGCATTCTTAGTTCAAACATTTTGTTAGAAATCTGGTAATGCAATTAATGCTCCACATGACAGGCTGAAAACAAAGTAATTGAAAAATGCAGATCTCTGCTTCCTTCCCCCTGGGGTATTCTCATCAAACTGCTCAGCCCCATGAGGAGGAAGTGAACCTTTTATACCCCTTACGCCCAGAGCCACTAGATACAGGCCTGCGAATAGCATAACTGAGTCCCCACCATAAATTTTATGGCATGGATTGTCGGTGATTCCCATAACGCAATTTGGTGGTTTGAGTGATGGCTTGTGTGCTTGTATCGTGAGCATTAGTAAGCCCTGTGTCATCAAACAATCTCACTGTTAAATTTTATGATCTAATATAGTGATTATAATCTTGATAACTGCATGGAAAAGCTTGTATTATACAATTTTCCTAATTAGCTCAATTATTTGAGGACTTCATTCAACTTAACATATCTGATCAGTCCATGCTGCTTTGAAAAAAGTTGTTTCATTTGCTGTTTTGACGTCTGATAAATTGTGCTGATGGGAAGAAAAGTTATTTTGAAAAATTGGCTTATTGGAGTTTCACTTGTTAACTGTTTTACACGGAGGAATAGTCATACAGTGACTCAGAATCTAGTTATTAGAAGATTAAGCACAATCGAATCTTGCTTCCTGTTTGGTGCACCAGCATCTAATGGCAATAAATGATGATGGTCATGCTTCTTTTGTCTTTCTTCTACCTGTCACCTTAATTTTTGAGTTGGTTGAGGATGGAAAAATGGTCCCTTTATACCAGTACTGTACTGCATGAGTAAAAGTCTACAAAAATCCTGAGTATGTGGTTTTTCTCTTTATAGTAATCAATGTTATTATTTATTACAGTAAAGGGTGATTACCTACCCAAGTACAAAGTACAGGTGGTTAAAATTTCTCATTCCTGGCTTTCAACATAAGTTTAGCTTCTCTTTTCTTTTTTCACTTTTTATCATTGAGACGTTGTGACATTCATATTTAGTAGAGTAACTTACATAGACACCAACACCAAAGATAGAAGCTTAGATATTACAATGAGAACTTACCATGAATTCTATAGCAGCACTTATGAGATAGATGGAATAAGTAGTGATAAAGGCATCAGCCAGAAACCCGCCAAGAATAGCAAGGAGGAAGGATGTGCCCATGAATTCAGTGACAATGTTGGCAGAGGTGGATGGTGAAAAGTGCATAAACTTGGACAGATATAAAACAAGGTTGCTTGCATTGGCAAGATATGCTAGGTTCTCCAACACCTCTGCAGCTGGGGTTTGTCATTTGGGAAAGTTACAAACATGTTATGCACACCAAAAACAATATGGAAAATTTTGTGAAGGAGAAAAACGATTAAACAATATACAGTTAAAAGAAGTATACGTAGCTAAAAGATTTCGTGGTTTCCAGTTACTTATATCAACATTGTTGTTAGAAAATGAGAGAAACATGAAAACTGTCGCCAGACAGTACTTACCTAAAACAAAGGAAGCTGCAAGCATGCCACCATGACGACCTTTGATGGCTGGCTTGTTCTTTAGGTGTTAAAACCAACTAAAGAAAGTATTGCTACTAAAAACCAAGATAAACAACGAAAGAAACCATAGTGGAAATTATATATGAAAGTTTAATTTATACCATCTCCTAACTTTAACAGTTATATCCTGTATTTATCTTATTCTTCAATATGGTTATGAAGGAGAGATTGGGATGGTGGTGGCAGAATACTTGATCAAGAACACTTTGTAGGAAGTGGTGAATAGAATCGCATTTATAGCGAGGGAAATGGAATTTCTGATAGAAGAGGAAAGGTCTAGACTATATGAAAGCAACCATTCATTCTCCTGGATCCTTTCGCATTGCATTAATGTTGATGTTGACTGTTTCTACCGTTACTTTGTCTTTGTTGGTTCCTTTGATCTCTACAGGAGGCGATGCTGGGAAAGAATGTTTTTCTCTGGTTAAAGCTATATATATATATATATATATATATATATATATATATATATATATATATATCAAAGTAGTAAATAAGTAACCAACTTTTGGTCCTATATTTGTTTTGAATGTTCTCATTTCTTCTATATGTTTCCTGTTAATTGTTTAGTTGCTTATTGAAAAGATAAGGTTATACATAAATGGAAATGATAAGGATGGTAATGAATCCAACTCAATTAAAAATTTAAAAACCGAAGATGTTGGTTATGCATGTTGGGAATTTTACAAAGGTGGCGGTAGATAATTGCATGAACAAACCATGCAGTGCGTAGTTGAAGTTGAAGTGTCATCATATTTAGCAAGGCATGTCCATTAATTGGAAGCTTAATTGGGAGAAGTTTTTCTCAAAAGTTGAAGTTAGGGAGAAGTTTTTCTCAAAAGGAAGCTTAATTGGGATTAATAATGCAATATTTACTCAGACATGCAAGTTATTTTACCATTACTAGGGATGGGCATAGTTACCTTAATATACTTAAACTACAGTTAATCTATACTTTTTTAAACTTAAAAAACTAATAATATAATTAACTAAAAACTAGTTAAACTAATTAATAGTACAGTTTAAAAATATTGTACTATTTTATATTCAGTATAGTTAACTCAGTTTAGGTTTATATTTCCTTTCCCCATTTTCATTTGCTTTCTCTGGTTCATCCCACTCACCTAGGTTAGCGCTCTGTTGAAGATTGTTGCCGTGCCAAGGTTACCGCTATTGAAGATCTGTTACCGTCGAAGGTTCACCGGTCGAAGGTTCGCCATCGTCCAAACATCTTATTAGATCTGGTAACGATTGCTTGTACGTGGGGAGAGCATCTGGGGTTCTTCAATCATCAGTGGCCAAGGTACTTTATTATTCCAACAAGGGTTTTAAATTACCATATGATGTTCTTCCATCATCGTTAAACACTGTACCATGCTTTGCCGGTAGTTGTCCTGTTTATTGTGTATGAAGATTATTGTATGCTTGATAATGTTTCTCTACTAGAACTAAGTATTAGCTGCTCTCCCATTCCTCTAGTTTGTCCAAGCCTGAAAGTAGTTCATTTTACAGAACATTAGTCCCTGTTTTCTGCTTCTACCATTTCAGTTAATGCCTAATGCTCTATTATAAACATTATAAAGACAGAGGATAAAGAAGGTAGACATACAAAGCTTAGTAGATGCTCCACATTCTCCATTTCGAAATCCACCATTCTTTTGACCACTTACAATCTCTAGTAGTATTACACCAAAACTAAATACATCTAACTTCATTGAAATCACAATTTCAAGTATGATTTACTGAAATGCATATAATATTTAAATTTCTTTAGGTAAAAACAACATAAAATTGCACAAGTTTTTTTTCAAGAAAATGAAAATACTGTATATAAAATTAAGAAGAGACACTGGAATAGAAATAATTGAAGAAGTTGAGAGAGAGTTATAAGAAAACAGATAGAAAACGATTTACAGAGGAGGCACAGCCGCGCAACACATTGAATCTATATGTTTTGTTGATTTGGAAATGATATTTAAAGATCTGGTCCTCAGCCCTTTACCGCTTATTGTGGAGATGAACATTTACTAATGAATCTTGCATGCTGAAATGAGTTTTCTGGATGTAATGGGTTTGTGATCAAAATAACATAGAGAATGTTATAATTTGAGGATAGCGCTTGTTTTAAGTGTTAAAAGGTTGCTGGGAAATTTTTTTAACCTAGAAGGGTATGTGAAAGTATATGCAAATGTCGTTGGTTATAAACACTATGCAGAGAAGTAGTGTCAAATAGTATTGCTATTTCAGGACTTTTTGGTACTGTTTCTAATGGTTATAAAGTTTATATATGCTAATAATGCTGTTGTAATTTTGCATTTGATGTATGGGTATTGGGTGTTATTGATTTGCCAAGAATATGCCTGATACATAGTAAAATTAACATTGAAAGCATGCGTATTTTTTTAACAAATATCTGGTGTATTGAAAAGAGAAATTTGCCTTTTGTTTGATTGAACTCTTAATTAAGGTAGTGACATGAATGTTAGAAATTGTAGAAACCCTCACACCAAATACTTCAAGAATGGATCATTTACCTCCTTGTATCGATTCATCATCAACTCAGAATAGTAAAGGTCGATCAGATGTTTGGGGACATTTTACTAAACTAGAACCTTATTCTGAGAAGAAGGCTAAATGCAATTATTGTGGTGATTTGATTAAATATTTGACTGGAACAAGTGGGATGAGGAATCATTTGGCGAGATGCAAAGAAAATCCTAATAGAGAAGCATTCAAAAGGCAAAAGCTTTTATCATCATCTATAGAAGTTAGTGTTAGCCCTTCACCAACTATTTCTAAATTTGACCAAAATGCATCTCGAATGAAGTTGGTGAAGATGTTTGTGAAGTCCGAGCTTCCTTTTCGATTTGTGGAAAATGAGGACTTCCGTGACCTTTTATGGTCCTTGCAACCACGATTTGAAGTTCCATCCCGCACTACATTGAGGCGTGAAATATGGGAACTCTATGAAGAGGAAAAAGCAAAGTTGAAAATGTTTCTATCAAAGCACTGTGAGAGGGTTTGTTTGACTACAGACACATGGACTTCAATCCAAAACCTAAATTACATGAGTTTAACTGCTCACTTTATTGATAATGATTGGAAACTTCAAAAGAAAATTTTGAATTTTTCTCAAACAACGGGACATTCAGAGGAGCTCATTGCTAAACATGTTAAGGCTTGTTTGAATAATTGGGAGTTAAAGCGAGTCCTTAGTATCACCGTGGATAATGCTACAACAAATGATGTTGGGGTCCAATACCTCAAAAGAAGGATGTTATCCTGGAATTGTCTGGTCTTAAAGGGAGAATATGTTCATATGCGTTGTTGTGCACATATATTGAGTTTGATTGTGAAGGATGGCCTAAAAGAAATCAAAGATTCAATTTCAAAAATCCGGAGTGTAGTTAAATATGTGAAATCTTCTCCCGCTAGATTTGCTAGATTCAAAGCATGTGTTGAGCAAGAAGGAATTTCTTATAAAGGCATTGTTTGTCTTGATGTTGAAACCAGGTGGAATTCAACTTACTTAATGTTAGAGACAAGCTTGAAGTACAAAGATGCCTTTGTCTTGCTAGATATGCAAGATAAGAAATTTGGTGATGAAATGGCCAAAAGTAATGGTGGTGTGCCATTAGAAGAGGATTGGGAATATGCGAGGTCTATTCTACCATTTTTAAAGATGTTTTATGACTCTACCCTACGCATTTCTGGTTCTTCTTATGTCACCAGTCATATGTATATGAAGGAAGTGTTTGCAATTGGTAAAAGGATTCGACAATATTCTGAGAGTAATGATGTGAGCATAAAATTGATGGCAATGAGGATGAAGGGCAAGTATGAAAAATATTAGGGAAATCCTAATGGAATTAATATTTTATTATTGATTGTTGTTGTGCTTGACCCCAGGAGTAAGTTGGATTTTGTTAATTACTTCATTGACTACCTATTTGAATCTAGCATGGCCACGGAATTGAAATCAAAATTATTGTCATCCTTAAAAACACTTTATGAACAATATCAAGGTATTGAGGAGGGTTCTCAAAGTAGCCAACAAGAAACTCAACTAGATGATGATGATGATGATCCTCATTGCATGCGTTTCTACCTAAGAGCTACAGGACGTAGATTTGATTATATATCAGAGCTTGATAAATATTTGAGAGAGGATCCTGAACCTTATATGTCAGTTGAGTTTGATATTTTACATTGGTGGAAAGTCAACTCGACCAGATTTCCTATCCTTGTGAATATGGCTCGAGAGGTGTTAGCCATTCCTATCTCTACCGTAGCATCAGAGTGTGCATTCAGTACAGGAGGAAGAGTGGTTAGTCCTTATCGTAGTTGTCTAACGCCTAAAATAGTGGAAGTACTTGTTTGCACACAAGATTGGCTAAAAGGAACACCTTTCTCTATACTTTTTGATGAGGATCCTAAAGAACTTGATAAATTTGAGCAAGGTGAGATTATATGACAAATTTATATATTTTTTAATTTATATTTTAAGTGTTAAAAAATTATGAAATATTTAATTTATTTTTGTAGAAATAACCTCTCAAGATGAAGTGGGACCTTCAAGTGCTGCTATTAATTTGGATGATTGAAAATCAAGAAAGAAGCACTGTAAGTCCATCTTCAATAGATAACTCTTTTTTGTATAAAATTAATGATAAAAACAAATTAGTTGGGAGAGGAGAGAATTGAAGCCAGAAAGAGAAAAAGGATAATATAACTGCATTTATATTTGAAGAGAAAATGTTTCTTGAGCCTTGAAGGCTTGTACTTTTTGCTTCTTCTACTCTTAAAGAATAAAATTATTTACTCTAATGTTTGTCTGTGTACTTTGTTCCTTTTTAAGTGGTATCAGGGAAAATGGTTCATTAATCTTGCGTCTCAAGAATTGAGGATTATAACTAATCATGTTTTATCAAATGCAGGTTTATAGATAAAGGCTTTCTTACTTCTATGGAAATGCTAAATTATTTATTTGATCAGGACATGCATGTTAAAGATTTTTTTCTAATGCTTAACTGTATTAATTATGCAAATCAGGATTTCTGCAAAATGGAGTGTTTGTTTTCAGGCTTTATTGTGGAGTCATTGTATCTATGAATGATATTTGCTTTAGCTAAAAAATTATGCTTATATTGGAATGTTTGTGCTAATAAATCTTGTTTGTGGCCTAAAGGCTAGGAAACCTCCAAGTTCCATTGCTTTCAGGATAAGATGGATATCTTAGCTCCCCACAAGGACCCATCCCCACTTGAATTTCCTGCAAATGAATTTAGTCTCAGTACTTCATATCTGAAACAAATTCCTCAGTTCCTAGTTTATTATAATTTATAAGTGATTTCCCTCCATTCCCCTCACACTTGTATGTTCCTTGCTGTTTATTCTTCTATAACAGTAAAAGTGTCTTTACTGACTCATCAGAGATGTAACCATGCATATAATGTTACAGGTGAATTCTTGGCACTTATTGGAGGAAGGTTTAGTGGGAAGGAAATAATTGCTACTGAACTGGCAACTCATTTTGTCCTTTCTGAGGTTTCATTATCTTTAGTCTCTACAATCTATGACTTTCTCTTTTCGTAAAGTTTCATCCAAAAAGGAAAAATTCAATAAAATGAATTTCAATTATAACAAATATGCTTATCAGTTTAAAAAGAAAACCTCATCTTGTTTTAGGCCTATGGTAAGCAGCTCTAATAGATTTGTTTACATTTTCTGTTTTTTGCTCTCAGGACATTGGTCCATTGAAATAATGTCTTGTCAAATTTGAATGAAAAAGGAGAAAAATTAGTAAAAGAAGTTCTAAAAGATCAGTACTTGTTTATTATGTTTTTCTGTTTGTAGATAGAATCAATTCTCCAAGTTGTAGGATCAGCTGCACTTATTCAATTTGCAAGCAAGAAGCTTTTATTTGCTGAGGTAAGTATGTTTTTCACAGCAGAATGCAGTTTTTTTCCCTCTATGTTTTTTATTAATTATCATAATCAATTATTTGAATAATTCACCTCTGGTTATTAGAGGCAAGCATTGTTTTTTGCATATTTGTGCTTCAACTTTGTAATTCCTCCTTCTAATAACCTTATTGTGTTATATCAAATATCAACATCAGATATTTCCCTTCAAGGAATTAGGCTTTTTTCTGATGATGTCGTCAAAATTCTGGGATTATATTGTGACTGCCAAGCTTTTAAATTGGTATAAAACAAGTTCAAATAAATCTTATAGGATAAAAGTTTCTTAACTTTAACTGTTGCATTGACTTTGTTTAAAAACAATAAAGTTACATTAGTACTTCAATGCTTTTTTCTCTGTTTTTCTTATATTTGCAGACATTTTCATTTATGTATAATTAACTGAAAATAGTAGAAGCACTAAGATTTGAATGTGCATTTGGTTTGGGTTTTGTTGAAAGTTGAATTGAATAATGAAGGTAGGAGAGTTTGCTGAGAGTTATCTCATATATAATATAGTAGATTATAATTAGTGCAATTCTCTGCAGAATTAAATGAAGTCAAAGGGGAGTAATGAGATGAAACAATGATAATATGAAAAGTTCTGGCTTTGTTCTTTCTTCAGTCAAAAAATAAAGGATGGGAGGTTGTCACATTTTCATATGTTTTACTAGTCTTAACAATGATCTATAATATGCTTCTTTTATATTTTATTCGAACCAATTTCAGTTTGCAGTTCAATCAGTGGAATATATTATTATTAGAATTAGAATTAATACATAATTTAAAACAGCCTGAATTTTCCTTCTTTGCCTTGAACGTGATATATGGCCTTAGAGGGCTTACAAGACTTAGCAGTGAACCTAAATATTTTGCTTCTTCACCCAACTACCCTGTTACCATCTTAATTGCAGAGCATGCACAGGATATTGGAACATGTAGGGAGGAGATCAAGTGGAGACCCAAGTTCAAATTCATTATGCACATTCTTATTTAGATTTAGCTTTGGCACGCTTTAGAGTGCATTTAATTGCCAGTTAAATAACTCATAATTCTGATTGTAGTTAGTAGTACATAATTTGTATTTTAGAAGTGTCCAATACTTTAACAGCAGTGCCAAAATATTCCATTAGTTTGAGTTAAAATAGTTCACTGAACTAAACTATAATTAACAAAAAAAGAGTTAACTGAACTGCACTGCACTATAAGTGACTAAAAAATAGTTCAGTTCAGTTACTCTGAACTATTTTTTAGTTCAGTTCAATTTTCTTAAAGTAGTTCATAGTTAACTATAATATTTTATAGTGCAGTACACTATAGGGCAGTTTGCCCACCCCTAATATTGGGTGACATTGTTTAGTTGTGAGGGAGGCGTTGATTTCCCTTTTGGAAGAGTTGGATGCGCTGATTCCATTTCTTCACTCGGTTGCCTCGTCCAGTGGAGGATAAAAGCGCAAATTTCATTTTTAATCTAGAGAATAGGCATATTACATTTTGAAGAAAAGATGTGTACGTTGCTGGATTTGGAGAAAACAATTTCATTTGCTTTTCATTGGTAAAAAGAAGTGTTGACTTCATAGGGTAGGTGCCCTGGTGACGTGTAGCTCATGAGGCTGAGAATGATGTTTTTCTTTTTGATTAGCGTTTTCAATTTGGAGAATTGGCATTTTAGTTATTCCACACTTGGTCACGGCCTGAAGCATGCTGTTACGTTTTTTTTTTTCATTCCATAAGCACATTCTCATTTCCTTTGATGAAGCGTTGATTTATTTTTGTAGTGTACCACAGTGATTAAATATTAGATTAAATAAGCACACAACTGCATGTGTTTTATTTAAATTGTTTTCTTGATGTATTTTCTTATTTGTTTGCTGCAGTGTTGAGTTTAATGTTTTCTCTTACTTTAATGTTGTATGTTCTGTTTGATTTTGATAATTTAGTTGAGATGTTAGCTTAGGTTAGCTGGTTGGTCGTTAGTGATATTACATTGCTTCTTTGAGACTCTTGCACTTTAATTGTCTTGTTACTGCTCTGATTTGGCTCAATATTCAATCTGTTGTGTGCCTGAGATTGAGTATACGCTTAGTTGCTTAATCAGTGTTTAATCTTCGCTTAGTTGATTAGACTGTATGGTGCGTGACTGATTGAATTTGAGCATTGCATTCGCTTAGTTTGCAATTCTGAAGACCGAATTAGCCTTCGCTTAGTTGGGTGATTCGTGTTGGATTTGGATTAGAGTAGTGTGCACTTGTCGTTAATATGTGATTGGAAGCATAGTGATTGAGTTAATGACCAACCGTTTTTATTTTGTATTTGATTTCGCTTTTACATTTCTGTTTCCATTTCTATTACATATGTGTTTACATTGTTGTTTGCATTCGTGTTTTGATTTTGTGTATCCGCATTCTCAAACTTTTTAACAACCCCCCACTCCGTATCTGTCCTAATTCTCGAACCACATTTGGTCCTTAAGAGACGACCTAAGAGTCACTTCCTAGTACTATACTGCATTCTTTATGCACATTAAATTTGCATGGGGTGCGACACTCATCACATCTACTGATGAATGCTATGATGATAAAGACTGGGTCAAGCTAGTGTCGTTACAGAAGTGCTTGCCAGGAGGCAACCCAGTTTTCTGAACTTTTCCTTTTGAATTTAATTTTTTATTTTTTTATTTTTATTGTGCTCTGTTTGAATGAATTGAACTGTTTTGATTCAACTGTGCCTGTTTTGTGATGAGTATTGCTTTGAGAGATTCTGGTGTTTGATTGATGTTGAGATGATGCATGATGTGATATAGGTGATGACTCACAATGTGTGAAACAGGTGCTTGAGATAAAATTTGATTGAGATACTGAGCATGGTGTTTTTTTTAGTTCTGGGACTTCTGAGTTTACCTTGTGAGTTTTGGGCTTCAGAGTTGTTTGTAAATAATTGCTATTACTTTGGAAGCATAAATGATTTTGCCTAAATTTTCTCTGATTGAACTACTTGCTTGCAAGTTTCATATGATCAAGGCCATCTTTTGTTATCCCTTATTCTTTTAGCCTTCACATGATTTTTGCCCACTGAAAAGAGAACAATTTGTTCTAACCTTTGAACCTTGAACCTTATTCATGTTTTGAAAAACTTTTTTAAAAATCTTTACCTTGAGTTAAGTTGAGAACATTTGATGAAGTACTGATAAAAGTACAAGTTTGGGGTTGCTAGGTAGCAACCTTTTCTCTGGGCAGTTAGCAATTGAAAAACAAAAGCAAGAGAAAGGCAAAAGAAAAGAAAAGAAAAATGAAAAGAAAAGAAAAATCTCACTGCAAGGGAAAGCTGGGAAAAAGAAAGAGAGTTTGTGCTTAAATGATAAATTCATAAATGTCTCTCTTAACTCAAGGAATTTTGCTGACCAGAAACTCCAATTTTCTTCTTAGCCCAACCAAGCTAAAAGCCATGAAAAGCCCTTGTGATGATGACTTGCTTATGAGTATGTCTGATTGTGGTTAAATGAAATGAAAAATTAATTTGTGTGACATTGTGATAGCAGAGTGGAAAAGACACCAATACCTCACTATATACCTTTGAGTTGAGTAATACACTTTTGAGTGCTTTAGTGATACACTTTTGAGTGCTTGAGTGAAACACTTTCCTTGGTGAGGAGTAGTTCTTTGAATTTTTGATTGCATCTTTGCTTGGTTGATTGATCATTCTTAAGGATAACATCTATTGAAAGTGTATGAGCATCACATGGATTTTGATTGAATTAAGGCATTTGCACATTGATAACGGTTGGAAAACCGTTATTTTTATACTTAAATTTGATATCAAAACACACCCTTTATGGCTTAAAATGAGCTTAGAATCAAGTAAAACACTTAGTTGAGTCACATGAGAGTCAAACGTTGTTTTGCATTATTTTGCGAGATATTATGCTTGTTTTGCATTGTTTTGCAGGGTTTTGATGAGAATTGAAGATGGAAGATGAAGAAGGGAGGACTTAGACTCAAGAAAGAAGGAGAAAAAGGAAGAAAAGAAGAGTCAAAGTCACCGCTCAACGCTATTTTCCAGCGCTGAGCGCCAGACTCGAAGGAGCAGTCAGTGTCTCTCGCTCAAGCGGTGCCGCTAAGTGCCCATGCGATTAGAGGCAAACCGCTGAGCGGTGAAATGGACCGTTGAGCAGTCCTACGATTAAAGGGAAACCGCTGAGCGGTCAAATTAGGCACTGAGCGGTGGAGTGCTGGGCTTGGGCTTAAATTCTGTTACTTTTATGCGTTATAAATAGCCCTAGTGCGACCTTCAGAGTATTCTCTTTGGCAGACAAAGACGTCTAGAGTAGTTCTACACTCCTTGGAGGCAATTTCTTGGATGCTTAGGCTTCAATTTATCAAATATAGGGTTTACTCTTCCATCTTTTTCATTAATTCCATCTAAGTTCACCATGTCCATGGTGAACTAAACCCTTTGTTGTTGGGGAACAATGTAATCTTTTGAAACTCTCTTATATTGAAAATCGTTTAACTCATTCGGTAGAAGATATTTGCATTTGTCGATACGGAGACGTATAGGGAAGTCATTAACTGATAGGGAATTCCTTGATTAAGCAATACTACCTAGAGATAAGGGTAGGACGATCAATTGTATTTTGCTTTTGGGATATATGCATTGCTAATTACTTAGGGAGACTAGAGATAGTAAAATAGTAGTTAGTTATAGGCTCTTTTTGCCGAGAGATCGGGTTTAGGGTAGACAAAGAAAGTTTGCATGACAATTAGATAGTAAAGCGAATTAAATAAGTAAATCTAAGAGGGTGGATAAGATGAAATTGTAAACCCCAACAACTCCATTCATTCATATCTTTTCCTTGCCAATAGAATCACTTGCATTTGCATATTTATTTTCGTTCTTTGCATATAAAGCTTAAAATCAATTCTTTTCAAGTCCTATAAGATCAATTTACATGAAAGATAAGGCCTAAGAGTCCTTTGGGAGAACGATATTTGGTCTTACCATCTATTATTACTTGATACGATCTGGTACACTTGCCAGGGGTTTAACAGTTAACTTCCCTTTTTGGAAAGCATCACATAACCTGTCAATTTTAAATCGAATATTAGGCAGGCCACTTACCAGTTTCTTGGAGACGAGCTAGTTAAGTTGACTCATACTGATGTGAGCTAATCTTTTGTGCCATAGCCAAACATCTTCTTCTTTAGTCATCAGACACACAACAGATTCGAATGAGTTATCTGTGAAGTCGACTAAGTAGATGTTGTTCACCCTTTTTCCCATAAGCAGTAACTCGTTTGTTGTCTTGTTGCTGATCAGACAGTATTTGGGTTCGAAAGTGATATTTAATCCTTTGTCACATAGTTGACTGATGCTGAGCAAATTGTGTTTTAACCCTTCAACAAGTAAGACATTTTTAATTTCATAAAATGACGGAGTTCTTATTTTACCTATACCAATGATTCTTCCTTTGTTGTTGTCACAATACGTGACATGACCAGCGACTTTATACGAAATATCTGAGAACTTTGTAGGATCTCCAGTCATATATCTCGAACACCCGTTGTCGAGATACCATGTGGAACTTTTGAACTGTTGTTTCAGATCAGGTTTGATAGTTCTGGATTTTGCCAACATATTGAGTTCTTCTTTATTCTTGACTTTCTTGGCATCAACAGAATGATCTTGATTGTTCGTCTTTTTCAAGAACTTTGTAAATTTGTTGTCCAACAAGATTTATTTCTGCATTTGTGAACATAGTTCTTCATCTCGGGTTGCCTTGCATTCCAAGTTTCCTATTTCAAAAGTTTCAAAGAAGCCATCAGTTACAGACTTTAACTTCAAATTACAGGGTGCAAAAGCAACATCAATTCTAAAATCATAAGTTCTTTTTGAATGCGAAACAGAAGTCATCCCCAGGTTTTATAGTCGAATACAATAAAAACAGAGTCGACTAAATTTTCAAATATCTTATGAAAACCAGCTCTGGTGCCAATTGTTGGGAAACAGGTAGGCTTCGGTTTTACACCAAGAGGGGGGGTGAATTGGTGTTATTTCAAAAACAAAATCTTTTTGCAATCTTTAATCAAAAGTATAAAGCTTTTTGATCTTTCTTGAAATGCAAGTAATGAAAGTTTCTATGCAGTGGAAAAACGTAGTTGACTGCGTAATAGATATAGTCGACTGAAATAAAGAGTGTAGGGATAGAGAAAAGAAAACACTGGTTTTTATACTGGTTCGACCAACAATGCCTACATCCAGTGTCCTTCCAACCTAGGAAGCAAATGCACTATATAGGTTGCGGTTTTTACAACAAGGAATTTATAGAAGACCTCACGTCAAAAATATAAATCGCCTCTCTAACCCAAAACCAAAATATAGCTGCAATAACAAAAACCAGACTTGCATGTTTAATTTTATCTTTGCATCAAAATACCAAATTATTCTTCATTCAAGTCTTATGCGATCAAATCACATGAACGTCTAGGCCATTGAGTCCTTTGGGAAAATGATACTCGGTCTTACCCTTTATATTACTTGATAACGATGTGGTACACTTGTTAGGGGTTTAACACTTCCCTGATCAGATTGTGAGGCCTGTGAAATTTTCTCTAGAGAAGGTTCTCTAGATTATCTATTTCTTCTCAGCCTCCTGCTAGTCTCAAGTCCTTCAAGAAAAGGTTCAGAACTTTTGTTTCTTCTAGTCCTGATTGTATCCTGCATAAACTAGACACAAAACCCTAGAAAACACTCTTAGCAAAAAAACAAAAATAAACGACACAAGACACAATTTAAAAATAAGAATAAGAAAAATAGAAATAAAAATAAAGTCAAAGTTAATCAAGAATCACACTTAAACTGTGAGTCCCCAGCAACTGCGCAAAAAAGTTGTTCAATAAAATCTTTGATCCCCGGCAACGATGCCAAAAACTTTTTGATGGATCGGGAAGTGTACCGAATCGCACAAGTAATATAAAATGGTAAGACCAAGTATCGTATCCCAGAAGACTCTCGACAGTAGATAGTCGTGTGATAACTTGATTAATTAAGACTTACAAGAAAAATGAGATTGTTGGTTTTAGATGCAAAAACAGAAAATTAAATATGAATGCAATTTGATCAATAGCAAAGTGGCACAAAGATGAACGAATATTGTTTAATATGAGATGAATATGTTATTGGGGTTAGATTTCACCAAGTTTCCTCTCATGTATGTACAAATTCTTCTTTTTGCATTAATGTTAACGTCACTCACTAAATTACCTAAACCCGATCCCCGCGACGAATAAGCCTGTCCTAAATTACCAGTTCATGCAATTCCTAGCATTCCTAGTAATACGATGTGAAAATCAAGAGCTTTAAGACGACCAAGACTCATACCCTTATCCCTGAGAAACATTACTCTTGGAGTAATTCAACAAGAACCTGAATTATAAGGAACCTCTCGGCACTCATGCAATTCATAAATCATGCGAATGAATGAGTTAAAAATAGCAAGCGTTAAAATATATGAATTACTCTAGCAATTAATGAAAAAGCATAAATTATTGAGAATTAATTCAAATACATGAGAGTTCACAAGGTTACATCATCCCCCAACAACAAATTGAGTTTAGTTCTCCATAGACATGGAGAAACTAGATGAACAATGGAGAAGAATGAGATAGAAAAACCCTAAAAAATTGGGAAAGGAAGCTCCTACATCCAAATCCGCCTCCAAAGGGTGAGAGAGTGTGCTGCTGCACTCTGCTCTACCAAAGATACCAAACCTAGGACTTCAGGGTCCTTTAAATAGAGCGAAACAGAACAGAAAACGAATTCCGGACCGTGACGCTGGCGCTCAAGCGCCCCACTTAGGGCACCCGGGTGGTGAGCGCGGCTCTTCCTGATGCTCAAGCCTCCAGAATGGCGCCCATGCTTCGAGCTCGCGATGCTTAAGTGCCCCAAAGGGGCGTCCGGGCGGTGCACGACACTCGTCAGCGCTTAAGCCCCGTAAAAGGGCGCCCAAGCTTCGTGCTTCCCTCCTTTCTGGTGCTTTTCCAAGCCTTTCTAAGCTCCGTCTCCTTGACACTTCACCTTTGCTTTCCATATTATCTCATTTCCTGCGAAAACAAGGGAATTTAGTCATTATTTCATCAAACTCAACCTCAACTCTCTTATTCACACAACTTAACAGAAATTCATGATTTCAAGCAAGTTCTAAGCAGAAAAGGGTGCATTTGGTATCAAAATTACATCTCAGATAACGGTATTTTCAACTGTTATCAGTGTATTTCTTGAAATGCATCCAGCAACAGATCGTACTTCACTTTAATAGGTTCTTTCTCAAACTCTGTATCACTATCATAATCTGTCAGTGATGTTTCAACCATGAAGCATATGTTTGACTCCTCCTCACGTTCACAATCTTCATCACTTGATGATTCTGGATCACTGTTCTCCCAGGAAATATAAGCACTCTTCTACTTTCTAATTTTGTCCTTGGGGAACTTCCTGTTTGCTTTCTGCTTCAACTTTAGATTTGGACAATCAATCTTGATTTGTCCTTCTTTTCCACATTCCTAACATTGAATTGCATTTGATCTAGTAGCTCTTTTTCGTTTGCCATTTCCTGCATGGTCAGTAAGTTGATAACGGTTTCAAAACCGTTATTTTCATGCATAAATTTGATATTAAATCACACCCTTTGTAGCTTAAAATGAGCTTAGAATCAAGTAAAACTCTTAAGTTGTGTCACATGAGAGTCAAAAGTTGTTTTTAGAGATATTATGCTTGTTTTGCATTGTTTTGCAGGATTTTTGATGAGAATTGAAGATGCCAATGAAGTAGGAAGGTCATAGACTCAAGAATGAAGGACAAAAAGGAAAAAGAGAAGTGTCTGTGAACCACTCAAGCGGTAAATTCCACCGCTGAGCGTCCTAATTCGTGGAAAAGCTACTGTCTGGCGCCCAGGCGGTGACGCTGAGCATCCAGAACAACAAGAGGTAAAACCGCTCAACGGTCATTTTTGACGCCTGGGCGGTGGCGTGTATTGAGGCAAACCGCTGAGCAGCCAATTTTGGCGCCTGGGCGGTTGTCTGTTTTTATATTTTGGATTCTGAAATCTTTCTGTTATCTTTTTGGCTATTATATAGCCTTAGTGCGAATCCAAATGTAATTCTTTTGGCAGAGAAAAACGTCCACAATAGCTTTACACCTTTGGAGGAGATTTCTTGGATGCTTTGGCTCCACTTTATCAAATCTAGGGTTTGTTTTTTCCATTCTTCTATTTATTCCATCTAGTTTCACCATGACTATGGTGAACTAAACCCTTTGTTGTTGGGGAACAATGTAATCTTTTGAAACTCTCATATATTGAAATTCTTGTTTACCTTATATGCTTGCATATGCTTGATTTATCAATTGTTGGATTCTTTACCTGTATTTAATGCTGTTACCGTTTAACTCATTCGGTAGATGTTGTTTGTCTTTATTGATATGGGGACGTACAGTAATGTCATGAACTGGGGAGAATTCCTTGATTATGTTAATACCTCATAGGGATAGGGGTAGGACAATCAATTGTATTTTGCTTCCGCTTATCATGCATTATTAATTACTAGGGGAGGCTAGGGATAGCAAGCCGGTAATTAGTAATAGGCTTTTTTCACCAAGGGGTTGGGTTAAGGGTAGGCCAAGAAAGTTTGCATGGCAATATGATAAATAAGCTGAGTGAGCTGAATGGCCATCTGAAACGGTGATTCCTCTTAAATATAAGATTGTTCCTCAGTGAGCTGAGTGACGATCTACCCCATCTGAGCAGTCAAACTCTTAATAGAGCCTCTAGTCTCTTGTTGGAACTAAATGTTCTGCATGGCTATCTGCCTCAGTAACTCCTTCAATGTAGGCTCAGAAGTAGTGGAAGGATGAGGAGTTGCTTGGGTAGGCTCATGAAACTATAGCTGTTGAGGTTCCTAGACAGGGGGAGGTATACAAGTATTTTGGAATGGTGGTTCTTGATATTGAAGCTGTGAAGTACCATACCATCCAAGGTTAGGATCATTCCACCCAGGATCGTTGCTATATGAATCAAAATGATGCTGAGTAGGGCGGAATCTGTCCAAAAACAAATGCTTAAGATCTTCCCAATTGGCTCTGAATTCTGGATGAAGACGAATAAGCCACTCCCATGCTGCTTCTTCTACTGAATGCAGAAATGCCCTTAAGAAAATGCGATCATCAGGGACATGTGGAGGTTTCATTTCAGAGCAAATGCGTTGGAACCTCTCCAAATGTGTATATGGGCATTCACCTGCAGAACCATAAAACCTAGGCAACAAATCTATCAATCCAGAGGTGAGAATGCAATGAACATCATCCTCACTATGTGAAATTGACTCCCAAAGAGCACTCTCAAGAATGGGAGGATGAGTCATATTATTCTCAACATAGAAATCAGCAGAATATGCATGAGAAGCAATATCAGAGTTAGATGCAGAAGGAGAATCAAAGTCAAAGGCACAGGCAGAAGAAACAATATCCACATAACCAAAATAGGTAGACATAGGAAAGAAGGGGAAAAAGAAGAATGCAAGGAAAATATTCAACTAAAGCTACCTAAATGCAACACACAATGACGAACACACAAAACAGAACATCACACTCACAACACAAGACAAGACAACACACACTAACACAACAAAGACCTAAAACTGAACCGTTGGTCCACGGCAACGGTGCCAAAATTTGATGGGTGTCGCACCCCATGCAAATTTAATGTGCATTAAAGAAATGCAGTATAGCTAGGAAATGACTCCTAGGTCGTCTCTCAAGGACTAATTTTGCGGTTCAAGAATTAAGTCAGACACGAAGTGGGGGGGTTTGTGAAAACGTTGTGGTGAATGCGGAAAAATTAAATGAAAACACTGACGCAAACAGATAATTAAACACAAAATTAAAAAACGATTTCAAAGACAGAATAAAAACAGTCGGTCATTAACTTAATTACAATGTTTCCAATCACAGATCAACAAAATAAAGTTGCGACTCAAACCTCTAATCCAACAAAGTTAACCAACTAAGCAAAGGTTAACCCTGTTTTCATAAAAGCAAACTAAGCGGACGCAGTGTTAATGTCAAATCTAATTTACACCATGCAGTTACATCAACTAAGCGAAGATGTAACACCAATTGGGCAACTAAGCGTATACCCAATTGTAAGTGCAAATACAGGTTTCACATTAACCAAGGTCAGAGTAGCAACCATAGTTACAGTTCAGAAATCTCAAGGAAACATCACAATATAGCTAATGACCAACTCAACTAACCTAAGCTAACATGACAGTTAAATTATCACTACCAAACATACTAGACAACATTGAAGTAAAAGGAAAGGCTAAATTTAACACTACAATAGACAAATATCCAAACATAATTAAATATATCAAAATGCAATGCTTGAACTAAAAATAGAATGCACATCGAAATAAAGCTTGAAAATTGTAAAACTAATTCACCACAGGATCAAGTCGTGGCACCACCTCTTCTCCAATTGAAATCATCCTTTCATATTGAAAACTGAATTTCTAATTCTTAAAACAAGATGTGGCAGCCGTGCCTTTTCCAAGTTGAAAATGAATATAAAAGAAAATCACCACTTTCTTCATCAAAGAAAGAAATAATCAATCACGTGTGTGTGTGCCCTCCTACTGCCATGAATCAATGCCAAACTTCATCATGAGTCGTGCCGCTTCTACAGAAACAAAAAAAAAGAACTTGCAAAGACGATAAAAATCAATTCTCCCTGACGTAATTCTTTTAGCACGGTGCTGGAATCAAACTAAAAAAAATGAAAAATGGATAAGCTTCTCCCGTGAGCTGCAGCTATACCATTTCACCAAGCAATGAATCTTTTCACTATTTCTAAATCAAATAAAATGAGCAATGGTTTCAGCTGTAAGACAAGCCAATCAATCAACACCACTCAAGCCATCACGTATTGTTGGGACAAATGAAATGAAATGAAATCACCACTTAAAAGCATAATAAAATTCAAGCCCGTAGATGCCCTGCTCACCAACTCCCATCAAATCATTTCTTCATTCATCAAAAGAAAAGTTGCTAACATCCAGGCTATGACCCACTTCTCGGTTTAAGCTTCCAATAAAAAAACTAAAGTCCTTTGTGGAATACATGGCAGCACCCACCAACTTTCACCTAATCCTCTTCAATCTCACGGACGTTTTAAGTGCAACTAAGCAAAGAAATCAACCGCCTTTAAACTAATTAAAAGAATATATGCTCTATCACGTGCTGCTTATTGAATGCAAATTAAAGCCAACAATGTTCATGAATTCAGCGCTTATAAATGGAAGGAAATAAAATTTAAAAATGCTTCCCATTCATCCCATAATCCAACACGTTCCAACCCTCCAATATTCAAAGAAAATGGTGCCAAAATGAAAAGTCCCTATGAGTAATCTGGCGGCTGCAGCTCAAGCACCATCCATTTAAATTGCTGAAATATAAATCAACCAAAATCCAATAGTAGAAACATGCTTCAGAGAAAAAGAGGGAAAGCTCCCAGCTCATACAACTCTCGGCAGGAATTCTCTAAGTGACAGCTGGATGCCTTCCTCCAAGGCTGTAGGTTACATTTTAATGGGTGTGGGGTCCACACAAAAAACTAGGGTGCCAAGTGTCTCACAATCTTTGGGCCCCTCATATTTTTAATGGCCCAATGTGCAAAGGTTTGTCCAAAAAAAGTTTAAACTACTAAATTAAAATACAACTAATTCTAAAATGTCTATGTAGAGAGTCTTGAATTATTTGACAGCACTCCAAATGTCCCAAATTGTATTTCCAAAATTTTCCCTGAAAATAATAATGCAAATAATTAGCTCAGAAAATTCAAATTAATTAAAATTAGAATTTCTGATCAAATTAGGCACAATTAGCAGAAACGGGAAAATACCGGGCAATTAAGTACAATTCCCTGATTAATTTTAGCACAATAAACTAGGTGAAATCAATAAAATATCGAATCATCAAAATAGACCACACTTAGTCTTTTGCACTCCTGGGCAAAATCAAGACGGAAATCAGGAAATAGTTCAAAGGACATCAGGGAATTGACACAGACTCAGTACACAGAAAACAAAGACTCACAAGGATAGAAACAGAATTACGCAATCCTCAAGAAATCTGGACTAAGAAAAGAAATAGACATCATCCAACACAGAATCAGAGAAAACAGATACTCATGAAGTCATCCAAGCAGTTCAAAGCATGACAAAATGATCAATCAGCTCAAGAGGTGAGTCAAAAGTAACAGAACCTCACAGATGCACACTATCAGTGTTTCTCTCGAGTGTCTAGGGCAAACAAAGTCAACTCAATGCACTCAAGAAAGCAAACAACAAACAGACTTGGCAAGCCTCTAATATCAACACTAAAAAACATATGCATGTTCAAATCAAAAGGTCTTTTATGGATGTAATAGGGCCAAGGACAAGGGAGGATATAATATGGATGAGAAGCTACAAACCAAAAGAAATAGAGGAGCAGTGGGGAACAAGTGTAAACATAATCAAATAACACCAAACCCTCCAATTCAATCCTCTTCTTGACTCCTCCCTCCAATTCAATCCTCTTCTTGACTCCTTATTCAATTTTTTTATTTTTTTTTTCTCATTTTTCTGTATTTTTTTTTCTTTTTTTTTTTCATCTTGTCTCTTTTCCTTTTCTCTCTATCTAGGACACAACTCTAAGAGACAAGATACACAACATATTTAGAAAAACAAAAACAAAAAGAGGAACCAACTAGCCAATTCATCTGAATCTCCCAGGAGACCACACTTATTCCCAAAACAATTCCAAAGCTCCAAAATTCCCTAAGGTTAAGTTAATCATGGTTTTTCACTTAGAGCTAGTGTATTAGTTTCAAAACAAAGAAATGGGGAAAGTATAGGCTCAAAAGGGTTTATCAAGGGATCAAAATAGGGTAGGCTCATCTGGCTAGAGAGGATCAACAACAAAACTGCCTTTATCACTTCCAAACATGCATATCAATCAAGAATAATCAACAAGAGTCAAGCCAAGGCATATGCACAAGCAATCAAGAGATATATCACATAAGAAAGAACATAAAATGGCTCAAATTCTCACACAGGGTATTTCTGTCACAATCAATCAACCTCTCAAACATCATAATCATATTCCCAAGCAAAGAAAAGCAAAGGATTCAAACAAATTAGAGTATCAATGAAGTGAAAGACAAGTCTACAACCTAAACCAAGTCTAGAGATCATGAAAAGCATGCAAAACTGTACACAAGACACAACAAAAACTACCTAGAAAACAAAAAATTTAACGCAGAAAACATAAACTAATCAAAGAAAAATCAGAATCTCCCTCAATAGACCACACTTAAACTACAGAATGTCCTCAGTGTGTCACAATCATCAGATCAGAAATCAGAACAATCAACAGATCATGGACAAGTGCAATAAAAGCGGGAAAGGGAGGAGAAGGAAGAAGGAAAACTCCCCTGGTCATGGTGGCAATTGCTAATTTTGGACTTGCAGGGAGATATCTTCCACCATCGGATTCAGCAAGGAAGTGTTGAGGAAGAATTGCTTCATCCTCCAAATTTGATCAAGCAGGGAGATGTCCTCAACAACTGGATCTAAGAAGCAGTGATTGTTGATGAGTGGGTTTAGTTAGTGCCTATTGATGTTGAAGCTTTTGTGAATGTTAGCACCTTTGTTCTCCACTGTGGGTGTTTGTTGGTCAAATTCATATGTACCTCCTACAATAGGGTTAGTGCAATATGGCTCCAAAGAAATGACATGCAGAGGTATAACACCCAATCCCAGTGTAACAGGCAGAACCCCAAATATACCCTCAGAACATGAATCAATTTCAGAAATACAAACAATATCAATCATAGGTTCATATTCATGTTCAGTGCATGGAGAACAAACATTCAGATGTGATAACATAAAGTGGTTCTCATCATGCAAAGAGGGGGAATGAAAATCATGCTCATCCACAATACAATCATCAATAACATACCTATCAACAAAATGATCATCAACAACAGAATCAATCTTAGGTATGCTTACCTCCACTTCCCTAGATGTGGTTAAAGTGGTGGAAGATGACAGTGGTCTACCTATCTCAAAGGTGTTGCTCATATCTGCCTGTTCCTCTAATTCTTCATCAATCTCCTCAAGTGCAAGAGTGAGGGTATAAAAAGGTGGGAAAGTAGATGGCGCAGTAGTAAGCTCATGACTCTGCTCCCTATCTCCTATGTGGATGGCACCAACATCATCTAGAAGCTGAACAGCATGAAACAGTGATTCCTCTGAAATATAAGACTGTTCCTCAGTGAGCTGAGTGGCCATCTGCCCCATCTAAGCAGTCAAACTCTGAATAGAGGCTCTAGTCTCTTGCTGGAACTGAATGTTCTGCATGGCTATCTGCCTCAGTAACTCCTTCAATGTAGGCTCAGAAGTAATGGAAGGATGAGGAGTTGCTTGGGCAGGCTCATGAAACTGCAGTTGCTGTGGTTCCTGGACAGGGGGAGGTATACAAGCATTCTGGAATGGTGGTTCTTGATATTGAAGCTGTGAAGTACCATACCATCCAAGGTTAGGATCATTCCACCCAGGATCGTTGCTATATGAATCAAAATTATGCTGAGTAGGGCGGAATCTATCCAAAAACAAATGCTTAAGATCTTCCCAATTGGCTCTGAATTCTAGATGAAGACGAATAAGTCACTCCCATGTTGCTTCTTCTACTGAATGCAGAAATGCCCTTAAGAAAATGCGATCATTAGGGACATGTGGAGGTTTCATTTCAGAGCAAATGCGTTGGAACCGCTCCAAATGTGTATGTGGGCATTCACCTACACAACCATAAAACCTAGGCAACAAATGTATCAGTCCAGAGGTGAGAACGCAATGAACATCATCCTCACTATGTGAAACTGGCTCCCAAAGAGCACTCTCAAGAATGGGAGGATGAGTCATATTGTTCTCAACATAGAAATCAGCAGAATATGCATGAGAAGCAATATCAGAGTTAGATGCATAAGGAGAATCAAAGTCAAAGGCACAGGCAGAAGAAACAATATCCACATAACCAAAATAGGTAGACATGGGAAAGAAGGGGGAAAAAAAGAATGCAAGGAAAATATGCAACTAAAGCTACCTAAATGCAACACACAATGACGAACACACATAACAGAACATCACACTCACAACACAAGACAAGACAACACACACTAACACAACAAAGACCTAAAGCCGAACCGTTGGTCCCCGGCAACGGCGCCAAAATTTGATGGGTGTCGCACCCCATGCAAATTTTATGTGCATTAAAGAAATGCAGTATAGCTAGGAAATGACTCCTAGGTTGTCTCTCAAGGACCAATTTTGCGATTCAAGAATTAAGTCAGACACGAAGTGGTGGGGGTTTTGTGAAAACGTTGTGGTGAATGAGGAAAAATTAAATGAAAACACTGCGCAAACAGATAATTAAACACAGAACTAATTACAATGTTTCCAATCATAGATCAACAAAATAAAGTTGCGACTCAAACCTCTAATCCAACAAAGTTAACCAACTAAGCAAAGGTTAACCCTGTTTTCATAAAAACAAACTAAGCGGACGCAGTGTTAATGTCAAATCTAATTTACACCATGCAGTTACATCAACTAAGCGAAGATGTAACACCAATTGGGCAACTAAGCGTATACCCAATTGTAAGTGCAAATACAGGTTTCACATTAACCAAGGTCAGAGTAGCAACCATAGTTACAGTTCAGAAATCTCAAGGAAACATCACAATATAGCTAATGACCAACTCAACTAACCTAAGCTAACATGACAGTTAAATTATCACTACCAAACATACTAGACAACATTGAAGTAAAAGGAAAGGCTAAATTTAACACTACAATAGACAAATATCCAAACATAATTAAATATATCAAAATGCAACGCTTGAACTAAAAATAGAATGCACATCGAAATAAAGCTTGAAAATTGTAAAACTAATTCACCACAGGATCAAGTCGTGGCACCACCTCTTCTCCAATTGAAATCATCCTTTCATATTGAAAACTGAATTTCTAATTCTTAAAACAAGATGTGGCAGCCGTGCCTTTTCCAAGTTGAAAATGAATATAAAAGAAAATCACCACTTTCTTCATCAAAGAAAGAAATAATCAATCACGTGTGTGTGTGCCCTCCTACTACCATGAATCAACGCCAAACTTCATCATGAGTCGTGCCGCTTCTACAGAAACAAAAAAAAAGAACTTGCAAAGACGATAAAAATCAATTCTCCCTGACGTAATTCTTTTAGCACGGTGCTGGAATCAAACTAAAAAAAATGAAAAATGGATAAGCTTCTCCCGTGAGCTGCAGCTATACCATTTCACCAAGCAATGAATCTTTTCACTATTTCTAAATCAAATAAAATGAGCAATGGTTTCAGCTGTAAGACAAGCCAATCAATCAACACCACTCAAGCCATCACGTATTGTTGGGACAAATGAAATGAAATGAAATCACCACTTAAAAGCATAATAAAATTCAAGCCCGTAGATGCCCTGCTCACCAACTCCCATCAAATCATTTCTTCATTCATCAAAAGAAAAGTTGCTAACATCCAGGCTATGACCCACTTCTCGGGTTAAGCTTCCAATAAAAAAACTAAAGTCCTTTGTGGAATACATGGAAGCACCCACCAACTTTCACCTAATCCTCTTCAATCTCACGGACGTTTTAAGTGCAACTAAGCAAAGAAATCAACCGCCTTTAAACTAATTAAAAGAATATATGCTCTATCACGTGCTGCTAATTGAATGCAAATTAAAGCCAACAATGTTCATGAATTCAGCGCTTATAAATGGAAGGAAATAAAATTTAAAAATGCTTCCCATTCATCCCATAATCCAACACGTTCCAGCCCTCCAATATTCAAAGAAAAAGGTGCCAAAATGAAAAGTCCCTATGAGTAATCTGGCGGCTGCAGCTCAAGCACCATCCATTTAAATTGCTGAAATATAAATCAACCAAAATCCAATAGTAGAAACATGCTTCAGAGAAAAAGAGGGAAAGCTCCCAGCTCATACAACTCTCGGTAGGAATTCTCTAAGTGACAGCTGGATGCCTTCCTCCAAAGCTGTAGGTTACATTTTAATGGGTGTGGGGTCCACACAAAAAACTAGGGTGCCAAGTGTCTCACAATCTTTGGGCCCCTCATATTTTTAATGGCCCAATGTGCAAAGGTTTGTCCAAAAAAAGTTTAAACTACTAAATTAAAATACAACTAATTCTAAAATGTCTATGTAGAGAGTCTTGAATTATTTGACAGCACTCCAAATGTCCCAAATTGTATTTCCAAAATTTTCCCTGAAAATAATAATGCAAATAATTAGCTCAGAAAATTCAAATTAATTAAAATTAGAATTTCTGATCAAATTAGGCACAATTAGCAGAAACGGGAAAATACCGGGCAATTAAGCACAATTCCCTGATTAATTTTAGCACAATAAACTATGTGAAATCAATAAAATATCGACTCATCAGACATCATTATTTCTTGATTGATATTCTATGTTGAGCATACATGAGTGATTTACTTGTCATAGAGAAAAATGCTTTATAATGTGCTAGACCGTTGTAGTATATCTATTTTACGTAAGCCAAGTTACATTTTGCCTGAGGACAAACAAAGTTTCAAGTTTGGGGTTATGATAACGGTTGAATATACTGTTATCTATGATTCAATTTTAATACTAAATGCACCCTTTTTGTAGGTTATTGATATGATTTGGAAGAAGAGAAAAAGTGTTGGAAAAAGAATGACTTAGTTTCAACACCAAGAGGGGGGTGAATTGGTGTAAACAAAAAATCAGAGTCATTTCAAAATCTTTTTCGCAAAGTGTAAACCTTTCAAAAGTTTCTTGAATCACAAGGAAAAATATAAATCAATGCAGCGGAAAATAGTTGACTATACTAAAAATAAAGTCAACTTTGAAAGTAAAGAGTTCAGGAATAGAAAAATCAAACACAATTTTTATATTGGTTCGGCCAAATTGCCTACATCCAGGGTCCTTCTTGTACCCAGAAGCAAATGCACTATAATGGTCAAGGTTTTTACAACGAGGTTTCTATAGAGACCTCCACGTCAATATATAAAACACCACTCTAACCCTCAAACCAAAGTATAGGCATACAACACCCAAAGAACAGCAGCAAGATATCCCCCACTAGTGTAAAAACAACGTATCACGTCACGCAGTCAACGTCGAACCACTCAATATTCAACGTTAAAAATGACCGGTGGCATTTTTGTAGATAAATTCAATCGTTCCACGTCCTTTACTAAAACAGTTCGCCGTCTAAAATTTATTAACATCAAACAAGGCTCAGATCGACGTAAAACAATGACCTTAGAATCACATAATGTCGACTTAAGAAACATCTAACGTTCAATTTAAAATAAAAGAAATAAGGAAATAGTGGTTTGCTTCCAGCAGTATTACTCCTACCCACATTTGACGTCAACCATGACAAATATTCGACGTTTTATATGCCAGCAAAAATCCCTTTTTTATTCTTTATTTCTTTTCTCTTATAAACCAAACAGAACGTCGTCAACTTTATGGGGTCAACGTTTAAACCAATATAGAACGTCGTATAAGTCGGGGTTCTACGTGATGGTCGTAATAACGTAACGTCGAACACTTTTACTAATCGATGTTGTATTTGCCAACACATCAACAACTTAAAGGGAATAACGTCCAACCATAAACAACATGACGTAATACAATGACATGTTGGCAAAGCCTCAGTCCAACCAATATAAAACTGTTTTATCAATTCGACATTTTTTTGCCAGAAATATTTTTTTTCTTTTAAACCGACGATTAAAACGCCATAAAAAAAAAGAACACATAATAAAACAGAACAGAACAAGGACATCACAACTTAATACTAGGACTCTACGACCCTATTCTGATTCAGACATCTTCCTGGAATCTTCTTCAGTAGACTCTTCATCAGAATCCTCTATTTCTGGATTGTTATTAATCTCCTTCTGATAGAGCACATCCACTTTCTTTTCAAGCATCATATCCCTCTCTGCCCCTTTCTTAAATTGTTCAAATACAAATCTTTCAAAATTTGTTCCAGGAATGGAGCTGGTGTGATCTTCATTTAATGCAGGTGAGCTTCCTGAACTTGCAACCATATTTTCTTCATCCTTGAAGCACCATCCGTTCATAGTCTTCACAAGGCCAATGGATGTCAGGGTCATTTTATTAATCGCATTTGATATGTCACATGAGACTTTCCTTTCTCCAGTTACATCAACACATTGAAGAGTCAAAATCTTATTGATAAACACCCCATATTGCAAGGTTCTTGCTTGATTGAATCCATCCTCAATCATGTGATCCTTTATTACCTGAACCCAGTTGGTAGGAATGTCATTTTTAATTGCATACAATAGAAAAACATCTTATGTTGTTGATATGATCATAGATGGGGCAATAATGAAGAGCTTTTAGAGTGACAAAAAGAATAAAAAATAATAGTGTAGGTTTCATGGGCTTGTATTTTGCCTCTTTTACTTTCGTTTCATTTCTAGTGAGGAAACATTTATAAACTCTTCATTTTCCTTTAGTTCAAGCTATGTGTACAAGCAATGTGGGACTTCACATAGCTTGAACTTAAAAGAAAAGAAGAGTAATTCGTTTTCCATAGCTTGTAGTACTAGATAGCATAGCTAGCTTTCATATTTTGAACTATAGGAGAACTAGTTGCCTTATAAACCCTTTGGAGTGGACAGATTTGAGGAATGTGGGACTCAAAAGCCCCTAGAGGATGTGCAGCAGCTGTTGGCCGACCTCCACACTCAAAAGTCCCACATCTCCTAGATTTAGCTTTCAAGCTCACTCCAAAGGTTATATAAGAAGGCTTAGGGGTCTCCATTTTGTACCTTACCTTGAATGAATTGAATTTGAGTTGATTTGCACATTGCAATCCTCTTTTGAGATAGTATTATGTCTCCAAGTCCCTCTTTGGGCAGACCTTATCTTGCTTAAGCAAGTGGCGGTCCTCCTTTGATGCTTATCTTGGAGCCTCCTTCAAGTGGCGCATCTTCAATCCCTAAGTTTCCTTTTCCCTACTCTTTTCCACTTTTATTTTCTTGCCATTTCCTTAAATGTCATTTAGTATATTCTATTTTAGGCATGCACTTCCCCATCATGTGCTATCATGAGCCTTAGGTTTTTGATCTCTTAGGAATTGCATGCTGTCGCAACCGGAATCGTGACGGGACGACGATCCAAAACAGGAAAACGTTTAGAAAATTTTTTTGGAGTCGCCACCATAGTTTATTCTGGAAAACTACGGAAAAACCATAAAGAAAAAGACATGGTCTGCGAAAACCGGATTTTAGGTCCGGGAGTCGGATACGTGTAGGGAAGGTGTTAGCACCCCCACTACGTTTAATTATCCCCAAAAATAAAATTCTAAAGAAACAAAAAACATATTTTTTTGTGTTTTTTGTGCCCGACAAGGATTGACCTTGCTCCTATGTATTCTCATTCAGAATGAGAAATCAGGGTTACGTAGTTCTTTTGAAACTGTTTGAAAATTTTGTTTGAGAAATTGTTGATAAAATTTGTTTGAAAAAGATTTGGATTTTTTTGGATTTTTGGAAAGTGAACCTGAGAAGGACTAGCCTTGCTCCTACGTATCTCCTCTTTTGGTGGAAAATCAAGGATCACGTAGTTCTGGCAGAAAGATTGTTTGTTTGAAGATATTTTTAGTTTTTGAAGATTTTATATTTTTTGGCATTTTTTTTATATAAAAAGGAGAAAGGTTTTTAGCACAAGGCCTACGCGAGTAGTCGCAAGTGTGCTTTAAACCTTTAAAAACATATTGATGTTATTTTTTGTGAAAGAAGAGGAAAAGGCTTTTAGCACAAGGCCGACGGAATGGTCGCACATGTGCTTAAACCTTTTGAAATAATTTTTGTTAATTTTTGAAAGAAGAAAAAAAAGGTTTTCAGCACAAGGCCAACAGAATGGTCGCACGTGTGCTTAAACCTTTTAAAACAATTTTTTGTTGATTTTTTGAAAGAAGAAGAAAAAGGTTTTCAGCACAAGGTCGACAGAATGGTCGCACGTGTGCTTAAACCTTTTAAAACAATTTTCTATTGATTTTGAAAGAAGAAAAAAAAATTTCAACAGAAGGCCGACAGAATGGTCACACGTGTGCTTAAACCTTTTTTTTAAAAAAAAAAATATTTTTGTTTATAATATTTTTTATGATGTTTATATATTTTTTTAATTTTTTATTAACAAATAAGTATAACAAACAAACATAATAAAACAAAATCTAGAGCTAAAAGTAAAAGCAAAGACAAATAAAAAAATAAAATTACAGTCCAAATAGGCCCCATAAGAATAGGGGAGTGCAAAAGACAAAATCAGGGTGGCAACGGAAGTCCAAGTCCAATACCAGGGTGCAAATGGAGTTGTGCATGCATGGTGGCAGGAAGAAAGGGAACAGCCCACTAGGCCCAAGGCCCTTAACCATAATCAGAAAAGTAGGGGTTCCAATTTCCTCTCATTTGCAATCAGCTCCGAGACCCAGGGTTCCCTACCCTCTCTACTTGCATCCAAAAGAAACTGAGCTCTCCAGGCGTAGGGTCTCCTTCTCCTCTGAACGAAGGAAGCTAGAGACAATCACCCCCCGCCGATCACGACCACGACCAGCCTCCACCCTACCAGCCACTGTCACCATCCACGGCGCCGCCAGTGACGACAGGCCGCCGGCCGCAACACCAAGCCTTCCTTCCTCCCTTTCTCTTCTTCACGTGAGAACAACCTCCTCACCCTATGTTGTTCGCTATCAGCACTGCCGGCGACGACACCGGTGCCACCAAACCAGGGCCTCCGCTCACCGTCAAGCTCTCCCCACCTTTGCGCGTGAGGGAGATAATTCCTCCCGCGTCTCACCTTTGCCGCCTGAGTTAGCCCGGCCACCTGAGCCACGAACCGAGATTGCCACCGCCGACGCAGCCCTAGACAAATCGGTCAGCGTCTCCTCCTCCGCCGACTCGACGCGACCCAAAAGCAGGGGTTATCATCCCCATTTCGACAAAGCAGACGGTCGTCGTTCATTTCCCTTCTCCCTTTGTTTCCATGCTTTGATTGGATATTGACAATGAAAATGGTGAGATTTGGGGCTTTGGCAATGACAGTGCCGTGAGAGTGGGTGAGGATGATTGTGGTTATTCTGTTGGATTTACAGGTAATGAGATGATGTTGTTGGGTAATGAAAATGGAAGAAGGAGGTAAAAGTTTTTCTGTTTTTTTTCTTTTACTTGGTGTTTCTGTGATGGAGGAGGTTGGAGTTGGGGGTAAGAATGAGATTGTGTTGCGAGATCTATGTGGGTTCTTGTTATTGGAAAAGAAAGGTAAGGGAGGAGCATGTGGTTCGTGATTGTGAATATGGTTGTAGAGATGGGCGAATATGAGTTGCGTGGGATGGAGGAAAAATGGGTTCTGGCCTATGTTTGGGTTGAATTTCTGAAGATGAAGGAGAGGGAGTTGAGAAAGGTGAGTTTGAATGGATGGTTTCCGATGAAAACGTGATGGGAGGTGAGTCTCGGGGTTGAATCTGGTTTGGTGAAGAATTATGAAGGCTGATGATGATTGTGGTTGTGTGAGAGGAACGAAGGTGCTGCCTTAAGATTATGGAAGCCTCAAATGAAAACGGTGGGTGTTGGAGGCCATGGCGAATGAGGTGAAAGGTGGGTCTGATGGAAGTGAGAAAATTGGGAAAGCACGGGAATGTCGTTGATTAGGATAATGAGGTAGTGGTCAGCCAAAAAAGATTCTCTGTTGTGCGTGAATGTTGGACGTTGTTGGAGGTTACGGGTTGGGCAGAGGAGCAGAGTGGTGGAGCGAAAAAGGGAATATCCTCTGTGTGATTTGGCGTGGTGTTTGTCAGGTGCTTACGGGTTGGGGGCTGCAGAGGGTGGTGGAGATTTTTCGTTTCGGTGCGTGAGTTTTGTGGTCAGAGAAACCAAAGGTGTGTCTGCGTATGTGGGGTGGGGTCAGAAAATGGGAGTGTGTCTGCGTGTTTAATCAAATTAAATCAGCCATTTAGAATTGTTAAAGGCCATGAGTGACCGTGCACTTGTGCTTCCAATTTCAAAGCAAAATCAATTTGATCGTAGTGCACCAAAATTAACGTAACAGATTCCCCAAAGCAAAGAAAAGAAAATGCTCCTTAAATTTCCTTCATCCAGCACCGAACAGTGTACTACATCGTGCCTTCAATTGGGAATCCAATAAATAAATAAATAAATAAATAAATATATATATATATATATATATATATTTGTTTTACCTGCTGGTTGTGAAGCACCTTTTTCTTTTAGTGTGCAACCAACTTTCCGTTACACCCCTTTTAAAACTTGTCCCATCATTTGTCAACAAACCTTTTTTCTCTTTTTAAACTTAAGCTCTCCATTGGTTTTAATATTTATGTGTAAATCTCAGTTTGGTGTTCAAGTTTTGAACTGTCTCAATTGGGTCATATTTTTTGTAAAAATGCACACATTTTACCATAACCGTTAAGTTGTCTAAAACGGCGTTAATTGATGTTGAGATGAATTTTTTATTTTAGGCTTAATCACTCTCTTGGTCCTTATGTTTGTGTGAAAATCTCAGTTCGGTCCTCAAGTTTTGAACTGTCTCAATTGGGTCATAATTTTTGAACTGTCGACAATGACGACATTTTTTAGTTTGAGAGAGAGAAAAAGTGTGAGTCGGGGGGTTTGAGGGTGGAGGAATAAGTGAACTGTGATCAATGATTGGAAGGAAAAAGAAAGACCACGGCCACGTGGATTTAATGATTTTAAAACATAAAAAAAAAATTACAGCTCAGTTCAAAGTTAAGGCCGTCTCAATACACTTAACGGTTGGGGTAAAATATTGTAAAATGTTTACATTTCATAAGGACTTAGCATCAATTAAGGCCGTTTGAGACAACTTAACGGTTAGGGTAAAATGTGTGCATTTTTACAAAAATTATGACCCAATTGAGACAGTTCAAAACTTGAGGACCAAACTGAGATTTTTTCCTGTTCCTTTTTTTTAATTATTTTTCTTCTCTTACTTTTTTTTTAATTATTTTTCTTCTCTTATTTTTTTTTTCTTTCTTTTTTTAAAAAAAAAGAATATAGAAAAATGAAATTAAATCCAATAATAAAAACATTAAATCAAATACTAAATAGTAAAACCAAAATTAAAAATAAAATAAAATAAAATGAAATAAGACAAAAAAAAAACTAGTCCTATTATTTAGTAATCCGGACAAAATTGGGTGTTGACACATGCTAGAGTAGAATAGCTTAGATGAGTTCATTTTTCGCTCAGCCATTTCAATTTTCGCCCAGCGCTACGTGAATGTTGTGTCAACTTGTATGCTTTCGTTTGAGCTCATTTCTTATCCAATTTCCATGAAATTTTTTTTCAAAGTTTCGTCTGCATGTCTATTTGCATGTATAGTTTTTACTTTGTTCAAATGCGTTCTGTACTGTTCCCAGTAATTTGTTTTCTCCATGGTGTTCATTCTAGTGCTTCCTGTTTGAGTGACTTCTAATCTGTTTGCATTGTGCTTGTTGTTTGGTTATTGTGGTGGCTGAAATTGATCATTGGACGGTGCTAGAGCCTCACCACACTCTTAAGCAAGGACTCAACACTTCATATCACAGCTTAGAGGTGATTATCCGTGGTTGTCCAGAGCATTATACAAGCAGTCATTTCTTCAAACAGCAACAATGTTATTGGAGGTCTTCAACAAGTAGGTGTCCTATTTCCTCTTGTCTTGGCTGGCTTATTTGAGTCTTTCTTGCTTGCTTAGCTTTGATTTTTAGTCATATGTGTTTCCTCCTTAGGAGTTTTCTAGCAAATAATTCTTGAAATTGCACTTCATAAGTGTCTTGTTGCATCTTGGTTCTTGTATGCTGAATTGAGTTTGATCAACCTAGGATTTAAGTGTGTAGACTTTGCTTGTATGTTCTGTATTAGTAGAGGCATTACTTACATCCAATTTTAGCTTTAATCAAATACACATACTCAATTAAATCTTTCTTGGTCGAGACTAGTGATATCACACTAGTGGAAAAACGCTGTTTAACGTCGGTTATTTTGGGCTTTTGACATCACATGTTGAACCGACGTCTATTCCGGTGACGTTAACTTTACATCAGTCAGGTTTATGACAGACGTCTATGTAGACGTTGGCTGTGTAGACAGACGACGTCGCAATCGACGTCAGGCATAACCACAATAGACGTTCACATAGACGTCAGTGGTCAACAAAGGGGACGTCTGTACGCTCTGGAACATTTTGTACTGTAACTTATTGAACGTCTATTTGTGCATTAGCCGACGTCTATGTACGTCGGTTTTGCATTAACCGCGTCTACTGGGTATTTTTTTTTTCATAAATATTTTATTTTTCGAATAAAACCACACCTGAAATTCAGAAAATTTTCCCAGAACAATTATTTATAATGAATATTGTTTGTTTGAGCTATAAATAGATATAATTCAATCAAAGATAAAAAAAATGAAATTATAAACTTAAACTAAACCTAAATAATTGAAAAGAACAAAAATAAAGTCTTGCTAGTTCCACTTTTGCAGAAGATAAGTTGTTCACTCCTACCTTAGCTACTTTATCGTGTCTTCGGGTAAAGCATATGAATTGTTGAAGCGCTACACAATTAAGAACTATTGATTATGGTTTGATATATGTTCAAAAGAATTAATTGATTTTTGAGGTTTTCAAAGTAAGACTAATTATTACCTCATTCTAGTTATCTGTAATGCTAGCTCGAATGATGGTCTTAATCCAAGACATCACGTAGTACCCACATTCCCATGAATCTAGTTGTCTGTTACACTAAAACGACAAACTAAATATAGTCAAGAATTAAGATCATTGAATAACATAGTAAATGAATTATAAAACTATAAATGCACCAAACCTTGGGATACAAGACTTGATTTAGCTGACCTCGAGATTTACCCATTACTCTATTTACGTTAAAACAGAAAGTAATATTAATATAAGTATGAAATCATAAAAAATTAAGGCGACATGAATTTAAAAGTCATTTTATGTAAAACATTTACCCTTGAAGAATGGTTTTCAAGTCATTTTTCATCTTCCTTTGCAGCGAACAAAACAATACAACTGTACTTTTTTTGGGAATGAGGACCACCAGCTGCCAGTGAGCCCTGTTTGGAACACCATAAATAGTTAGTAAACTAATTAAGTAAACTTTAATTACCTTTTACATAAAACAACACATACCCATCAATGTATGACACAAGGTATATGTCTCTGTTTGACTCAGCCATCCATGTTTCCAAATGATTTTGTTTGGTTTCAACTGTGTTACCAGAACGTTGAACGGTCTGAGGTTCAACAAATCCGTAAACGGAAGACCGACCTTGATTTACAATGACTGTGTCCATGTACCTATAACAACAAAGTTAACTTGTTAAAAAGAATGCATCTAAATTAAAATATTATGGTTGATAAAAGTAACTATCTTACATGCACCAGAGTTGAATAATGGAAATATTCAACATCTTGTCTCCCGCAATGATCTCCGATACATCATTGAATGTGATATATACTGGCATATGGGGGGGAGACCAAATACTCGTAAATCCCAGTATATTTGTATTGGTCCTTTGTTGAACTTGGGAATGTTTGACAATAGTTTTGCTATGGGATCATCCTCCGATTCAGCCACGTCATCACCATCATCACCATCATCATATTCAGGTATTGGTGCCTCATGCATCAGCTGCTTTTGAGGACATGTGAACTGAAGATAAAATTTTCAAAGTTATGAACAAATATTTTTAAATGATAATATAAAATTAGTAATGATAAAAATATTAGACCTGTTGTGTACCAATGTGTGTGATAACCAATGTGTCGCAACCGGGAAAATCGCGACGGGACGACGACGATCCAAAAAAGAAAAACGGTTTCGAAAAAGAGATTTTGGAGTCGCCACTATAGTTTATTCTGGAAAACTACGGAAAAACCATAAAAAAGGATAAGGCGGTCTGCGAAAAACCAGACTCTGGTTTCGGGAGTCGGTTACGTGTAGGGAAGGTAACAACACCCTACACGCCTGCCCGAAAGCAGTACCTTTAATTAAATACACGAATAAAGTGTGGTTTTCAAAAATATTTAACTTCCCCTAAAAAGAAAAATAAAATAAAACTCTAAAGAAAACAAAATATTTTTTGTGTTTTTTGTGCCCGACAAGGATTGACCTTGCTCCTACGTATTCTCAGTCAGACTGAGAAATCAGGGTTACGTAGTTCTAGCTTTACGTTTGGATGATTGATTGAAAACATGATGTTTTATTTTTGTCAATTTTTTGAAAGAAGAAGAAAAAGGTTTTTAACACAAGGCTGACGCGAATGGTCGAACGTGTGCTTAAACCTTTAAAATTTTAATAATTTTTGAAATAAAAGAAGAAAAAAAGTTTTCAACACAAGGCTGACGCGAATGGTCGCACGTGTGCTTAAACCTTTAAAATAATAATAATTTTAAATTTTAAAAGAAGAAAAAAAAAGTTTTCAACACAAGGCTGACGCGAATGGTCGCACGTGTGCTTAAACCTTTAAAAATAATAATAATTTTAAATTTTAAAGAAAAAAGGTTTTCAACACAAGGCAGACGCGAATGGTCGCACGTGTGCTTAAACCTTTAAAAATAATAATAATTTTAAATTTTAAAAGAAGAAAAAAGGTTTTCAACACAAGGCTGACGCGAAAGGTCGCACGTGTGCTTAAACCTTTAAAAATAATTTTTGTTTTTTAATATTTATTTTAAAATAAAATAATAAAAAAAAATAATAATAATAATCCTTAACATTTATTTTAAAAGTAGATAAAGTAACTAAATAAATAAACAACTAACAAAAAAATAAGTGGTAAGGGTGTAGTGGTGCTTAGGCCAAAAGGGGGGTGTTCAAACCAATTTAATTCTTATAATAGGTTGGGCCAAAGCCCAAGTCAAAAAAGGGGTGCAGAAGTTTTATTTTTGTTTGCTGGCACAGGCTGGCCCAACAACGGCCCAGACGCCCCACCCCAATGTTCAGAAATTAGGGGGTTGAATCTCACTCCCCTCATTCTGCAATCATCCATTCAAAATCGCAGACACCCAACCCTCTTCTCTGAACGAGAAGACCTAGCAGCATTCACCGTGCCACTCACGCACTCGCCGCTGCCCCCACTGAACGACCATCGCGACGCTACCGAAGGGGTCGCCGGCGACCACCGTCGACCATAGCGTCCAGCCGGTCGTCGCGCCAAGCCTTCCCCTTCCTCCGTCAATCGTTGCCTGAGTGAGTCCAGCCGGCTCGAGCCAGGGCGCCACCAGTCACGACCAAGGTCGCCGCCAGTCACCACGTCGTCCGACCGAACATCGCCGGCCACTCTACCGTGAGCAACCCCCGTGCCTTCGGAAGCCGCCGTGAACCCTAGTCGCGAGGACACCTCCGTCCTTTCCATCAAAGTAACCCAGGAAGAGGGTTTGCTTTCGCAGCACATCTACGATCATCATCGTCATCGGCAGTTTTCTCCCTCACTAAACCCAACAGACCAAGTCTCCTAACTCGTGCCGCCGCCACAACACCGGCCCTCGCCCCTTTCCCTCTTCGCGCGCGAGAAGCTCTCTCGCTCCTCCGCCAATCGTTACCTGAGTGAGCCCAGCCGTTTCGAATCAGGGGGCCACCAGTCACTGCCAGGGTCGCCGTCGGTTACCACGTCGCCCTCCTCTACCGCCACGGCCAAATCTACCTCTACCCCCAAAACCTCATCGTCACGCCACTTTCGAACACGCTAAAGGCGACCCCTAATCCAGGATGCTTATTTGCCTAATTAATTGGAGAATACAGCCGCAGAGGCTCGCTGAGACGATGATGGGGATGATTTGGAAATTCTGATTTGTGTTTGTTTGGGTGTTTTGGATTTATGCTATGGTAATGCGTGTGGGTGTTGATTTCAGGCTTCTATTACGGCGGCAATGGGTTGATGATGGTGTTGTTCTGTGTGAGTCTGTGTGATTTAATTTTGTGGGTGATTGAGGGTGAAGAGGGGATTTAGGATAAGAAGACGGTTAATTTGCAGTGAACGGGTTAAGCTTCCTCTCACGCAGGAAGGTGACCTTAGGAGTTGGTATGGGATAAGTCAGAGTTGATGATGGCGATGGGATGTGGATGCCTATTCTCTGTTTATGTTTATTTTGATGATTTTTTAGTATAGGTTGATGAATATGGTTGGAGAGGATAGGATGGTCCTATTGTAGAGGGGGAAACGGGAATGATGATGTTCGGTTATAGTGGCCGGTGATGATAGTGGTTGAAGGTGAAGAAGGATGAAGATTCTCGCATAGTAATACTCTTACAGAGAGCAACGACAGACATACTAGGCACAAGCAAACATAAAACGCCACACACAATGCACCTGGCTATGAGAATATGAGTGATTTACTTACCTCAAAGAATTCCTGTGCTATTGATAGGTCTCTCCGATGATCGCTGCAAGGAGTGAAGTCAATGCCGACAATGGTGATGATATTCTCCTTCCAAGAACAGTGTCCCCCTCCTCTGGTTCTCTTCTCCTCAGTCTTTTTTTCCTGATCCCTGATCCTCTCTTTTTCTCCCCCTCAAAAAGGACCCGGATCCCCTCTGCAAAAATTAAAACGTACCCTGCCAAATCCCCTCCAGCATCCCCTCCGCGCCTGCCAAAAAACCGTTTTGTCCCCTGTACCACCTGTACCCGTAGTCTCCTTCCAACCAAAACGCCTTTTTCTTTTTCTTTTTTTTTTTCATTTTTTTTTTCATTTTTATATTATTTATTATTTATTATTTTTTACTTATTTTTTTTTTAAAAAAAAAAAACGTCCCTTTTTTTTTAATTTAATTATTTTTAATTTTTAATGTTTTTTACTATATATTTTTATAAAAAAAAAACGAAAACTAGAATTAAAAGGAGAAAAGTAGAATAAAATTTATAAAAGGATAAAAATAAAAGAAAGTAAAATAAATAAAAAGAAAAATAATAATAAAAAAACAAAAACAAATAGGAAAGAAATAATAGTAAAAGGGTAGAATGGAAATAAAATAAAAATGAGAAAACTTGTATAGTATTTAATGACCCAGACGAAATTGGGTGTTGACACAATGCTTTAGGGCAGGCTAAAAAACTTCCTATCGCCTCCCCCACAAATTGAACTTCAGGAATGGGTGATAACGGTCTCAAAACCGTTATTTTCATGCATAAATTTGATATTAAATCACACCCTTTGTAGCTTAAAATGAGCTTAGAATCAAGTAAAACTCTTAAGTTGTGTCACATGAGAGTCAAAAGTTGTTTTTAGAGATATTATGCTTGTTTTGCATTGTTTTGTAGGGTTTTTGATGAAAATTGAAGATGGCAATGAAGTAGGAAGGTCATAGACTCAAGAATGAAGGAGAAAAAGGAAGAAAAGAAGAGTCTATGAACCGCTCAGCGATAAATTCCACCGCTGAGCGTCCTAGTTCGAGGAAAAGCTACTATCTGGCGCTCAGGCGGCGACATGAGCGTCCAGAACGACTAGAGGCAAACCGCTCAACGGTCATTTTAGACGCCCGGGCGGTGGCGAGTGTGTAGGCAAACCGCTGAGCGGCCCATTTTGACGCCCGGGCGGTTGTCTGTGTTTATATTTTGGATTCTGAAATCTTTTTGTTATCTTTTTGGCTTATATATAGCCTTAGTGCGAATCCAAATGTAATTCTTTTGGCAGAGAACAACGTCCACAGTAGCTTTACACCTTTGGAGGAGATTTCTTGGATGCTTTGGCTCCAATTTATCAAATCTAGGTTTTTCTTTTCCATTCTTTCATTTATTTCATCTAGTTTCACCATGACTATGGTGAACTAAACCCTTTGTTGTTGGGGAATAATGTAATCTTTTGAAACTCTCATATATTGAAATTCTCATTTACTTTATATGTTTGCATATGCTTGATTTATCAATTGTTGGGTTCTTTACTTGTATTTAATGCTTTTACCGTTTAACTCATTCGATAGATGTTGTTTGTCTTTATTGATACGGGGACGTACAGTAATGTCATGAACTAGGGAGAATTCCTTGATTATGTTAATACCGCCTAGGGATAAGGGTAGGACGATCAATTGTATTTTTCTTCCGCTTATCATGCATTATTAATTACTAGGGGAGGCTAGGGATAGCAAGCCGGTAATTAGTAATAGGCTCTTTTCACCAAGGGATTGGGTTAAGGGTAGACCAAGAAAGTTTGCATGGCAATTTGATAACAAGCAAAGTAAATAAGAAGAGTAGAGATATATGAGGGTGGATAAGATGAAATTGTAAACCCCAACAACCTCATTCATTCATAGTTTCTTTTAGCCAATTGAATTCTTGCATTTGCATGTTTATTTCTGTTTTGCATTCAAACCATTTAAACTAATTTTCTTTTACTCAAGTCTTAAACAATTTATTTACACGAAAGATGAGGCCTTAAGAGGCCTCTGGGAAGAACGATATTGGGATTACCAATTATTATTACTTGATACGATCTGGTACACTTGCCAGGGGTTTAACAACATCCAACCTTGCTCTCATGTATTAGATATCACTGTTAGTAGGGCCATGTTTTTATATTGTGTGCTTAGAGGTTTGAATGTGAACATTGGCCAAATCATAGCAGATGAGATAAACCAGGCACCTTTAGGGCACCCTTCTCTGATTACGCACCTCTATCAGTTAGCTGGGGTGGACACTTCTATTGCATCCTTGGAGAGACCGAGGAAAGCTATTGATGAAGCCTACTATAGGCAATATTGTGGTGGAGATGAGCCAGCTCAGCCAGTGCCACAGAGACACCTTAGGAGGAGAGGTCCACCACAGGCACATGCACCGACCCATGATGTAGAGCCTTTTAGGATGAGAGACATGTATATGTCTCTGATGGAGGCTAGGCTACAGTCCATCCACAGAGGGCAGGTGGCCATAACTGAGATGATTATAGGGATGTATGATACACCCTCTGCACACTGGTGGACTATGAACGAGTTTAACAATGTCATGGCATGGCCAGAAGATGATGCACAAGCTAGTGAAGTTGGAGTAGCTAAAGCTCCAGTCATGGAGGAGGATGATGAGGATGACAACTTTGAGGATGCTGAAGAAGGAGAGGAGGAGGATTCTGATGACAACATGGGCTGAGGAGATGAGATGACATCTATTGATGGATGCTATTTGCACTAGAGCAGGACTTTTCTACCTTTTGTTTTGTATTTTTGAACTTATTTGCTTTTGTTGGTAGTATAGGGTTTGATGTACTTGGTTTGAAACTTTATCTGATGTAGTGGTTTGATATTGATTTTGTGTGATGGGTATTTCTTGATGATGCTTTGATATTGATGATGTTGAGAATGTGCACTATATGCTAATATACAGGTGGTTGTTCACAAGCTATCTGAATAGATGCATGATGTTGTAATTGTGATTATGATGCTAAGCAGGATGTTTGATGGCAAATGCTCTAGCTAGGACAAGCGAACTCTAGAAGAAAATCAAGCCATAAGTTCATGGATGAAGATTACGGAATTTGGTGGTGGTGAAAGGTGTTGATAGCTCATGGTTTTGATGAGTTGTATGGTGAGGGGATATGTGTTAAGGGTTCTCTAAGAGAGGTTGGGCCAACTCTTAGTGGAAGGTTGCTAGAGGAGGCCACTTTGGTTGCTCTAGCCTAGGGTGACCTTAAAAGAGTAGTATGACACAAAAATGGCAGCATAACTTTACTCTAAATCAAAGGAGAAATACAAGAGTGGAGACACCTCTATTTATAGGCCAAGGGTGTCTCCTTCTAACCCTAAAAGCATGATCTCCCACCTTTGCTCTCAGTGGCCAAAAATGAGGCCTTCTAACCTCTCCAATGATGGGAGGACATGTGGCCACTCACAAAACACAACCCTCGCCATTCCTAAAGTGCCAAGTGGCCACTACTAAAAGTAAATAATCTCCACTCCTAGGGTGCCATGTGGCTACCTTTTAAAAAGTAAATCCTCTCCAATGGAAGCATGACACATGGCACACACTTTCCACTTGGTTTGGATGTCTATGTTTAAGGAAAGTTGATGGGTGTCGCACTGATATCAGTCTAAAAACTGTTATTTTCATGCTTAAATTAATATCAAAATACACCCTTTATGGCTTAGAATGAGCTTAGAAATAAGTAAAACACTTAAGTTGAGTCATTTAAGAGTCAAAAGATGTTTTTAGAGATATTATGCTTGTTTTGCATTGTTTTGAAGGGTTTTTGATGAGAATTAAGGATGGAATTGAAGAAGGAAGGTCTTAGACTCAAGGAAGAAGAAGGAAAATGAAGAAAAGAAGAGTTTATGCACCGCTCAACATCAAAATGCACCGCTGAGCGCCATTATTTGAGGGAAAGCCACTGTCTAGCGCCCAGGCGGTGACGCTGAACGTCCAAAGCGATTAGAGGCAAACCGTTGAGCGGTGGTGCAACTTGAGGGAAACCGCTAAGCGGTAAAATTGGACGCTGAGCTGTTGTCTACTGGGCTTGGGCTTAAATTCTGTTACTTTTATGCCCTATATATAGCCTCAGTGCGATTCAAATATTATTCTTTTGGCATAAGAAGACGTCCAGAGCTGTTCTACCTTCCTTGGAGAAGATTTCTTGGATGCTTAGGCTCCAAGAAATATAATTGGTAATCCCAATATCATTCTCCCAAAGGACTCAAAGGCCTTTGGGAGAATTCCATCTAACTCTGATATTACTTCTCATGCATATTCTGTTGATTTCTATGTTGAGAACAATATGACTCATCCTCCCATTCTTGAGAGTGCTCTTTGGGAGCCAGTTTCACCTAATGAGGATGATGTTCATTGCGTTCTCACCTCTAGACTGACAGATTTACTGCCTAGGTTTCATGGTTTTGCAGATGAATGCCCACATAGACATTTGGAGGAGTTCTACACCATTTTCTCTTCAATGAAACCTCCTCATGTCCCTGATGATCACATGTTTTTAAGGGCATTTCCGCATTCATTACAAGAAGCAGCAAGGGATTGGTTGTATTGTCTTCCTCTAGGATCCATCACTTCTTGGGAAGATCTTAAGCATATGTTCTTGGATGAATTCTTCCCTGCTCAGTATGGTTACAGTAACGATCCTGGATGGAATGACCCTAGCTTGGGATGGTATGATGCTCCACAGCAATATCAACCATTCCAAAATTCTTATATGCCTTCTCCACCAGTCCAGGAGCTAAAGCAGCTACAGTCTTATCAGCTTGCCCAAGCAACTCAACATCCTTCCACTACTTCTGAGCCTACATTGAAGGAGTTATTGGAGCAGATGACTATTCAAAACATTCAGTTCCAACAAGAGACCAGAGCTTCCATTCAGAGTTTGACTGATCAAATAGGGCAGATGGCTACTCAGATCACCGATGAACAGTCTCAAGTTTCAGAGGAATCACCATTCCAGACTGTTCAACTTCCAGATGATGTTAGTGTCATCCACATAGGAGATGGGGAGCAGAGTAATGAGCTTACTACTGTGCGATCTACTTTCCCACCCTCCTATGTCCCTACTCTTGCACCTGAGGAGACTGATGAAGATTTGGAGGACCAAGTAGGTATGAGCAGTAATTTTGAGTCAGGTAGACCATTCTCATCTTCCAGCACTTTACCAATCTTCAGGGAAGTGGAGGTAAACATACCTCAAATTGATTATGCTGTTGATGATTATGCTTTTCATGATTATGCTGTTGAGGGGTATATTGATTATTATGATGTTGATGAGCATGCTTTTCATTTCCACTCTTTGCATGATGAGAAACAACTTTTTCCATCTTGTCTGAATACTTCTTCTCCATGCACTGATCATGAATCTGAGCCTGTAGTTGATATTGTTTCTAAATTTGAAATTGATTCATGTTCTGAGAGTGTATCTGAGGTTCAACCTGTTACATTGGGATTGGGTGTTATACCCCTGCATGTTATTTCTGTGGAACCACATTGCACTAACCATGTTGCAGGAGGTACATATGAATTTGTCCAACAAGCACCCACAATGGAGAACAAAGGTGCTCGAATATACGACAATTTGAATATTAATAGGCATCAGCTGAACCCGCTCATCAACAATCACTGCTTCTTAGATCCAGCTGTGGAGGACATCTCCTTACTTGATCAAATCTGGAGGATGAAGTAGTTCTTCCTCAAAACTTCCTTGCTGAATCCTATGGTGGAAGACATCTTCCTGAAAGTCCAAAATTGGAAACTGCCACCATGACCAGGGGAGTTTCCTTTTCCATTCTCCTCCTTTTCCCACTTTTATTGCCCTTGTCCATGATCTGTTGATTGTTCAGATTTCTGATCTGATGATTGTGACACATTGAGGACACTGTGTAATTTAAGTGTTGGCTATTGGGGGAGATTTCTGTTTGCTTTGATTAGTTTATGTTTTCTGCGTTAAATTTTTTTTGTTTTCTAGGTAGTTTATGTTGTCTTGTGTACAGTTTTGCATGTTTCTCTTGATTTTTGGACTTTGTTTAGGTTGTAGACTTGTCTTTCACTTCACTGATACTCTGATTAGCTTGAAATCCTTTCTTTTCTCTGCTTGGAAGATGATTATGACTTTTGAGAGTTGAATTGATTGTGACAGAAATACCCTGCGTGAGAATTGAGTCTCTTGATTGCTTGCACATATGCCTTGGCTTGACTCTTTTTGATGATTCTTGATTGATATGCATGTTTGGAAGTGATAAAGGCAGTTTTGTTGTTGAGCCTCTCTAGCCAGATGAGCCTACCCTGTTTTGATCCTTTGAGAGCCCCTTTGAGCCTATACTTTCCCCATTTCTTTGCTTTGAAGCTGTTCCAATAGCCCTAAGTGAAAAACCATGATTACCTTAACCTTAGGGAATTTTGGAGCTTTGGAATTGTTTTGGGAATAAGTGTGGTCTCTTGGGAGATTAAGAGAATTGGCTAGTTGGTTCCTATTCTTGCTTTTGTTTTGTAAATATGTTGTATGTCTTGTCTCTTAGAGTTGTGTCCTAGATAGAGAGAAAAGAAAAGAGACAAGATGAAGAAAAAAAAATACAGAAAAATGAGAAAAATAAAAAAAAATTGTGTGAATAATGGAGTCAAGAAGAGGATTGAATTAGAGGTTTTGGGTGTGTTTGAATGTGTTTACACTTGTTCCCCATTGCTCCTCTATTCCTTTTGGTTTGTAGCTTCTCATCCATATTATATCCTCCCTCTTCCTTGGCCCCATTACATCCATAAAACACCTTTTGATTTGAAAATGCATATGTTTTGAGTGTTGATATTATAGGCTTGCCAAGACTGTTTGTGTTTTCCTTCTTGAGTACATTGAGTTGAAATTGTTTATCCTAGACACTTGAGAGAAACACTGATAGTTCATCTGTGAGGTTCTGTTGCTTTTGATTCACCTCTTGAGCTGACTGATCATTTTGCCATGTCTAGAATTGCTCGGATGATTTCTGTGAGTATCTGCTTTCTTTGATTCTGTGTTGGATATTGTCTGCTGCTTTTTCTTTGTCCAGATTTCTTGAGGATTGTGTAATTCTATTTTTGTCCTTGTCAGTCTTTGTTTTCTGTGTGCTGAGTCTGTGTCAGCTTCCCTGATGTCCATTAAACTGTTCTGTGATTTTCGTCTTGATTTTGCCCAGGAGTGCAAAAGACTAAGTGTGGTCTATTTTGATGAGTTGATATTTTCTTGACTGTATTTAGTTTATTGTGCTAAAATAAATCAGGAATTGTGCTTAAATGTCCGATATTTTCCCGTTTATGCTAATTGTGCTTAATTTGACTGGAAATTCTAATTTTAATTAATTTGAATTTTCTGAGCTAATTGATTGCATTTTTAATTGCAAGGAAAATTTTCGAGATATATTTTGGAGCATTGGGAATGAGACAAATTAATTAAAGACTCTACACAAAGACATTTCAAATTTAATTATATTGTAACTTAGTAGTCTAGATTGTTTTAATTAAACTTGTGCACATTGGACCAATGTTTGTAAATTTATTATGGGTCCAATAGTAGGAGGACACATGGCCTAGGGTTTTTATTTTAGGGTGGACCCCACCCCTATTTTTTAAGACTCTCGGCCTTAGCTAGAAAAAGGCAGCCGACACTTCATTTTTTTTTGGGAGCCTTGGTCTTTGAACGTTGTTCTTTTTAGAGAGAGCTTTTGCTGAAAAGAAAATGTCTGCAGTGTTTGATTATGGCTGAATGAAGAAGCAATTTTCCAATTTTATTTTATTTTGTGAAGAGCACGGTGATTGGTGTGCTGCAGCACAAGCAACTGCTTGCAGATTGGACACCACCCATTTAATTTATCTATTTACATTCTTTCCTTTAGCATAGAGAGACGATGATTTTGGGAGAAAAAAAAGCAATTGATTTTTCCTTTATAGCAAGCTGCACACACGGTCATTGGCATTTGAAATTGGAGGAGGTGTTGATTTCTTGCAAGCTGCAGCAACTTCACTCACGGTTTTTCTGGCCGAATGAACATGGTTATGGGGTCCGATGATTAGATTCCTTGAGCTTTCATTTCTCTGAGATTGGAAATAGGTGGTAGATGTACGGTTGCAGATCACATGGTGAAGTTCATTTCAATTTCTTTAAAAAAAGGCTTTCGGTCAAGAAACGCTCAAAGATTAGTTCTCTTTTCTTTTCTTTATTTTATGAAATCAAAAGTAGATTAGGTAGAAGTAGATGATGCTTGTGATGATGGGACAGTTAGCAACAATGCAATTTCTTTTATTCATTGAAGAATGGGAGTCAAGGATGGGACGTGCAAGCTGCTGAATTTTTAGCAATTAGTTTTGTTTTTAAGAAGTAGCAAAGTGATTTAATGGGAGTTGGGTTGAAGGGTGCTCACATACGTCTGCAGCAGAAGGCACATGAGGCGTTGATTTCATTGGCCACCCACATGGGATTTCTTTTCTCTCTTTTAATGGTAGTGTTATTTAGAATTAAAAAAAAAAAAGGAGTGGTGTCATGTCTGACGTTTGGAGGCACTTTCAATATTCATATTCAAGGCATTTTGGTAGATGCACATGTCACGTGAGTTGGTAGGAAATTATGTTTGCTTATTTTATTTAGCTTTAAAATATTTTACATTGCATTTTGAGTTGTTTTTCATTTTCTTAATTTAGTGTTGCATTTTAATAATTTTAACTGTGTTAGATAATTGTTTGTTACAGTGTTGGGTTTAGCATTTTCATTTATTTTAATGTTGTTTAGTATTTTTGGTAGTGATAATTTAGCTGTCATGATAGCTTAGGTTAGTTGGTTGGTTGTTAATAAAATTACATTGCTTCCCTGAGATTCCCGGACTGTCTTTATGTTTATTCTGCTCTGCCTGACATTCTGTGAAATCTGACTTTGTTCTTGCAACGGGTATACGCTTAGTTGCCCAGTTGGTGATTATATCTTCGCTTAGTTGCTCGATCTGTATAGGACACATAGGACGAAATAGATGTATTGCGTTCGCTTAGTTCGTAATTATGATAACATGATTAGCCTTCGCTTAGTCGGTTAGCTGTGCTGGATTAGAGGTTAGAGTAGTTTAATCATGAGACTCTTGCACTTTATTTGTCATACTGCTGCTCTGATTTAGCTCAATATTTGATCTGTTGTGTGTCTGCGATTAGGTATTTAATCGGTGTTTAATCTTCGCTTAGTTGATTAGACTGTATGGTGCTTAACTGATTAAATTTGTGCATTGCATTCGCTTAGTCTGCAATTTTGAAGACCGAATTAGCCTTCGCTTAGTTGGGTGATTCGTGTCAGATTTGGATTAGAGTAGTGTGTACTTGTCGTTGATCTGTGATTGGAAGCATAGTAATTGAGTTAATGACCAACCGTTTTTATTTTGTATTTGATTCTATTTTTACATTTATGTTTACATTTATGTTTTTTTCATTTTTGTTTGCAATCGTGTTTTGTAAGTTCATCCGCATTCACAAACTTTTTCACCAACCCCCCCACTACGTGTTAGACCTAATTCTCGAACCACATTTGGTCCTTGAGAGACGACCTATGAGTCACTTTCTAGTCTATACTGCATTCTTTATGCACATTAAATTTGCATGGGGTGCGACACCCATCACTCATTTTTCTGTATATTTTTTTTTCATTTCTTTTTTTCATCTTGTCTTTTCTTTTCTCTCTTTTCAGAACACAACTTCAATAGACAAGATACACAACATATTTACAAAAAAAAAAAAAACAAGAAGAGGAACTAACTAGCCAATTCATCTGAATCCCCCAAGAGACCACACTTGTTCCCAAAACACTTCCAAAGCTCCAAAATTCCCTAAGGTTAAGGTAATCATGGTTTTTCACTTAGGGCTAGTGTATGAGCTTCGAAACAAAGAAATAGGGAAAGTATAGGCTCAAAAGGGGTTATCAAGGGATTAAAACAAGGTAGGCTCATCTGGCTAGAGAGGCTCAAGAACAAAACTGCCTTTATCACTTCCAAACATGCATATCAATCAAGAATTATCAAAAAGAGTCAAGCCAAGGAATATGTGCAAACAATCAACAGACATATCACACAAGAAAGAACATAAAGTGGCTCAAATCTCACACAAGGTGTTTGTCACAATCAATTCAACCTCTCAAACATCATAATCATCTTCCAAGCAGAGAGAAACAAGGATTTCCAACAAATCAGAGTATCAATGAAGTGAAAGACAAGTCTACAACCTAAACCAAGTCCACAAATCAAGAGAAACATGCAAAACTGTACACAAGACAAAACAAACACTACCTAAAAAACAAAAAACTAACAAAGAAAATAGAAATCTCCCCCAATAGACCACACTTAAACTACACAGTGTCCTCAATGTGTCACAAGCAAAAGATCAGAAATCAGAACAGTCAACATATCATGGACAAGTGCAAAATAAGTAGGGAAATGGGGAGAAAGGAAAAAGGAAACTCCCCTGGTCATGGTGGCAGTTGCAAATTTTGAACCACTAGAGAAGTGTTTTTCATCATTCGGTCTAAGAAGTAATTGCTTATGGGAAACTGCTTCATCTACCAGATCTGATCTAGAAGAGAGATTTCATCCATAACTAGATCAAGGGAGGATTCATTAGTAAATCTCCTCCAGTCGTGGAAGACGAAGAAAGTCCACCAAGCTTAAAATATCTGCTCATATCTGCCTGGTCCTCAAAATTTTCATTAGGATTTATCTCCTTAGGTGCAAGAGTACGGTCATAGGAAGGTGGGAACGTAGGTGGCATAATGAGCACAAGACTCTGGTTCCCATCTCCTAGGTCGACGACACTGCCATCATTTTCCAGATTCTGAACAGTTTGAGAATATAACTCTGAATCTTGAGACTTCTCCGGAATGAACTGAGTGGCCATCTGCCCTAACTGATTGCTGAAACTCTGAATTGACGCTCTTGTCTCTTGCATGAACTGAATGTTCTGCATGGCCATCTACCATAATAACTCCTCCCATGTAGGCTCAGAAGTAGTGGAAGGATGAGGAATTTCTTGGCAGGCTCATAAAACTCCAGTTGTTGTAGGTCCTGGACTGGTGGAGGCATACAAGCATTCTGGAATGATGGTTCTTAATATTGAAGCTATGAAGTACCATACCATCCCAGGTTAGGATCATTCCACCCAAGATCATTGCTATATGAATCAGAATCATGCTGAGTAGTGTAAGACCCGAGAAAAATATAGGGCTTAAGATTAATAGTGTAATGAGACGTGAGTATTTTTAATGAAGTTGTATGTTATTTAATGGTTTTGTTAATTTGAATGCAGCATAAGTTATTGATTGTTTGTTACCACTGTAATGTTTGAAATTATCAATGTGATGTGTTGGCTTGTTGGTAGAGATGTGTGTATAAGTTTGAATGGATGTGAGTTCAAATCCTAGGGAGAGAAGTTTAGAAGAAACTTTGTTTTATTGAAATTTTATTTAATTTTTTGGCTGAGAGGGCAAGAGGCTTATACTAAATAAAATAAGCAGAAAAAGAAAATAAAAGTTGTAGCAGTTAAGTTTTTTAAATAGTGGTTGAAAGATTTTAGGAAGAGCAGTTACTTTAAGTTTTATTTAAAAAGAAAGGAAACAGTAGAAAGGGGATACGTTACTTTTGTGAGAGAAGGAAAAAGATAGCATTAGACAAAGAAACTGAAGGAAAGAAAAGTCTGTAAAAGAAAGAGTGAAAGCTTAATTTTTTGATCGGCTAAGGTATGGGAAGCTCACCTTTGTGTTATTATATGATGAATGTGATTGTAGTATTTATTTTGAATAGTTATTTATTTATTTGTTTAATTGTAATTTAATTTTTGGAAACTGTCCATGGATATCTGTACTGTAATTGTATGATCTGGAAATTTTGGATAAGCTTCCAACCATGAATATACTATATTTAATTAATAAACATTAAATCCTATTATATTAATTTCACTTTTTGAATTCATGGTATTGAATTCCAGGAATTCACGTAATTGAATTCCTTAATTCCTATCCTAAATAGGAATTCACCTAATTGAATTCTTCTTTTATGGAGATTAGATTTATTAGGAATATAATAAAAAATTAGGGTTAGTTTTGATTGCAATTAAAATTAAAATTTGGGTTCTGGAGATTCTTTTAATTAGGGTTTAATAGGAATTGAGGTTAGTTATCAGAGACCAAATTAATTGTTCCTCAAGTCCACAATGTTTTTTTTTTTTTTTTCGTTTCTATATTCAATTGGGCCTGAGCCAAATTAGGGTACAACCCTATCTCCTTTGAAGGGTCACACAGGTTGCCCTCATTCTACCCATTCTCTTTCTTTTCTTTCTTCATCACGCGAAACCTAGAGGCTTTAGGTTTCTCTTCTTTTCTTCACGGCGGCTGATGCAACTCTGGTGGCTCAAGCGTGATCCACCTACAATACGCACAGTGGTCGTTTCGGCGTGGAGGGTCGCGAGTTCTAGTTGTGCGGAGGAAATGACAGAGTAGCGGCGTGAAGACCTCTGAGCGTGAGCGTCCTTGGAGCGGTGTTCGTTGTGGAAGCCTCCTCCTTCGAAGCAAACCACGATGGTGGACGCTGGGCAGTCTTGATTGCGGCTGAGTGCGATCGGCGTCACAGCGGTGACTCGTCGCGAGTGACCTCCGACGACGACAAGAGGGGCTGAGTTTCCGGCGATGACAGCATCAAAAAAAAAAAACGGAACTGGGTTTTGGAGTTCTGGTTCTGCGATTTAGGGTTTCGATTGTTTTTCAATTTTGGGGGGTTTCTGCTGTGTTGAACTGATGATTTGATTCCTTCTACGATTTGAGACTTAGGGTTCCATTCAAATTGAATTTGGGGTTTTTCCTGTTCTCCCTTTCGATTCTAATTTTAGGGGTTTGTGATTTCTTCTTATTTGAGATTGAGGGTTCATTCGCATTGGATTAGGGATTGGTGTTGTGCTTCTGTGTGTGGGGATGGCGTTTCTGGATCGTTTTGGGTTAGATTTCTCACGGTGGTCACGATGGCAGTGGCAACCGTGTCGTGGTGGTTGTCGGAGTTGCGCGAGTGGAGTCGCCGGTGGGTGTCGTGGTGGTCGTCGGAGTTGCGCGAGTGGGGTCGCCGGTGGGTGCTGTCGGGGTGTTGCGGCGGCCGGCCGTGGAGTCCCTGAGTGTTACTCTTGGCTTGCAGATTGGGATGGTCTGGTTGGACCAGTGGTTTAGTTTGGACTTGGGTTGGATTGATTTGGCAGTGGGCCAAGCTTAAATAAAATAATTAAAAACAAAATAATAATAAGAGTTGTTTGGGTTAGTAATCTTAAAATTAGTTTTGGACTGGACATTGAATTAGTAATGGTAAAAGCAGAAATTATGATAGCAGAAAAAGTAAGATAAGGAAAATTAAAAATAAAGTTTATGTCTCTAAACTGATATTAGGAAAGTAATAAAGTCAAATAATGAAATTTTAAATATATTTGGAAATCGAAATTGGAGAATAAAATGATAATAAAGATAAAGGTTATGTTTTTGAAATTAAAATAATGGAAATTAAAATCAATTAATTGGTAGTTTACGAAATTGGAAATATGAAATAAATATTAATTGTTTTTAAAGATGAAAATAATGATATTATAATCATTCATTAGAATATTAAATTAATTACTAATTTTAGTTTGATAAGAGAGAGAAAAATAATGTGATTATAATCTTTTATTAAATCAATAAATGTTTTATTAATTTTGGATTATTATGATATTTATTTATTTATTTATTTGGAATGATATTATTTATTTAATTGTTTGGAATGATATTATTTAATTATTTAATTGGAATGATGTTTATGTATTTATTTATTAGTTATTTAATTATTTATTTAATTGTAATTTTACTGAATCTGAGAGGGTTTAGTTTGAGCACATTAGATTTTGAATGAGACTGTAGATAATGATGAATGACCAATATTAAGTGAAGAGTGAGAACGTTTGTTGTACTTATAGATATACGTTGGAACGAGTAAGTGTTGGGTTGTACCTAAGGGTGTAGTTGATGAGCACAAGAGTGAAGGATAAGTCCACCTGTTGTACCTAGTAAAGCCTGAGACTATCGTCCGATCGAGATAGCAACTTCCTTTGGCCTTGTGTGCGAAAAGGAAGAGCTCGGGTATTGAGCCCTCCTTGTGTGGGGGTGATGGTGTTTGTCTTGTCCTTGAGTGACAGGAAACATGTTCCTTAGCCAGGCAAGCGGGACTACTCGAGCAGACCTGTAGGAGAGGCTACAGGGGACCTGTGGGGAGGCTACAGGTTTGAGGTAGGGTACATGAGTGTGACTGATTCTTTTCACGGTGGAGTTATGGTACTGTGGAGGCTCATGGTGTGTTTCATGATGAAGGTTGCGTGATGTGATTAGTTCTGAGTGAGGTATATGTGATGTTGTACATGAAATAGAAACAATTATGTGAGTAAGGGTAGTGTTGTAGATGAATGATTACTATTAAATTGTGTTTATTTATCTGGTACACATTTTATTGTTATTGGTTGTGTTATGGTAGCTTACCCATATTTGTTTATGTTGGTGGTGGTGTGTGTGTCTTGCGATGATCGTATGACCTTGGTTATACGGGAGCAGGGAGTGTAGCAGATACTCCAGACGCGTGATAGCGACATGAGAGTGGGGGACAACCTTTTATTTAAAGCTTTGAGTTATAAATTTTCAGAAATAATGTAATTGGATAAATTTTATTCCTTGGTTTATTTTATTAGTTTTGGAATTTTGCAATTGGACTATATTTTCTGGTGAAGTTAGTACTTTATTTGAATTCTGCAAGATTTAAATTTCAAAATTTTAATTGGCACCATTTTACGCGTTAAGAGGATATTGAATTATCTTAATTAAATTATGATTCGTGACACCCAAAGTTGGGGCGTTACATTTGTGGTATCAGAGCCTGGTTTTCGAAGAAACTTTGGGCTTTTGGGGAGTGAGTTCGACTAGCTTTGATCTGTAATTCTGATATTTTGTGTGAATGGTGTCTTATATGTTTGTATTATAATTGGCTAAGGATGTCGAGCCCAAGAAGAACAACTACCCCTACCGGTGCTACTGCTGATTTCGCGCGGGCTTTTCAGCAGATAGCAGAAGTTTTACATGGACAACAGGCACAACTGGCGCAGCTGACGCAACAGGGGCAACAGAATGAGCAGACAAACAGGCATCGGGTGGGCATGAATGACTACTTGCGTCATAATCCTGCAAAGTTCAATGGGAAGGCTACGCCGGACGAGGCCGACGATTGGATCTGTAGCAATGAGAAGATTTTTGAGGTGATTGATTGTTCTGGGGAGCAGAAGCTGGTATTTGCTACCTATATGCTAGCTGGAGAGGCTGAGTACTGGTGGAGAGGTATGCGGTTGGAGATGAATGCTCGTAGGGAGGCCATCAGTTGGGAGCAGTTCAGAGGAAGATTCTTAGAGAGGTACTTTCCGATGAGTGCTAAGTTGCAGCGGGAAGGAGAGTTCATGACCTTGGTACAAGGGAACATGTCTGTGCAAGCCTATAAGGAGCGGTTTGAGTATCTTGCTAGATTCTACAGTCAGAACGTGAGTGAAGAGTGGAAATGTAGAAAGTTTGAGAGAGGCTTGCGTCACAACATATTGAAGGCGCTCATCCACTTGAAGATCAAAGAGTTTCCGGCGCTGGTGGAGGAAGCCTTGGTGGCAGAGCGAATGGAAGAGAGCCAACATCGTGTGGTGAGACCTCAGAAGGCTAGTTTCTCTGGAGGTAGAAATCAGAAGAAGCCGTATGCTAGGCCACAACAGAGAGGTTTTGGAGCCTTGAAGTGCTACGAGTGTGGAGGGCCCCATATTAGAAGAAATTGTCCGAGACTGACAGTTCCAAAGCCTGAAGAGAGGAAATGTTTCTCCTGCCATAAGCCTGGACACTTTGCATCTTCATGCCCAGAGAGGAAGATACCAGGAGGAGCGCAACAGACACAAAAGTTTTCTGGAGGGAAGCCGAAAGCAGCAGGACGGGTCTTTGCTATGACGGGGGTCGAGGCGTCTCAGTCAGGTAACTTAATTCAAGACACTTGTTTCTTGAATGGTAGATGTGTTCATGTTCTTTTTGACTCGGGTGCAACGCACTCGTTTATATCCTTTGCTTGTTTGGGGAAGCTTGAATTACCTGTATATGATTTGGGGAGCGAGTTGGTGGTTTCTACACCAGCTTCAGGGCAAGTCTCAACTAGTTCAGTCTGTGTTGGGTGTTCGTTAGAAGTAGCAGGACGCAAATTCAAGGTTAACTTGGTGTGTCTACCGCTGGAAGGCTTAGATATAATTTTGGGGATGGATTGGTTGATGACCAATGGTGTTCTCATTGATTGCGGTCAACAAAAGGTTATTTTCCCAACAGAAGAACATGTGCAAATGATTACATCACGAGAAGTTTTGCAAGATATAAAAGAAGGAGCAGTCTGTTTTGTGGTGATGATAACAGAGAAGAAAAAGGATACAGAAGAGCAAATTGTGGGTGTCCCAGTAGTGGAGGAGTATGCTGATGTGTTTCCAGACGAAGTTCCAGGTTTGCCACCTAGCCGAGAAGTTGATTTCGCAATCGACTTGATACCAGGAGCTGGACCAGTTTCTATGGCTCCCTATAGAATGGCTCCAGCTGAATTGGCAGAGTTGAAAAAGCAGATAGAAGACCTGTTAGAGAAGAAGTTTATTCGACCTAGTGTATCGCCGTGGGGAGCGCCAGTGTTGCTCGTAAAGAAGAAGGATGGGAGCTCGAGGTTGTGTGTAGATTACAGGCAGTTGAATAAAGTTACTATCAAGAATAAGTACCCTTTACCAAGAATCGACGATTTGCTAGATCAGTTGAGGGGTGCCGGTGTGTTCTCGAAGATTGACTTGAGGTCTGGCTATCATCAAATCTTAGTAAAACCAGAGGATGTTCAAAAGACAGCTTTCAGATCACGCTACGGACACTATGAGTATGTGGTGATGCCTTTTGGGGTGACGAATGCTCCAGCAATTTTCATGGACTACATGAACCGGATCTTTCGACCTTGTCTGGATAAGTTTGTTGTCGTATTCATTGATGACATTCTAATTTACTCAAAGGATCGCGAAGAGCATGCTGAACACTTAAGAACTGTGTTGGGGATTTTGAGGGAGCATCAATTGTATGGCAAATTGTCTAAGTGTGAGTTCTGGTTGGAAGAGGTTCAATTTTTGGGACACGTGATATCTGCTCAGGGAATCTCGGTAGACCCAGCAAAGGTTGAAGCTGTGTTGAAATGGGAACGGCCGACAACGGTGACGGAGGTAAGAAGCTTTGTGGGGTTGGCAGGCTATTATCGGAAATTCGTAGAAGGATTCTCAAGGATAGTAGGACCACTGACACAGTTGACCCGTAAGGATCAACCGTTTATTTGGACAGATAAGTGTGAGGCGAGTTTCGAGGAAATGAAGAAGAGGTTGACGACGGCTCCAGTCTTAGTGATCCCAGACACTGAGCAAGCTTTTGAAGTATACTGTGATGCATCGTATCAAGGGTTGGGTTGTGTGTTGATGCAAGGTAGAAGACCAGTGGCATATACATCTCGTCAGTTAAAAGTGCATGAGAAAAATTATCCTACACACGACATTGAGTTGGCTGCAGTGGTGTTTGCTTTAAAGACATGGAGACATTATCTTTATGGAGCGCGTTTTCAAGTCTTTAGCGACCATAAAAGTTTGAAGTACTTGTTTGATCAGAAGGAATTGAACATGCGTCAGAGGAGGTGGATGGAGTATCTGAAGGACTACGATTTTGAGTTGCAGTACCATCCGGGTAAGGCAAATGTTGTGGCTGATGCGCTGAGTAGAAAGAAAGTTCACATGGCTGCTTTGATGGTGAAGGAACTAGAGTTAGTCGAGAAGTTTCGAGATATGAATTTGGGTGTACAGGTGAATCAAGACCATATCTGGTGTAGTCACTTGTCAATCACTAATGACTTCTTAAAGCAGATAAAGGCAGAACAAATGGTAGATCAAGAGTTGCAACACATAGTTGCACTGTTGGGTAAAAATCGAACCAAAGATTTTGTTTTAGGTGTTGATGGTATTCTTCGGTTCAAGAATAGAGTTTGCATTCCAGCAAAGACAGAGTTGAGAAAGATGATCTTAGAAGAAGGTCACAAGAGTCGTCTTAGTATACATCCTGGTATGACTAAGATGTATAAGGATTTGAAAGATTCTTTCTGGTGGAGCGGAATGAAGAAAGATGTGGCTAAGTTTGTATCATCGTGCTTGGTATGTCAGAAGGCTAAGGTAGAGCATCAAAGACCGGGAGGAATGTTACAGCAGTTGGAGATTCCTCAATGGAAATGGGATAGCATCTCGATGGATTTTGTAACTCACTTACCGAGATCACCGAAGGGTTACGATTCCATCTGGATAATCGTGGACAGGTTAACAAAGTGTGTTCATTTTCTACCGATCAATCAGCGTATGTCGTTGGAGAAGCTGGCAGAATTATATATCCAGGAGATAGTGAGGTTGCATGGAGTGCCTGCAAGTATTGTTTCAGATAGAGATCCGAGATTTACATCAAGATTTTGGCAAACATTGCAGAGATCTTTAGGCACGCAGTTACACATGTGTTCGGCATACCATCCTCAGACTGACGGACAATCCGAAAGAACCATTCAATCCTTAGAAGACTTGTTGAGGGCGTGTGTTTTGGATCATCTTGGGAGTTGGAGTGAGGTTCTACCGTTGGTCGAGTTCACTTACAATAATAGTTACCATGCTAGCATCGGTATGGCACCTTTTGAAGCGTTGTATGGAAGAAGATGTAGAACGCCGTTGTGTTGGTTTCAAGATGGAGAATCGGTAACCGTAGGTCCGGAGCTGTTACAACAGACTACTAACAAGGTGAAGATGATTCAAGAGAGGATGAAGGCAACACAAAGCAGACAAAAGTCTTATGCAGATAAAAGACGGAGACCACTAGAGTTTGAAGTTGGAGATCATGTGTTTATGCGAGTGACACCAACGACAGGAGTTGGGAGAGCTATCAAGTCCAGAAAGTTGTCTCCGAAATTTATTGGACCATATCAAGTGCTTAGGAAGATTGGTCCAGTAGCTTATGAGATAGCATTACCACCCCAGTTGGGAAACTTGCATAACGTTTTTCATGTGTCTCAATTGAGGAAGTACATTCCAGATCCTAGTCATGTGTTAGAGGTGGATGACATCCAAGTTAAGGAAGATTTAACCATAGAGGCTGGACCGGTACGAGTGTTAGATGTGCAAACCAAGAAGTTACGAGGCAAAGACATTCGTACAGTAAAGGTGCTTTGGGATGAAGTTACGGAAGAGATGACTTGGGAGTTAGAAGAGTTCATGAAGAAAGAATATCCTTATCTTTTTGTTGAATAGATCAATTTTCGAGGGCGAAAATTTTTTTGAGGTGGGGTGAATGTAAGACCCGAGAAAAATATAGGGCTTAAGATTAATAGTGTAATGAGACGTGAGTATTTTTAATGAAGTTGTATGTTATTTAATGGTTTTGTTAATTTGAATGCAGCATAAGTTATTGATTGTTTGTTACCACTGTAATGTTTAAAATTATCAATGTGATGTGTTGGCTTGTTGGTAGAGATGTGTGTATAAGTTTGAATGGATGTGAGTTCAAATCCTAGGGAGAGAAGTTTAGAAGAAACTTTGTTTTATTGAAATTTTATTTAATTTTTTGGCTGAGAGGGCAAGAGGCTTATACTAAATAAAATAAGCAGAAAAAGAAAATAAAAGTTGTAGCAGTTAAGTTTTTTAAATAGTGGTTGAAAGATTTTAGGAAGAGCAGTTACTTTAAGTTTTATTTAAAAAGAAAGGAAACAGTAGAAAGGGGATACGTTACTTTTGTGAGAGAAGGAAAAAGATAGCATTAGACAAAGAAACTGAAGGAAAGAAAAGTCTGTAAAAGAAAGAGTGAAAGCTTAATTTTTTGATCGGCTAAGGTATGGGAAGCTCACCTTTGTGTTATTATATGATGAATGTGATTGTAGTATTTATTTTGAATAGTTATTTATTTATTTGTTTAATTGTAATTTAATTTTTGGAAACTGTCCATGGATATCTGTACTGTAATTGTATGATCTGGAAATTTTGGATAAGCTTCCAACCATGAATATACTATATTTAATTAATAAACATTAAATCCTATTATATTAATTTCACTTTTTGAATTCATGGTATTGAATTCCAGGAATTCACGTAATTCAATTCCTTAATTCCTATCCTAAATAGGAATTCACCTAATTGAATTCTTCTTTTATGGAGATTAGATTTATTAGGAATATAATAAAAAATTAGGGTTAGTTTTGATTGCAATTAAAATTAAAATTTGGGTTCTGGAGATTCTTTTAATTAGGGTTTAATAGGAATTGAGGTTAGTTATCAGAGACCAAATTAATTGTTCCTCAAGTCCACAATGTTTTTTTTTTTTTTTTTTTCGTTTCTATATTCAATTGGGCCTGAGCCAAATTAGGGTACAACCCTATCTCCTTTGAAGGGTCACACAGGTTGCCCTCATTCTACCCATTCTCTTTCTTTTCTTTCTTCATCACGCGAAACCTAGAGGCTTTAGGTTTCTCTTCTTTTCTTCACGGCGGCTGATGCAACTCTGGTGGCTCAAGCGTGATCCACCTACAATACGCACAGTGGTCGTTTCGGCGTGGAGGGTCGCGAGTTCTAGTTGTGCGGAGGAAATGACAGAGTAGCGGCGTGAAGACCTCTGAGCGTGAGCGTCCTTGGAGCGGTGTTCGTTGTGGAAGCCTCCTCCTTCGAAGCAAACCACGATGGTGGACGCTGGGCAGTCTTGATTGCGGCTGAGTGCGATCGGCGTCACAGCGGTGACTCGTCGCGAGTGACCTCCGACGACGACAAGAGGGGCTGAGTTTCCGGCGATGACAGCATCAAAAAAAAAAACGGAACTGGGTTTTGGAGTTCTGGTTCTGCGATTTAGGGTTTCGATTGTTTTTCAATTTTGGGGGGTTTCTGCTGTGTTGAACTGATGATTTGATTCCTTCTACGATTTGAGACTTAGGGTTCCATTCAAATTGAATTTGGGGTTTTTCCTGTTCTCCCTTTCGATTCTAATTTTAGGGGTTTGTGATTTCTTCTTATTTGAGATTGAGGGTTCATTCGCATTGGATTAGGGATTGGTGTTGTGCTTCTGTGTGTGGGGATGGCGTTTCTGGATCGTTTTGGGTTAGATTTCTCACGGTGGTCACGATGGCAGTGGCAACCATGTCGTGGTGGTTGTCGGAGTTGCGCGAGTGGAGTCGCCGGTGGGTGTCGTGGTGGTCGTCGGAGTTGCGCGAGTGGGGTCGCCGGTGGGTGCTGTCGGGGTGTTGCGGCGGCCGGCCGTGGAGTCCCTGAGTGTTACTCTTGGCTTGCAGATTGGGATGGTCTGGTTGGACCAGTGGTTTAGTTTGGACTTGGGTTGGATTGATTTGGCAGTGGGCCAAGCTTAAATAAAATAATTAAAAACAAAATAATAATAAGAGTTGTTTGGGTTAGTAATCTTAAAATTAGTTTTGGACTGGACATTGAATTAGTAATGGTAAAAGCAGAAATTATGATAGCAGAAAAAGTAAGATAAGGAAAATTAAAAATAAAGTTTATGTCTCTAAACTGATATTAGGAAAGTAATAAAGTCAAATAATGAAATTTTAAATATATTTGGAAATCGAAATTGGAGAATAAAATGATAATAAAGATAAAGGTTATGTTTTTGAAATTAAAATAATGGAAATTAAAATCAATTAATTGGTAGTTTACGAAATTGGAAATATGAAATAAATATTAATTGTTTTTAAAGATGAAAATAATGATATTATAATCATTCATTAGAATATTAAATTAATTACTAATTTTAGTTTGATAAGAGAGAGAAAAATAATGTGATTATAATCTTTTATTAAATCAATAAATGTTTTATTAATTTTGGATTATTATGATATTTATTTATTTATTTATTTGGAATGATATTATTTATTTAATTGTTTGGAATGATATTATTTAATTATTTAATTGGAATGATGTTTATGTATTTATTTATTAGTTATTTAATTATTTATTTAATTGTAATTTTACTGAATCTGAGAGGGTTTAGTTTGAGCACATTAGATTTTGAATGAGACTGTAGATAATGATGAATGACCAATATTAAGTGAAGAGTGAGAACGTTTGTTGTACTTATAGATATACGTTGGAACGAGTAAGTGTTGGGTTGTACCTAAGGGTGTAGTTGATGAGCACAAGAGTGAAGGATAAGTCCACCTGTTGTACCTAGTAAAGCCTGAGACTATCGTCCGATCGAGATAGCAACTTCCTTTGGCCTTGTGTGCGAAAAGGAAGAGCTCGGGTATTGAGCCCTCCTTGTGTGGGGGTGATGGTATTTGTCTTGTCCTTGAGTGACAGGAAACATGTTCCTTAGCCAGGCAAGCGGGACTACTCGAGCAGACCTGTAGGAGAGGCTACAGGGGACCTGTGGGGAGGCTACAGGTTTGAGGTAGGGTACATGAGTGTGACTGATTCTTTTCACGGTGGAGTTATGGTACTGTGGAGGCTCATGGTGTGTTTCATGATGAAGGTTGCGTGATGTGATTAGTTCTGAGTGAGGTATATGTGATGTTGTACATGAAATAGAAACAATTATGTGAGTAAGGGTAGTGTTATAGATGAATGATTACTATTAAATTGTGTTTATTTATCTGGTACACATTTTATTGTTATTGGTTGTGTTATGGTAGCTTACCCATATTTGTTTATGTTGGTGGTGGTGTGTGTGTCTTGCGATGATCGTATGACCTTGGTTATACGGGAGCAGGGAGTGTAGCAGATACTCCAGACGCGTGATAGCGACATGAGAGTGGGGGACAACCTTTTATTTAAAGCTTTGAGTTATAAATTTTCAGAAATAATGTAATTGGATAAATTTTATTCCTTGGTTTATTTTATTAGTTTTGGAATTTTGCAATTGGACTATATTTTCTGGTGAAGTTAGTACTTTATTTGAATTCTGCAAGATTTAAATTTCAAAATTTTAATTGGCACCATTTTACGCGTTAAGAGGATATTGAATTATCTTAATTAAATTATGATTCGTGACACCCAAAGTTGGGGCGTTACAAGTAGGGGAGAATCTGAACAAAAACAAATGCTTAAGATCTTCCAAATTGGCCCTGAATTATGGAGGAAGATAATAAAGCCATCCTCATGCTGCTTCTTCTACTGAATGTAGGAATGCCTTTAAGAAAATGCACTCATCCGAGACATGTAGAGGTTTCATTACAGAGCAAATGAGTTGGAACCTCTCCAAATGTTTATATGGGCATTCACCAACAAAACCACGGAACTTAGGCAACAAATGTATCAGTCCAGTGGTGAAAATACAATGATCATCATCCTCATAATGTGTAACTGGCTCCCAAAGAGCACTCTCATGAGTCAGAGGATGAGTCATATTGTTCTCAACATAGAAATCAGTAGGAGAATCATAATCAGATTAACATGCAGGAGGAAAATCGTAGTCATAGGCATAGACAGAAGAAGCAGTATTCATAAAATCAAAATAGGTAGACATCTAGAACAAAGGGGAAAAAGAAGAATGCAATGAAAATATGAAACGAAAGCTATCTAAATGCAACAACACATGACACCACACATAAAACAGAACAACACACTCACAACACAAGACAAAACACAACACACACTAACACAACAAAGACCTAAAACCGAACCGTTGGTCCCCGGCAACAGCGCCAAAATTTGATGGGTATCGCACCCCATAGAAATTTAATGTGCATAAAGAATGCAGTAGAGACTAGGAAGTGACTCCTAGGTCGTCTCTCAAGGACCAAAATGTGGTTCGAGTCTCAGGTCAAACACGAAGTGGGGGGGTTGTGAAAGAATTTGTGAATGCAAATGAACTTAATTAAAATACGGATGCAAATAGAAATGTAAAAATAGAATCAAATATAGAATAAAAACGGTTGGTCATTAACTCAATCACTATGCTTCCAATCACAGATTAACGACAAGTACACACTACTCTAATCTAAATCCAACACGAATCACCCAACTAAGCAAAGGCTAATTCGGTCTTCAAAATTGCAAACTAAGCGAATGCAATGCTCAAATCCAATCAGTCATCCACCATACAGTCTAATCAACTAAGCGAAGATTAAACACCGATTAGGAAACTAAGCGTATACCCAATCGCAGGCACACAACAGATTAAATATTCAGCTAAATCAGAGCAGCAGTCTGGCAATTAAAGTGCAAGAATCTCATGAATAAACTACTCTAGCCTCTAATCCAACACAGCTAACCGACTAAGCGTACTAAGCGAACGCAATACACCTATTCCATCCTATGTGTTCTATACAGATCGATCAACTAAGCGAAGATACAATTACCAACTGGGCAACTAAGTGTATACCCATTGCAAGAACATAGTCAGATTTCATAGAATGCCAGGCAAAGCAGAATAAACACAAGAACAGTCCATAAATCTCAAGGAAACAATGTAGTATCGCTGACGACCAACCAACTAACCTAAGCTAACATCACAACTAAATTATCACAAACGAACATAATAGACAGTATTAAAGTAACTGAAAATATTGGAATAAAATATTCAATGTTAAAGTGCGTGAACTCATTTAAAAGCATATTAAGCAAATTTATAAGCAGCAATAGTGATATTCAAATTGGTAACATGTCATCCTTAGAAACCAAATGCAGCGAAAATAAATTATCAATGCCAATTCCATGAACAACTTAAAATGCAACGCTTCAACATAATCACTATGTGGGTAGAATTAAAGAAGCAATTTAAAAGTGCTAGAGCAATTGGAAGCAACGAGAATTAAAATTCTCTATCTAATGAATCAAATGACGTTTAACTTTGAAGAGAAATGAGATGCCTAAGGTGCATTAATCAATCTAATAGTAGCGAGCAAATAGCACACACATCTTCCTTGAAAAACTTGAATGCAATAAATTAGTAAAAGAAATCATCCAGTGCTATTAAAGGCAACACTTTTGGCCAAACAAAAATGTATTCCAATATAATTAATATCCCCTTGAGTTTTAGTGCAGGCTTGAAGCTTAAAAAAATTAAACCTTTGGAGCTCTCCCTTCAAGAAACGTCACATTCCATTCTCCTTGCAAGAAGTGTAAAAACTCTCCTTCTCTGGGTGGCGGCTGTCTTCACACATCGTTTTTACTCTCCTTTTATTTTAGCCAACTAAAAATAGACGCTCTCCTCCAGCGTGGATGAAGAAAATTTGACCCTAATTCCCTATAGCTGGGCCGTAGACATGCTAGATGAATTGAAGGTTGTTGGATGCTTCTTTTCTATTCGCACCCTTCGGATGGTAGCTGGTACTTAGTCCATGATGCACCTCCAAATGCTGCTGGACTCCAAGCTGGTGTGCGTTGTTGTGTGATGCTGCCATGGGCCATGGAGGTTGGACGCATGATTTCTTTCTTCCTGCACCGTGTGGCAGATGGACGTGTGAGCACCTTGCTGGATGTGTAAAGCTGGACCGTGGGCTTCCTTGTGAAGGCCGGATGCTGGAGCTGTGTGCTAAATGTTGTGCAGCCCGTGAGGTGTTTGCTCCAAAGCAAATGAGTGCAGCTTGTGCAGTCCGTGTGGGAGCCTCTTGTTGCCGTGATGAATCAGCCCAAAAATGGGTCCAACATATTTCTGTAACGTTCAAAGGAAAAGCCATATACATTTGGCGCCTAGACTTTTCTTTTTCCAATTGAACTCCTCGGGTGACAACTGGCTTCCTAAAGCAAAACCATCACCGTGCCACTCTTTTAAAATCCCAGAAATTCTTTTATCCAACGTGGGTCGTGGCATACCTGCAGCTGCTCAAACGCTGGACCAAATCTTCCAAATGAAAGCTTCATGCTATTTCTCTTCGTGCAAAGCTAAAGAAAATCCCATGTGTGATACGGCTGGACTTCCTAATATTTATTGCCATGTGCTCTTTGCTCAAGCTTATCTCCATGTGCACCCCCAAAATTGACATTTGCATCTCCTCTCTCATTTTACCTTAAAATAAAATTGTTGTGACATTTCTCTTTAAGTACCAAAATGTTATCCAAGAATTTCCCTACAATTAATAATGCAAATAATTAGCCAGATAATTCAAATTAATTAAAATTAGAATATCCGGTTAAATTAAGCACAATTTGCAAAAATGGGAAAATACCGGACATTTAAACACAATTCCCATATTAATTCTAGCAAAATAAACTAAGTGAAGTCAAGAAAATATTGACTCGTAAAATATCCTAAGCTACTTAGGCCTTAATACAAGCCTTAAACAAACGTACATTACATGGCCTAAATTCCTACACTACTCTTCAATCCATGCTTCATAATGGCTCCAATGGTGGTCCACAAGGTAGAGTTGACACCATCTTCAAGGATGAGTTTCTCTCTCTTGAAAGTGCTTGACCATGGCTAAGGGATTTTCCATGATTCTCTCCCTCTTGAAAAGGATTTGCCCACAAATCTTCATCATGGGCTAAAGGAAACTTCCTTTTCTTCATAATCTTCAATTCTTCCTTAGTTTTCCACCAGGGTCAAATACCCATTTTATAAAACAAGATAGAAAAGGTGTTATAATAGTGAGTATGTGAAGGATGTAGGTCCCAATAAGGATACACCTTAAATCAAATGAATGATTAAGGTCTTGGAAAGTAGGAGCATTTTTCTTGAAAATTTTATTTCCCACACAATGATGCTTTGGGTCTTTTCTTGCCATGCTTCTAGAGGAAGATGGCAAGGAGACCTTTACACTTTTACACAAGCTTTTGGCCCTTAACATCATAATTTTCTTGTTAGGGCATTCTTGAGACTTGTGCACCATGCTTTGACACTTAGAACAAAATGTTGTTGGAAAACAGGTTGGCTTCTTTCTTCACTAAGACGGGGGGGGGGTGGGGGGGGTGAATTGGTTTTGTTTCAAAAACAAGTTCTTTTTGCAATCTTGAAATCAAAGTCTAAAGCTTTTTTAAAATTTCTTGAAATGCAAGCAATCAGAATGTGTATGCAGTGGAAAATACGTAGTTGACTGCGTAAAGAATAAAGTCACCTGTAATGTAAAAGATAAGGGATAGAGAAATGCAAACACAAGTTTTTATACTGGTTCGGCCAACAATGCCTACATCTAGTGTCCTTCCAACCTAGGAAGTAAATGCACTATAATGGTTGTGGTTTTTACAACAAGGAATCTATAGAAGACCTCCATGTCAAAAATATAAATCCCCTCTCTAACCCAAAACCAAAATATAGGCAATAAACCAGCAAGACTTGCAGCAAGAATCCCCTCTTCTACAATCTGCCAACACCACTTTGAACAATCCTCAAAGTGCACTATCCCCTACAATCAACAGGTCAAAAACTAGCAGTCTTCACAGATGCCAAGCCACACAATCAATTCCAGCAGTCTTCACAGGATGCCAAGCCTTCATGATCAATGACAGAACACCTTCTTGTGGAAATATTGATCAAACAATGAATGCGCAGTATAATCTCCTCTTTGAATCTCTTTTAAGAAAGATCACCACCGTCTTCTTGGAGAATTCTTGGAGCTAAGAGAAATCTGAAATAGAATTATGAAAATGTGAGTTTATCAAAAGTCTTCCTAACAGACTCATGTTAAGTCTATTTATAGATTTCTGTTAGTCAGATGATTTCTTAGTCGAATACGCTACTAATTCAGTCGACTGGATTATGACAGTTATAACAGATCAGTCAACATAGCAGCTTTCAGTCAACCAAAAACAAACCACATTTAATACAGTTAACTAAGTCACCAATGCTCAACAAACTTTCAAAAATATAGCCGTTAGAGTGCAAGAGCATAACAAAATTCCAAATCAGACAATAGATACAGTCGAATGTGTATCACACATATTCGACTATCAACATGTAAAACATTTTGAAATTCTTTTGTTCTCAAAATAACACATAACATTGGTTCTCAAAGTCTGTACAAAGATTTTAGCAAAGTCGAATCCATTAGTAATGTAGTAGACTGTACTATTACTTTGTCGCACAAGAATAAGTTCATAAAAGTGCTTGTGATTTGCATCTTTAAAACATGTGTAGTAAAACATATGAAATGATGCATAGCACATAGCACATAAAGCATGTAAAAACGTTCCAGATTTATATCAATCAATCAACATAGGAACATGTAACACAATACATAAACATCTTCAACAGATATGATAATCAATCAGCATAAGAACATGTAATGCAACAACAACATGCGCTTGTTATTAAGCAATGTGTTGTCATCATCAAAAAACAGATTGATATAGAAATTGTGTTGTCAACAATCTCAACAATCTCACCATTTTTTGATGATGCATAACTATGGTTAATAACCAACCATGTTTGCACACTTTAATACACAAAAAAGTAACAAAAGAAATATAACACAGTTATCACAGTTCAAGTACTTTGCATGTAACACAGATAACAACAAATAATATCAAGCAGATTATGCATGAGATAGAATAACTATTCTCCCCCTTTCATATAGCATCATAAGATCATAAATTCTCTCCCCCTTTGTGCATTAGCCAAAAAGGTATGCTCTAGATATTTTGTTGAATAATCGAACAAACAGAGATGCATAAAAAAATATTCAAATTTTCAAATGCAATGATGATCCCTATATCACATTTAATCACATGTAAATGATAACTCCCCCTGAAATGCAGGCATGTGAACTAAAAATGTGTAATGAGTGATACTCCCCTGTCATTATGCATATGTAATAAAATCATATTAGATGCACCATGCAGCATATCACAGATTGAACAAACAGTTTAGCACATAGTTGTATCAAAGACAAGATATCAAACAGTTTAGATATGCAATGATACAATCTTCAACAATCTCACAATATTATCTCAAGTAAGATATTTCCAACAGATAATAACAGAGATAATGACAGATATATCAAAACAAGCAATCAGTAAATGAATAACCAAATTCTATAATTGGAATGTATAATCCTGATAAGAGTAGTCGATTGCACAGTTTCCTCAGTTGACTACATTGCTTTCCAAAGTTGTTGAACTCCTCTTGAAATTTCCAAAGCAATGTTATTCCTGCAAAACCTTTCAAAGATCTTTTCCAGATCAAGCATTTTAGTTAAGCAAGAAATATAGTCATAAACAACAGAAGTCAATATGTACAGATTCATAACAGTTCAAGCATAGTTGACTTCAAACAGATTGTAGTCGAGCCAATCACTCAGGTCAAGCAATATCAATCAAATTAAAAGCAACAGTATTGATTCAAACTATTGATTTCATTTCCTTGAAAAGATGATATTACAATGATTGACACAAAACAAGGAAAAACACAAGGACAACAAAAGATGGCATTATAAGCCATTAACAAAAGCAACACTATTCTAAAAGAAAATCAGTTTTTCTTCCTCTTTTTGTTAACAAAGTCACCAAGTATCATGTCACAATCGCTGGAACTAGTGCCTTCTTTTTCAGTCCTCCTACTCTCAGTATTCTCAGTTGACTTTCCATAAGTACTTGCATTAGTAGAAGGTGATCTTTCAGAGGTTTTCTCGTGATGTTGTGTTCTATCCATTTGTTCTTTCAGTAGCTTTATCACAAATCTTAAACCATTCAGCATAATCCTTTCAAAATCTGCCAACACGACTTTGAACAATCCTCAAAATGCACTATCCCCTACAATCAACAGGTCAAAAACCAGCAGTCTTCATGGATGCCAAGCCGCACACTTAATTCCAGCAGTCTTTACAGGATGCCAAGCCTTCCCGATCAATGACAGAACACCTTCTTGTGCAGATATTGATCAGACAATGAATGCGCAGTATAATCTCCTCTTTGAATCTCTTTCAAGAAAGATCACCACTGTCTTCTTGGAGAATTCTTGGAGCTAAGAAAAATCTGAAACAAAATTATGAAAGTTGAGGATTGTTTGATGTGGGTTCAGATTGCAGAAGAGGGGATTCTTGCTGCAAGTCTGGTTTTGGTTATTGCAGCTATATTTTGGTTTTGGGTTAGAGAGGAGATTTATATTTTTGACGTGAGGTCTTCTATAAATTCCTTGTTGTAAAAACCGCAACCTATATAGTGCATTTGCTGGAAGGACACTAAATGTAGGCATTGTTGGCCGAACCAGTATAAAAACCAGTGTTTTCTTTTCTCTATCCCTACACTCTTTATTTTAGTCGACTATATCTGTTACGCAGTCAACTACGTTTTTTCGCTGCATAGAAATTTTCATTACTTGCATTTCAATTAAGATAAAAAAGCTTTATACTTTTGATTAAAGATTGCGAAAAGATTTTGTTTTTGAAATAACACCAATTCACCCCCCCCCTCTTGGTGTAAAACCGAAGCCTACCTGTTTACCAACATATTTCTCCCGAGAGAATTCCCCCATGTCTAGATCTACCCATATTTGTCCATAAAGATAAAATCAAAGATCACACTATTGAATAATGTCTTAAACAAAGCATGCATAGAGAATAGAGGAAAAACTCTAACAATTAATGAAATAAAGCATATGAATAAAACATCAATTCAATATATGAGAGATTCAATAGCATTAGATTGTTTCCCCAACAACAATGGAGGTTTAGTTCACCATGGACATGGTGAAACTAGATGAAATAAATGAAAAGATAAACCCTAGAACTTGTAGATTGAAGCTTCAGCATCCAAAATCCGCCTCCAAGGGGTGAAGAAGGTGTTTATTCGTATCTTCTGCCAAAAGATAGATTATCTAGGTCATCCAGATCTATTTATAATTCATTAAAAATTAGCAGAAACTGGCCTAGGCCCAAAAGTATAGCACTCAGCGCTTGGTCACTACTCAACAGTAGGTGCGGCACTTGAGAAGATCGCTCAGCGTTATCGCCCAGGCGTCTGGTAGAGAATTCACCAAGGTAGCGGCGCTCAACGGTGGCTGCGACACTGAATTTCCCCTCCACGTTAACGCTTAAGCGTTGGCCAGAGAAGTTCTTCAAGAGGCTGGCGCTCAACGGTACTATGGCGCTCAGCGGTGCTTGCGTTTCTTCTTTAAATCACTTTTCCTTCTTCTCTTGCTTCCAACTCCTTCCTACTTCAGCTTCCTTCATTCAATTAATGTTAAATCCTGCCAAAACAAGAGAAACCAAGCATAAAACCAAGAAAACCACCTTTGACTATCTTCTTTTCTAACTTAAGCAAAATGCATGATTTCAAGCTAGTTTCTAAGTCATAAAGAGTGTGTTTTGTATCAAATTTAAGTATAAAAATAACGGTTTTTAGACCGTTATCATTTACCTTTGTTGATTTTTGACTGTGGGAAGTACTTTTTCATGAATTTAGACATCAAAGCCTCCCATTCAGTAAAGCTATCCTTCGGGAAAGAGTTCAACCACATTTTAGCATTGCCTCCCAATGAGAAAGGAAAGAAGTTAAGTTTAATCGCCTCATTTGGCACACCATTGATCTTTACCGTATTGCAAATCTCGTTGACTGTGGTCAGATGATCATATCGACTTTCATTTGACAGTCCATTGAATTAGTTGCTCTTCACCAATTGATCAATGTCGGTTCACCTCCATGTTTAGTGCATTGTCCCTCGGCCTTGCAATGTTGTTAAAGTGATGAGGGCCAACAACAGTGGTGGCATCCGCCAGAGTACATCTCCTAGGATTCTCCTCCTCAGCCATATCCTCTATGCTCTGGTTGGATGCTTGGGGTGAGGTTTGTAACAATGTCTCAGGAGAAGGAAACAATTCTCTAGATGTTCGATTCCTCCTTCTCCTTCGAGTTTCACTTAAACCTTCAAGAAGAGGTTCCGAATTTTTCTTGCTCCTAGTCTTAATTGTATCCTGCATACACAAGAAAACAAAACCCTAGAAAGCTTTTGTTAGAACAAAATAAAAAAAATCAAGTCAAAGTTAATCAATAATCACACTACTAGAATAGTTAAACCATGAGTCCCCAAAAACGGCCCCAAAAACTTGTTAAGACTCCAGCAAGTGTACTGAATCATATAAAGTAATAATAAGTGGTAAGACCAAGTATCGTTTCCCTAGAGACTCATCGGCCTAGACTTTCATGTGATTGGTTGATTATTTAAGACTTGAATAACGAAAATTGAATGTTTAGAATGCAAAAACGAAAATTAAATATGCATGCAAAGGTTAATCAATTGGCAGTTGAATGATATGGATGAATTGTGTTGTTGGGGTTTCCGACTTATCCTAATCCACTCTCACATACTTAAGAATTCTACTTTTTCATTAATGTCGATGCCACTTTCTAATTTACCCTAAGCCCAATGTCTTGGTGAAGAGAGACTACTCCTAATTACTAGTTTACAATGTCTTGTCTCCCTAGCAATTGTTCATGCATTACATTCGCATAGAAGCTTAAAGGAAATTGGTCCTCCTATCCCTATGTCTAGGTAATATTGCTCCCAAGAGAATTCCCCCATGTCTAGATCTACCCATATGTGTCCATAAAGATAAAATCAAAGATCACGCTATTGAATAATGAATTAAACAAAGCATGCATAGAGAATAGAGGAAAAACTCTAACAATTAATGAAATAAAGCATATGAATAAAGCATCAATTCAATATATGAGAGTTTTAAAGGATTACATCGTTTCCCCAACAACAATAGAGGTTTAGTTCATCATAGACATGGTGAAACTAGATGAAATTAATGAAAAGAATGAAAAGATAAACCCTAGAACTTCTAGATTGGACCTCTAGGTCCTGCAAATCTATTTATAATTCATTAAAAATCAGCAGAAACTGGCCCAGGCCCAAAAGCATAGCGCTCAGCGCTGGGTTACCGCTCAACGGTAGGTGCGACACTCAAGATGGACCCTCAGCGTTGACGCCCAGGCGTTTAGCAGTGACTTCACTGAAGAAGCCAGTGCTCAGCGGTGAGGTAGCGCTCAGCGGTGGGCGCGATACTCAAATTCTCCCCTCAGTGTTGGCGCTTGAGCGTTTGACAGAGATCTCCTCCACGAAGCTGGCGCTCAACGTTGAGATAACACTCAACGGTGGCTGAGATTCTTTCTTTATGCACTTTTCCATATTTTCTTGAGTCCAACTCCTTCCTACATCAACTTCCTTCATTAAATTCATGTTAAATACTGCCAAAACAAGGAAAACCAAGCATAAAACCAAGAAAACCACCTTTGACACTCTTATTCTCTAATTTGAGCATAATGCATGATTTCAAGATAGTTTTTTAGTCATAAAGGATGCGTTTTGAATCAAATTTAAGTATAAAAATAACTGTTTTTGAACAGTTATCACATTTATTGCAAATCGATTACATGAATTGTGCATTCAATTAGAATTGGGTTAGTTGTAATTATGTTACATTTATTATTAATGTAATCGATTACATTACTAACGTAATCAATTGTTTTGCATTTGTCACGAGAAAAACTATAAATTGAGTCAGTGTTCTCAACTTTGTAACAATTTGATCATTCTAAACTTTCATATCTGATATCTTTGATTTGAGAAAGGTGTTACATGTGCTTTAAGACGCTCCAAGAAACTAGATTCAAAGAAGATTGATTATCTTGAAGGTTTCATGAAGAACTTATCTGGATTTACATGGCTGATCAACTACTACACAAGTGAGGTGTATTATTGACTGATCAGACATCGCTTTCTGCAATCTTGGATTGTGTTTCCCTATGCGTACGGCCAGGAAGAAGAGTGAGGTGTTGTTGGTACTTTGAGAGGTATTCTCAAAGGGTTGTGTAGTAAAGACGTGTGGTTCTTTGTGCAGGTGTTATCTTTCTATATTTGATTGTTGAGTGGGAGAGGTGTTTACATTTGAGAAAGTCTCTATAAATCCTTTGATGTAAAACTGAAATCATTATAGTGAAAGATCCTCGAATCTAAGGTTGATTGGAAGGGAAACTTGATGTAGGCATTGAGGCCCAACTAGTATAAATCCTTTGTTTGTATTTCTTTCCTTATCTCTTTTACTTTCATTGCATACGCGTATTACTTAGATTACAAGAAAGATTAAAGATCATTCAAAGTTTGAGAAAAATATTTAAAAAGCATTTATTTTTATTGATCACCAATTCATCCCCCCTCTTGGTGTTGAGAAACAAGGCACTTCATTTCTAACATTAACTTTTTCTTTTTTTAGGCTTTTCTTTTTGTTGTTTTTCTAGTTTTTGTTCTGTTTTAAGCTTGTGTATGTGTACAATTTTGCATGTTTCTTTTGATTTTTGAACTTTGTTTAGGTTGTAGGCTCTTCCTTCATGTGATTGATAATGATTGGTTTAAAATCCTTGTTTTCCACTGCTTTGAGAGATGATTATGATGTTTGAGAGATTGATTGACTATGACAGAAATACCCGGTGTGAGGATTTGAGCCATTTAATGTTCTTTCTTGTATGTGGTATACCTCTTGATTGCTTGCACATGTTCCTTGGCTTGACTCTTTTTGATGATTCTTGATTGATATGCATGTTTGGAAGTGGTAAAGGCAATTTTGTTCTTTAGCCTCTCTAGCCAAATAAGCCTACCTTGGTTTAATCCTATGATAACCCCTTTGTGCCTTTGCTTTCCCCTTTTCTTTGTTTTGAAGCTCATTAATTAGCCTTAAGTGAAAAACCATGATTACCTTAACCTTAGGGAATTTTGGAGCTTTGGAATTGTTTTGGGAATAAGTGTGGTCTTCCTGGGGATTCTTATGGATTGGCTAGTTGGTTCCTTTTCTTGTTTTGTTTTTGTAAATATGTTGTGTATATTGTCTCTTACAGTTGTGTCCTGAAAAAAAAGAGAAAAGAAAAGAGACGAGACAAGAAAAGAAAGAAAAATACAAGAAAAGAAAGAAAAATACGAAAAATAAAATTTTTGAATAGTGGAGTCAACAAGAGGATTGAATTAGAGGTTTTAGGTGTAACTTGATTGTGTTTTCACTTATTCGCCATTACTCCTCTATTTCTTTTGTTTTACAGCTTCTCATCCATATGTTATCCTCCCTTGTCCTTGGCCCCATTTTAACCATAAAAACACCTTTTGATTTTAACATGCATATGTTTTGAGTGTTGATATTAGAGATTTGCCAAGTCTGTTTGTTGGTTGCTTTCTTGAGTGCATTGAGTTGAAATTGTTTACCCTAGACACTTGAGAGAAACAGTGATTGTGCATCTGTGAGGTTCTGTTACCCTAGACACTTACTCAAAGGAATGACTCAAAGCACTAAAAAGAAGGCCATGGCACTAAAAAGACTCAAAAAATGATCATAATGTGCTATGTGATATAGTACCTATGGATGCTTGTCACATTTTATTGGAAGGCCTTGGCTTTTTGATAAATAATCTCTACATAATGGCCATACCAATGAAATAACCATCACTCACAATAAAAAGCAGTTTGTACTTCATCCTCTCACACCTTCTCAAGTGGAAGAGGATAAAGCACAAATGACAAAGAAAATAGAAAAAGAAAGAGAAAAAGAAGAAGGTAAAAAGAAAACAAAAGACACATTTGTTGAGATTGTTGACAACACAATTTCTATATCACTCTGGTTTTTTATGATGACAACACATTGCTTAATAACAATCACATGTTGTTGTTGCATTACATGTTCTTATGCTGATTGATTGTGATATCTATTGAACATGTTTATGTATTGTGTTACATGTTCTTGTGTTGATTGATTGATATATATCTGGAACGTGTTTACATTCTTTATGTGCTATGTGCTATGCATCATTTCATATGTTTTATTGCACATGTTTTAAAGCTGAAAATCACAAGCACTTTTATGAACTTATTCTTGTGCGACAAAGTAATAGTACAGTCGACTACATTACTAAAGGATTCGACTTTGCTAAAATCTTTGTACAGACTTTGAGAACCAGTGCTATGTGTTATTTTGACAAGAAAAGAATTTCAAAATATTTTACATGTTGATAGTCGAATATGTGTGCTACACATTCGACTGTATCGGTTGTCTGATTTGGAATTCTGTTATGCTTTTGCACTCTAACGACTATATTTTTGAAAGTTAGTTGAGCATTGGTGACTTAGTCAACTGTATTAAATGTGGTTTGTTTTTGGTTAACTGAAAGTTGTTATGTTGACTAATCTGTTATAACTGTCATAATCTAGTCGACTAAATTAGTAGCGTTTTCGACTGAGAAATCATCTGACTAACAGCATAATCATCAACAACATACCCATTGTCACAACCGGGATCGCGACGGGGAGGACGACAAACCGTTTTAAAAATAATTAAAAGAGGTTGAAAATAGAGTTTGGAGTTGCCACCATAGTTTATTCTGGAAAACTACGAAAAAACCATAAAATAAGGCATGGTCTACAAAATCAGAGATTTGAGTTCGGGAGTCGGTTACGTGTAGGGAAGGTATTAGCACTCTATAGTACCTACCCGAAGGCAGTGCCTTTAATTAAATGTGCAAAGTTGATGTGGTTTTCAAAATGATTATTTTCCCCAAAAATAACAATATAAAACAATATAAATAAAAGAAAAATTATTATTTTTTTATTTTTTTGGAAAGCTCGACAAGGATTAACCTTGATCCTATGTATTCTCAGGTGAGAAATCAGGGGTACATAGTTCTTTTAAAAACTTTGTTTGGAAGATTTGATTGGAAAATATTTGGAAAATTGTTTGGAAATTTGTTTAGAAATTTGTTTAGAAAATATATTTGAAACTGATGATGGAAAATTTTGGATTTTTGGGAGAGTGAACCTCACAAGGACTAGCCTTGCTCCTACGTATCTCCACTCTTGATGGAGAATCAAGGATCGCGTAGTTCTGAAAAAGATCTTGATTTGAAAAAGATTGATATTTTGATTTTTGGGGTTTTATGATTTTTTTGAAAATTTTGAATTATTTAAAAAAACAAAATTGTCATGACATGAACAATGAGCTAGAAACGAAACAAGTAGAAAATAAAATTATTTTTGTGATTTTTAAAAGTTTTTTATTTTTTATGATTTTTAACATAATTGATATGATTGAAAAAAATTAAAAGGACAAAAGGAATCATACAAATATTTACACTTATTTACAAGAAAACTATTTTTTAATTTTTTTTATTTAATTATCAAGCAAATCCAAGACTTGATATGATAATCAAAATGATTATGAAAAAACATAATTATCATGCAAGTCTGAAACTTGACATGACAATCAAAATTATTATTATGAAAAATTCAATTATTAAGCAAATCCGAGACTTGACATGATAATTATATATTTTTAAGATTTTTACAAAAGAAAAAACAAAAGGGATTATAAATGAAAAACAAAGTAGAATAAAAAATCAATAAAATATATAAATGGAAATGAAAAATTCAAACAAAAAGCAAACTTTAACAAAATAATTCAAACTAAAGAGAAAGGGAGATGAAAGAATAAAAACTTGGATGGAGAAAACAAAAATAGTTGAACTGAGACGGAGATGTGATATGAATGAGAAGAAATGTGTTGAAGTGTTTTGATGATGGTGGAGTATAGAGAGGGAGAATAGGGAATGAGGGTAATATGATAAGAGTGATGAAATTAAGGTGATAATAGGGAATGGTAATTGTGTGGAGGAAAATGGAAATGATGAAGTGGGAGAGAAGAAATGTGTGTGTGTAAGTTTGTAAGTGTAAAAATGAAGTGAAGAGAATATGGGTATTTATAGAGTTAAGGATGAAGAAAGTTGATGAATAAAAATAATATTATAAGTTGGTGTAGAAATTAGGTAAAATAAAATATAGTGAATAGTAAAAGTTAATGTGGAAAATAAGTGAAAGAAATAATATAAAAAGTTAGTGGAGAAAGTAGATGAAATAAAATATAGTAAATAGTATAAGTTAAGTGGAAAATAAGTGAAAGAAAGAATATAAAAAGTGGGTGGAGAAAGTAAGTGAAATAAAATATAGTAAATAGTAAAAGTTAATATGGAAAATAAGTGAAAGAAATAATATAAAAAGTTGGTAGAAAAAGTAGGTGAAATAAAATATAGTAAATAGTAAAATTTAGGAAAATAAGTGAAAGAAAGAATATAAAAAGTTGGTGGAGAAAGTAGATGAAATAAAATATAGTATATAGTAAAAGTTAATGTAGAAAATAAGTGAAAGAAATAATTTAAAAAGTTGGTGGAGAAAGTAGATGGATGAAGGAAATAATAAAAAAATGTTGGTGGAGAAGATAAAATTAAAAAAAGGTAAGTGGAATTATTAGAAAAGTTGGTATATAAAAATTAATATGAAAATGAGGTGGAAAAAAGTAAATGAAAAAGTTAGATGATGTGGAAGGTGATGTGGAGGATGATATCGAAGGTGATGTGGAGAGTGGGGTGTGATAAGAAGGAAAAAAAGTGTTGAATTATTTTGGGTCATTCGACTAAGGGATAAAAAGTTAATTTAGGGGTGCAAATAGTAAAATGAAATAGTATTTTTCTTTTATTTTTTTTATTTTTTTACTTTTTGATTTTTGTGATGAATTTTATTGACCCGGAAAAAATTGGATGTTGACAGCTGCCTCTCTTTACTTATATTTTACTAGATGATATGAAAATTTAACATTTACATATTATCGTAGTAAAAGATAAGTAAAGATAGAAATACTAATTTTGTTTGAGTATCAAAATGAACAAGAAGAGAAGAAACAACAAGAAATTTTCAACAAAATATATGTAGGATGAAGGAATTGAGGTGTCACAACCTCGTGGACGGAGTCCTAACCCTATGAATGAAGTGAAGTGAGGTCTCACAACCTCATGGAGGGTGTCCTAACCCAATGGATGAATTTGTTGAGGTGTCGCAACCTCGTGAAAGGTTTCCTAACACTATGGATGAATGAAGTGAGGTGTCGTAACCTCGTGGAGGGTGTCCTAACCCTATGGATGAAGTGAAGTGAGGTATCACAACCTCGTGGAAGGTGTCATAACCCTATGGATGAATTTGTTGAGGTGTTGTAACCTCGTGAAAAGGGTGTACCAACCTTATGGATGAATGATGTGAGGTGAACCAACCTTGTCAAAAAGGTGTACCAACCCTATGGATGAATGATGTGAGGTGTACCAACCTCGTGAAAGGGTGTACCAACCTCGTGAAAAAGGTGTACCAACCATATGAATGGATGATGTGAGGTCTACCAACCTTGTGAAAAGGGTGTACCAACCCTATGGATGAAAGATTTAAGGTGTACCAACCTCGCGAGAAGGGTGTACTATTAAGACTCCGACAAGTGTACCGAATCGTATCAAGTAATATAAAATGGTAAGACCAAGTATAGTTTTTCCAAGAGACTCACGACACTAAACAGTTGTGCTTTTGCTTAACAAATTAAGACTATAAGAACAATATTTTGGGGTTTTTGAATGCAAAACGATAAAAGTAAATATGCATGCAATTTGATCAATTGAGGCTAAACACAAAAGTGAATGGATGATGTTGATAATATGAGATGAATATGTTGTTAGGGTTTAGATTTCACCTAATCACTCTCATGCATAAACGAATTTCATCTTCATTAATGTTAATGCCACTTCTAATTTACTTTAATCCCGATGTCTCGGTGAAAAAAACCTATAATTAATTACTAGTTTCCAATGTCTTGTCTCCCTATAAATTAATTTTGCATTACATACGCATAGAAGCTTAAAGGAAATCAACCTTCCTATCCCTATGTCTAGGTAATATTGCTTTTGGGAGAATTCCTCAGATCGTGATTTGTAAGATATCTTTCAATAACAATAGTAGGGAGAGAAGAGGAGAGTTGTCGCATCCCTAAATCGTCCAACCTTAAGAGTACGAAATCTCCTGATACTTACAAATCATAAGATTTATGCCATACATGAATAAAACATCACAAGCATTTGAGAAAAGAAGAATATCTCAAACAATTAATGAAAGAAGCATATATCAATAACAAGAATCAATTCAAATACAAGAGAGTTGAGAGGTTACATCTTCCCCAATAACAAATGAGATTAGTTCTCCACCATCATGGAGAAAATAGGTGTACAATGGAATAGAAGAGATAAAAACCCTAGAAAGAGAAGAAGAGAGTTCCCGCATCCCCAAATCTGCCCCCAAAGGGGTGAAAAACGTGTTTCTATGCTTAAACCATCAAAAGATACAACCCTAAGACGTCTAGGTCTTTAAATAAGGCAGAAAAATAACAAAAAATGGGTCCACGCCCAAAACAGATCATAAAAATAATAGAAAATAGGTCAAAACCCGCCTCGCCAACGCTCAACACCCAAAATGGCGCCTAGAGGTGGGTGCGGCAGTTAAATGACGCTCAGCGGTGGCGCTCAAGTGTGATATAGAAAAAAACTGGCACTCAGCGCTATCTGCGGTGCTAAACTGCACTCTGGTTGACTTTTCTGCATTCTAGTTGACTTTTCTAATAGTGATAAAATTAATGGAATTTAGTGATAAAATCATCAAGTATAACCTCAAATCTCTTATTCACAAAAGTAAAGCAAAAACATGAGTTAAAGCAAGTTTCTAAGTTAAAAAGGGTGCATTTAATATCAAAATTACATCACAAATAACGATATTTTCAACCGTTATCATGTACCAACCCTATGGATGAAAGATGTGGGGTGTACCAACCTCGTGAAAAAGGTGTACCAACCCTATGGATGAATTATGTGAGGTGTATCAACCTCGTTGTTGGAAACATGACGGCTCAGTTTCAACACCAAGAGGAAGGTGAATTGGTGAGGTTTAAAAATCATAGTCTTTTTAAAATCTTTTTCGCAAAGTATAAAGCTTTACAAAGTTTCTTGAATCGCAAGGAATAAGAAGTTTAAGTGCAGCGAAAAAATAAACTTGATTGCACAAAATGTAAAGTCAACAAAAAGTAAAGAGTTCAGGGAAAGAGAAAGCAAACACAGAGTTTTTATACTAATTCGGCCCAATGCCTACATCCAGTGTCCTTCCGCAACCAGGAAGCCAATGCACTATATTATTCAAGGTTTTTACACAAGATTTCTATAGAGACCTCTACGTCAAAAGTATACACAATCTTCCTAACCCTCTAACTAAAACTATAGGCAGCAACACAAAGATTTGCAGCAAGATATTCCCTCTTCTACAATCTTCAACCCACTTTGAACAATCCTAAAAGTGTACGGAACTGCACAAGTTCTCTTCCTGTAATCCCAACAGGGCAGTCCAATCTTCAATAGACTGATAAAGGTCTTGATCAATATGATGAACACCAGCAGTGCAGAATTTGATAAAACAATAAGCGTAATTGTCTTCATTCTAAAGAAACTCTTCAAAGAAAGATCTCCTCCGTCTTCTTGATGAGTTCTTGGAACGTTTTCACAAAGATCATAATCTGAAACAAAAAATGAAATTGTTAGAACAACCAAACTATTTGTGAATTACAGAATCACGTCTATTTATAGTTTTCTATGAAACAGACGCTCCTGTAGTCAACTTTGCCACTAATATAGTGGACTGTCATTAGACATTTATAACAGTTAAAATAATTAACAACAGTTATAACAACCAAATTGAATACGCATTTAATTTAATTAACTTGCATTTAATGCTTGAACATAGAATTGAAATATAGCCATTATAGTTCATAAGCATTAACATAATTTCAAAACATTAACTAAATAAGTCGAATTCCCTGCGCATGCAGTCGACTTAAACACTTCAAAACAATTTTGAAAATATTTTCATTGCAAAATTACTCACAACACTGTTTTAGAAAATCTGTGCAAAGTCACGAGTTTTAATCGACTTACTTCATAATGAAGTCAACTTAAAACTTGTAGTTTTGCAACACAATATAAGTTCAACAAAGTAAATGTGGTTTTCTTTTCTGAAACATATGTTATGCAATCACAAATGATGTATCAAGTATAAAATTAGTGAATATGCATACATTTATTAAAATCAACACAAACATGTTCTACAAGATAACATTCACAATACATAATTGAACATGTAACACATAACAATACATGTGTTATTAATAATGTGTTGTCAACATCAAAAACCAAAATATTGTGAGGTTAAGGTTTAACTAAACCATTGCTTCCCTTATCAACAATCTCAACAATCTCCCCCTTTTTTTATGATGCACAAACTACAAAAAAGGAGGGATTTACCCACGGCCAACGTCCCTCAGTACTGACAAACCGTCGGTAAACATACTTTACCGACAGCTTATCGACGGGAAAAAGGCCGTCGGTAATATGCGTGTCGGAAAAATTACCGACAGCCTTGTGACCTTCGGTATTACCGATGACCTTAAAGCCCTCGATAACACCGAAGGCCAAACGACCGTCGGAATTACCGAGGGGAAGCCCTCGGTAACGCTAGGTGAAAGTGTGTGGGTTTAGCGACGGCTTCATAGCCGTCGCTAATGCAGTCAGTCTGTAGCGACGACTTCATGGCCGTTGGTAATACACAGCCATATGAGTAGGATTTACTGACGGCTTTAGGCCGCCGGTAATTTGCATCACTTTTTTTAGTGCAATTTCATTCTGCATTACACCCAAAACCTGTAAATGAAAAATCAAAAATCTCAAACATCAATTCAGTCAGCTAATTCATTAATCAAGACAATTCATATACAATCATTCAACATTCATCAAGAAAACTTCAATCATTCAAAGTTTCAAAAGAGACTAAATGCAAAACAAAGTTTGATAATAAAAGAATAACTTCAAAAGTTTAATAAGTGTCAAAACAAAGTTCTAAAAAAAAACCTAACTAAATGTTTTGAAATGTTCCTAAATATCAAAACCCATCATAATCATCAGGATCATCAGAATCATCATGATATTCGTCTTGCACAGGTGTGGTCTGGGAAGGTGACTGAGGTGGGCATGTCTGTTGGGATGATGATGGGGCGGTATGTCCTTGCTGAGGTACCAATGTCCTAACTAGATTTTCCAGATTTTCAAATCTGGCTAGAAGTGAATCATAAGCGTCTTTACTAACGACATTGTTGGGGTCCAATGTGCTAGAGGTAGATGGATGATGTCTGAATATGCCTCCTCTTCCAACACTATAATGAGAGGCAAGTTGTCCTACCCCATACAGTTGTCCTTTCTTCTTTCCCCCGACGGTATCAACCCAGCATTGGGTCCTGATCATTTCTTCGTCTACATCTACTCTAGAGTTACCATCAGGACCAGATCCCCCCTTTGGTCTCGCTTGTGTCAATCGCGCAAAAAAATCTTCCTGTTAAATAAGATAGAAAACGTCAGTAACATGAATTTGAAAGTGTGAAAAAAGAAAGAGTACAAAATTGAATATTGTTAAAAATTTTGCTTACAATATGAATCGCATGTTAGAAGAAGATTTTTACCATACGAATTGCATGTTCATGTGTGGTGATTAATCCTCTAGTATGCAGTACACCACCTTTTTCTGATGCCCTATTTTTTCGGGCGGTAGCACATTTAATACGGTACTGTGGTATATTCCAATGCGCCAACAATGAATTCCATATGTGCTCCCCCACCCAATAAGGGCGTTGTCCTGCGATCCGGACATCTCTAAACATTTCTGATAATCGGTGAGATGCTTTCATGTTAAAGTTTTTCTGAATTTGAGCTTCATGCTCAACTGCCCACTGCACCTTTTGGTGTTACAATAGATAATGTTAAAATAAAGATAAGGAAATTCCTATTTGAATATGGTGATGCAAGATGATTAAGTAACACAATGTTTTACCTTAAATCTCTCCCAAAACAGTTTTTTGTCGTCGTCAGGGATTACTCCCCATGATGCCCAGGGTTGAAGAAATTGTTGCTTAATAGACCTAGTGATGGCCTGTGAAGCAACTCTAGAAGAAAGAAACCTGAAATATGAATGTAAGAAAGTTATGAATGTACAACCATAATAAGATCAACAATTTAATGCAAAATACAAGACTAAAAAGAAGATATGGTATTACCCTTTTCCACATGGCTCAATGAATGGTCGATCATGAGGAGCAGGATCACCTAAATCATCAGGATCAGAAGATGGTTGGTGTACATCTAGAGATGGTATTATAGATGGTGTGGGGATGGGAGATGGTATAGAAGGAGTGAGCACTACAGTAGGAGGTGTGGGCCCTACAACTGAAGGAGTGGGCCCTATAGTAGAAGGTGTGGGCCCGACAGAAGGTGTGGGCACCGTAGAAGGGGGTGGTGGACGTGAGGAGCCAACATCTGGTGGAGTATTGGCACTGGGAAATGGTAGCGTCGAAGGAACTCTAATAATGTACTTCGCCTTCCTAGCCTTTTTTTACAGTCTTGCCCTTGTCAGGGCGTGAAGGCTCATATCCTGACATTACTGTAATTTAAAATATATAAATAAATAGACAATTAAACGCAAAGTACATAATTGGTATTTAATAAATTATTTAATTTTATATAATCGTGAATCGTAGACATGTCAAAATAAAAGCATTTAATTAACTCAATCATCCTCATCATCCTCATTGTCATCGTTGTTTGATGCGTCAGTATGATCATCATAATCATCATCATCTTCATCGTCGTCTTCTTCGTCATCTTCAAGTTCTTCTTCTTCCTCTTCTTCTTCTCCTTCTTCTTCATGTTCTTGTATTTGTCCTTCTAACTCTTCAGCATCACCATCGAAGTCTTGCAATGCAGATACACCTTCAACTTCAATAACTTCATTTCCATGTGTCATTTCATCAACTTGGAAAGGGATATCTTCTTCGACATCATTTGACTCAATGCGACCCCTAGGCTTGGCTTGGGACATAATAAACTTGTCTAACATTAAGAACTAAAATGAATGGATCAAATGGTCGGTATCTTGAAGTCATTTGAATTTCTACAATATTATACCTAGGATCCACTCTTATTCCATTCCTAGATGGATCAAACCATTGACAATAAAAAAGAACTACCCTCTTTGGAGTACTTGAAGTATTATACTCCAACTCATAAATTTTTTGAATAATACCATAGAAGTCATCATAACCACCCTCAGTAAGGCCCTTAACGAACACCCAACAATTAGTTCCATTTACAAAATACGTGTGCCATTCTTTGACACATCTCATGGGCCAATTTGAAAATTCCCGTAGATCTTGAATTAAGGGACTTAATGGCTGGTTATGAACCTACAAAGAAGTGGTGAAGAAAAATTAAGCTAAAAGTGTAACATCAATTGTTTTAAAATTAGGAAAAGGATAATCATACTTCATCCCTAAACCATTGAAGGAACTATGAGTGTATTATAGCGGAAGAACTCCCTTCTGGAACTTGCATAGCCACAAGAAATGAGCTATATAAAATGAACACAATTAGTGACTATGACAATTTTATGAATGACAACTTAAGAATGAGAAAAGAACATACTCAAGGTACACCTTAACTTCAAGGCAATTAATTAAGACATGGACGTGAGCAGAGTTGAATTCAGCATCACTTAACCAATGAGTGAACTCTTTGCCCGCGTGACGGCCCACTTGTCGAAACACTGACAAAGTTGAATGAGATGTGGCAGATTGTGTTTCATTCCTAACATTGATCGGTGACAACATGAAGTTTTTGAAATAATGAGAACAGAAGTACGTTGTCTCACGATGCAGGTAAGCCGCACAAATTGATCCTTCCACTCTGGCTTTATTTTTGACTGAACGTTTAGACTCTCCCATGAACCTTTCAAACGGATACATCCACCTATATTGCACTGGACCACCAAGCCATGCTTCATGTGTAAGATGAATTGGAAGATGTTCCATGGGATCAAAGAATGCAGGAGGGAATATTCTTTCCAATTTGCAATGAATAATTGGAATATCTTCCTCCAACTTTTTCAAGGAATCTGCCTTGAGCGTCGTAGCTCACAAATCCTTAAAGAAATGACTGATTTCTATAAGTGGATTTAACACGTGCATGAGCAAACAACTAAATGCAACAAGAGTTTCCATAAAGACATGACAATCATGACTCTTCAATCCTTGAATACTGCCCTTATCAACATTAGCACACCGGGCCAAGTTTGAAGAATAGCCATCTGGCATTCTAAGCTCCTTTATCCATCGACAAACTATTTTGGCCTCGTCTTTTGATAGGGTGTAATTTGCCTTTGGCTTTAGCAACCTGCCATTATTTTTGAGCTTCAACTCTAAGTCTCTTTGTGCACAATACAAAGGTATATCTTTCCTTGCCTTTTCATTATCTTTCGTCTTGGCACTGACATTCATAACTGTGTTGAAGATGTTGTCAAAGAAATTCTTTTCTATATGCATGACATCCAGGTTATGTCTCAACAAGTTATCCTTCCAATACGGAAGATCCCAAAAAATGCTTCCCTTGGTCCAATTATGCCACTCCCCGAACCCTTCAATCCTATTGATACCACTTTCATTGACTTTTGGAAAATGTTTCACTCTTCTCCAAACTTGAGATGGATTAAGCCTAGGAGGTGGCATATCTTTTTCAAGTTGTCCTTTGCGAAAAGCCTTTTTGTTCCTCCTAAACATGTTATCAATGGGCAAGAACCTTCTATGGCAGTCAAGCCAACAACTTTTCCGACCATGCGTCAATAAGAATGACTTTGTGTGTTCAATGCAATGCGGACAAGCTAATCCACCATGCGTGCTCCAACCAGATAACATGTCATACGCTGGAAAGTCATTAATAGTCCACATCAAAGCTGCCCTCATAACAAAATTTTGCTTCCTTGATACCGGTCCACAACTTCTTCAAATCATCAATCAGAGGCTCTAAATAAACATCAATCCCTGATTTAGGATTAGATGGACCTGGTATTATACACGTTAAAAACATATAAGGCTTTGTCATACACATCTCAGGTGGAAGATTGTATGGGGTAACAATCACCGGCCAACATGAATATGGTGATGCAGACGCTTGAATGTACGGAGTAAACCCATCCGAACATAGACCAAGTCGCATGTTACGAGCATCACTGACAAAGGATGGATGTTTACGGTTGAAGTGCTTCCAGGCTTCACCGTCAAAAGGATGATGCAACACTCCTTCACTTTTGGTACCATCATGCCATGTCATGTGTTTTGCGGTTTGAATTGAAGCGAACATCCTTTGTAATCTTGAAATGATTGGCAAATAGAACATGGACTTGAATGGAATTGGTTTTTTTTGCCTCCGTCCAGGATGCAATGTCTGAAATTGAGGATGGCCACAAAACTTGCATTCCACCAACGATGCATCATTTTTGCCATTGTCGTTGTCATAGAAAAGCATACATCCATTCACACAACAATCAATCTTCTTCGCTTCCAATCCCAGTTTCGAAACACATCTTTTGGATTCGTAATATGGTCCACCGCTTGATTGGGAACGTTCCAATTAGATTTACCAACCATGAGTCTATTGCACACTGACAATTTTGACTCAGATGAACCTTCAAATACAGGTTGGTTTGCCTCAGCCAAGATATTGTAAAACCTCTGAGTGCTTTCATTTGGAGACTCTTCATTAGGATTATTGTCTGCTTCTTGTTCAGCATGTCGACGAAGAGCATTGTCTACCATCTCTTGCATATAGGTAAATTGATCTATCTCAGATGTATGTACAATAGTATTCGAACCTGATACAGGCATATTTTCATGAGTAGTGGAGGTAGAAGGCATTTCTTCACCATGAAATGTCCAAACCTTGTAATTTGGCATGAACCCTTTTTGGTATAGGTGAACTTTGACGACTTCATCTTTCAAAATTCTTGTACATTCACACTTGATGCATGGGCATCGAATCCCTCCATCAAGAGTATAATATTCATATCGTTGAGCCGTCTCCACAAACTCATTAACTCCAAGGACAAAAGCTTCCTTCAAACCTCTCCTTCCACTATATCAATGGTCGTACATCCATCCACGATGATTGGGAAAATGGGTCATGTTCTGTGACAAGCCAAACAAACAAAAACTTAGCCAAAATAGCAGCACTCCATGTGACATAAGTAATAAACCTATTACTATTTAAGCCAAACATGGAAGGCAATTTTAATACTATTGTCATAGGCATGCAATCACGGTCATGTTGAGTATTATTATTGTAGGGAAGTGCTCTTTTATAGAGTACTTACACATTGACTACTGTCATAGGCATGCAATAACGATCATGCTGAGTATTATTATTGTAGTGAAGTGTTCTTTTATAGAGTACTTACAATCAACACTACATCACAATCACAACAGTAAGCTTAGTTCAAACAATCTAGTACACAATAAATATACACAATCACAATCACAATCACAACAGTTATTTAATTATCTACTGACAAACCAAATTTGGTGAAGAAACAGCTCCGCAATCACAATCAAGAGACCAATGGCTGGTGGGCTGCATGTTTGACAACAAATTTTTGCAACAGGAATGGGACCAATAATCATATATATTTGTAATTAAACAAAGAAGATAAATCTACCAATACTCAGTTTTTTTTCTCAAATATCATCTGACTCCCCAAACTTCAAAGCAAAAATAGTTAATAGTTATGATCAATAATTAATATATATCAGATTACGATAAAAAAAAATAGTTTATGCATGATAAATTTTACTAATATACAAATATAATAACAATAAGAGAATTATCCAAACGTTAGCATGATAAATTTAACTAATATACAAATATAATAACAAGAGAATTATTCAAACGTTAAGGCAATATTCTATAAGTAAATCATTGCCTTCACCAACTAAAGTGAATCATCACGCGAAAGGACCACAATCTTGTAAAGATAGTGGCTATATAAATATGAAAAGGGACAGGGCGCTATTAAAATTTGTTATAAGTTATGTACAGAGATTCAGTGGAATGAAGCCATGAGGTAAAAGTCCAGATTTTTATAGAAGATGATATTAGAACTAGGGAAGGTTGTGTTGGAATTGGGGTGAATTTATAGAAGATGATGGCCAGAAAAGTGGGGTTAGTTTTAGAAGAGATGTACTACAAGAGCTTACATGAGCAGAAATTCAACAATAATTGGTAAGTGCTCCTAATGTATGCATGTGGTATGAGATATACATTCAGGGGAAGACCACGATACCTAACAACTTTTCCTTTTAGATCATCGTCATATGTAAAAAAGTGCAGTGATAAAATATGTAGGCTCAAATGTCTTTACAGAGAAAGGTGAGAGTATATAGTTCAAATAACAAACAGGTGGTAGATACAGTCAATTGTTGTAGAGAAAACTAACAAATATTAAATGTTTATTAATATAATAGTTTCATTTCAGGGTGTGATTTATACCACGAAAGCAATGCATAGATTCATAGATTGATATTTAAGTACCGTGTCAAGAGAATCAGATCCAAGTGTAGCAAATTTAGACTCTCCTGTAACAGTTGAATCCTCCGACAACGCTAATTGCTTCTTGACTATGTCACACACCTTCTACACTGTCTCTGGTTTTGCCTGCTTGATAAAAAACATATGAGACCTCCAAGAAATATCACCAAAGAGCTAGCCTAACAAACTCAGGCTTCTTGCAATCCATGGGCTCATTATAGAACTTAAAAGACTAAAAGTGCAGAAACACAAAGCTAAAATAAAATAAAATTCTTTGAAAATAAGATCCAAAGAACTTATCCACAGGCAGCTACTTTTATCAAATTTTCACAATTGTTTATTAAAACAGAGAGCTAAATAACAATTGTGTCCTATGTAACAAGGACCAACAGTGAATTGGGACTTGGTCTTTACTACCTTTCGGTCAAAATTAATCTATTAATCAATTTCCGTTGAGTTTTCTAATACACTAATCAATTAAAGTTGAGTTTTCTAAGACACTAATCAATTAAATTCTCAATCTATTAATCAAGGAAAAAGCATTAGTGTTGTGCAAAAAGAACAGGATTGTTATACCTGACCAAGTAGCTTACCTTCAAGTCTGAGGTTTCAGTATAAATCCTGCAAATTCAGAGGAAGAAAAATAGGAAACTGATGTGAAGTTACATCATATAGAAGCAACAAACATTATATTATACAATGAAAAACAAAATACATCACATCACACCACAATTCAGAGTAACTAGATTCCCAAAATCAAATCCATCAATTTCAATGAAAAATGTCAACGAACTTTAGAGTTCTGAGAGTAAATTCATTCTTCAATACAAAGAAAGCAGTAGCAAAACAAACTAACACATTATTTAGGTGATTATCAGAATCACATTTTAAGAATACAAAGTCCTCAATTAATCAAAAAGTAAGAATTGTCATGCATAGTCAGAATAACAACACAACAGTTATAAAATAATAAATGCCTTATCCCCTACTTCCTTAATTAGTAGAGAAATCAAATCCTGTGCTACCCCTTTTGAGCTCAATGAACTGTACAGTAAAATTTGCCCCAAGTAATGTGCCTACCCAGAAGATCCAGTGGTTCTGCCACCTCCAGCCCATCAATGCAGAATGATATCGCAAGAAACTAGTATTACAATATAAGACTTGCCTGAATTAGCAGAGGAGCTTCTAATGTGCAATTGTTGTTATTGTTCACTATGGAGATAACACTTTTCACAGTATTTCTGCAGCAGAATATAGTTGAGGCCTTAGGTTCTTAAGTTCCTGAAATGATCACATATGAAGATTATATCAGTATTTATGCATGTTAAAACAATAACCACAATAACTGTAGAGAAACTAATCAAGCATTCCACTAGAAGAACACCTTCATGAAGTAAATAGAAGCTTGGAACATGGTTAATAACATCAAAGTTTATGTTGCAGATTTGAAGACTTGAAATGAAACTAAAATTGATATAAAGTTACTTTGAAATGAAACTAAAATTGATATAAAGTTACTTTGAAATGAAACTAAAATTGATAGTCAAAATAGAAATTAAATATACTGATAGAGAAAATAGATTGATAAATTAGATAATTATTATTGGATTAAATGTTCACTAGATGAAAAACATCTTAAAAACTTGAAACAAAACCACCCCGCTGAGAACTGTACAAGAAAATGGAACTCCAAGTAATCGTGTAACTGGAAGTCTATCTCAATGGAACTGTGTATATACGATTTCAGCTGCTGGTCTAAAGAAACAAAACAATAAACTAAAACAATCTAAATAAGCTACTAATATTCATAATTAAAACTGCAAATTCAAAAAGCAACATAGTAACTATAAACTAAAACAGAAAATATGAAACAAAGTAGTAAAAGGAATCATCAAAACACTCATCCAAGTCACATCAAATCTATAATGCAATTAGATTCTTAATAACATCAAAGTTTATGTTGCAGATTTGAAGACTTGAAATGAAACTAAAATTGATATAAAGTTACCTTATCCAAAAATGCTTAGTTTATTGATCCTTTTCTTATTCCAATCATTGCCCATTCAATAAATTTGCTAATAATTGATTTATTTACCTTATCCTGATTTATTTACCTTATCCAGGTCATTCTATTTATACGTATTCTATATTAAGTCATGTTTCAAACTTCTTTCTAAACCATTTTTTTTATACAAGCAACTTTGTACCAGCTTCTATTATTTTTCAATTCACTTCAACTTAATTTACCACTTAACATACCTAAGAAAACATTAAAAATATCTTTAAGTGAAGCAAATAAAGGATACCTATATAATTCAATACTGCAGAATGACTACAAATAATCTTTATTAGTTACCATTCCAAAACCTCAATTGATTCAACATACCTATTTTATGCAGACCAATATTCAGACCATCAGAAAAAGAATCAATGCCTAATGAGCCCCAATATTCAGACTAAACAAAATGATATTAATTCAAACATATTACCTATTTATTCTAATTTATAACACTATATATTATATATACTATTTCCAATGTTTTCAGACTTAATATATCATGCAGGTCGGATAGAGATTTTTGCATCAAGTTCAGTTTCTTGTGAAGGTCGGATAGAGATTTTTGCATCAAGTTCAGTTTGTTTTCTAATCAGTCAAATCTTCTATCTACATGGCCTTCAAAGATGCTTAACGGATTAAATTTGTATCCTATGACATCAATTTTTTGAGGATCCATTTCAAATGTAGATGGAATGTCATCAACCATTGTCCATCCATCTCTTAATTTGATGATTCCAACGGAGTCTAAGAACTGAGTTTCCATAACATTACTCTTTTTGCAGTGAATGACCCTTTCATTTGTGATGTCTAAAAGAAACTATGAATAAATGAGGTTGTTGGGGTTTACAATTTCATCTCATCCACCCTCATATATCTACTCTTCTTGTTTACTTTGCTTATTTGTCAAATTGCCATGCAAACTTTCTTGGTCTACCTTTAACCCAATCCCTTGGTGAAAAGAGCCTATTACTAATTACCGGCTTGCTATCCCTAGCCTCCCCTAGTAATTAATAATGCATGATAAGCGAAAGCAAAATACAATTGATCATCCTACCCCTATCCCTAGGCGGTATTAACATAATCAAGGAATTCTCCCCAGTTCATGACATTACTGTACGTCCCCGTATCAATAAAGACAAACAACATCTACCGAATGAGTTAAACGGTAAAAGCATTAAATACAGGTAAAGAACCCAACAATTGATAAATCAAGCATATGCAAGCATATAAAGTAAACAAGAATTTCAATATACGAGAGTTTCAAAAGATTACATTGTTCCCTAACAACAAAGGGTTTAGTTCACCATAGTCATGGTGAAACTAGATGAAATAAATGGAAGAATGGAAAAGAAAAACCTAGATTTGATAAATTGGAGCCAAAGCATCCAAGAAATCTCCTCCAAAGGTGTAAAGCTACTGCCAAAAGAATTACATTTGGATTCGCACTAAGGCTATATATAAGCCAAAAAGATAACAAAAAGATTTCAGAATCCAAAACATAAAAGCAGACAACTGCCCGGGCGTCAAAATGGGCCGCTCAGCGGTTTGCCTCAACACTCGCCACCGCCCGAGCGTCTAAAATGACCGCTGAGCGGTTTGCCTCTTGTCGCTGTGGACGCTCAGCGTCACCGCCTAGGCGCCAGACAGTAACTTTTCCTCGAATTAGGACGCTCAGCGGTGGAATTTACCGCTGAGCAGTTCACAGACTCTTTTTTCTTCCTTTTTCTCCTTCATTCTTGAGTCTATGACCTTCCTACTTCACTGCCATCTTTAATTCTCCTCAAAAACCCTGCAAAACAATGCAAAACAAGCATAATATCATTAATATCAAGTGAGGGTATTCTTGAGTCTATGATCGTCCTACTTTACTTGATTCTAAGCTCATTTTAAGATACAAAGGGTGTGATTTAATATCAAATTTATGCATAAAAATAACGGTTTTGAGACCATTACCAGTACCGACGTCTATACAGCATATCATTAATTACATCCACCTATCTATCAGGTTATAGACGTCTCTGTGGAGGTAACTAACGTCCATATGGCGACTATACACGTCGATGTGGAGGGGTGTGATGAGTGCATATTTATGCCACATTTATGTTTTAGAATTCAAAATTTTAATGAGATTTTTGTGCTTAAATGATTGATTTAAAGTGAATTTGTGACAATTGGATTTATTGGGTTTGGGAATTAAAGATGCTTAAAATGTGATTCTTAGTTGCATAAATTATTTTGGATGTTCTAATGTTTATTTGTGCAGCTGAAGTTAAAATTTTATTCATTTAAAGCATGAAATTGAATGGTCAAAGATGGTCCAATCTGGTCAACTCAGGACTCTTATGCAATTTTGAAAAGAAAGAGATGGCTAAAGTGCAATTAGAGGAAAATTTTGGACTTATGTGTAAATAAAATAAAAAGGGTTGAAATGTAATTTTGGACAAGTTTAAATCTGTTAGATATTTTAAAAGATATTTTGGAGAAAATATATCTTAAGATATTTTACTTGATATTGTTAAATAACTATCTTATTTAACTATATCAATAAATATCAAAAGATAATATTTGCCAAATCTTTTTGATCCAGGAAAGATATTATCAAATATTCTCAAAAACTGATTAAATCTATTGAATATTTGAAAGATATTAGATATAAGATAAAAGATTTTATCAACAGAAGATTCAAAGTCTAAGCCCAATCAAGCCCTATATAAAAAGACCCAAAGGACATCTTCATTCATTCATTCACCACTCCTCTTTCTCTTATTTCATCATGTATTCAACTCCATTCATGGAGAGCTAAGCATTTAGGGCTATTCTTCCGTAATTTCATTATGAATTCTGAGGTTAAGTGAATTAATGCAATTGTTTATTTTGATTATTGATTTAAGTTGTTCTCTCTCTATGTCTTTCATCTCTCTACCATATTAAAAGCAAAGATTTTTGCATGATAATGTGTTTGAATCTACATGCATATTAATTATATGAGTTTTAGGGTTTCTAGGTTTAATTGAGAATCTACTTTGATTGAATTTAGGAACTTTCATATGATTTAATGGTTTTTACTATCAATTGAGAATGTACTTTGGTTGGTAGTAATAATTTCAACTATAATCAATTGAGAATTTACATTGATTGATTAGCTTTTAATTTGGTTAAGAGATTTAAGAATAGACATGATTAAACACAATAAAATTGATTGAGAATGTACGTTGGTTGAATTTATTGTGAATAATCTAGAAAGGTCTTGCATTTGATTGAGAATGTACTTTGATTAACTACATAACTGCCCTCAAATTAATTAAGAATGTACTTTAATTAATTTGAAACATAAACAATAATCAATTGAACAATGATCTGTGAATAACCGATGATGAATCTATTTTGGAAAAGTAGTGGAAATAGCCTGTTTCTTCATTATTGTTTTTAAGTTTCTTCTTTGTTCTACAACATTCTTTAAACATTCTCACTTTTATTCATAAGCATTGCATAACATTCATAAGAGTCAAATATTCGAAAGCAATTCCGTGTTCGTTGGGAGACGACTCAGGGTTACTTTAGCCCTATCTATTTTCTTGAATACTACTTGGCAATACTGAAGTTGCCTTGAAAAGTAGTATATGGCGACTATTCACCTACTTGGCAGACCTATAGAGGTCAGTCAGAAGTGGCACCGATGGCTATGATATTATAAACGTCAGCTATACGATTACCTGACGTCTATAGGCCTGACTTATTTACGAACTTGTCACTGGTTATTAATTTACGTCGGGATACCCTCTAATGGATGTCTAAAGGATGACGTTAATCAGCGTTTTTCCACTAGTGAGGTCACGACCCATAAGCAAAGGCACTAGACATCCACGTAAGAAGTGCTGAAATCAATGGCCTGCAGCACGTGAAATTGGAGAGGTGCCCACGGTCCAGCAGCTTGGGGAAAAAGGGCAGCGTTGCTTCAGCTGGATGCTTTGAAGCATAAAGCACACGATTTGAAAGCTTTTAAAAAATGCAAGTGGGCTGGTGCAGCGGCCACATCTGTCACACGTTGCACCCATTCTGCTTTGGTGAAAAGAGAGCAAACGGCCCATGGTAAAACACAATGTCCAGCAAGCAAATGAAGGAAGCTCACAGTTGAGTCCATGATCCAACACGTCCAAGAGAGGTTGCACGTTCATGATGACGGTGTCACGAAAGTAATTTGAAACGTCCAGCAGCATCTTCATTTCTTTTAGGTGCTTGGGAGAGAACACGTCGCAACCTAGGTGCACATCCAACAACAGCAGCTGGTCCAGCAAGTTGCAGCCCACACACCTCCACGCACACAGCAGCAGCCTTCATACATTCCTGCAGCACACAACTTTGTCCAGACAGCAAGCCTCGGTCCAGCAGCACCCACAGAAGCACACAACAGTCCACGCTAGAAGCAAGCTGGCCCATGGACGTGCAAGGGAATAGGGCACAGACATTGAAGCAAGAGAGGATTTTGGCAATTTAAAAGGAGGCAGTTGTCGCCGCCGAGGGGGATCTTTATCACGTTATATACCTTTTTCATTTCTTGGAGAGAGCGTAATTTTTTTTACATTTTGCCTTATGATGGAAGAAGACGTAACTTGATTGCAAGCTGCACACCGCCACCCACAAAAAGTTTTACTTTTAGTTTCAATTGGAGAAATAGTTGCAACACGGTGCTTTAATTCTAGGGAGCATGTTTTCAATTTTGGAGACACATGGTTGGACGTCCTGCAAGAGGAGATGCAAACGGTGATGTCTTGCTTTGGAGACCTCCAAGAACATTTTGTTAATTTCAATTGAAGAGTATAGAAGCTGGAATGGAGGCACACGTACTGTCATGGAAGCAGCTGCCAGCGGTCATCCAATTTATTTGGAGAAAAAGCTCATTTCCTTTTAGCTTAAGAATGGAGAAAGACGATTAAGGGCAGCGCTACTACATGGATCATTCACGAGTGGAAAAACGCTGTTTAACGTCGGTTATTTTGGACTTTTAACGTCTCATTCACAACCGAGGTCATAGCCGGTGACGTCAATGGGACGTCGGACATCCACATAACAGACGTCTATACTGACGTCAGTTAGTGCCAGGACCGACGTCAGTAAACGTCGATATAGGCCTAACCCCGATGTCTAAAGGCACTATACAGACATCGGACTACGCATTAACCGACGTCTAATAACACATAAAGACTTCGAACATGTCACTAACCGACGTCTCATGTCACTATCGACGTCGGTGTATGCAATAACCGACGTCTAATACAGTCGTTGTGTTTTAATGCAATTTTGTTCCTGTCTTTGGATAGCCCAGTAGCACACTCTTTCTTTGCTAGTTTCCCCCAAAAAAAAGCTTGCGTCTTTTGAATTTTTCATGGCATTTGAACCCAAAACGGAACCTGGATCTTTGCTTAGTTCCATTTTCAACCACAAGAGCGAAAAATTACGGTGAAACGATAACTAGGCAACGACGACCCATGCTCGTTTTTGGGTCCAAACACCACGAGAAATCCAAAAGACGCCGCTTTTTCTGGGAGGCGGCTAGCAAAGGCAGAATGTGGTACTGCGTTACCCCAAGAGAGGAACAAAACTGCACTAAAACACAAGACAAGAAAACAAATTTTATCAGTTGAACCAGAACTAGAAGATAATCGATGAAAGACTAAACAAAGTTTAAACGGTAACCATAAAAAAACACGCACCTGGGATGCAATGCCACAAGAGAGAAAAAGGAGAGGAAAAAGACGATGATGTTATCAGAAATAATAATGCAATGCCGCAAGAGAGAAAAAGGAGAGGAGCCGCAAGAGAGAAAAAAGAGAGGAGGAGTACACGATGATATCAGAAACTGCAATGCCGCGAAGGGTCTGCGGTTTATTTAAAATGAAATTGGGCGTCAGTTCCCCCAGGACCCGACGTCTATAGTCACCTAGACATCGGTTATCTAACTAATTCGACGTCCAAGATAACATTTAAAGTAACTTTTTGAATGCCATTAGACGTCGGTGTCCACGGGGGCCGACTCTAGGGCGATGAACAGATTGACGTTTCATTTCCTGTCAGGGAAGTAGACGACGGTTGTGAAGGGGCGCTGACGTCTATAACACTATAGACGTTTGTGCTCTGCTACCGGATGTCGACGTGCCTCGGATTTTGGTCAACATAATTAATTACAGGCCTACAGATGTCGCGGTCCCCGAAAAGCGACGTCTATTTTGCAGAAATTTATGTCTTCCCGCCTTGCGAACAGGCTATAGACTTCAATGATTGACCACTCGACGTCTAAACGCCTGGGAATCAGGTGACGAGCATTAATTGCACTCTAGTACACATCGGGCCCCCATCAAAAGCGACGTCAATGGCGTAGGAAAAGTCTGTCTTCTCACCTACCTCATTACATTGGACGTCTGTTTAGCACAGAGCGGACGTGTATTATATTATAGACGGCAAGTCCCCTTGAAACCGACGTCTAGGTACCAACTTATTTATGCTAATGCCACCGTGCACTCATATACGTCGGGCTACTCGATAATCGACGTGATTGGGGTGACGTTAAACAACGTTTTTCCACTAGTGATTGGGATGCACACGGTGGTTCATTTTAGGCATTTCATCTTTCTTTTGAAAGTAGTTGACTCATCTCATTTTTATTCTACTGTTCAAGCCAAGCGTATTTATTTTTATTATTTGTTGCATTTTACTGTTTATCATCTTCTTCATTGCTGCATTTTGTCACTGCATTTTACTGCTCCTCTTGTTTTCAAATGCTATTTCAATCTCGGTTTGCTTTTAATGATGCGTCTACGGTTGTGTTTAATGTTTAAGTTTATTTGGTGCATTTCAAGTAAGCTGCTATTACGTCTTTTGCGTGTTTACTATTCTAGTGTTTTGCTTTCAAATCTTGATGAATTCTACATTTTCTGGTTTTGCTGCGTTTAGACTGTTTGACCTTACTGTTTTGACATTTAATTCAATGCTTGAAATTCTGTTATGTTTAATTTCATGTTTTAGTTTAGTTCAATTGCATTCACAAACTCTTCACAACCCCCCCTCCCTCTCCACTATGTGTTTGACCTGATTCTTTAACCATAGTTTGGTCCTTGAGAGATGACCTAGGAGTCACTTCCAAGTCTATATTGCATTCTTTATGCACATTAAAGTTGTATGGGGTGCGACACCCACACTCGCCCAAGCCTCTCATTTCGACCCCCACTCTCTTTTGGCACTCTCAAGCTTTCTCCAAGGCACTCTCTTCACTTCCCCCTTCACCCATCTTCTCAAAAACCCTTTCTCCACCATTTGAGAGAGCCAAGAAGGCAATTGATGAGGCTTATTACAGACAGTACTGTGGAGGAAAGGAGGCAGCCCAGCCAGTGCCTCAGAGACGTCCTAGGAGGAGAGCACCACAGGCTCATGGCCCAGCACATGATGCAGAGCCCTTCCGGATGAAGGACATGTATATGTCCATGATGGAGGCCAGACTAGAGTCCATCCACAAAGGGCAGGTAGCCACAACTGAGATAATGCTAGGGATGTATGATACACCCCCTACACACCGGTGGACCATGGACGAGTTCAACAATGTGGTGGCATAGCCACAAGATGACGCACAGGCTAGTGGAGCTAGAGCAGCTGAAGCTCCAGATGATGATGATGATGAGCTAGGACGACTCTAATGACAACTATTAGGACTCCGACAAGCATATCGAATCATATCAAGAAATATATAAATAGTAAGACCACGTATCGTTTCCCTAGAGACACATAGGCCTAAACTTTCATGTGATTTCTTGATTTTAATAACAATTGAATAACGAAAATTTAGGGTTTATATGCAAAAAAGAAAATTAACAATGCATGCAACGTTGATCAATTGACCAAAGTATGAACGCAGTTGAATGGTATGGATGAATGGTGTGGATGAATGGTGTTGTTGGGGTTTTTCGATTCCTCTTAATCCACTCTCATTTATCTTATGAATTCTACTCTTTCATTAATGTTAATGTCACATTCTAATTTACCCTAATCCCAATGTCTTGGTGAAAAGAGCCTATCCTAATTACTAGTTTACTATGTCCAGTCTCCCTAGCAATTGATCATGCATTACATTAATTCGCACAGAAGCTTAAGGCAATTGGTCCTCATATCCCTATGTCTAGGTAATATTGCTCCCAAGAGAATTTCCCCATGTCTAGATCTATCTATATGTGTCCATAAAGATATAATAAAAAATTATGCTATTGAATAATGTCTTAAACAAAGCATACAAATATAATAGAAAAAAACTCTAACAATGAATGAAATCAAGCATATGAATGAAGCAACAATTCAATATATGAGAGTTTCAAAGGATTACATCGTTTTCCCTAACAACAATGGAGTTTAGTTCACCATAATCATGGTGAAACTAGATGAAATAATGAAAAGAATGAAAAGATAAAACCCTAGACTTGTAGGTTGGAGCTTCTGCCTCCAAGGGGTGAAAGAAGATGTTTCTGCGTTTCATCTGCCAAAAGATACCTTTGCTGGTTCGTGTAGAGCTATTTATAACTTAGGAAGAATTATAAAATTTTGGCCCAACCCCAATAGTACACTACCTAGTGGTGGCTCACCGCCTAGCGGTGAGTACGTTACTTAGAATCAGCCCTCAGCATTGACGCTTGAGCATTGGGCAGAGAGTTCTCGTAAGAGTCCACCGCTCAGCGGTGGCTTCAGTACTCGACAATGAGGTCCACACTCAATTTCACCCCTTAGCGTTGGCGCTTGAGCGTCTGGCAAACAATCCCTCTACATGGCTGGCGCTCAGTGTTGGGATAGTGCTAAGCGGTGGCTGCGACTCTTCATTTCCTCACTTTTCCACCTTTTCTTGTGTCCAACTATTTTCTGCTTGAACATCATTCATTCAATTCCTGACAAAACTTGCCAAAACAAGGGAAAACCAAGCATAAATCTAAGAAAACCAACTTTGACTCTCTTATTCTCTAACTTAAGCAAAATGCATGATTTCAAGCTAATTCTAAGTCATAAAGGATGTGTTTAGTGTCAAATTTAAGTATGAAAATAACGGTTTTTCAACCGTTTTCACAACCCCGAACTTAGAATTTTGCTTGTCCTCAAGCAAAACAAAATGTAACTCAGTTTTGAAACAAATAATACAATGGATTAACACACTTCAAATCTCTTTCTTCCAAGACAAGTAATCACTCTTAGCTCATCATAAACATATCAGTCAAGATGTACAAATGCATTACTTCAATTAAACTCAACATGGTGTTCACATAATCACAGTCTTTCCAACAAATTCTATTATCATGAATGATCAATTAACCAAGCAGAGATGCAATCATGTATAATTGGAACTACTCCTCACCAAGGAAAGTGTTTCACTCAAGCACACATGTGTATATTGAGGTGACTCATTCTCTTTACTATCATAATGTCACACAAATTAACTTTGCCTTTCATTTAACCACAATCAATCATACTCACAAGCAAGTTATCATCACAAGGACTTTTCATGGCTTATAATGAGGTTGGTATAACAAGAAAAATTGGTTTTTCTAGATCACAAAATACTTGAGTTAAGAGAGTTATTTGAAAATTTATCATTCAAGCACAAACTCTCTTTAAAGACCAATCTCACTCATTCCCAACTTTCCCCTTTTTGCATTGAGCTTATCTTTCTTTTATTCTATCTTTTCTATGTTTTCAAGCTTTGCTCAACACTTTAGCTCAATGCTTATCTTTTCTTTTTCAACTTTCCCAACAACCCCAAACTTGAACCTTTATCAATACCACATAATAATTCTCAACTTAACTCAAGGTAAAGATTTTCAAAAAGGGTTTTCACATACTCTTTAAGGCTTAGGTTCAAAAAAGGTAGAACACATTGTGCTCTTCTTTATTGGGACGAAATTTATGCATTGGCTAAGAAAGGGTTAATCAACAGATGGCCTTGATAATATGACACAAGAAAGCAAGTGATTTAATCATAGAAACCTGGGCAAAGTCATTCATGCTTTTCAAAGTAATAGCAATTCATTCAACCAAAAACTATGGAGTTCAAAACCTCACATATGCTAATTTCAAGTTCCAATACATAGATACACATCCTGCCCAGTATCATAATCGCAAGCATTAAGCACAGGTAAAGAACCCAACAATTGATAAATCAAGCATATGCAAGCATATAAAGTAAACAATAATTTCAATATATGAGAGTTTCAAAAGATTACATTGTTCCCCAACAACTAAAGGTTTAGTTCACCATAATCATGGTGAAACTAGATGAATTGAATGGAAGAATGGAAATAGCAAACCCTAGAATTGATAAAGTGGAGCCTAAGCATCCAAGAAATCTCCTCCAAAGGTGTAAAGTTGTTGTGACCGTTGTTCTCTGTCAAAAGATTTACATTTGAATTCGTACTAGGGCTATATATAAGCCAAAAAGATAATAGAAAAGATCTCAGAATCCAAAATATAAAAACAAACAACCGCCCAGGCGCCTAAATTGGCTGCTCAGCGGTTTTCCTCAATGCACGCCACCGCCCAGGCACCAGAAATGACCGCTGAGCGGTTTGCCTCTTGTCGCTCTGGACGCTCAGCGTCACCGCCTAGGCGCCAGACAACAACTTTTCCTTGCACTAGGACGCTCAACGGTGGAATTGACCGCTGAGCGGTTCACAAACTCTTCTTTTCTTCCTTTTTCTCCTTCATTCTTGAGTCTATGACCTTCCTAATTCATTGCCATCTTCCATTTTCATCAAAAACCCTGTAAAACAATGCAAAACAAGCATAATATCTCTAAAAACAACTTTTGACTCTCATGTAACATAACTTAAGAGTTTTACTTGATTCTAAGCTCATTTTAAGCTACAAAGGGTGTGTTTTAATATCAAATTTATGCATGAAAATAACGATTTTGAGACCGTTATCACAACCCCAAACTTAAAACTTTGCTTGTCCTCAAGCAAAACAAAACAAGACTTGGCCTTCCAATGTTTCATCAAGTAGTTCTACATTCAAAACCCTTTTCTTCATGACAAGTTAATTCAGATTTTCAGTGGAATCGTACCAAAATGCAAGCATGCTTTCAATCAAATCGAATTCACCTACTCCAATATTTCCCAACAGATGTTTTATTCATGAATGATCAATTCACTAAGCATAGATGTAAACATGGATTTCAACAATTCTTACCAAGCAAGTGTTTCACTCAATCATTCAAGTGTTTTAAGGAATCACTCCACTCTTTATTATTCACATGTCATATAGAACAATATTTCCATTTATCTAAAACAATCAAAATCCTTACATGCAAATACCATCACAAGGGCATTTCCAAGGCTTGTAATGAGGCTAGGCTATCAAGACAATTTGGGTTTTCTAGATTGCAAAATCCTTGAGTTAAGAGAACTATTTCATCATTGAAAAGGTTCAAGTTTAAACTCTCTCTATCACCAAACTCCTTTATTCCCAACTTCTTCCCTTTTTATCAATTTTGCATTGAGTTCTTTTTTCATGCTTTTATTTTTCTCTTTTTCTTCTTTACTCATGCAATTTGTTTTTCTTTTCAATGCTTGAACTCAATGCTCTTCTTTTGCCTTTCAATTTTCCCCATACAACCCCAAACTTGAACCTTTTCATCACATAAGATTATTCTCAACCCTACTCAAGATAAATAATTTCAAATCAAGGGTTCTCATCCTGTTTAAGGCCAAGGTTCAAAAAGGGTATAAAATTTTAAACTTCTTGGGTAAAATTTTGGCTAGATAAGGGCTTCCAAACATGGCCTTGATCATATAACATAAACATGCAAATCAATAAATTATCAAGACTAAAGCAATATCATTCATAATTCCCTGTGAACAATACATATATCAGTAAGAACTCTAGAGCTCAAAATCTCACACACATGCTCTCTCTCACATCATTCATTTATCCTGCTTAGCATCACAATCACAATCATGAACCACAACACATCTATTCATATAAGTGAATCTTTCAACTGGATATCAACACACATACATTCTTAGTCAACCATATTCAATCATTATCAAATACTTGTCATGCATTTTTAATACTACCATCAGAAGCATTGTACAAGCCAAGCATAAACACAAAATAAAAGTTCAACCTATTCTACAAATTCAAATTACAAAAGAAAAAGAAAAATCCCTGTCTAAGTACTAGAATCCATCAGTAGATGCCCTCAACGCAAATCCTCATCTGAGTTCTCCTGGTCTCCATCATCAGCATCTTCAAAATTCTCTTCATTATCATCATCCATATCTGGTGCTTCAGCTGCTTCAGCCCTGCTGCCCTGTGCTTGCTCCTGAGGCCAAGCCATAGCTTCATGGAACTCGTTCATAGTCCACATGTGTGCTGGTGGTTGCTGATACAACCCTACTATCATCTCAGCAGTGGCTATCTGTCCTCTACGAAGAGCCTTCATCCTAGCCTCTATCATGGACATATACATGTCCCTCATTTGGAATGGCTCGGCATGATGTGCTGGTGTATCTTTAGGTACTTGCTCCTACTGTACTGCTACTCTCCTAGGACGTCTTCTAGGGGCTCCGACTGCCTCATCTTCTTCATAGTATTGTTGATAATAAGCAACATATATGGCCTTCCTAGGCCTCTGATATGGTGGAACTGCAGTGTCCACCCCAGCCTGCTGACACAAAAAGGTGATCAGGGATGGATGTCCCAACAGTGTCCTGCTACTCACAGTAGTAGCGTCAGCAATGACTTTCCCAATGTTTACATCCAACTGCCTCAGCATGCAGTAAATGAAGATGATCCGATGCATGGTGATGTCAGAAACATGTGAGCATGGCTGAATGTTGGCATGAGTAAATGCTATCCAGTATTTTGCCAAAGGCGTCAAATCTACCCTTTTTAAGTTGATGGGCAGTCCATTAGGGTTGTTCTGAAAATGCCTTCTAGGAAGGCATATAACCCTCTCAATATCTGCTATATCTCTAAACCCCCCAACAAGTGTTGCATATTGGCATTGTTGGCCATTCAGTGCCCAAAAAGCTGTTAATGGTGTCAGAATCATACCTGATGATTTGTCCCCTCAGATAGCTCATATATCTACCAGCATCAACTCCTCATCTAGGTAAAGCATTTGTATAAAATTCCTTCACTAATTCAATGCTGAAAGGTGCAGGATATGTAGCCAACCTCTCCCAATCTCTTCTCATGATTTCTGCTCCAAATTCAGGAGCCAAGTTTGGGATAAAAGTGGCCTTTCTCTTTATTAATAATCTCCTCTCCTGCACAGTCACAAAATGTTCCTCATGTTTCCTGGAGAGGAACCTACACGAATAAAATCTTCTTGGCCTCTCAGGTTCCTTCCTTTTGTTACCAAGAGTTTTCACCCTTCTTGATGATGATGACATTTCTGCATAATATTCAAAATAACACAGAGATACATCATTAGAAGTTAATATATCATCAATTAAATTCCAAACTGATCACATCCCACCATTGAGAGAAAAACAGGGCCCCTCAGTGTCCTTGCATCAAGAATCAAGTATTCAACAAAATCTACAGCAGACCGCCCAGGCGCCATAGTTGGCCGCTCAGCGGTTTGCTTCCAGCTGCACCACCGCTCAACGTCAAAGGAGACCGCTCAACGGTGGTGACTAAGGATTCTTAAAAACCTTTTTAAAATCGCCCTATTCTCCATTCTAACACTAATTCCATCAATCCAGACCAAAATCATGCAGTTCAATCGGTTTAAACAATTCCTATTTCATCAACTCATGCATAGAAATCAAAAACCCTAGTTTATCATGTTCCTACACATGTTCTTCATCAAATTCAAATTTGGAAACCCTAGGAATGAAATTGCACAACTTACTTGAATGGAGAAACTATATGCTTGCAAACTTCCTTTTAATTGATGACGAATGCCTCTCAAGTGTACAAACTCTCAACAAAAACCCCAAACTTTGACAATACAATGATAGAGAGATGAAATTTTTGTGAGTGGGTGATGAGAAAAAGTGGGGAAATCCCTTTGGAAAACCTTTGAAAGTGAATTTGGGTGCTGGGGTTCACAGAGAACGCTTAGGCGAGCTTCAGAGAGAGTTTTCAAAAAGTGCAGAATCCAAAAACGCTGAGCTTTTAAAAGCCCAAGTGGAGTCTGCGCCGCCACCACTCAGCGGTGGACAGAAAAAAAAAATTTCTTCTTTGCTTGCTTTTGCATAATCCCACCCTTTTGCACCTGATTTTAACCTTTAATTTTTTCAATTTCATGCCTTTCCCCTCTCAGATGCTCATACAAACATATAATGACCTTAGGACAGAAAAAAATAATTAACTAGGTTGCCTCCCAGGTAGCGCTTGTTTAATGTCACGAGCCTGACCCAAACTTGTTTAGCACTCATCATTAAGTGAAATTCTTACCAACACCCATCAATAGGTGTACCTTCCTGTATCCTTCAGTAGATACATAGAATTTAGCATCCCTCAGTCGATGCTACCCAAAAAGAATTTAAAAATACTAATAGTTACAAGTCCAAGTAAAAGAAAATTAATGTACAACAATCACTGGGGTGCCTCCCAGTAAGCGCTCTTTTAACGTCATTAGCTTGACTCGGTAGAGTTCAAACACCCATCAGTAGGTGTTGATACTCCCTTTGCTTGATATTCTTTTCTTCTTCTTCTTCCTGCTCAATTTCTTCAGAAAGTTGATAACATCAAGCACTTGTTTCCATGTGTCCATCATAGGAACTTTAATCTCCAATTTCTTGAAGATCTCCATAAAGCACTTGAAGTTCATTTTCTTCCTATGATACTTCTTTGGGTGAGGAAGATATTTTTCATATGATCTTTTCTTCTGTCCTCTCTTCCTCTTTTTCTCACTCTTCTCCTCCTCTAACTTTCTCTTTTTTTCTCTTTTTATTTCCTTCTTTATTTTTCCACATTTTCTATTTTTTTCTCTTCTTTCAACCACTTCCTTTTCTTTCTCCTCATTTTGGCCTTCCTCACTCAACCTTTCTATTTCTTCTATCTTTTCATCAACATTATCACTTTCCAAACTAGTGGCCTGACAATCCTTCCTAGGCTTAACCTCAATATTAACCCTAGAATTCAATATTTCATTGGATTGACGAATCTGTATCTCCAATCTTTTATTCCTTGCTTCATTCTCTTTTGTAGAGGAGAGAGTAATTTGGATAAGTCGTTCCAATGTCTTGTCCACTTTGTTGATTTGCTCTTTCAAAGCAGACACCTGTTGCGCTAATAGTAGTTGTTGATGTGGATCTCCTGCTTCTCCATTCCAACTTTGATCCATGCTTGAGTGAGGTTCCCACCAGTAGTTGAAATCATTTTGATAGAATTGAGTGCCCTTAAAACCAAATTCTTGTAAATACTGCATCTTGTAAACATTAGGCACAAAATCCTAAAAATAATTTATTAGAACAAAAAAATAAAATAAACATAAAAATCAAGTCAAAATTAATCAATTTACACTACTCGAAAAAGTTAAACCAAGAGTCCCCGGCAACGGCGCCAAAAACTTGTTAAACCCCTGGCAAGTGTACCAAATCGTATCAAGTAATAAAAATTGGTAAACCCAATATAGTTCTTCCCAAAGGACTCTTAAGGCCTCATCTTTCGTGTAAACTAATCTTTAAAGACTTGAGAAAAGAAATTAATTTTAATGATTAAAATGAAAAACAAAAATAAACATGAAAATGCAGGAATTCAATTGACGAGAGAAACTATGAATGAATGAGGTTGTTGGGGTTTACAATTTCATCTTATCCGCCCTCATATATCTACTCTTCTTATTTACTTTGCTTATTTATCATATTGCCATGCAAACTTTCTTGGTCTACCCTTAACCCAATCCCTTGGTGAAAAGAGCCTATTACTAATTACCGGCTTGCTATCCCTAGCCTCCCCTAGTAACTAATAATGCATAATGAGCGGAAGCAAAATACAATTGATCGTCCTACCCCTATCCCTAGGCGGTATTAACATAATCAAGGAATTCTCCCCAATTCATGACATTACCGTACGTCCCCGTATCAATATAGACAAACAACATCTACCGAATGGGTTAAACTGTAGAAGCATTAAGCACAGGTAAAGAACCCAACAATTGATAAATCAAGCATATGCAAGCATATAAAGTGGAGTTTCAAAAGATTACATTTTTCCCCAACAACTAAAGGTTTAGTTCACCTTAATCATGGTGAAACTAGATGAATTGAATGGAAGAATAGAAATAGAAAACCCTAGAATTGATAAAGTGGAGCCTAAGCATCCAAGAAATCTCCTCCAAAGGTGTAAAGTTGTGGACGTTGTTCTCTGCCAAAAGACTTACATTTGAATTCGTACTAGGGCTATATATAAGCCAAAAAGATAACAGAAAAGATCTCAGAATCCAAAATATAAATGCAGACAACCGCCCAGGCGCCTAAATTGGCCGCTCAACGGTTTGCCTCAATGCATCCACCGCCCAGGCGCCAGAAATGACCGTTGAGCGGTTTGCCTCTTGTCGCTCTGGACGCTCAACGTCACCGCCTGGGCGCCAAACAATAGACTCTTCTTTTCTTCCTTTTTCTCCTTCATTCATGAGTGTATGACCTTCCTAATTCATTGCCATCTTCCATTTTCATCAAAAACCCTGCAAAACAAGCATAATATCTCTAAAAACAACTTTTGACTCTCATGTAACACAACTTAAAAGTTTTACTTGATTCTAAGCTCATTTTAAGCTACAAAGGGTGTGTTTTAATATCAAATTTATTCGTGAAAATAACGGTTTTAAGATCGTTATCATATACCCAATTGCAAGTGCAAATACATATTTCACATTAACCAAGTCAGAGTGGCAAACACAATTATAGTCCAGAAATCTCAAGAAAACATTATGATATCGCTAATGACCAACTCAATTAATTTAAGCTATCATGACAATTAAAGTAACAAGACCAAACACATTAGACAACATTAAAATAAATTAAAATACTAGACACCAACACTGTTACACATAACTATCTAGCACAGTTAAATTTATTTAAATGCAACACTAAATTAAAGACATGAAAAACAACTCAACCTATTATGTAAACTAATTGAAAACAAAAGAAATAAACAAACATGACATTTTCCTAGCAATTCATGTGACCAATATTCATATACCAAATGAATTTAAAATTTCAAATGGCACAACGAAACCTCTTGGCCGTGAGGTGCAGCACCAACTTCATTTCATTTTCTTCAATTATAAATTCTAAATATGAAAGTTGGAATAGCTTCCAGCCGTGACACTCTTCCTCCACGTGAATTTCTCACTTGCTCCAAGGAAATTGAATGTGCTTCCAAAAGTCTCCATCACAATAGACCATCATATGCTTACCTACTCCTACCTACTCACTTTTCCAAAAGGAATATTCGGTTCTCTCTCTTCAATAAGCTGCAGTCGCTACATCTCTTCACCTAAAGCTAAATAAAAGTTTTCCTCATCAAAGTAAATGAATCAGCACATCTAACTTGAACCCACATCTCCCAATGTTCAAAGAAAAGTGAAGGTCAACCATACACATATGGACATGACAACACATCTTGCTTTTCTAATCAAAGATAAATAAAAATGAAAACACCACCTCCTTTCTTTACTCAAAGTACCGTAACAGCTACCTTCTAACTAATCACCACTTCAATGAGTACAAACTTAACAGATAAAGAAGTGTTTCAGCCCTTCATCAACGTTGCAAGCAAAAGAAGAAGAAAAAGTGTGTTCTCCATTCATTCTATGAGAGAAAAGCGTGAGTTCATTCAAGCTCCAAAAGAAAACATTTCAGCCACAAAAGTGCCCAAAAATTCCAAAAGCAAAAGGGAAGAGTGTGTCTCCAGCTAGATAATATCAGACCATGAGCTACATAACTAAAATCAGAAAACGTTCCAAAAAAAAACAAGAGAAGAGTGGCGGCTGAGAGCAATACATTCTACCAAGCAACAACGTTTTTTAATGAAAACTAAAGAAGAGAAAAAGGTGTGTGTCAACTGTTGGACATTCCAACTTTCTAATGGAAAACGTAAAGAGAGAAAAGGAAAATAAATTTCAGCTTTACATTCATCCAATATCAAAATGCATAAATATGGTTTCAAAAGATAAAAGGGAACGTTCCAGCCCCAAAATCTGCCAAGAAGATATCACTCCAAACCGTGGCTGCAGCTCCCTCCTTTTACTCAACCAAAATCACCAAGCATATGCATATTTCAAAGAAAAAGATTCTTAAACCAAATGAGCCAAAAATCTGCAAAGAGAATTCCAAAGCACCGTTCCAGCAAGCCTCAAATTCTACCGAGAATGGAGCTCTCTTTGAAGTGTCGGCTGCTCCCCTTTTTACTAGGGCCGTGAGTTATGTGTTGTCCATTTGTGTGCACTTTCTATTTTTATTGCCAATTCCCACCAACATTTTAATGTGACGTGCTGCACTTTGCTAGCTTTGGCCGTGTGCATAATTCTAAGTCCAAGCTGGTGGAAGTCTAAATGCAACATTTCTCCATAGTGTCCTCTTTCTTGTGCACACTTCTTTTGTAGAGTCTTGAATTAATTTGTCAGCACTCCAAATGTCCCAAATTGTATTTCCAAAATTTTCCCTCAAAATAATAATGCAATTAATTAGCTCAGAAAATTCAAATTAATTAAAATTAGAATTTTCGATCAAATTAAGCACAATTAGCAGAAACGAGAAAATACCAGACAATTAAGCACAATTCCCTGATTAAATTCGGTACAATAAGCTAAGTGAAATCAATAAAATATCGACTCATCAAAATAGACCACACTTAGTCTTTTGCACTCCTTGGCAAAATCAAGACGCAAATGAGGGAACAGTTCAACGGACATCAAGGAAGAGACACAGACTCAGCACACTAAAAGCAGAGACTCACAAGGAAATAAACAAACAGAATTACAGTCCTCAAGAAATCTGGACAAGGAAAAGTAGTAGACAATATCCAACATCCAATCAGAGAAAGCAGATACTCAGAGAAATCATCCAAGCAATTCAAAGCATGGCAAAATGATCAATCAGCTCAAGAGGTGAATCAGAAATAAAAGAACCTAACAGATGCACTATCACTGTATCTCTCAAGTGTCTAGGTAAACAGTTTCAACTCAATGCACTCAAGAAAGCAAACAACAACAGACTTGGCAAGTCTCTAATATCAACACTCAAAACATATGCATGTTCAAATCAAAAGGTCTTTTATGGATATAATGGGGCCAAGGACAAGGGAAGATATAATATGGATGAGAAGCTACGAACCAAAAGAAATAGAGGAGCAATGGGGAACAAGTGAAATCATTGTCAAATAACACCCAAAAACCTCTAATTCAATCCTCTTCTTGACTCCATTATTCTCAATTTTTTATTTTTTATCATTTTTCTGTATTTTTTTTTTCATCTTGTCTCTTTTTCTTTTCTCTCTCTCGAGGACAGAACTCTAAGAGACAAGATACATAACATATTTACAAAAACAAAAACAAGAAGAGGAACCAACTAGCCAATTCTCTGAATCTCCCAAGAGACCACACTTATTCCCAAAACAATTCCAAAGCTCCAAAATTCCCTAAGGTTAAGGTAATCATGGTTTTTCACTTAGGGCTAGTGGATGAGCTTCAAAACAAAGAAATGGGGAAGGTATAGGCTCAAAACGGGTTATCAATGGATCACAACAAGGTAGGCTCATCTGGCTAGAGAGGCTCAACAACAAAACTGCCTTTATCACTTCCAAACATGCATATCAATCAAGAATCAACAACAGAGTCAAGCCAAGGCATATGCGCAAGCAATCAAGAGACATATCACACACAAGAAAGAACATCAAATGGATCAAATCTCGCACAGGGTAATTCTGTCACAATCAATTCAACTCTCAACATCATAATCATCTTCCCAAGCAGAGAAAAACAAGGATTTCAAACAAATCAGAGTATCAATGAAGTGAAAGACACATCTACAACCTAAACAAAGTCCAGAAATCAAGATAAACATGCAAAACTGTACACAAGACACAACAAAAACTACCTAAAAAAACAAAAAATTTAACGCAGAAAACATAAACTAACAACGAAAAATCAGAATCTCCCCCAATAGACCACACTAAAACTACACAGTGTCCTCAGTGTGTCACAATCATCAGATCAAAAATCAGAACAGTCAACAGATCATGGACAAGTGCAATAAAAGCGGGAAAGGGAGGAGAAGGGAAAAGGAAACTCCCCTGATCATGGTGGCAATTTCCAATTTTGGACTATCAGGGAGATGTCTTCCACCATAGGATTCAGCAAAGAAGTGTTGAGGAAGAACTGCTTCATCCTCCAAATTTGATCAAGCAGGGAGATGTCCTCCACCGCTGGATCCAAGAAGTAATGATTGTTTATGAGCGGGTTCAGCTGGTGCCTATTAATCTTCAAACTGTCATGTATGCGAGCACCTTTGTTCTCCATTGTGGGTGCGTATTGGTCAAATTCATGTGTACCTCCTGCAACATGGTTAGTGCAATGTGGTTCCAAAGAAATAACATGCAGGGGTATAACACCCAATCCCAGTGTAACATGCTGAACATCAGATAAACTCTTAGAACATGAATCAAGTTCAAATTTAGAAGCAATATCAACAACAATCTCAGATTCATGTTCAGTGCATGGAGAACAAACATTCATATGTGATAGCAAACAATGGTTCTCATCATGCAGTGAGGGAGAATTAAAAACATGCTCATCAACAATAAAATCATCAACATACCTATCAATAGCATAATCATCAACAACAGAATCAATCATAGGTATGTTTACCTCCACTTCCCTGAAATTTGGTAGAGTAGTGGAAGGTGAAGATGGTCTACCTATCTCAAAAGTGTTGCTTATATCTTCCTGTTCCTCAACATGTTCATCAGACTCACAATTAGTATCACCCATCATAAAGTTGGTTGTATCACAAAATTGATTTCAACACAAATAGAGCAAGAACCAACTTCACAACTACATTTAAAATTTTCAGAAAACTGTGAAAGATCAAAATTTAATCCTAAGTATAAAGCATCTTCAATTTTCACAGTTTCTATGTCAAAATCATCACTAACATGTGAATCTGCACCAGAATCAAGAATATTTGAATGCATAAACAACTCAGGCAAAGCAACTGGGAATTCAAGTTTAGAGAAAACCTGTGCTCATTCATGATTCATCTCACCAATAACAGTAGAATGAGCAACTGCATCCTCAGGTGCAAGAGGGGAGGCATAGGAGGGTGGGAAAGTAGATGGTGTAGTAGTAAGCTCATGACTCTGCTCCCCATCTCCTATGTGAATGACACTGACATCATCTGGAAGCTGAACAGTCTGGAATGGTAATTCCTCTGAAACTTGAGACTGTTCCTTGGTGAACTGCGCGGCCATCTGCCCCCATAACTCATTCAATGTAGGCTTAGAAAAAGTAGAAGATTTGGCAGGTGCCTCTTGCTGTTGTTGTTGCCTCTGATTTTTCTGTTGTGGTTGCCTGTTGTTGAAGATGTTTGGAGCATAAGCTTGAGGCGCATCAAGAGCAACAGGGTGCTGCAAAGAAGGACAGGCATCCGTATAGTGGTCACTGGAAGGACATATAGCACACAATCATGCAATAGATGCAGATGGAGGTGCTGGTCTCTGGTTGGATGCCAGCTGTGTCCCCAAACTCAAAAGATAATCAAGCTTGCTTTCCAAATTCCTATCAGTAGTAGATGAAGACTGGGCAGGCTCATGAAACTGCAGCTGCTGTGGTTCCTGGACCGGTGGAGGCATACAAGGAGTCTGGAATGATGGTTCTTGATATTGATGCTGTGAAGTACCATACCATCCCAAGTTAGGATCAGTCCACCCAGGATCGTTGCTATAACCATACCGCACAGGGGAGAATTTGTCTAGAAATTGATGCTCAAGATCTTTCCAACTGGTGACGGATCCTAGAGTAAGACAACAACATCAATCCTTTGCTGCTCCGTGTAATGAGTGCTCAAATGCCTTTAAGAACACGTCTTCATCCGGGACATCTTAAGGTTTCATTAAAGAGCATAATGTGTAGAACTCCTCCAAATGTCTATATGGGCATTCACCTGCAAAACCATGAAACCTAGGCAGCAAATGTATCAGTCCAGTGTTGAAAACACAACGAATATCCTCCTCATTAAGTGGAAACGACTCCCTAGGAGCACTCTCATGAGATGGAGGAGGAACCTTATTGTTCTCAACATAGAAATCAACAAGAGAATCATAATCAGAGGCACAGGCAGAAGAAACAGTATCCACAAAACCAAAATAGGTAGACATGGAAAAGAAAGGGGGAAAAGAAGAATGCAATGAAAATATGCAACTAAAGCTACCTAAATGCATCAACACATGACACCACACAAAATAGAACATTACACTCATAACACAAGACAAAACACAATAAAAGACCTAAGATCGAACCGTTGGTCCCCGACAACGGTGCCAAAATTTTGGTGGGTGTCGCAGCCCATGCAAAATTTAATGTGCAATTAAGAATGCAGTATAACTAGGAAGTGACTCCTAGTTCGTCTCTCAAGGACCAACTGCGGTTCAGAATCAGGTCAGACACAAAGTGGGGGGGTTTTGTGAAAATGTTTGTGACTGCAGATGAATTAAATCAAAACACAGATGTAAACAGAAATGTAAAAACCGAATCAAATACAGAATAAAAATGGTTGGTCATTAACTTAATTACAATGCTTCCTATCACAAATCAACAAAATAAAGTAGCGACTTAAACCTCTAATCCAACACAGCTAACCAACTAAGCGAAGGCTAAACATGTTTTCATAAAAGCGAACTAAGCGAGCGCGATGTTAACATCAAATCCAATTTACACCATGCAGTTTCATCAACTAAGCGAAGACTCAACACCAACTGGGCAACTAAGCGTATACCCAATTGCAAGTGCAAATACAAATTTCACATTAACCAAGTCAGAGTGGCAAACACAATTACATTCCAGAAATCTCAAGAAAACATTATAATATCCCTAATGACCAACTCAATTAATTTAAGCTATCATGACAATTAAAGTAACAAGACCAAACACATTAGACAACATTAAAATAAATTAAAATACTAGACACCAACACTGTTACACAACACTATCTAGCACAGTTAAATTTATTTAAATGCAACACTAAATTAAAGACATGATTAACAACTCAACCTATTATGTAAACTAATTGAAAACAAAAGAAATAAACAAACATGACTTTTTCCTAGCAATTCACGTGACCAATATTCATCTACCAAATGAATTTAAAATTGCAAATGGCATAAAGAAACCTCTTGGCCGTGAGGTGCAACACCAACTTCATTTCATTTTCTTCAACTGAAAATTCCAAATATGAAAGTTGGAATAGCTTCCAGCCGTGACACTCTTCCTCCACGTGAATTTCTCACTTGCTCCAAGGAAATTGAATGTGCTTCCAAAAGTCTCCATCACAATAGACCATCATATGCTTACCTACTCCTACCTACTCACTTTGCCAAAAGGAATATCCGGTTCTCTCTCTTCAATAAGTTGCAGCCGCTACATCTCTTCACCTAAAGCTAAATAAAAGTGCTCCTCATCAAAGTAAATGAATCAGCACATCTAAATTGAACCCACATCTCCCAATGTTCAAAGAAAAGTGAAGGTCAACCATACACCTATGGACATGACAACACATCTTGCTTTTCTAATCAAAGATAAATAAAAATGAAAACACCACCTCCTTTCTTTACTCAAAGTACCGTAACAGCTACCCTTATACCTAATCACCACTTCAATGAGTACAAACTTAAAAGATAAAGAAGTGTTTCAGCCCTTCATCAACGTTGCAAGCAAAAGAAGAAGAAAAAGTGTGCTCTCCATTCATTCTATGAGAGAAAACCGTGAGTTCATTCAAGCTCCAAAAGAAAATGTTTCAGTCACAAAAGTGCCCAAAAATTCCAAAAGCAAAAGGGAAGAGTGTATCTCCAGCTAGCTAATATCAGACCATGAGCTACATAACCAAAATCAGAAAACGTTCCAAAAAAAATCAAGAGAAGAGTGGCGGCTGAGAGCAATACATTCTACCAAGCAACAACGTTTTTTAATGAAAACTAAAGAAGAGAAAAAGGTGTGTGGCAGCTGCTGGACATTTCAACTTTCTAATGGAAAACGTAAAGAGAGAAAAGGAAAATAAATTTCAGCTTTTCATTCATCCAATATCAAAATGCATAAATATGGTTTCAAAAGATAAAAGGGAACGTTCCAGCCCCAAAATCTGCCGAGAAGATATCACTCCAAACCGTGGTTGCAGCTCCCTCCTTTTACTCAACCAAAATCACCAAGCATATGCATATTTCAAAGAAAAAGATTCTTAAACCAAATGAGCCAAAAATCTGCAGAGAGAATTCCAAAGCATCGTTCCAGCAAGCCTCCAATTCTACCGAGAATGGAGCTCTCTTTGAAGTGTCAGCTGCTCCCCTTTTTACTAGGGTCGTGAGTTATGTGTTGTCCAGCTATGTGCACTTTCTTTTTTTATTGCCAATTCCCACCAGCATTTCAATGTGACGTGCTGCACTTTGCTAGCTTTGGCCGTGTGCATAATTCTGAGTCCAAGCTGGTGGAAGTCTAAATGCAACATTTCTCCATAGTGTCCTCTTTCTTGTGCACACTTCTTTTGTAGAGAGTCTTGAATTAATTTGTTAGCACTCCAAATGTCCCAAATTGTATTTCAAAAATTTTCCCTCAAAATAATAATGCAATTAATTAGCTCAGAAAATTCAAATTAATTAAAATTAGAATTTCCGATCAAATTAAGCACAATTAGCAGAAACGGGAAAATACCAGACAATTAAGCACAATTCCCTGATTAAATTCGATACAATAAGCTAAGTGAAATCTATAAAATATCGACTCATCAGTAGTCTATGGTGATGGGACATTTGATAGCTTTACGTGTAGCAATGTTTTTATTTTATTTATTTTGAAGAGTGAAGGAGGTGATTTGATACAAGGGTGTGAGGTGTTACGGTGATGCAACATTACAGCAGGGTCCCTTCCTTTTCTTTGTTTTGATTTTGTCCAACATGTCACATCATCTTGGAATGGAACTAAAAAGAGGCTTTAGATATTACTTCTAGGCTTGAAGGAGGAAAAGATCCTAGCTTGAGTGGTTACGGTTTCATTTGGGCTTAGAGTAGTAGTAGTGTTTCCTTTCAATTTCTTTGGAACACTTGACTATTCCGTGAGGGAGAGTGCCACGGCAAGGGAGTTTTATTTTTAGGTGTATTTTCAATTTCCAATTGCTCTTTAGAAGTGAAGTCTGATGTTGGGTTTTAGGAGAAATGAGGAATTCATTTTCTTTACCTTAAAAGCAAGGGAGGTCACTGATAACGGTCTCAAAACCGTTATTTTCATGCATAAATTTGATATTAAAACACACCCTTTGTAGCTTAAAATGAGCTTATAATCAAGTAAAACTCTTAAGTTATGTCACATGAGAGTCAAAAGTTGTTTTTAGAGATATTATGCTTGATTTGCATTGTTTTGTAGGGTTTTTGATTAAAATTGAAGATGGCAATGAAGTAGGAAGGTTGGGGCAAACCGCTGAGCGGCCAATTTAGGCGCTTGGGAGGTTGTCTGTTTTTATATTTTGGATTCTGAAATCTTTCTGTTATCTTTTTGGCTTATATATAGCCTTAATGCAAATCCAAATGTAATTCTTTTGGCAGAGAACAGCGTCCACAATAGCTTTACACCTTTGGAGGAGATTTCTTGGATGCTTTGGCTCCACTTTATCAAATCTAGGGTTTGCTTTTTCCATTCTTTCATTTATTTCATCTAGTTTCACCATGACTATGGTGAACTAAACCCTTTGTTGTTGGGGAACAATGTAATCTTTTGAAACTCTCATATATTGAAATTCTTGTTTACTTTATATGCTTGCATATGCTTGATTTATCAATTGTTGGGTTCTTTACCTGTATTTAATACTTTTACCGTTTAACTCATTCGGTAGATGTTGTTTGTCTTTATTGATACGGGGACGTACAGTAATGTCATGAATTGGGGAGAATTCCTTGATTATGTTAATACCGCCTAGGGATAGGGGTAGGACGATCAATTGTTTCCTTGATGGTTATTCTAGATATAATCAAATTGTGGTGGATCTTGAAGATCAAGAAAAAACAGCCTTTACATGTCATTTTGATATATTCGCCTATAGGAAAATGTCGTTTGGATTATGTAATGCACCTGCTACATTTCAAAGGTGTATGCAAGAAATCTTTGCAAAATTCATGGAAAAAAGCTTTGAAGACTTCATGGATGATTTTTCAGTATTTGGAGACACTTTTCAAAAATGCTTAATTAACTTGGATGCAGTTCTTAAAAGGTGTGTTCAAACAAATCCTGTTTTGAATTGGGAAAAATGTCATTTTATGGTTACAGAAGGAATTGTGTTGGGACACAAGATTTCAACCAGAGGAATTGAAGTTGATAAGGCTAAAGTAGAGATTATTGAAAAACTTCCACCACCATCAAATGTGAAGGGAATTCGGAGTTTCTTAGGTCATGTTGGGTTTTATCGGAGATTCATTAAAGATTTTTCAAAGATTGCTAAGCCATTAAGTAATCTGCTTTTTAAGGATACACCATTTGAGATGAGCCCTGAGTGTTTGCAAGCTTCTGAGTTCTTAAAGAAAAGTTTGATTTCTGCTTCAGTGATTGTAGCTCCAGATTGGAATAAAAATTTTGGGCTTATGTGTGATGCCAGTGATTATGCTATAGGTGTTGTGTTGGGCCAAAGAAAAGAAAAGGTATTTCATGCTATTTATTATGCTAGCAAGGTGTTAAATGAAGCACAGCTGAATTATGCTACTACAGAAAAAGAATTTCTGGCTATAGTTTATGCACTGGAAAAATTTAGATCTTACTTTATTGGATAAAGTGATAATTTATACGGATCTTGCGGCCATAAAGTACTTATTGACAAAGTCAGATTCAAAGCCACAACTAATTAGGTGGGTTCTTTTGTTACAAGAGTTTGATGTAGAGATTTGTGATAAAAAGGGAAGTGAGAATTTAATTGCAGATCATTTATCCCGGTTGGTTAACACTTGAAGTAACAAGCAAGGAGAAAGAAATCTGGGAGACTTTTTCAGATGAAACTCTTTTGTACATTCAAGAGAGACCATGGTTTGCTGATATGACTAATTTTAAAGTTGCAGGTGTTATTCTGAGGAATTAAGTTAGCAACAGAGAAAAAAATTCTATTCTGATGCTAAGCAGTTTATATGGGATGATCCGTATTTATTTAAGATTGGGACAGACAATCTTTTGAGAAGATGCGTGACAAAGGAAGAAGCAGAAGGAATCCTTTGGCATTGTCATAATTCTCCTTATGGAGGTCACTATAATGGAGAGTGAGGCTGCAAAAATTTTGCAGTCAGGATTTTATTGGCCTACATTGTTTAAAGATGCTCACAATCATGCGAGGAATTGTGACAAGTGTCAACGGACAGGGGTTATATCAAAAAGACATGAAATGTCGTTACAAGGTATCTTAGAAGTTGAGGTTTTTGATTGTTGGGGGATTGATTTTGTTGGACCTTTTCCACCATCATTTAATAATGAATATATTTTGGTAGCTGTGGATTATGTGAGTAAATGGGTTGAAGCTTTGGCATGTCCAAAGAATGATGCTAACACGGTGATTAAATTTTTGAAAAGGCAGATTTTCTCACGATTTGGAACTCCGAGAGCACGTATTAGCGATGGGGGATCTCATTTCTGTAATGTTCAGCTTGCTAAGGTGCTTAAACATTACGGGGTAAAACATAAGGTAGTTTCACCTTATCATCCACAAACAAACGGTCAAGCTGAAGTTTCTAATAGAGAAATCAAGAGGATACTAGAAAAGACAGTTGCTTTCACGAAAAGATTGGTCACATAAATTGGATGATGCACTTTGGGCATATAGGACAGCTATGAAGACCTCCATGGGATTATCACCTTTTCAAATGGTATATGGGAAAGCATGTCACTTGCTAGTAGAGATGGAACATAAGGCTTTGTGGGCTTTGAAATTTTTGAATTTTAATCCTCATGAAGTTCAAAGCAAACGAAGAAATCAATTGTTAGAACTTGAAGAGATGAGGTTACATGCATATGACTCATCTAGAAGTTATAAAGAGAAAGTAAAATTTTATCATGATAAGAAGTTGATAAACAGAGTTTCCAATCCAAGGCAGCATGTGTTATTGTTCAATTCACAGTTGAAGTTATTTCCTGGAAAGTTAAAATCAAAATGGTCGGGACCATTTGTAATAAAGCATGTATACTCAAATGGAGTTGTGGAATTAGAAATTCCAAATGATGATGGTCAGCAACGAAGTTGGGTGGTAAATGGGCAGAGGCTTAAGCATTACTTGGGAGGAAAGGTGGAGCAATTCTCTGCGGTAATGATGTTGGTGGATCCATGAGGTTCGGGTCAGGCTCGTGATATTAAACAAGCGCTATTGGGAGGCAACCCAGGTTTCTTTTACTTTTGCACTTTGAATTTTTAGAATAGGTTAAATTTTGTTGAACTTTTATTTTGTGTCTATGCTTGGTTTGTACAATGGTTCTAATGGTAGTATTATAATGCATGACAAGTATTTGATAATGATTGAATGTGGTTGATGACTGAGAATGTATGTGTGATGACATCTAGTTGAATGGTTCACTAATTATATGAACAGATGTGTAGTGATTTATGATTGTAATTGTGATGCTAAGCAGGATAAATGAATGATGTGTGAGAAAGCATGTTGTGTGAGGTCTTGAGCTCCAGAGTTTTTAATGATATATGTATTGTTCACAGGGAATCATGAATGATATTTCCTTAGTCTTGATAATTGATTGATTTTCATGCTTATGTTAGATGCTCAAGGCCATGTTTGGAAGCCCTTATCTAGCCAAATTTTCACTCAAAAAGTTTAAAATTTTATACCCTTTTTGAACCTTAGCTTTAAGTAGGAACCCTTGATTTGAAATTATTTATCTTGAGTTGGGTTGAGAATAATCTTATGTGATGAAAAGGTTCAAGTTTGGGGTTGTATGGGGAAAATTGAAAGGCAAAAGAAAAGCATTGAGCTCAAGTATTGAAAAGAAAAATGCATGAGTAGAGAAAAACAAAGAAGTAAAAGCATGAAAAAGGAACTCAATGCAAAACTGATTAAAAGGGAAGAAGTTGGGAACAAAGGAGATTGGTGATAGAGAGAGTTTAAACTTGAACCTTTTCAATGATGAAATAGCTCTCTTAACTCAAGGATTTTGCGATCCAGAAAAACCAAATTTTCTTGATAGCCCAGCCTCATTACAAGCCTTGGAAAAGTCCTTCTGATGGCATTTTCATGTAAGGATTTTGATTGTTTTAGATAAATGGCAATATTGTTTTATGTGACATGTGAATAGTAAATAGTGGAGTGATTCCTTAAACACTTGAGTGATTGAGTGAAACACTTGCTTGGTAAGAATTGTTGAAATCCATGTTTACATCTATGCTTAGTGGATTGATCATTCATGAATAAAACATCTACTGGGAAATATTGAAGAAGGTGAACTAGATTGGATTGAAAGCATGCTTCCATTTTTGTAGGATTCCACTGAAAAATATGAATTGGAAAATAACCTGTCATGAAGAAAAGGATTTTGAAAAGTGTAGAACTATTTGATGAAAAATTGGAAGGCCAAGTTTTGTTTTGTTTTGCTTGAAGACAAGCAAAGTTTTAAGTTTGGGGTTGTGATAACGGTCTCAAAACCGTTATTTTCATGCATAAATTTGAAATTAAAACACACCCTTTGTAGCTTAAAATGAGCTTAGAATCAAGTAAAACTCTTAAGTTATGTCACATGAGAGTCAAAAGTTGTTTTTAGAGATATTATGCTTGATTTGCATTGTTTTGCAGGGTTTTTGATGAAAATTGAAGATGGCAATGAAGTATTAAGGTCATAGACTCAAGAATGAAGGAGAAAAAGGAAGAAAAGAAGAGTCTGTGAATCGCTCAACGGTAAATTTCACCGCTAAGCGTCCTAGTTCAAGGAAAAGTTGTTGTCTGGCGCCTAGGCGGCGACGCTGAGCATCCAGGACGATAAGAGGCAAACCGCTCAGCGGCCATTTTTGGCGCCTAGGCGGTGGCGTGTGTTGAAGCAAACTGCTAAGCGGCCAATTTAGGCCTCTGGGCAGTTGTCTGTTTTTATATTTTGGATTCTGAAATCTTTTTGTTATATTTTTGGCTTATATATAGCCTTAATGCGAATCCAAATGTAATTCTTTTGGCAGAGAACAACGTCCACAATAGCTTTACACCTTTGGAGGAGATTTCTTGGATGCTTTGGCTCCAGTTTATCAAATCTAGGGTTTGCTTTTTCCATTCTTTCATTTATTTCATCTAGTTTCACCATGACTATGGTGAACTAAACCCTTTGTTGTTGGGGAACAATGTATCTTTTGAAACACTCATATATTGAAATTCTTGTTTACTTTATATGCTTGCATATGCTTGATTTATCAATTGTTGGGTTCTTTACCTGTATTTAATACTTTTACCGTTTAACTCATTCGGTAGATGTTGTTTGTCTTTATTGATACGGGGACATACAGTAATGTCATGAATTAGGGAGAATTCCTTGATTATGTCAATACCGCCTAGGGATAGGGGTAGGACGATCAATTGTATTTTGCTTCCTCTTATCATGCATTATTAATTACTAGGGGAGGCTAGGGATAGCAAGCCGATAATTAGTAATAGGCTCTTTTCACCAAGGGATTGGGTTAAGGGTAGACCAAGAAAGTTTGCATGGCAATTTGATAACAAGCAAAGTAAATAAGAAGAGTAGATATATGAGGGTGGATAAGATGAAATTGTAAACCCCAACAACCTCATTCTTTTAGCCAATTGAATTCTTGCATTTGCATGTTTATTTCTGTTTTGCATTCAAACCATTTAAACTAATTTTCTTTTACTCAAGTCTTAAACAATTTATTTACACAAAAGATGAGGCCTTAAGAGTCCTCTAGGAAGAACGATATTGGGATTACCGATTATTATTACTTGATACGATCTATTACACTTGCCAGGGGTTTAACAGTCACGTGATTTGGTAGAGAAAAATTAGATTTGCTTATTTTTTTTGCTTTAAATTATTTTGCATTGTATTTTGAGTTGTTTTTTTTTTATGTTCTTAATTTAGTGATGCATATTAATAATTTTAACTGTGCTAGATATTTGTGTTACAACGTTAGGCGTTTAATATTTTCTTTTATTTTAATGTTGTCTAGTATTTTTGGTAGTGATAATTTAATTGTGATGTTAGCTTAGGTTAGTTGGTTGGTCATTAGTGATATTACTTTATTTCCTTGAGATTTCTTGGACTGTACTTATATTTATTCTGCTCTGCCTGACACTCTATGAAGTCTGAATGTGTTCTTGCGATTGGGTATACGCTTAGTTGCCCAATTGGTGATTGTATCTTCGCTTAGTTGATCGATCTGTATAGAACACATCAGACGGAATAGGTGTATTGCGTTCGCATAGTTCGTGATTATGATAGCATGATTAGCCTTCGCTTAGTAGGTTAGCTGTGTTGGATTAGAGGTTAGAGTAGTTTAATCCTGAGACTCTTGCCCTTTAATTGCCATGTTACTGCTCTGATTTAGCTCAATATTTAATCTGTTGTGTGCTTGCGATTGGGTATACGCTTAGTTGCCTAATCGGTGTTTAGTCTTCGCTTAGTTGATTAGACTGTATAGTGCATAACTGATTGGATTTGTGCATTGCATTCGCTTAGTTTGCAATTATGAAGACCGAATTAGCCTTCGCTTAGTTGGTTGATTCGTGTTGGATTTGGATTAGAGTAGCATGTACTTGTCATTAATCTGTGATTGGAAGCGTAGTAATTGAGTTAATGACCAACCGTTTTCATTTTGTCTTTGATTTCATTTTTACAATTATGTTTGAATTTTCTGTTTACATTTCTGTTTGCATCTGTGTTTTAATTTAATTCATCTGCATTCACAAAACCTATCAACAACCCCCCCCTCCACTTCGTGTTTGACCTGATTCTCGAACCACAGTTTGGTCCTTGAGAGACGACCTAGGAGTCACTTCCTAGTCTATACTGCATTCTTTATGCACATCAAAATTTTGGCGCCGTTGCCGGGGACCAACGGTTCGGTCTTAGGTCTTTATTGTGTTAGTGTGTGTTGTGTTTTGTTTTGTGTTGTGAGTTTGATGTTCTATTTTGTGTGTGCGTGTCGCATGTTTAATTGTGTTGTGTTTTGTTTGTTTCGTGATTTTTAGCATTTCCTTTCTACCTTCCCCCTTCTTTTTCTATGTCTACCTATTTTGATTTTGTGAATACTGCTTCTTCTACCTGTGTTTATGATTATGATTCTCCTTCTGCATGTTACTCTGATTGTGACGTATATTCTGCTGGCTTTTATGTTGAGAACAATATGACTCATCCTCCCATTCTTGAGAGTGCTCCTTGGGAGTTGGTTCCACTTAATGAGGATGATGTTCATTGCGTTCTCACTTCTCGACTGATACATTTGCTGCCTAAGTTTCATGGTTTTGCAGGTGAATGCCCACATAGACATTTGAAGGAGTTCTACACCATTTTCTCTTCAATGAAACCTCCTCATGTCCCTGATGATCACATGTTTTTAAGGGCATTTCCGCATTCATTACAAGAAGCAGCAAGGGATTGGCTGTATTCTCTTCCTCCAGGATCCATCACTTCTTGGGAAGATCTTAAGCATATGTTCTTGGATGAATTCTTCCCTGCTCAGTATGGTTACAGTAACGATCCTGGATGGAAAGACCCTAGCTTGGGATGGTATGATGCTCCACAACAATATCAACCATTCCAGAATACTTGTATGCCTCCACCAGTCCAGGAGCTACAACAGCTGCAGTCTTGTGAGCCTGCCCAAGCAACTCCTCATCCTTCCACTACTTCTGAGCCTACATTGGAGGAGTTACTAAAGCAGATGTTGTTCAGAACTTTCAGTTCCAGCAAGAGACCAGAGCTTCAATTTAGAGTTTGACTTATTAGATGGGGCAAATGGCCACTCAACTCATTGAGGAACAGTCTCAAGTTTTAGAGGAATCACCATTCCAGACTGTTCAGCTTCCAGATGATGTCAGTGCCATCCACATAGGAGATAGGGAGCATATTCATGAGCTTATTACTGCGTCATCTACTTTCCCACCCTCCTATGTCCCCACTCTTGCACCTGAGGAGACTGCTAAAGATTTGAAGGACCACGCAGGTATGAGCAGTAATTTTGAGTCAGGTAGACCATTCTCATCTTCCACCACTTTACCAATCTTCAGGGAAGTGGAGGTAAACATACCTCAAATTGATTATGTTGTTGATGATTATGCTATTCATGATTATGTTGTTGAGGGGTATGTTGATGATTATGATGTTGATGAGCATGCTTTTCATTTCCACTCTTTGCATGATGAGAAACAACTTTTGCCATCTTCTCTGAATACTTCTTCTTCATGCACTGAACATGAATTTGAGCCTTTAGTTGATATTGTTTCTAAATTTGAAATTGATTCATGTTTTGAGAGTGTATCTGAGGTTCAGCCTGTTACATTGGGATTGGGTATTATACCCCTGCATGTTATTTCTGTGGAACCACATTGCACTAACCATGTTGCAACAGGTACATATGAATTTGTCCAACAAGCACCCACAATGGAGAACAAGGGTGCCAGTATACTCAACAGTTTGAAGATTAATAGGCACCAGCTGGACCCGCTCATCAATAGTCACTGCTTCTTAGACCCAGCTGTGGAGGACATCTCCCTGCTTGATCAAATCTGGAGAATGAAGCAGTTTCTCTTCAAAACTTCCTGGCTGAATCCTGTGGTAGAAGACATCTCCCTGATAGTCCAAAATTGGCAACTGCCACCATGATCAGGGGAGTTTTTCTTTTTCCTTCTCCTCCCTTTCTCACTTTTATTGCACTTGTCCATGATCTGTTGACTGTTCTGATTTCTGATCTGATGATTGTGACACATTGAGGACACTATGTAGTTTAAGTGTGGTCTATTGGGGAAGAATTCTACTTTCTTTGTTAGTTTATGTTTTCTACATTCTACTTTCTTTGTTAGTTTATGTTTTCTACGTTAAATTTTTTGTTTTCCAGGTAGTTTTATTGTGTCTTATGTACAGTTTTGCATGTTTCTTTTGATATTTGGATTTTGTTTAGGTTGTAGACTTGTCTTTCATTTCATTGATACTCTGATTAGCTTGAAATCCTTGCTTTTCTCTACTTGGAAGATGATTATGATGTTTGAGACTAGAATTGATTGTGACAGAAATACCCTGTGTGAGAATTGAGCTACTTGATATTCTTTCTTGTGCGTGATATGTCTCTTGATTGCTTGCATATATGCCTTGGCTTGACTCTTGTTGATGATTCTCAATTGATATGCATGTTTGAAAGTGATAAAGGCAGTTTTGTTCTTGAGCCTCTCTAGCCAGATGAGCCTACCTTATTTTTAATCCCTTGATAACCCCTTTTGAGCCTATACTTTCCCCATTTCTTTGTTTTGAAGCTCATACACTAGCCCTATGTGAAAAACCATGTTTACCTTAACCTTAGGGAATTTTGGAGCTTTGGAATTGTTTTGGAATAAGTGGGGTCTCCTTGGGGATTCAGATAAATTGGCTAGTTGGTTCCTCTTCTTGTTCTTGTTTTTGTAAATATGATGTGTATCTTGTCTCTTAGAGTTGTGTCCTAAATAGAGAAAAAGAAAAGAGACAGGATGAGAAAAAAAAAAGAAAAAATACAGAAAAATGAGAAAAATTAAAAAATTAAAAAAAAATGTGAATAATGGAGTCAAGAAGAGGATTGAATTAGAGGTTTTGGGAGTGATTTGATGTTGTGCATCGCTGCAGCAGACGTGATTCACGGTCCATTTTTTTTTTATTTTATTTCTTTTCTTTGAATGGAGAACAAGGTTTGCTTTTAATTTTTAATTGCTTGCAATTGGTGTGCACACGGTCACAACCACCAAATCTTGGGTTATTCAATTGCTTTTGCGAAAAGTGATGGAACCATTTTATTATTCATGGAATGAAAATGATGTTGGAAGTGATGATTTCTTTAATGAAAAAGTACCGTGAGTGAATTTTTGTTAGCATTTCTTTAGCTTTTCTTTTGCTTTGTTGGAGTGAGAGTAGATTAGGTGGTAGTCTATGGTGATGGGACGTTTGGTAGCTTTAGGTGTAGCAATGTTTTTATTTTATTTTTTTTGAAGAGTGAAGGAGGTGATTTGATTCAAGGGTGTGAGGTGTTACGGTGGTGCAGCATTACAGCACGGTCCCTTCCTTTTCTTTGTTTTGATTTTGTCCAACTTGTTGTCACATCATCTTGGAATGGAACTAAAAAGAGGCTTTAGATATTACTTCTAGGCTTCAAGGAGGAAAAGATCCTAGCTTGAGTGGTTACGGTTTCATTTGGGCTTAGAGTAGTAGTGGTGTTTTCTTTCAATTTCCTTGGAACACTTGATTATTCCATGAGGGAGAGTGCCACGGCAGGGGAGTTTTATTTTTAGGTGTATTTTCAATTTCCAATTGCTCTTGAGAAGTGAATTCTAATGTTGGGTTTTAGGAGAAATGAGGAATTCATTTTCTTTACCTTAAAAGCAAGGGAGGTCACGTGATTTGGTAGAGAAAAATTAGATTTGCTTATTTTTTTTGGCTTTAAATTATTTTGCATTGTATTTTGAGTTGTTTTTTTTTATGTTCTTAATTTAGTGATGCATATTAATAATTTTAACTGTGCTAGATATTTGTGTTACAGTGTTAGGCGTTTAATATTTTCTTTTATTTTAATGTTGTCTAGTATTTTTGGTAGTGATAATTTAATTGTGATGTTAGCTTAGGTTAGTTGGTTGGTCATTAGTGATATTACTTTATTTCCTTGAGATTTCTTGGACTGTACTTATGTTTATTCTGCTATGCCTGACACTCTATGAAGTCTGACTGTGTTCTTGCGATTGGGTATACGCTTAGTTGCCCAATTGGTGATTATATCTTCGCTTAGTTGATCGATCTGTATAGAACACATCAGACGGAATAGGTGTATTGCGTTCGCATAGTTCGTGATTATGATAGCATGATTAGCCCTCGCTTAGTCGGTTAGCTCTGTTGGATTAGAGGTTAGAGTAGTTTAATCATGAGACTCTTGCACTTAAATTGCCATGTTACTGCTTTGATTTAGCTCAATATTTAATTTGTTGTGTGCTTGCGATTGGGTATACGCTTAGTTGCCTAATCGGTGTTTAGTCTTCGCTTAATTGATTAGACTGTATAGTGCATGACTGATTGGATTTGTGCATTGCATTCGCTTAGTTTGCAATTTTGAAGACCGAATTAGCCTTCGCTTAGTTGGTTGATTCGTGTTGGATTTGGATTAGAGTAGCATGTACTTGTCATTAATCTGTGATTGGAAGCGTAGTAATTGAGTTAATGACCAACCGTTTTCATTCTGTCTTTGATTTCATTTTTACAATTCTGTTTGAATTTTCTGTTTACATTTTTGTTTGCATCTGTGTTTTAATTTAATTCATCTACATTCACAAAACCTTTCAACAACCCCCCCCACTTCGTGTTTGACCTGATTCTCGAACCACAGTTTGGTCCTTGAGAGATGACCTAGGAGTCACTTCCTAATCTATATTGCATTCTTTATGCACATTAAATTTGCATGGGGTGCGACACCCATCACTCGTCCAACAACATTACTGATCAGCGCTGAGGGCAAAGTAGGACCCCTCAATGTCACCTACAACCAAGACACACAACAAAGCCACGCAAAATTCAGAACTACAGGTTGGCGCTCAGCGCCAATTACCCTAAAATGAAGAATGTATGTACTTACTTAGGTGGAGATACTGAAATGTGTGCAAAAATGCTCAATGAATGTGAAGAAGATTGCCCCAACTGTTGTGCTCTCACAAAAACCCCAAACTTTGATGATGAAGTGGTGCAAAAATGATGGAGAAAGGGTTTTTGAGAAGAGGGGTGAAGGAAAAAGTGAAGAAAGTGCCTTAAAGAGTGCTTGAGAGTGAAAAGAGTGAGTGAGGGTCGAATCGGGAGGCTTGGGCAAGACCTAGGGTAAGCAAAGTGTGTAATGGGCCAACTCACGCTGGGCCCAAAACTTCGATTTCAAAATCAGTTATGCGACACCACCGCTCAGCGGTAACTGGCGCTGAGAGGCAGGCGCGATTTATGCTTTCCTCTTTCTGACTTGCCCTAAGCGTCATTGACCACGTACCACTCAATTTCAGCTCTCAAATTTTGAATTTCATGCAATTTTCACTCATTCAATCCTCTAAAATGCAACTAGAACAGAATCAAAACATGCAACAAACACAAATCAACTGGGTTGCCTCCCAGGTAGTGCTTGTTTAACGTCACGAGCCTGACCCAAACCTTTCTTGATGGTAAAAATAAAATGCTCCAGCTAGGACAAGCCAAATCTAGAAGCAAATTAAGCCATAAGTTAATGGATGAAGCTGCAGAATTTGGTGGTGGTGAAAGGTGTTGATAGCTCATGGTTTTGATGAGTTGTATGGTGATGGAAGGTGTGTTTGGTGGTTCTCTAAGAGAGGTTGGGCCAACTCTTGGAGGAAGGTGGCTAGAGGAGGCCACTTGGGTTGCTCTAGCCTAGGGTGACCTTAAAAGAGTAGTATAGCACAAAAATGGCAGCATAACTTTACTCTAAATCAAAGGTGATTACATGATGGAGAACACCTCTATTTATTGGCTAAGGTGTCTCAAAATGGGCTGAAACTTTAACCTAAAAGAGCCACCTTGTTTGTCTTGGAGAGCAACGAGAAATCCTCTCCAATAGAAGGGAGACAAGTGGCAAAAATCCTCTCAAATGAGAGAGTGATATGTGGCCACTACCTATGGAAAAACTCTCCATTCCTAGAGTGACACATGGCCACTAACTAGGAGGAAAAATCTCCAATGGGAAGCTTCCACATGTCTAGGACAAAATTCTTCTCCCTTGTTCTCCAAGCTTAGCCAAAATGTTGACCCCTTGGTCAACACACCCATTTTGGAGGTCCAAGCATAGTTAACTTTGGGCCTTGACCTTTGTTGACTTGTTTGGTCAAAATCCTATTCTACTTGGCCCAAAATACAAGGCCTAATTGAAATCCTATACTACTAGGCCCACAATACAAAGCCCAAATAAAATCTAGACTACATGGCCCATAATACAAAGCCCAAATAAAATCTAGACTACTTGCCCCAAAATACAAGGCCCAAAATTATTCTAACTCTACTAAACCTTCATGATGGCTTTAGATGGCCTAAGATAAAGAGTATAGGTCCATCTTCCATAGATGTCTCCAACTCTTCATGAATGTTCTAGGTTATGACAAGGGGTATGCCATCATTCCCTCCCTCTTGAAAAGGATTTGCCCTCAAATCTTCAACATGGGCTAAAGACAACTTCCTTTTCTTCATAATCTTCAATTCTTCCTTAGTTTTCCACCAGGGTCAAATACCCATTTTATAACACAAGTTAGAACAAGTGTTATAATAGTGAGTATGTGAAGAATGTAGCTCCCAATAATGATACACCTTAAATCAAGTGAATGATTAAGGTCTTGGAAGATGGCAAGGAGACCTTTACACTTTTCTTGCCATGCTTTTAGAGGAAGATGGCAAGGAGACCTTTACACTTTTACTCAAGCTTTTGGCCCTTAAGATCATAATTTTCTTATTGGGGCATTCATGAGACTTGTGCACAATGCTTTGACACTTAGAACAAAAGGTGTCTTTTATTTTCTTTTTACCTTCTTCTATTTCTCTTTCTTTTTCTATTTTCTTTGTCATTTGTGCTTGATCCTCTTCCACTTGAGAAGGTGTGAGAGGATGAAGTATAAACTTCTTTTTATTGTGAGTGATGGTTATTTTATTGGTGTGGACATTATGTAGAGATTCTCTATCAAAAAGCCAAGGCCTTCCCAATAAAATGTGACAAGCATCCATAGGTATTGTATCACATAGCACACTATCTTCATAATTCCCTATGGATAGCTTGACCCTTAACATCATAATTTTCTTGTTGGGAAATTCATGAGACTTGTGCACAATGCTTTGACACTTAGAACAAAAGGTGTCTTTTATTTTCTTTTTACCTTCTTCTATTTCTCTTTCTTTTTCTATTTTCTGTCATTTGTGCTTGATCCTCTTCCACTTGAGAAGGTGTGAGAGGATGAAGTACAAACTTCTTTTTATTGTGAGTGATGGTTATTTTATTGGTGTGGCCATTATGTAGAGATTCTCTATCAAAAAGCCAAGGCCTTCCCAATAAAATGTGACAAGCATCCATAGGTACTATATCACATAGCACACTATCTTCATAATTCCCTATGGATAGCTTGACCATCACTTGTTGATTAACTTCTAATTCCTTGTCCTCATTGATCCATACCATCACTTGTTGATTAACTTCTAATTCCTTGTCCTCATTGATCCATTGAAGTTTATAAGATTGAGGATGAGGAAAAGTAGCTAATCCAAGCTTTTTAACAAACCTAGTGCTACAACAATTTGAACATGAGCCATTATCCACAATAAGGGAACATGTTTTGTCTAAGATTTTACATCTAGTGTGGAAGATGTTATCTTTTTGTGTGTGCTCTTGTGAACTAGGTTGATTATGGAGAACCCTTCTTATCATAAGAAGTTCTCCCTCACAAGGATGGGCATCCTCACTTGGGATTTCTTCTTCTTTCTTTGCACCATTTCTCTTACTCTCACTCTCACTTTCCTCATCTTGGCGACTATATAAATCAATACCCCTTAAGATCATGGTCATTTTGGTGGGGCATTGTGATGCAATGTGACCTCTACCAAGACACTTGAAACACTTAATTTCACTAGTGTGAGTGTGATATGATGTTCCCACCCTTGGCCTCTCTTTTTCTTTCTCTTCTCTCTTCTCCCTCCCTAGATTTCTAAAGGGTTCTTCTTCTACCACTTGCTTACCCTCCCTCTTGTAGTCTTTCTTAACACTAGAGTTAGAGTGGAAAGCTTTCAAACCTTTTCTTAAGAGTTGTTGCTCTACCTTAATGCAAATTTGTACCAAGTCATTTAAGTCTTGGTAGGGCAACAATTCCACTTTATCCTTAATCTCAAGATTAAGACCACTTAGAAACCTAGAGATGGTGGTCTCTTCTTCCTCCCTAATTCCCGCGCTCAACATGTAGAGCTCTATCTTTTGCCTATAGCTTTCTATACTCATGTCTCTTTGTTGGAGCCTTTGGAGTTTGTCCATTAGCTCCCTATGATAGTATGAGGGAATGTGCCTTCTTCTCATGGCACTTTTCAAGTCATTCCAATAGGTGACTTGGGGAAATTAGAGACTCTTCTCTCTCTCACAAGGGAGGTCCACCAATACATGGCATTCCCTTGGAAACTCAAGGCGGCCAATGTGACCTTCCTCTCCTCACTCACTTGATGACACTCAAAGAGTTGTTCAACTTTCATCTCCCAATCTAAGTATGGCTCAACATCTTCTTTACCATGGAAATGGGGGAGGTCTACTCTAACCTCTCTTGGAGTGTGCTCTCTATCATGAATTCTATGTGGGTGAGGTTGATAGTATTGGTTTGGAAGCCTACTATCTACCTCATGGTGTGTGAGTTGAGTTGGAGTTTTAGAACTCCTCCTTGTATGACTCCTACTTCTCTTTGTTTCCTCTTGGGCTTTTTGTTGTTTCTCATTAAGGACTTTAAGTTCTTCTTCCAACTTAGCAAGATACTCTTCTCTTTCAATTCTTTCTTTTTCTTTAAGAAGGGTTTCTTGCCTTTTCCAAATTTTAAGTGACTTTAGCTCTTTTGCTAAATTTTTCAAAGTGGGTTTTACATCCTCACTAGAGTCACTTCCAATTTCAAAGGAATTAGTCTTAGACATCCTTAAAGGTTTTCAAAAAGATGCAATGCAACAAAAAAATACTTAAATTTCAAAGAAAGTTCCTTAAGAGACTTAAGGAGGCAAAAAACACCCAAGTTCACTTCCAGGAAAGGGAGGTGAATCACAATGGATTGCTTAAATACCAAACCTTTCCTAGCCAAAGTTTACCTTAGGCACTCTTGAACCAAATTTCTCAAAGGGAACTAAAGTTGAAATTAAAGTGGACACACACTAAGCTATCACAATTAAAGAATGCAAATAAACTAGTTATGCGGCCTAATGATAAAGTTAGAAGAACTTTGGTTCCTCCAACCAACCAACTAAAAACGAAATTTACTAAGAAATAAAGGTTCTTGTTAGGAGATGGGATTGAGCACCAAAGATTCCCCCAAGACACCTAACAAGGCCATGAGTTACAAGAGAAAAAAAGAAGAAAGATTACAAAGCCAAAAATTACAACCAAATCAAAGCTACCTCCCAAGGTGTTTCTCTCCTCTTTTTTTGGCTACTACTATAGACTTCAAGCTCCCTTTGGGTCTCCACCACCTAGAAGACTGCCTCTAAGATATTGGATCACCTCACAAAGAGAACCTACACAACACAAAGTAACCAAAGCCGAAATTGTGCAAGAAGAAACAAGGGATAAAAGCAATAAAAAGGTCCAAAAACAAGAAAGGCTTTGCAAAAGGAATTTAATTATGAAAAAACTAAGAAATCCAAGAAGACAAGCAATAAATTAAAGGTTAAGAAACAAAGGTTAGCACTCAAAAGAAATCCTAATGAAAGGTGCTAGAATAGATTCACAAAACAAAAAACTACTAGAAGAAAAGTGTGTGGTTCTTGTCTTTTGGCAACTTTGAGCAAATGGGGCATTAAGGCCACTCTTTTAACATCATAGCCAAGAATTTTAGCCACTGGAAAGTGAAGATAAAAACCCAAAACAGTGAGCAAAACACGTTCTAAAACAGATTGCACAAAAACAATGGTAGTGGTCTAAGCACACAATATTTTTCAGCGCACTTTTTAGGCTCTCTTTTGGTACTCTTTTGAGGCCTTTTGCTTAAAAGCTTTTAGCACTTCTTTTTCCACTCTTTTAAGATGCAAAATAAGACCACCACACACTTGGAACAGAGGTGATTTATAGGTTTTAAAAGCCACAAAGACAAGAAACACAAAATAGAAAAGAATCCTACTAGAATAAAAAATGGAGTTGAAAACTAGAAACATCAATAGGGAAATTTTTTAAAGAGCTTGCCAATAATCTAATGGCAAGTATGAACCCAAAACATCAAATATAAGACCCTCAAATGGTTGTATATGGTGCAGTTTTGCAAACTAAGTTATATTTTTTTTCTTTTATGATTTTTCAAAGTTACTAGAGAAAATTAACAAGAAAAGAACTACACATGATTCTAGACAAACATGGATGGATTAGAAACTTAAAATGACTCAATCAATGAAATGCCCTGAATATAAATCAATAAAAGACCCAACAAAACAGTAAGGAATGACTCAAAAAAGAAAAGGCACAAAAAAGTAGCCAAAACTAACAAAATATAACTTGGAAAACGCTAATGACAGCATTTTGGCAGCACTGACCTTTGCTCAGTGTTTTACTCATAACTTTCTCTACAGAAGCCAAATGAATTGATTTTTTTTTTGTTTAAAACTAGACTCAAAGGGCTTTCTTTTGAAAATTTGTACATATTTTTTGGACAACTGGGATAGATGCAGTTTAAGTTTAAAAATCGTCCTAGTTTACTGCCAGAAAAAAAAAGATAGATGGAACAGAAAAACACAACAAGACAAGTAAGGAAAACAATAAACAACAAGGAAATAACAAAGGATCAAAATCAAGAAACTTAGCTCTTTGAAGAACGAAGGCTCTTGATACCAAATGATGGCAAAAATAAAATTCTCTAGCTAGGACAAGCCAAATCTAGAAGCAAATCAAGCCATAAGTTAATGGATGAAGATGCGGAATTTGGTGGTGGTGAAAGGTGTTGATAGCTCATGGTTTTGATGAGTTGTATGGTGATGGAAGGTGTGTTTGGTGGTTCTCTAAGAGAGGTTGGGCCAACTCTTGGAGGAAGGTGGCTAGAGGAGGCCACTTGGGTTGCTCTAGCCTAGGGTGACCTTAAAAGAGTAGTATGGCACAAAAATGGCAGCATAACTTTACTCTAAATCAAAGGTGATTACATGATGGAGAACACTTCTATTTATAGGCTAAGGTGTCTCAAAATGGGTTGAATCTTTAACCTAAAAGAGCCACCTTGGTTGTCTTGGAGAGCAAGGAGAATCCTTTCCAATAGAAGGGAGACAAGTGGCAAAAATCCTCTCAAATGAGAGAGTGACATGTGGCCACTACTTATGGAAAGACTCTCCCTTCCTAGAGTGACACATGGCCACTAAATAGGAGGAAAACTCTCCAATGGGAAGCTTCCACATGTCTAGGACGAAATTCTTCTCCCTTGTTCTCCAAGCTTAGCCAAAATGTTGACCCCTTAGTCAACACACCCATTTTGGAGGTCTAAGCATAGTCAACTTTGGGCCTTGACCCTTTGTTGACTTGTTTGGTCAAAATCCTATTCTACTTGGCCCAAAATACAAGGTCCAATTGAAATCCTATACTACTAGGCCCATAATACAAAGCCCAAATAAAATCTAGACTACTTGGCCCATAATACAAAGCCCAAATAAAATCTAGACTACTTGGCCCAAAATACAAGGCCCAAAATTATTCTAACTGTACTAAATCTTCATGATGGCTTTAGATGGCCTAAGAGAAAGAGTATAGGTCCATCTTCCATAGATGTCTCCAACTCTTCATGAATGTTCTAGGTCATGACAAGGGGTATGTCATCATTTCTAGCACCCATTAGTGGGCGCAAATCTTACCATCACCCATCAGTAGGTGTACCTTTCCTTGTATCCTTCAGTACATACTTAATCATCTAGCATCCCTCAGTAGATGCTACCCAATAAACGGTGTTCAAAAGTATTTAAAATTACATCACCAAAATAATTAAATAACAAAAGAAACAATGTTTTTAAATCACTGGGGTGCCTCTAAGTAAGCGCTCTTTTAGCGTCATTAGCTTGACCCAGTAAAGCTTATGTTCGATCTTTAATGTTGGTGTCCCTCTTGCTTTCATCACACCAACTCATCAATTGCTTCCGGTCCACCTTTTTAACTCGCCTAGAATATGGAGCCTCCATCTCTATTACTCCATTCTCTTTGAAGCCTTTCACAACCCAAAACCTTTTCTTGAATCTTACAAGAGTACCAAGTTTGAATTGTGCATCCTCCAAATCAAAGTGAACCATCCCTCCTTTTTCAACTTTATCTTCTTCCTTAACCTGCATTGAAACACAATGTTTACCTTTGTTGACAGGCTTTGCAGATTTATGTGTAGCCACTGGTACATCCTTCCATACAGCTTTATGACCAATCTTCTTTACTTGAATCTGCTTATCTTTGAAGACATCATAGATCACCTCTTCTTCTTGGTCTTTAATCATTATCAATCCATCATCCACATTGATGACTACTTTAGCCGCTTTCATAAACGACCTTCCAAGAATGATTGGGATCTTGTCATCCTCCTTCATCTCTATCACCACTAAGTCAACCAGGAATTCAAGTCTTTCCATTTGAACCACAATGTCCTCCACCATACCGTAGGGTTTCTTTGGTGATCCATCAGCCATTAGCAAGGAAATCTTTGTCGGCTTCAATCTAGGACCACCAATCTTCTTAAGCATAGATAGGGGCATCAGATTAATGCTTAACCCTAAATCAAGTAGGGCTTTCCCTATCTTCACACTCCCAATGGTGCAAGGAATTGTAAAACTTCCAGGATCCTTCACTTTTGAAGGATGTTCTCTCTTCAAAGATACACTGCAGCTTCCCTGTTCATCAGTAGCTTCCTCATCTAGATATATCTTTTCTATGACGTATTGCTTTATACGCCTTGCATAGACAGGAATTTGCTGGAGTGCTTCAGTCAACGGTATAGTAATCTCCAATTGATTGAATATTTCTCTAAAGCACTCACATTTTCTCTCTACTCTCTCACGCCCCTTTGGGTAAGGAAGAATTATCTCACTTTTCTCACTTTTCTCTATTTTTTTCTCTCCCCTCTTCTTCTCTTCTTTTTCTACCTCACCCTCACATATTTTCTCTTCTTTTTCTTCTATCCTCTCTAAGTCAACACTCTCTTTTTCCTCTTCCCCTATCTCCTCAACAACACTCACTACAACCTTACAATCTTCCTTAGGGTTAATGATGGGGAAGTGCATGCCTATAATGAATAGACTAAAATGGCATACAAGAAATGGCAAGAAAATAAAAGTGGAAAAGAGTAGGGAAAAGGAAACTTAGGAATTGAAGATGCGCCACTTGAAGGAGGCTCCAAGATAAGCATCAAAGGAGGACCGCCACTTGCTTAAGCAAGATAAGGTCTGCCCAAAGAGGGACTTGGAGACAGAATACTATCTCAAAAGAGGATTGCAATGTGCAAATCAACTCAAATTCAATTCATTCAAGGTGTGTGTACAAAGGAGACCCCCTAGGCTTCTTATATAGCTTTTGGAGTGAGTTTGGTTAAGAGTTTCAAGCAATGTGGGACTTGGAAGGCTCTAGCAGCTGCAGCACGTCCCCAAGGTGTTTGGAGTCCCACATTGCCTAATTCTCTCATTCCAAAAGGGTTTATAATGCAACTAGTTCTCTTATAGTTCAAAACATGAAAACTAGCTATGCTATCTAATGCTACACGCCTAGGACGCCCATTTCCTCTTCTTTTCTTTTTAAGACCAAGCCATGGAGAGTCCCATATTGCTTGTTCTTAAAGAGAAAGAAGAGTTTATAAGCGTTTATTCACAAGAGCTAAGAGAAAGAAATCAAAGAGGCAAATACACGCCTATGAAACCTATTCTACTCTTTTTGTACTTTTTGTCACGCTGAGAACTCTTCATTGTTGCCCCATCTATGATCATATCATCCCCCCCAGGTTGGAGAGGATTCGACCTCGAATCTTGAAAAACCTGCAACAAAGAGAGATTATTGACTTATTTGGTTTATAATCCAAAGGAACTCCTCCTGGATCAAATGTTAACCTGCAAAAAACATCAAACATTTTGTGAATGAATTGATGTTTACCAAACAATGTATATTGAAAAGGAATATTTAAAGAATGGGTGTTTGAAATTGGATTTATTTTCTTATGGAAAACTAAAATTCCTTCTTTAGAAAAACTTTTATTTTTGTCTTGAGTTAAGTGTAAAAAAGAATACATTAACTCAAGATGTGGGTTGGAAATGGTGTGTGATGAAGTGGTAATAAGAGATGAGAAAGGTGGGATATTGTCACAAAAATTTTGAGGAAAAGAAGAAAGCTTAATTTTTTGGAGAAAAGTAGAAAGATAGAAAAACTCCCCTAAATTTGATTGAATCCTGTAGAATGCAGGGAGTGAAAGGTGCCTTCAGTAGCACTTCTTGTGTATGTAGGACGTCTTCCTTCTCCTTTTCTCTCACAAGTTATTCTTTTTCTTTCTTTTCTCGCTCTTCTCTTTCTTTCCTCTCATTTTCTTCTTTTTCTTTCTCCTCTCTTTTTTTCCTCTCTTCTTTTACTCTCTCCTCTTGGCTATCTTGAATATCCTTATTTAAACAACAAAGCATAACCTTCTTTTTTGACTCACTTGATGAGGAAGAAGAGTTATAAGTTGGTGAAGGTAAGGAAGAGGTAGGCTCATTAGTGACAATGGCTTCACCTTCAATGCATGTTGCCTTTTTATTTGGGCAGGCAGACGCTATATGACTATGTCCTAAGCATTTAAAACATTTAATATGACTTGGTCTAGAAGGGGATGTAGGTGGGGAGGAGGAATGGTTAGAAGAAGAATGAGGACAAGATTTGTTAGCAGGCTCCTTAGAAACATCCTTGGCTATATCCTTTGATGATGAGGATTTGTAGAAAACATCTCTTGAAGATTTGGAAAATTTATTGTGACAAACTTCTTTTTTCAAGAGTTTCTTCTCTACTTTCATGGCCCTATGAACCACTACATCTAAAGTCTCATCATCATGGAGTTTCACAATATCTTGGATGTTTTTATTGAGTCCATTAATAAATCTAACTATTTTTGCATGATTATTTTCTTTAAGGTTAGTACGATGTAGGAGCACTTCGAGCTCGTGAGCATACTCCTCCACACTTCGTCTATCTTGAGTAAGTTGTTGGAGCTTAATCAAGAGGTCCCTATGGTAGTATGGAGGTACGAAATGTTCGTACAAAATGTCCCTGAAATGTTCCCATGTACTCGAGGGAGCAGCCACTGCGTCTCGCTCAAGCGGTGCCGCTGAGCGTCTAGGCGATTTCAAGGAAAACCGCTGAGCGGTGAGATGGACCGCTGAACGGTCCGGCGATTTGGAGGGTGATGGGTGTCGCACCCCATGAAAATTTAATGTGCATAAAGAATGCAGTATAGACTAGGAAGTGACTCCTAGGTCGTCTCTCAAGGACCAAATGTGGTTCGAGAATTAGGTCAGACACGAAGTGGGGGGGTGTTTGTTGAAAGGTTTGTGAATGCGGATGAATTAAATTAAAATACGGATGCAAACAAAAATGTAAAACAGAAATGTAAACAGAAATGTAAAAACAGAATCAAATGCAGAATAAAAACGGTTGGTTATTAACTCAATCACTATGCTTCCAATCACATATTAACAACAAGTACACACTACTCTAATCCAAATCCGACACGAATCAGCCAACTAAGTGAAGGCTAATTCAGTCTTCAAAATTGAAAACTAAGTGAATGCAATGCATAAATTTAATTAGTCAAGCACCATACAGTTTAATCAACTAAGCGAAGATTAAACACCGATTAGGAAACTAAGCGTATACCCAATCGCAAGCACACAACAGATTAAATATTGAACCAAATCAGAGCAGCAGTATGATAATTAAAGTGCAAGAGACTCATGAATAAACTACTCTAGCCTCTAATCCAGCACAACTAACTGACTAAGCGAAGGTTAATCATGCTATCATAATCACGAACTAAGCGAACGCAATACATTTATTCCATCTGATGTGTTCTATACAGATTGATCAACTAAGCGAAGATACAATCACCAACTGGGCAACTAAGCGTATACCCTTTGCAAGAACAAAGTCAGATTTCATAAAGTGTTAGGCAGAGTAGAGTAAACATAAGTCCAAGAAACCTCAAGGAAACAAAGTAATTTTATTAATGACCAACACGACTAACCTAAGCTAACATGACAGTTAAATTATCACTACCAAACATACTAGATAACATTAAAGTAAATGAAAATGCTAAATCTAACATTGCAATAGACAAATATCCAAACATAATCAAAGCTATTAAAATGCAACGTTGAGGTAACAAACTAAATGCACATTAAAATAAAGCTTGGAAATTGTAAAACAAATTCACCACAAGATCAAGCCGTGACACCACCTCTTCTCAATTGAAATCACCCGCAACAAAAGAATAAAGTAAGTGGCGGCTGGTTCCATTTCTCCCAATTGAAAGTAGCTTTTTTCTAACGAAAGCTAAAAAACAAAGGTGTGGCGGTTGCTTCTACATTCTGCTCCACATTCAAAGAAATAAAAAGAAGTTCCAAAACAAAACTAAAGTGTTCCCTTAGCCCGTGACATCTTCAGCTCATGAGCTGTGACCGTGACACCACACTCTCTAAAATTAATCAACCGCGTGTGCTTCCCAATGTTGAATGAATAATAAAAAAAACTTCCTTCCAAACGTACAAATGCAAGAGAGCTTCCTAAAAACAAGTGGCGGCAGCAACCCTTTTATTTCCTTCCAGCACCGTCTCACTATTTCCTTTCCATCTATTACCGCTTCAAGCATTCCAAAAAAAACTCAAAAGAAAGAAAGATGCTTCTCTCATTTAACATAACAGCTCCTTCAAAGAAAGCAAAAAAAAAAAAAAAAACATCACCGTACATCATGTTCCATTTTTCTGGAATTGAAAAAAAAAACTAAGCTAAGTGGTGGCGGCTGTACCCTCTCTAGCACCGCAACAACGTTTCCTTCATTCAACCAATGCCCATCAACGTAGATAACATTTTCCAGCTCTCCAAAGTTCAAAGAAAAACGTTCCCCCCAAGTTGTGTGTGTGTCGGCTGCAAAAGCTAAAAGCACCCTTCCAGCCAAGTGAATCCTCTCCCTTAAAGCTAAGGCCGTGTGCCCTAAAATGGGTGGGGTCCACCCATAAAAGAAACCCTAGGGTGGTGCCATGTGTCTTACAAAATTGGGCCTTCCATATTTTTGCCAACAATGGCCCATTGTGCATAAGCTTAATTAAAAACTTTCTAGACTATTAATTTACAATGTAATTAAAATTGCAATGTCTAATTGTAGAGTCTTTAATTAATTTGCCTCCTTACTAATGCTCCAAAATGTATCTCCAAAATTTTCCTACAATTGATAATGCAATTAATTAGCTCAGATAATTCAAATTAATTAAAATTAGAATTTCCGGTCACATTAAGCACACTTAGGAAAAATGGGAAAATACCGGACATTTAAGCACAATTCCCTGATTAATTATAGCACAATAAACTAAGTAAAGTCAAGAAAATATTGAGTCATCAGAGGGAAACCGCTGAACGGCAAAATTAGACGCTGAGCGGTGAAATGCTGGGCTAGGGCTTAAATTCTGTTACTTTTATGCGTTATAAATAGCCCTAGTATGACCTTCAGAGTAATCTTTTGGCAGGTAGAGAGGTCCAGAGCACTTCTACACTCCTTAGAGACGGTTTCTTGGATGCTTAGGCTCCAATTTATCAAATCTAGGGTTTACTCTTCCATTCTTTCATTTAATTCCATCTAGTTTCACCATGTCTATGGTGAACTAAACCTTTTGTTGTTGGGGAACAATGTAATCTTTTGAAACTCTCTTATATTGAAATTCTTATTTTATTCATATGCTTATATTATCAATTGTTGGGTTTCCTATCTATGCTCAATGTTTTTATCGTTTAACTCATTCGGTAGAAGATATTTGCCTTTGTCGATACGGAGACGTATGGGGAAGTCATGAACTGATAGAGAATTCCTTGATTAAGCAATACTGCCTAGAGATAGGGGTAGGACGATCAATTGTATTTTGCTTCTGTGATATATGCATTGCTAATTACTCAGGGAGACTAGAGATAGTAAACTAGTAGTTAGTGATAACTCTTTTTGCTGAGAGATCGGGTTTAAGGTAGACAAAGAAAGTTTGCATGACAATTAGATAGTAAAGAGAATTAAATAAGAGAAGTAGATATAAGAGGGTGGATAAGATGAAATTGTAAACCCCAACAACTCCATTCATTCATATATTTTCTTTGCCAATTGATTCACTTGCATTTGCATGTTTATTTTCGTTCTTTGCATTAAACACTTAAAATCAATTCTTTCAAGTCTTATAAGATAAATTTACATGAAAGATAAGGCGTAAGAGTCCTTTGGGAGACGATACTCGGACTTACCGTTTATAGATTACTTGATAACGATCTGGTACACTTGGCAGGGGTTTAACACTACTTCTATCCTGTAGGGCTTGATTCAAACCTGACTCACTTCTTTCTCTGCATTTCTTCTTTCGATCAGTCTTTGTTCATGCGCCTCCATAGAGTTCTATAGTTCTTCGACTCTCATACTCTCAATATCTCTACATTCTTCTATGGCTACTACTATATGGTCATATTGTGGGGTTAACGTTCTGAGAATTTCCTCCACAATCTTCCTATCCTTCATGACCTTATCACAGGCTCTCATGGCATTCACCACCACTTGAATCCTTCCAATGTACTCAACGACTGATTCTTGCTCACCCATGCCTAGGAGTTCATATTGTCTCTGAAGGGATTGCAACCTGATCCTTTTGACTTTGTCAGAATTTTCGTAGCCCTCTTGAAGGATGTCCCAGACCTCCTTCGCCGTAACAACTTTCGAGATTTTCTGGAAGATAGCAGCCGACACACACTGGTGCAGTAGCATTCGTGCCTTGCAGTCCAACTTCTTGTTTTCCTTGTGTTGCCACTTTGCTTCTTCTGAATCTCCTTTCAACGGTTCTTTAAAGCCTTTCTTGACTATCTCATCCACTTCTTGGAAGCCAAGAATCGCATCCATTTTTACGCATCAATCATCGAATCACTTTCCATCAAATATCGACAAGTTACTATGAATCACCCAAGCCATCTCTTTTCAGACTCCTTTCTTTTCTATCGTCTTGTACTTCATCACCCTTCTTCAGGTTTCAGAACCTTACTCTAGATACCACTGTTAATATAGCTGGTAGGGAGGAGATTATGAAAAAAAAAAGAATGTAGTGCAAAGAATAATAAAAGAAAGTTGTAAACACAAGAAAGTAATCTTATTCACATTGAGTGAAAGAATACAAAATAGATGTAGTGCATGGGCATTGGGCCAACTGTCCAAAACAACAAACCTAACAAAATTTAGATAAAACATTTTCATCTATACATTTATAAAGTTAAAAAATTAAATTGAACCAAAATTTTAAAAAGAAACTATTTCTAATTTTTATTGAAAATTAAAAGACTAAAAACACATATAAGCTAAATTTATTTGATCCGAAGGCTACTATGTTTATAAAACAGGAATAGTTTTAAGTTTATAATTTACCGAAACATTGATTCCTTCATATCTATATTTGTTCCCGTTTGTTTCATATTTTACTATTCATACAAGAAACATGCGGTAAATCGCCGACATTATTTTATCCAAGGAGAATACATTTACTTATTAGAAAATCAAATTCAAAACTTCTAAAATTTTGGACAAAATTAGAAACATATCAGGATATTGAAAAGAGTATTAAGAAAAAAAAAACAATCATTATTGTGAATTTATTATACACAACCCCAATAATAGAGCAATGGAGCAAAGCCGCGTATGTTTGTAAAATACAAGTGATTTCCACCCAACCGCCAGAGCAGACACACACTCAACCTAACAATAATGCGTGGGCCGTTGGTTTCACGTGCTAGCTGTCGTCTCTGACGTGGCCACATCTTCGTCGTCAACTTCAATCAAATTTAACAATATAATGATATGAAGAATTTTCTAGGCATAAGAATTAAAATAATTTAGTAAAGTTCTAACCTTGTATGATCTTTAATCGTTGCTCAAATAGTAGAACAGTAACTTAACGACTACGACTCATCTGCATTATGCGAGCCTCAACGACCTTTCCTTGAACAAAGGTTAAGAAAGTGAGAAATTCTAATATTCCTCTTTTTACCTTTTTTTTTTCGGCTAATATTCGTCTAACCCCTTTTTGAATTTTTTAACCCGTTTTGAATACTGGTCGGATTATTCTTAACAGTGGTTGTTTAATTTATTATTTATTCAATAATGGTTAGTGAAAAGGTTTAGTTTTGCTTCTGGATCACGCTTTGTGCAGTTGGGAGTGTGTGTCGTGGGTGTACATCATCACCCACCGTCACGCGAGTCGGTTAGTACTCGCTTTAGTGATTCCAGAATTTGGAGAGAGTGAGGAAGCGGTTAGCGAAATGGCGGAAATGAGAGGCAGGGACACGTGGACGGAGGAGCTCGCCAGTCTCATAGAGGATTCGGGCCTGCGCTACGGCGGAGATCTGAACGCCTCCTCCGCCACGTCGTTTGAGGTGAGGAGGTCCGTGTACGCGCCTCAGAGCGAGTGGGTGGAGTCCGGGGAGAGCTTGAAGGAGCAGGCCTTGGGGTTCGTGATGGCGTGGTGCGAGATACTTTTGGAGCTCGGGAGAGGGTTTAGGGACATTATGCGGCAGAACCTGATGAACGAAGATTCCTATGTCGTGAGGAAGTTCGGTGGTCCTTGTTCCAAGGTTTCGAAGCGGTTGAGGTTTCTCAACGATTTTCTCCCCGAGGATCGCGATCCCGTTCACGCTTGGTCCATTGTGTTCTTCGTTTTCATTCTCGCGCTGGCGGGTACGCTACTCCTCCTCTCTCGCACAATCTATTTTTCTTTTTCTTTTGCCCAATCATGGTATGTGCTACGCAGGACTCTACACTGGACTCTGTTAGATTAAGGTAGTAACAAAATAGGAGAACAGAATAAACTCAGTTTTTCATAAATTAAAATGAACTTACGTAAAATTTTTCTCTAAATTTTTTTATATTTGAACTTGTCTATTGGCTTAATTACTTTTAATTACTTTTTTAGTCCCAAAGTTGGGGTTGAATCTCTTTTAAAAGTGATTTAATTTGGTCTCAGATTATTGATTTTGCTTTTAATAGGTCCCTTCTGTTAAGTAGTTTGCAACGGCGTTAAATGTTAAGTAATTAGTCAGTGAGATATGTGTCGTGACAATGAGATGGGCTACATTATTCAACGTGGCAGCCAAAGAATAAATGACGTATTTTTTTAATAATGAAGAATTAAAAATTAGGGTTTTTTAATTAGAATTTGGGGATTTTAGGTGAGGTTGTGGAAGGTTCGAGTACGGCTTTTATTGCGTGTTCGAAGGGTGCTCGCATGTACGCCAAATCTCCTCCCTCGCCGCCACCGCCCTCCTCAACCTCCGATCTCAACGGAAGAACGTCGGTGCCCATCGACACCGCCTTCAAAACCTCCATCACATACAGGTCCTCCTTCGTCGCCTCTCTCCGCACCCCGTACCCCGTACCCATGCTTCTTCCCGTTGCAATACATTGTCCACAAGGGTTCCTCCGAGATCCTCGTCTTGTCCTTCTTCGAACGCTTCTCGCACTCCAACGCCACCCTCACCATGTCGTTGGCCAAGTCCTTCTGCAAGGTGTTGGTGTGCATGGAGAGCTCCACGACGAGGGACGGGAGGTAGCGGGGGTTTTCTTGGACTGCGAGGCTGACACGACCCTTGCGGCGGCCAAAGTGGGTGTCGGTGACTTTGACTTCATTGTTGATGGTTTTGTGGAGGTAGTTGTTGTTGTCTGGGGAAGGAGGGGAACTTGCAGGAGGGAGTTATGATTGGAAGGGAGCGGAAGACGCGAATGACTTTGGGTTTGAGGCGCTTTTTTTGGGAGGGAGAGGGACATTGGTGATGGTGGCAGCAGAGGTGGTTGTGTTGGTTATGCTGTTGAGGAAGTTAAAATCCCCAAATGTCAAATCCCTAAATTCTGATTAAAAAATCCTAATTTTTAATTCTTCATTAGTAAGAAAACACGTCTTTTATTCTTTGGCTGTCACGTTGAATTAGGGATGGCAAAAAATCCGCGTCCGCGGATATCCGTAGATAAAATCTGCGACGGATAGTTGATACCCGCGGATATTTATTACCCGAAACCTGCGGATAGCGGATATTTTAATACCCGCTTATAAACGGGTCGGGTGCGGATATTATACTATCCGTACCCCGCGGATATCCGCTATCCGCAAAAAATAAAAATAAAAATTTAATTTTTATTTTATTAAGTTAAATATAATTAAAATTAACGTTAATTTATAATTTACAAGGATAAATTTAATTAAAATTGTACTATATGAAATATACCGATCGGAATTAATTGTTATTTATTGACAATTAATAGCTATTAATAGGTTAGATTGCCTTACTGGTATTGATTATTGGGTTTGATTGTCTAAAAATATATTGCATTAGGTCAGATTGTCTTACTCTCTACAAAATATATACGATATTAATTATTTATTATACGATATTATTGGATTTGATTGCCTAAAAATATACTGCACTAATGCTTAATCAATGGGTTGCCTGCCATAGGCTGTATAAATATATAATTGATGTCTAGGTACAATCTTTCTCTTCTATCTTAATAAAATTTAGACCTTTTTATATCTTGAGTGTGGGAGTGTCTTCTGCACGTCAACAACCCAAACAAAAGCAAAGAAGGATTGAAGATCAAAAGAGAACAAAGCAAAAAAGGACGACTGACCATCGAACCAATTCAACCCAAACAAAAATTAAATTTTAATTTATATTTAATTTAATTTATATTATATTTTATATATTTTTTTTGTAATTCTATTTAAATTTTATTTTAATAATTTATAAAAATATATTTTTTTAAATATTTGCGGATATCCGCGGGTTTTAAAATATCCGCAGATTTTTTTTAGACGGATATTCGACGGGTAACGGGTCGGGTTTCGGGTACAGTTTTATCTGGCGGGTCGGGTTCGGATATCACACTATCCGACCCGAACCCGACCCGTTGCCATCCCTACGTTGAATAATGTAGCCCATCTCATTGCCACGACACATATCTCACTCACAGATCACTTAACATTTAACGTCGTTGCAAGCTACTTAACGGAAGGGATCTATTAAAAGCAAAATCAGTAATCTGGGACCAAATTAAATCATTTTTAAAAGCGGGTATCAAACAGAAATTCAGCCCCCAACTTGGGGACTAAAAAGGTAATTAAGCCTATAAGTTAATCTTAATTTATAGAGTTTTAATTTTTTTGGTTTTTGGTAAAAGTTTCTCATTAGCTCAAACCAATTTATATTTATCTCAATCTTAAAAGAAAAAAAGTCGAATGAGAGATTCATAGGTTAAGTGTTCGTATACTAGGCGAAGGAAATATAAAAAACATGAAATAATTAATTGTCTTTAGTTATAGTGTTAATGGAGAAATTAATGGGTCTTACTTTTCTTTTCTATAACTAAAGTTTATCCAACCAAGATTTAAATGTATTCGTTATTGTTACCATATATTTCTTTGTGATGCACTGATTTTTCTTCAATTTATTTTTTAACTTTCATTCCATACCTGTTGACTGAGGTAAGTGATGCATGTCTGAGATTTTGGAGCAAATATGGGTATTGCTTACAAATGATTTTTTCCTGTTGGTATGAGCTTCTTCAAGAGTTACTGAATTTTTGTGGTTTTGCAGCTATAAGAGTAGATCCCAGTCGCGAAGCAGGAGCTCCTATGATGAAGGTGCGGAAACATCCTCCTAGTGCTAGTCGTGTGCAACTTCCTGATGGTAGATTCATGGCTTATCATGAGCAAGGTGTTTCCTCTGAAACAGCTAGATTTTCAATTGTTGCTCCGCATTCTTTTCTTTCGTCCAGACTAGCAGGTAAAACGAGTTGAAATTTTAGGCACCAGAAGAGCTTTTTGGGTGTGGAGCAACTAATCTTATTCTACTTTTTGGCAATGGAAGGTTTACCTGGAGTCAAATCATCGTTGCTTGAAGAGTATGGCATTCGCTTCATCACATATGATCTTCCTGGTTTTGGGGAGAGTGATCCTCATCCCAACAGAAATCTCAACTCGTCAGCCATTGATGTTCTGCATCTGGTCAATGCTGTCAATGTTAGTGATAAGTTCTGGTTACTGTGCCACTCCACTGGATGCATTCATGCTTGGGCTTTCCTCAGATATGTTCCTGAAAGAATTGCAGGTTGTACATCTTTTTAAGCTTTTAATTTTCTAGATACCTATAAGTTGCTCGTAAAAAGTCCTCCAACTTCAAACAAAGGAAAGAGGCTTGTTGCAGAACCTGATCTAACTTGTTATAGGGTCTGAATTGCAGGTGCAGCAATGTTGGCTCCTATGGTTAATCCATATGACCCACACATGACTAAAGAGGAAACAAAAAGAACTTGGGAGAAGTGGCTGCCAAGGAGGAAAATGATGTATTCTTTGGCTCGTAGATTTCCAAAACTTCTCCCTTTTTTCTATAGAAAAAGCTTCTTGCCTGAAGAGCATGACGAGATTGATAAGTTGCTATCTTTCTCAACGGGAAAGAAGGTGAGTGCGTCATAAGTAATCATAACTTTAACTTTGTAACAAGCAAGTATAATTATTCTCAAATGTTTCATTGTTCATCAGTATGAACTGGCTTTTCTGTAATAGTCTGCTTGAAACAAATAGAGTTAATTGTTCAACGTTCAATAAATTGATTGTGAATATAATCGATTTCATATGTGCAGGATAAACTTGTGATTGAAGAACCAGAATTTGAGGAATTTTGGCAAAGAGATGTGGAGGAGTCGGTTCGTCAGGGAAACATACGCCCATTTATAGAAGAAGTTGTTCTGCAGGTATCAAATTGGGGTTTTGACCTTAAAGAACTTCATGTGCAAAAAAAGTGTCAAGCAAAAGGCTTACTTCTTTGGTTGAAATCCATGTACAGTCAGGTGGACTGTGAATTAGCAGGATTTCTTGGCCTTAAACACATATGGCAGGTTTGAATTTCTAACACATTGTTCTTTGAATACTACAATTTTTCTATCATTATTTGTGATGTTTTATATATTTTCATTCATGTGCAACTGATATTCTGCATTCTAAGTTGTAGGAAGGAATGTATAGAGATATGGCCGATGATTTTAGATTATTAGGAATTAGGTTTTAAGTCTTACTCGTCTTCACAAATCCGATCTAAAACTCGTTTAGAATACTGAGTTTGAGCAATACAAAATAAATAAAAGAAAATTGGTAAAAAAACACCCTCTTCCACAAAGTAGTTAAAAAAAGTAGTGAGAATTTTTTGTAAATTAATTTATGCACACTTTACTTTTTGAAGTTAATTTTATTTTTCGTATGTATCAGTTTGATGTTCTAATCACTTATAACTTGTTCTTACATATAAATCTTTGGTTTCCCTTTTGAATACTCAACAGGGACTGGATGATAGGGTGGTCCCACCATCAATGACGGAGTACATAGAACGGGTTTTGCCAGAAGCTGTCATCCATAAACTTCCAAACGAAGCTCACTTCTCCTATTTCTATTTCTGTGATCAGTGCCACAGGCAGATCTTCTCCACTCTCTTTGGAACTCCTCAGGGTCCAGTTCAACGACAACAGGAAACTGCATTCGAGGAAGCTAAGGAAGAAGCTGTTTTACCTTAACTTTTTCTAGTGTTACATTACACTTAACAGCTGATATGCACGTCTTAGGTTGTATGTAAATACCAGAGGCAGCTCCACTTCTCTATGGAGCTAGAAAGAAGATGTTCGTTATAAATGCTCGGAATTTTGAACCATGAGAGCTTTTGGAGACATAGGTACTCCAAGAATGTCACACAATGTTTCTCCTTCCTTTAAGCAAATTGAATCGTAGAATTTGTATAATGGGTTCTGGACGGTTCAACTTGTAATCATTTTTAAAAACTTACATAATTCTTCCAAGTTTTTATTCATATTTTCAAAGAAGCTAAACCCACTAAATTATTGATCTATATTCCTACCTGTTCAAGAAAATACATCTTCATCTATTTCTTACTTTTAGTTGGGTAAGAAATGGAGGATTTGTATCGGGACTTCGGTCCTTAAGGGTGAACCATTCGTCTTGAAGTCCCTGTTTTAGTTAAACATGTCGTTATCCACTAATTATATGTGGGCAGTGGTAGCATGCATTGTGAACTCATTATTTAAATGTAACTCCTTTTAGATTTTTCGTTCATTCTTTATAATTAAAATAGAGTATCGTTTCAAACTTACGCAATTGACATTTCTTTTTAATATCAACGTTCATTGAGATAAAACTATTCAAGGTTGTTTTCAATACAATTACAATATAGAAAAAGGATAATTGTAGTCTGGGTATCTTTTCATCTTTTATGTGTGATTTTTGTTTTATTTGTCTAGTATGTCCTTAAATTGATAATTTCTTAACAAATTACAACTTAGTCAATAAAAAAATACCAATTAATAAACAGTATAAAAAAAGCATTTATCCCTTAAAAAATAATCTAGATATCAATTTTTAAATTATTGTTATATAAGTAAAGGGAATTCAATTATGATTGTTTATGATTTTAAAATTAGAAATTTGTGTTAAATTCTTAAAAGAGTAAATGGGCAACGTTTATAGCTTCTATATTTTCTGCGAGGAATGTGCAAGTTAAAATTCAATTATATACTGAAATGTGTAGATGGAAGCCATGTTCCTATGCGTGGGTTGATTAATTAATTTCATAAAATTACATTATGCTAACTTTTTGACAGATGAAATTGTCTTTTAGTTTGAGACACGTCAGTAAGTTATAATTCTTAAAATTCATTAATAATTTATTAATGTTTACTTTAAAACAGTTTCTTTTACAGAAGGATTTTATTAAAAAAACCATAATTACAATGTTCTCAAAAGTGCTATAACTAAAAAACAAGGGGAGGTTTCGACAGAGTTTAATGACTATAAATTTTGTAAAATATCCAGACCAATAAAAGTTATCATAAACTTTTAAAATAGTTATTTTGAAAGGTACTAAATTTAAGTCATAATAAAAGTTATCATAAACTTTTAAAATAGTTATTTTGAAAGGTACTAAATTTAAGTCATGGGCATTCTATTTGTCTTAATCTTAACCACTAAATTTAAATTGTGTATGTAATGATTGTTTTTAGAATTAAGTTGTGTATTATATGAAGTATACCGAAAATGATTATAATTTATGAATAATTAGCCGGTCAGATTATCTTATACTTTATAAATATACAATGTTAATGATTAACTATTGGATTTGATTGCCTGAAATATATTGCACTAATGGTTAATCAACATGTCACAAGTCTTTTAAATATTCGATTGATGTCTAGGTAAAGACATTTTCTTCTAGACTAATAAAATATAGACCTCTTTATGAAACATATCTGACAGCGTGGAAGTGTCTTTTGCAGGTCAACCACCAATAGAAAGAATTACTTAAAGAATTGATCAATCGAAACATAACAAGAAAGGACAACCGACTCCAAATAAATGTTACTGAAACATTTTGACATCCACCGTGAAGCCGAGCGTCATTTCGCTAAAAACACAAGAAGTCAAGACGAGCATTCGTTTGACATCTCGACGTTGCTACTTGGAATCACTTCTTTGGATTAGGCTTTCTAAAGGCTATACCACACATGGATCACCATCTTCACGAGAAGGTTAATTAACAAGACGTGTGCCAGAGATCCCTTCAGTTTTTGCAGAGAAGCCTTTGAAAAGATAACCATTTTCTTTCGTTATAAAAATATATTATAGAATATTGAATTTATTCTTTTTAGCTTAATGCGTATCACTATGAATGAAAAGAAGAAACTTTTCGTCGCATAACGTTGCTTATGTTTTGCCATAGAAAGTTAGACATCTCATCACGTGTTTCTTTTTGTGAGTTAATGGTCATTGTCAGATTATGAAGCTTACCCAGTTTCAAAGAATGCAGATCCACCGCCTCGAACGGCAACGCTTGGAAGTGATAGACGAAATCGCACTATCACACGAACCATCCACCAGCGCCCAAGAAGACTGTTTATTCTTTGCTGATTAATTTAATCCAATATCTTAATTTAATATCATATTCAAGCTTGATACAGGAACAAACTCTAACATGGGGCACCCAGTGAAAGTTGACGTCTGCCATGTCATCTTAGATAAAGCGATGGTATATACAGGCCATTGAAACACTTGAAATCAAAAGAAGTATCCTCGCCGTCTGTGCACTTGTTGCCTTTTTCTTTTTGGCAGAGCGAAATCATTCAAATATGAATTAATGCCCAGGACTTTCTCTTCTTCTTCTCTTATTCATGTTTAGCCTATTTGATGTTTAGGCGCTTATAACTTAATATTGAGTTCAATTATGATTTCATGCACTGGAAACTCTAGCATCTACAAAGGAGATATTCGTAAAAACTCTTACCGGAAAGAACATCACCTTTGGGGTGGAGTCTTCTGACACTAGAGATAAGGTCAGGGGCACAATCCAGTACCAGGGGAGCATTTCCCCAGATCAGCAAGAAAATAGACATAACCTAACGAGGAACTCCACAACCAGGAAAAACATATAGGCCGAGGTTGCAACAAGGCTAAAACAACATGATTTCACCAGCCATTGCCGGTCGCTGTAAGCCACGAGCCAGGGATATCCTTTCATGTCGTGATCCAAGGCGAGCCCTTCCAAATCATCTTCGTGCACGGCAATGAGCACTAATTGATAGAATAGGTCCTGAAGGGTGCAAGAATCTTAGCTTCCCAATGGGCTAAATCAATTCTAGATTTTCATATAAAAGGCGCACGGTTCCGCCGCCGCCACCTCGATCTGCCCAAAAATCACGAGTGATGTTGTGTCTTCTTTTCAAAAGGGATAAAATCATTGCGCGTAGAACTTCAGATTGTCATATATATTTTGTATATGCATTCAGACATTTGAAAATTATCATTATTATATTCCATAATATGTTATTATATAATATGCAGGTTTTAATTCGAATACAGGATCGAAGAAAATATTCTATTTAAATACTTTTTTCTCCCATGTTTATTATAGATAATGTTTAGTTTAATATGCGGTTTTAAAAATAAATTGATAGCAAAAAAAATTTCTCTCTCTTCTCATTGAAAACTCACCATCCTCTTCCATAGTTCGTTCCTCTACTTTAAAAACCTGCACCACCTTCTTCTACACCATTTTCTTTCTCTTTCGTTCATCAATGAGACTCTAGCATGCCTTTCTAATGCTCACCTAATAACTCCTACCTTTCTCCTTCCCATTTCATCATTGATGAATCAATATTTTATACCATTCACTTAGTTTTTTGTGCCGAATTGTGTTGATGAATTGTGCTTAAATCTTAGTTATTGTGTCATTTTCACCATTTGGGCTTAATTAGACCAATAATTCTTATTTTAAGTAATTTGAATTAATTGAGCTCAATTATTCCTATTATATTTTTCAGGGCAATTTTGGAATTACACTGTGAGACTTTTGGAAAGGTGTTAAACCCTTGGCAAGTGTACCAGATCGTATCAAGTAATAAAAATCGGTAATCCCAATATCGTTCTTCCCAGAGGACTCTTAAGGCCTCATCTTTCGTGTAAACAAATTGTTTAAAACTTGAGTAAAGGAAAATTAATTTGAGTAGTTGAATGCAAAACAGAAATAAACATGCAAATGCAAGAATTCAATTGGCGAAAAGAAACTATGAATGAATGAGGTTGTTGGGGTTTACAATTTCATCTTATCCACCCTCATATATCTATACTTCTTATTTACTTTGCTTGTTATCAAATTGCCATGCAAACTTTCTTGGTCTACTCTTAACCCAATCCCTTGGTGAAAAGAGCCTATTACTAATTACCGGCTTGCTATCCCTAGCCTCCCCTAGTAATTAATAATGCATGATAAGCGGAAGCAAAATATAATTGATCGTCCTACCCCTATCCCTAGGCGGTATTAACATAATCAAGGAATTCTCCCAGTTCATGACCTTACTGTACGTCCCCGTATCAATAAAGACAAACAACATCTACCAAATGAGTTAAACGGTAAAAGCATTAAATACAGGTAAAGAACCTAACAATTGATAAATTAAGCATATGCAAGCATATAAAGTAAACAAGAATTTCAATATATGAGAGTTTCAAAAGATTACATTGTTCCCCAACAACAAAGGGTTTAGTTCACCATATTCATGGGGAAACTAGATGAAATAAATGGAAGAATGGAAAAACAAAACCTAGATTTCATAAATTGGAGCCAAAGCATCCAAGAAATCTCCTCCAAAGGTGTAAAGCTACTGTGGACGTTGTTCTCTGCCAAAAGAATTACATTTGGATTCGCACTAAGGCTATATATAAGCCAAAAAGATAACAGAAAGATTTCAGAATCCAAAATATAAAAATAGACAACCGCCCAGGCGCCTAAATTGGCTGCTCAGCGGTTTGCCTCAACACACGCCACCGCCCAAGCGCCAAAATTGACCGTTGAGCGGTTTGCCTCTTCTCGTCCTGGACGCTCAGCGTTGCCGCCTGGGCGCTAGACAGTAGCTTTTCTTGAACTAGGGCGCTCAGCGATGAAACTTACCGCTGAACGGTTCACAGACTCTTCTTTTCTTCCTTTTTCTCCTTCATTCTTGAGTCTATGACCTTCCTACTTCATTGCCATCTTCATTTGTCATCAAAAGCCCTGCAAAACAATGCAAAACAAGCATAATATCTCTAAAACAACTTTTGACTCTCATGTGACCCAACTTAAGAGTTTTACTCGATTCTAAGCTTATTTTAAGCTACAAAGGGTGTGTTTTAATATCAAATTTATGCATGAAAATAACGGTTTTGATACCGTTATCACAACCCCAAACTTAAAACTTTGCTTGTCCTTAAGCAAAACAAAACAAAACTTGGCCTTCCAATTTTTCATCAAATAGTTCTACACTTTTCAAAATCCTTTTCTTCATGACAAGTTATTTTCCAATTCAGATTTTTCAGTGGAATCCTACCAAAATGCAAGCATGCTTTCAATCCAATCTAGTTCACCTTCTTCAATATTTCCCAACAGATGTTTTATTCATGAATGATCAATCCACTAAGCATAGATGTAAACATGGATTTCAACAATTCTTACCAAGCAAGTGTTTCACTCAATCACTCAAGTGTTTAAATAATAACACCACTCTTTACTATTCACATTTCACATAAAACAATATTGCCATTTATCTAAAACAATCAAAATCCTTACATGTAAATGCCATCACAAGGACTTTTCCAAGGCTTGCAATGAGGCTGGGTTATCAAGAAAATTTGGTTTTTCTGGATCGCAAAATCCTTGAGTTAAGAGAGCTATTTCATCATTGAAAAGGTTCAAGTTTTAAACTCTCTCTATCACCAATCTCCTTTATTCCCAACTTCTTCCCTTTTTATCAATTTTGCATTGAGTTCTTTTTCTTCTTTACTCTTACATTTTTCTTTTCAATACTTTGAACTCAATGCTTTTTTTTTCTCTTGCCTTTCAATTTTTCCCATACAACCCCAAACTTGAACCTTTTCATCACATAAGATTATTCTCAACCCTACTTAAGATAACTAATTTCATATCAAGGGTTTTTATCTGTTTAAGGCCAAGGTTCAAAAAGGGTATAACATTTTAAACTTTTTGGGTGAAAATTTGGCTAGATAAGGGCTTCCAAACATGGCCTTGATCATAAAACATAAACATGCAAATCAATCAATTATCAAGACTAAGGCAATATCATTCATGATTCCCTGTGAACAGTACATATATCAGTAAAAACTCTGGAGTTCAAGACCTCACACAACATGCTTTCTCACACGTTATACATTTATCTTGCTTAGTATCACAATCACAATCATAAACCACAATACATCTATTCATATAGTTAGTGAACCATTCAACTGGATATCATCACACATACATTCTCATTTATCAACCACGTTTAATCATTATCAAATACTTGTCATGCATTATAATACTACCATCAGAACCATTGTACAAGCCAAGCATAGACACAAAATAAAAGTTCAACAAAATTTAACCTAATCTACAAATTCAAAGTACAAAAGGGAAAGAAACCTGGGTTGCCTCCCAAAAGCGCTTCTTTAATGTCACGAGCCTGACCTGTTTAGCACTCATCAGTAAGTGCGATTCTTACCAACACCCATCATTAGGTGTACCTTCCTGTATCCTTCAGTAGATACATAAAAATTAGCATCCCTCAGTAGATGCTACCCCAAAATTGTTTAAATATCCATTAAGTTACATAACCAGAATAAACCTATTCTAAAAATTGTTCTACAACAAATGGGATAAAATTAAATATGTTCAAATCTTTCCATCCCGGTTGGGATCTCCATCCTCCCAACTCATCAGTTGCCTTCTATCAACTCTTCTGATGGCTTTAGTATATGGTTTTTTGATCTCTACCTTGCCATCTTCCTTGATATTGTCAACAATCCACTTCCTTTTCTTGTATCTTACCTGTGAGCCTCGTGGAAGTGGTATATCTTCTAAGTGGATTGTTCCTCCTTTATCAACCTCCTCATTTTTAGGTACCTGTAAAACATTGCAACTGTTAGAATTAGTACCTGTCGTGATTTCTTCTGGTGCAACTTCTCTTCTTGACTTTTTGAATCTGGTTCTTTTCTTTATTCTAATATTGTTCCCTTTAGAACTAGTATATAAGAGCACATTCTTTTTATCTCGCATCATAATTCATCCATCATGAGCACTAATGAACATTTTAGACGTAGCCATGAAAGGTCTTCCAAGAATAATTGGAATCCTCTCATCATCTTCCATGCCCATAACTAGAAAGTCAACCAACAACTCCAGCTGCTCCACACGCACAACCACATCTTCCACCATACCTAGTGGCTTTTTACTGGAACCATTCGCCACCGTAACAGTAAGATTAGACAGTTTTAATGTCAACCCTCCGATCTTTCTCAAGAAATGTCCAGGCTTCATATTAATGCTAGATCCAGAGTCTGTCATGGCTCCTCCTACATCAAAATCATTTATAACACATGAAAGTGTCAAACAACCTGAATCTTTTACCTTAGGTGGATAATTCCTTTTTGGAGGTTGAACTTCAAATTCTTGCTCATCTTCATCTGTATCCAAATCTATCATATCTCCAAGATAATATTTCATCCTTGCAGGAATTTGTTGGATTATAGAAGGCACCATAGTCACTTCGTTTTCTATAAATGGCCTATTGTGACTGAATTTTTCTCCCTCTTCTTCCTCACCTTCACTGCTGCTTAATTCAATGACTTCTCTTTTCTCCTCTTCCTCATCACTTCATCCAATCTCCACAACTTCCCTTTCAACTTTTCGTTTGCTTCTTGTAACAACAACTTTACATTCCTCTTTAGGGTTAACATCAGTGTTAGCCTGAAATTGGTGCTTCTTAGTGGTGTCTACCCTTTTTGAGAATTGCCCAACTTGCATCTCTAAAGTTCTAATGCTGGCTTGATTACCTGCTTGATTGGACTCATAAACCTTCAAGAATTTATCAAATCTATCATTTAGGTCTCTGACAACCTCTGTCAAATGGGTGACTTGCTGCCATAGAGGTGAAGGTTGCTGCTGCTTGAAACCTCATGTTTGTCCTGATGGGAAATTCGGTGCCTGACCAATACTTGGATGATTCTTCCAACCTTGTTTGGCATTACCTTGGTAGGTATTCTGAAACTGATTTCCCATAAAATTAGCTTCTTGTTGTATCTCTTCAAGCAACGCACATTGACCATTGATATGGTCACCACCACAAAAATCAAACAGCTGCTGTGTTTGGGAGACATTACGAATCTCCTTAGGAAGTTGTGAGAGAATCTTTGTCAAATTATCTAACTTTTGAGTCAGAAGATGGTTTTGAGCTAGCATAGCGTCATCTGCAGGCAAGTGCAAAACTCCTCTGTTTTGTGTAAGTATGCGTCTTTCACTGTAATTTTCTTGCTCATTAGCAGCCATATTTTCGATCAAGTCATAGGCTTCATCTTCAGTCTTCTGTTTAACATTGCCTCCAGCTAAGGCATCCAACATCATCTTCGACTGAGTGTTTAAACCTCCAAGGTATGTGATGAGTCGATATTTTATTGATTTCACTTAGTTTATTGTGCTAGAATTAATCAGGGAATTGTGCTTAATTATCCGGTATTTTCCCGTTTTTCCTAATTATGCTTAATTTGATCGGAAATTCTTATTTTAGTTAATTTGAATTTTCTGAGCTGATTAATTTCATTTTTTAACTGCAGGGAAAATATTGGAGATATATTTTGGAGCATTAGGAAGGAGGCAAATAAATTAAAGGCTCAACAATTAGTCATTTCAATTTTAATTAAATTGTACTTAGTTGTTTAGGAACTTTAATTAGGATTTTGAGCATTGGCATAGAGGCCCAAACTTTGAGGGACACTTGGCATAGACTTTAGGGTTTTTAGGGTGGACCCCACCGTAATTTTAGGACACACGGCCATAGAGGACCAGTCGTCACTTTGCAGGGGTCTCGGCATTTTTCATTTTTGGTGGAACATTCTCTTTACTGGTGATATACATGATGGAGGCATTTTTCTTTTCATTTGAAAATGGATAATTCTTTCTAGCTTGAGCTGCAGCAGCCGTGATTCACAGTCCATTTTCTTTTGCTGGTGCACATGGTGACATCAATTTGAGATTGTTATGATGTTGACGGTGATGGAGTCTTGTTGAATGGGAGAATAACATTTCCTCGCCTTTATTTTCCTTGTCTTTTATTTTTCTTGCCCTTTATTTTTTTCTTAATCTTTGTAGAAGTGCTGCAACATGTCTTTCAAGCTTTCATTGATTGAAGTTGGGATTAGATAGGATTAGGTGGTAATGTACGGTGCAATTTCTTTTAGGCTATTTATTTCTTTTCTTTTGTTGAATGTTTTTAGGAAGCAAAGGGGCTGGTAGGTATTTTACGTGGTGGTAAGTTTGTTGAATGAACAAGAACAATTTTCTTTACCTTTTTCACCTTGTTTCAAGTGCTAGACGTTACCCTTTAATTTCTTATTGAATGAAAAATGATTTAGGAAATAGCACTTTTGCATTGGAACGTGTACACGGTAACAATCAGAGGAGAATATATTTAATTGTTCATTGGGTGAAGAAATTGAAATGGTGATTAGGTGCAGAGTTGTTCTCGGCAGGGGCATTTTAGAATCAAATGTTTATTTTCATTGTCCTTGGGAAGTCACGGCCAAGAGACCCATTTTTTTTTAAGTCATTTGTAATTTTAAATTATTTGGTAGATTGTGCATGTGTCACGTGAAATGCTAGGAGGAAAACCATGTTTTCTTATTTATTTTGTTTTCAATTAGTTTAATTAGTAGGTTGAGTTGTTTTTCATCTCTTTAATTTAGTTTTGCATTTAATTTTATTTAACTGTGTTAGATAGTTGTTTGTAACTGTGTTGGTATTTAGAATTTTAATTTATTTTAATGTTGTCTAAGGTTTCTAGTCATGTTAATTTATTTGCCATGGTAGCTTAAATTAATTCAGTTGGTCATTAGCGATATTGCATTGCTTCCTTGAGATTCTCGGACTGTAATTGTATTTTGCTGCTGCTCTCATTTGGCTCAATATTTAATTTGTTGTGTGCTTGCGATTGGGTATACGCTTAGTTGCCTAATCGGTGCTTAATCTTCGCTTAGTTGATTAGACTATATGGTGCACGATTTACTGGATTTGAGCATTGCATTCGCTTAGTCTGCAATTTTGAAGACCGAATCAGCCTTCGCTTAGTTGGGTGATTCGTGTCGGATTTGGATTAGAGTAGTGTCCACTTGTCATTCATCTGTGATTGGAAGCATAGTGATTGAGTTAATGACCAACCGTTTTCAGTCTGTCTTGGAAACCGTTTTTAGATCTGTGTTTACATTTCTCTTTGCATCCGTGTTTTTAATTTAATTCATCTGCATTCACAAATCTTTTCATAAACCCCCCCACTTCGTGTTTGACCTAATTCTCGAACCGCAAAATTGGTCCTTGAGAGATGACCTCGGAGTCATTCCCTAGCTATACTGCATTTCTAAAATTGCACATTAAATTTGTGTGGGTTGCGACAACCCATCAAATTTTGGCGCCGTTGCCGGGGAGCTTGTTACACCGAGACTGGGTGTTATACCTCTGCATGTTCTTTCTGTGGAACCATATTGCACTAACCATGTTGCAGGAGGTACATATGAATTTATCCAACAAGCACCGACAATGGAGAGCAAAGGTGCTTGCATACATGATAGTTTAAAGATCAATGGGCACCAGCTGAACCCACTCATCAACAATCAATGCTTCCATGATCCGGCTGTGGAGGACATCTCCCTGCTTGATCAAGTCTAGAGGATTAAGCAGTTCTTCTTTAAGACTTCCTTGTTGGATGCAGTAGTGGAGGAGACGTCTTTGGTCCATCCCACCTACCCCTGCATCTGACTCAAGGAGTTTCTTCTCTCCTTCCCTCCTCACTTTTATTGCACTTTGTCTATATCTGCTGATTGTTCTGATTGTTGATCTGCTGATTGTGACACACTGAGGACATTGTGTTGTTTAAGTGTGGTCTATTAGGGGAGGTTGTTTCTTTGTTTATATTTTGTTTTTTATGTAGTTTGTTGTGTCTTGTGTACAGTTTTGCATGCTTTTCGTGAATTCTGGACTGTGATTAGGTTATCAGTTTTCTTTCACTGCATTGATACTCTGATTTGTTGGACTCCTTGCTCTTCTTTGCTTGGAAGATACTCATGATGTTTGAGAGTTGAATTGATTGTGACCGTATTACCTGTGTGAGATTTGAGCCACTTGATATTCTTTCTTGTGTGTGATATGGCTCTTGATTGCTTGCACATATGCCTTGGCTTGACTCTTTTTGATGATTCTTGATTGATATGCATGTTTGGAAATGATAAAGGCATTTTGTTGATTAAGCCTCTCTAGCCAGATAGCCTACCCTGTTATGATCTCTTTGTTAGCCTCTTTGAGCCTATACTTCGCCCATTTCTTTGTTTTGAAGCTCATACAATAGCCTAAGTGAAAAACCATGATCACCTGAACCTTAGGAATTTTGGAGCTTTGGAATTGTTTTGGGAATAAGTGTGGTCTCTTAGGAGTTGCAGATGAATTGGCTAGTGAGTCCTCTTCTTGCAGTTGCACTGTAAATATCATGTATCTTGTCTTTTGAATTATGTGTTGATTAGAAAAAAAAAAGAGACAAAATGAAAAAAAAAATAAAAAATAAAAAAAATACAGAAAAATAATTGTGAATAATGAAGTCAAGAAGAGGATGTAATTAGAGGTTGTGGGTGTGTTTGAATGTGTTTACACTTGTTCCCCATTGCTCCTCTATTCCTTATGCTTTGTAGCTTCTTATCCAGATGTATCCTCCCTTGTCCTTGGCCCCATTACAACCATGAAAAGACCTTTTGATTTGAACATGCATATGTGCTTGACTGTTGATATTAGAGGCTTGCCAAGTCTATTTGTGTTTGCTTTCTTGAGTGCATCGAGTGACATTAATTTACCTTAGACACTTGAGAGAAACACTGATAGTGTGCATTCGTGAGGCTCTGTTGCTTTTGATTCCGCTCTTGAACAGATTGACTGTTTTCCATGTACTGAACTGTTTGGATGATTCTGTGAGTATCTGCTTTCATCGACTCTGTGTGGAATTCTGCATATGCCTTTCACTGTCCAGATTTTGTGAGAATTGTGCAACTCTGTTTCTGTTTTGTGAGTCTTTGTTGTCTGTTTGTCGAGTCTGTGTTACCTCCCTGATGTTTGAGTAGTTCCCTTGTTTTCGTCTTGGTTTTGCCCAGGAGTGCAAAAGACTAAGTGTGGTCTATTTTGATGAGTCGTTATTTCTTGAACCATATTTAGTTTATTGCACTTAAATAAACCAGGGAATTGTGTTTAATTGTCTGTTATTTCCCCGTTTTCCGAATTCTGCTTAATTTGGTCGGAAATTCGTATTTTCGCTAATTTGGATATTTTGAGCTGATTAAGCGTATTTTTGGTTATAGGGAAATTGCGGAAATATCATCTGGAGCATTAGGATATGGTGTGGCACACTCAAAGGCTCAACATTTAGTCATTTAGATTTTAATTAAAGTTGTAATTTCGTTTTTTAGAAGCCCTTGATTAGAATTAGGTGTTTTAGACCATTTTATGGGTAATTTTGTAAAAAACCCTTGTGTGGGACACTTGGCATTGACTTTAGGGTTTCTTAGAGGTGAGCCCAACCATTTTTTAGGGTGTGGGATGGCTTTTTAGTGAGAAGGGCCGAGACACACAAGAGGGAGAAACTTTACACTTCACTTTCTAGGTTTTGTATGAACTCTCATGGAGAGCTTGGTGTGCCCACGGTTTTGGCCATTTGAATGAACAAAGATGCAATTTTCTTCTTCTCTTACTTAAATCTTGGTTGTCTTTGCTTGGTGGTGGTGAAAAACCTTTCCATTCCCCATCTTATTTCTTGTTCTTTGAAGTTGGAACATGAGTTTGAAGTGTTTCTTCTTGCATTTTCATGGTGGGTCTTTGGTTTGAATGAAGAGCTATTTCGTTTTTCTCCTTCTTTGCTGCCATATTTTCGTATTTACTTTGGTTTTCTTGGATTGGATGATAAAAATGGAGTTCTATGTGAGTTTTGGGTTGAATAGAGCTTAACTTGGTGTGTGGGTGTTGTGGTTTGGGCTCTTTCTTCTTGATTTTCAGTTTTGATGTTTGAAGCAAGGATGGGACCAGATTTTTGTGTTGTTATGGTGGCTGGACAGAGCTGGAGTGATGGCTTAAGTATTATTTTCGTTTTTGCAAAGAAACTTGAAGAAATGGTAGTGTTGAAGTTGGGTTAATGAGTAGAACTTTGGGGTTGTTGTTCTTGTAATCTTTTGCAATGAAAACTTGGGATTCTAAGGTGCATTCACATTCATGATAGATGAAGAAAAGGTTTTGGATGTTTGTGTTGGTGGAGAAAACGAAAATGGTGTGTAGAAAGGAGAGAGAATGATGCATTAAATTTTTACCACTTTTGGCCAAGCACAATATGAAGCTTATTTTCATGGAAGGAATGTTTCCAATTTTGGTGGTCATCTTTGCTAGCAATTGCAATTGTCGAGAGTGGCTTTGAAGAAGGGAGTTTATTGTGATTGTTTTTCTTTGCTTTGACTTTGCACATGTGGCACCTAGGGAGAAGCATTCAAGGCATCTTCATTTGGCATCTTGGCTTTGGAATCACATTTTCTACATGGTGAGGAGTGTGGTTCGGAAATTTGTTTTTGCATGGAGAGAGATAGCACGTTTTTCAATTGTAGACAAGTAGAAGAAAGTATTTTCTTGGGGCACATGGGATAAGGGATCATTAATCATTTGTTTATTGAAGGAGAAAGCAAATTTGGAAGTTCGTGTGGACCATGAAGCTCACGTCCTTGAAGGTCTTCTTAGGCCATTTTCATTTTCAATTTCTTTATTTGGTGCACACTTGGTCACATGAATTTCTAGGAAAAAGTTGTGTTTGCTTATTTCTTTTGTTTTAAATTAATTTGCATATTAGGATTAGTTGCTTTTAGTTTCTCTAATTTAGTTTTGCATGTAATTTAATTTAACTTAGTTGGGTAGTTGTTTGACACATTGTTGGGGTCTAGTATTTCATGATAGCTTAAATTAACTGTGTTGGTCATTAGCGATATTGCATTGCTTCTTTGAAATTTCTGGACTGTATTTTTAATTGTGACTCTGACTTGGTTAATATCAAATCCGTATTTGCACTTGCAATTGGGTATACACTTAGTTGCCCAGTTGGTGTTGAGTCGTCTCTTAGTCGATGAAACTGCATGGTGTAAATTAGATTTGACGTTAACATTGCGTTCACTTAGTCTGCTTTTATGAAAACATAATTAGACTGTGCTTAGTTGATTAATTGTGTTGGATTAGAGGTTTGAGTGAGTTTTATTTTGTTGATCTGTGATAGGAAGCATTGTAATTAAGTTAATGACCAACTGTTTTTAGTCTGTCTTTGAAACCGTTTTTTTTAGCTTTGTGTCTGTGTTTCTGGTTGCGTCAGTGATTTGATTTTATTCATCCGTATTCACCAAAAAGTTTTCACAAACCCCCCCCTTCGTGTGTGACTTAATTCTTGAACCGCAAAATTGGTCCTTGAGAGACGACCTAGGAGTCATTTCCTAGCTATACTGCATTTCTAAATTGCACATTAAATTTGTGTGGGTTGCGACACCCATCAGTATGCAAGAACCAAAGTGGTCTTGTCAAAACCATGGGTTGACGTCTTTCTTAGCAAGCCCTTGAATCTCTCCCATGCTTGACCTAAAGTCTCTTCCATGCCCTGCTTGAATGATGACATTTCCAGCTTTCCTTGAGTAACTTTGGACTGTGGAAAATATTTAGTGACAAACTTTGTAGCCACAGTCTCCCAAGTGGTGAATGTTCCTTCAGGAAAGGAATTAAGCCACGCCTTAGCATTGCCCGCCAATGAGAATGGGAACAAGCTAAGCTTTACTCGTTCATCTGATACACCTGCCATCTTCACAGTGTTGCAGATTTCACTAAATCTGGTCAAATGATCATATGGGTTCTCATTTGACAAACCGTGAAACTGGTTTCCTTGTACTAGGTGTATTAGTGCTGGATTCATCACCATGTTGGTCGTTTGATACGTAGGCATGGCTATGTTGTTAAATTGAAAAGGACCAACAACATTAGATTGATCTGCCAATATGCGTCTTGGAGGAAATTGTTCTGCCATCTCCTCTATTCTTCTCTCTGGTGAAGGTGACAATAATCTGCTAGGAGAAGGAAATAAATCCCTAGATGGACGTCTGACTCTCCTTCTTCCCCTTGTCTCGCTTAAGCCTTCAAGAAGAGGTTGAGTATTTTTCTTGCTTCTAGTATGTCTAGTCTCCTGTTGCATGTACAAGAAACACAAACCCTAATAGCACTTTTATAAAAAAAAGACAATAAAATATATACAAATATCAACAATCAAGTCAAAATTAATCAATTTACACTACTAGAAAAAGTTAAACCAAGAGTCCCTGGCAACGGCGCCAAAAACTTGTTAAACCCCTGGCAAGTAATAATAATCGGTAATCCCAATATCGTTCTTCCCAGAGGACTCTTAAGGCCACATCATTCGTGTAACCAAATTGTTTAAGACTTGAGTAAAAGAAAATTAGTTTAAATGGTTTGAATGCATAACAGAAATAAACATGCAAATGCAAGAATTCAATTGGCTAAAAGAAACTATGAATGAATGAGGTTGTTGGGGTTTACAATTTCATCTTATCCACCCTCATATATCTACTCTTCCTATTGATTTTGCTTGTTATCAAATTGCCATGCAAACTTTCTTGGTCTACCTTTAACCCAATCCCTTGGTGAAAAGAGCCTATTACTAATTACCGGCTTCCTATCCCTAGCCTCCCCTAATAATTAATAACGCATGATAAGCAGAAGCAAAATACAATTGATCGTCCTACCCCTATCCCTAGGCGGTATTAACATAATCAAGGAATTCTCCCCAGTTCATGACATTACTGTACGTCCCCGTATCAATAAAGACAAACAACATCTACCGAATGAGTTAAACGGTAAAAGCATTAAATATAGGTAAAGAACCCAACAATTGATAAATCAAGCATATGCAAGCATATAAAGTAAACAAGAATTTCAATATATGAGAGTTTCAAAAGATTACATTGTTCCCCAACAACAAAGGGTTTAGTTCACCATATTCATGGTGAAATTAGATGAAATAAATGGAAGAATGGAAAAAGCAAAACCTAGATTTGATAAATTGGAGCCAAAGCATCCAAGAAATCTCCTCCAAAGGTGTAAAGCTACTGTGGACGTTGTTCTCTGCCAAAAGAATTACATTTGGATTCGCACTAAGGCTATATATAAGCCAAAAAGATAACAGAAAGATTTCAGAATCCAAAATATAAAAACAGACAACCGCCCAGGCGCCTAAATTAGCCGCTCAGCGGTTTGCCTCAACACACGCCACCGCCCAGGCGCCAAAAATGACCGCTGAGAGGTTTTCCTCTTCTCGTCCTGGACGCTCAGCGTCACTGCCTGGGCGCTAGACAACAACTTTTCCTTGAACTAGGACGCTCATCGGTAAAATTTACCGCTGAGCGGTTCACAGACTCTTCTTTTCTTCCTTTTTCTCCTTCATTCTTGAGTCTGTGACCTTCCTACTTCATTGCCATCTTCAATTTTCATCAAAAACCTTGCAAAACAATGTAAAACAAGCATAATACCTCTAAAAACAACTTTTGACTCTCATGTGACACAACTTAAGAGTTTTACTTGATTCTAAGCTCCTTTTAAGCTACAAAGGGTGTGTTTTAATATCAAATTTATGCATGAAAATAACGATTTTGAGACCGTTATCAAAGGGCACCAAACAATTGAAGAATTTCCACAAACTCATTTTAGAATTAGTCAAACTTTAATTTAGTGGTTTAGAATTTGTAGACCAAATTTTGTAATTTGGGCTAATTTTTGTAGAATAGGTTAAACCCAATTGTAAAAATGATGACATGGCCTAGGGTTTTTATTTTAGGGTGGACCCCACCCCAATTTTAGGGACACATGGCCTTAGAGTTAAGGGGGCAGCCGTCAGATTGGGTAGAGAGGATTTTTGGCTGCAACGCTGTTCTCGGAGATTGGCAAATTTTTTCTTTGAATCATGTTACTCTTTGATTATGGTTGAAATGAAATTAGAGCTACCTGCTGCCACTCTCTCAGGTTTTATTGATTTCAATGTTAGCAAAAGAGCACATAACGTTACGGTTTGGAGAAAATGCTGGGTCATTTCGTTTCATTGCATTTAATATGCTGCTTTCAATTTAGTTAATGCATTTTTTTTATTATTATTGAAGTTTTATTCCAGCACCTTTTGTTGCAATTAATATCTTTGATTCCATGCCAAGTGAAGTCTAGAAACGCTGATGAGTAGTTACCGTGATTTAATGCATTGAAGAATTAACTTCATTTGAAGATTGAAGGGATTAGGTTGGAGTTGGTGGCCGCTTTTCTTGGAGCAAGAGGTGTGTGCGGTGATATCCTTTCTTGAACAAATTCACGCCACCATCCACATAGGATTAGATTCTTCTTTATTTTAAAGAAAAAGCACATTGCAATTTCATTTGGAGAATGGATCAAAGATGGAGAGTTGCACGATTTTGTCTAGGAAGAAAGGAAGCTGCACGGTGTTGATTTCATTTGAAGGAGATACGCGGATTCAGAGGCTGGAGGGGTCTCGTCCATGGCTAGTGGTGTCATGACTAATTAAAATTAATTGAAAAATTTAATTTCTTTTGGTAGATGCATAAGTGATCACATGAGGTGTTAGATAAATTTATGTCTTCTTATTTTCCTTTGCTTTAAAGTATTTTAAATTGCATTTTGAGTTGTTTTTCATTTTCTTAATTTAGTGTTGAATTTTAATAGCTTCAATTATGTCTGGATATTTATCTATTGCATTTTTCGGTTTAATGTTTTCATTTACTTTGATGTTGTCTAGTATGTTTGGTAGTGATAATTTTACTGTCATGTTAGCTTAGGTTAGTTGGTTGGTTGTTAATAAAATTACATTGCTTCTTTGAGATTCCCGGACTGTCTTTATGTTTATTCTGCTCTGCCTGACATTCTATGAAATCTGACTGTGTTCTTGCAACGGGTATACGCTTAGTTCCCTAGTTGGTGATTGCATCTTCGCTTAGTTGATCGGTATGGAACACGTAGGATGGAATAGGTGTATTGCGTTCGCTTAGTTCGTGATTATGAAAGCATGATTGATCTCCGCTTAGTCGGTTAGCTGTGTTGGATTAGAGGCTAGAGTAGTTTATTCATGAGACCTATGCACTTTAATTATGATACTGCTGCTCTGATTTGGCTCAATATTTAATCTGCTGTTTGCCTGCGATTAGGTATACGCTTAATTGCTTGATCGGTGTTTATTCTTCCCTTAGTTGATTAGACTGCATGGTGGATGACTGATTGGATTTGAGCATTGCATTCGCTTAGTTTTCCTTTTTGAAGACCGAATTAGCCTTCGTTTAGTTGGATGATTCGTGCTGGATTTGGATTAGAGTAGTGTGTACTTGTCGTTTATCTGTGATTGGAAGCATAGTAATTGAGTTAATGACCAACCGTTTCATTCTGTATTTGATTCCGTTTTTACATTTCTGTTTCCGTGTCTGTTTACATTCGTGTTTACATTTCTGTTTGCATCCGTGTTTTAAATTTGATTCATCCGTGATTCTCAATTGATTATAGTTGAAATTATTACTACCAACCAAAGTACATTCTCAATTGATAGTAAAAACCATTTAATCATATGAAAGTTCCTAAATTCAATCAAAGTAGATTCTCAATTAAACCTAGAAACCCTAAAACTCATATAATTAATATGCATGTAGATTCAAACACATTATGATGCAAAAATCTTTGCTTTTAATATGGTAGAGAGATGAAAGACATAAAGAGAGAGCAACTTAAATCAATAATCAAAATAAACAATTGCATTAATTCACTTAACCTCAGAATCCATTATGAAATTACAGCAGAATAGCCCTAAATGCTTAGCTCTCCATCAATGGAGTTGAATACATGATAAAATAAGAGAGAGAGGAGTGGTGAATGAATGAATGAAGATCCCCTTTCTGTCTCCCCTAGGTCTCTTTATATAGGGCTTGATTGGGCTTGGACTTTGAATCTTCTGTTGATAAAATCTTTTATCTTATATCTAATATCTTTCAAATATTCAATAGATTTAATCAATTGTTGAGAATATTTGATAATATCTTTCCTAGATCAAAAAGATTTGGCAAATATTATCTTTTGATATTTATTGATATAGTTAAATAAGATAATTATTTAACAATATCAAGTAAAATATCTTAAGATATATTTTCTCCAAAATATCTTTTAAAATATCTAACAGATTTAAACTTGTCCAAAATTACATTTCAACCCTTTTTATTTTATTTACACATAAGTCCAAAATTTGCCTCTAATTGCACTTTAGCCATCTCTGTCTTTTCAAAATTGCATAAGAGTCCTGAGTTGACCAGATTGGACCATCTTTGACCATTCAATTTCATGCTTTAAATGAATAAAATTTTAACTTCAGCTGCACAAATAAACATTAGAACATCCAAAATAATTTATGCAACTAAGAATCACATTTTAAGCATCTTTAATTCCCAAACCCAATAAATCCAATTGTCACAAATTCACTTTAAATCAATAATTTAAGCACAAAAATCTCATTAAAAATTTGAATTCTAAAACATAAATTTGGGCATAAATATGCACTCATCACACCCCCACACTTATCCTTTTGCACTCCTGGGCAAAATTGATTAATTTCAAAACCTTGTTCTGAGTCATTTTATTCCATATTTGCATTTGGATCAAGAGAATGAACATCACCGGACATAGATCAAACATCTAAACATCATTTTGTCATGGACATGCAAATGAAATCACTTTATTCTTCACACATGAGTTAAACTTTTTGAATTCCCAAGAAAATCAAATATGAAAGATAACACTCAAGTCAAAATGTACCTATTTCTCTCCAAATTTCTCAAGTGTTTTTGGCTTGTGTTTACACTCAAAATACCCATGTAAGTAGACATCCTTGGTATTTAGCAAGACTCTGACATTGACACACTTCAGAAAACATGCAATTATTGATCATGAGGGCTTTTTAAAGGTTATATTGGGGCCAAGGCAGAGGTAGGAGATTTTCTTTGGAATTTCTTGGTTTTTGAAATTGATATAGAAAGAGTAATGACACTTTATTTCAAAAACAACCTTATTTCTTGCTCTTTTTTAGGAAGATTTTTTTTTCTTTCTTTTTCTCTCTTTATTTTTTTTCAAAACTCTGAACTTTCATCTTCCTTTTTGCCTTCTCTTTTTTTATGTTGTGGTGAAACACTCACCCACACACTTATTCATCACTTACTTATAACACAATCCATTACTCCTTCTTTCATATGATTTTCCTTCTTCTTTTTCATTTGGCAATTACTAGAAACAAGAAAAATAGTCTTAAGGCTCAAAGAGGTTTCCAATGGATTAATGTTAAGGTAAGTTTATTTGGCCAAGTAGCTTAAAACAAGAAATGCCTCAATCATATCAAATCATGCATATTCACCTCAGTTGCACTCCACAGAATCAAGCTAAATATTAGGGTATCATCAAAACATGGATAAATCACTCAAGAAAAATAGGTATGGCACATGATGGTCCATCCTTATCATTAGGCTCAAAACACACATGGTTCAAATTTCTTTCACAAAAAATTTAATTAGGAAATTCTCAAGTCAACTCAATCAGCAAATCATAAAAGCAATCCATTCATATCAACATGACTCTTTTTTTTTCTATATATGATTATCCCAATTACTAATTCAGACTCTCAAATCCATTGCAAATATTTATTAAAGAAAGAAAAGAAAAAGAAAGAAAAAAATGAAACAGGGAACAAATCAAATTGTTTCCCCACACCCCCACACTTAAGCTATGCATATTGCTCAATGTATGCCTTAAATATAGAATGCACAGAAAAAGTGTAAGGGAACTTACCTCCTTCATGGTGGAAGGAATGCTAGCAGGACTTCATCGAAAAAGTCATCCTGGATCGGAATGTTAACTTTTCCCTTTTCAATCCTACTAAGATGGTCAACTACCAAATTACGTGCCCCACTTCTATCTTGAATAGGAGACAACTTGTCCTTCTCGTCCTTGACCATTGTGATTCCACCTTCCTTGGGAACCACATGTATAGGACCCACCCAAATGCTGTCAGAATTGTGGTATATAATACCTATTTGTAGTAGCTTGGTGTCCCTTTTCTTTACAACCCCCATTAGTTGAGAATTCAATCTTCCTTGAGGTTGTCTCACTGGTTTAGCATCCTCCTCCAAAAGTATTCTATACATGCAAAAAGAAGGGCTAATGCCAGGAATATCTTCTAAAATCCAGCCTATCGCTTCCTTGTGGTCTCTGATAACCTGTAATAGCACCTGTAATAACTGTTTTTCCTGCTCATCAGTAAGCAATGCAGATATAATAACAGGGAGTTTCCCATCCCTCTCAAGATAAACATATTTCAAATATGATGGTAAAGGTTTCAACTCCAAAACGGGTGGTTGTACCACAGATGGAAATATCTTACTGCCTAAGGTAATTTCAACCACCTCAACATCACACTCGGACATCATAGAGGTATCACCTATTGACATTGCGTCCTCAATATCACCTGTTTTACAGTTTCCTTTGTCGTCCAAAATAAGGCATGACATATTTGAAAAAGAAAAGTCCCAAGTTGAAAAAATGTTTGAGAAACTAAAAGAATCATTGTTTACAACATCACTTGATAAGTCAATACAAAACAAAGAATGATCTTTAATCGGATGTTTCCCAGATTCCAACACATTGAAACGCACTTTCTCGTCTCCTATCTCCATTGATAGTGTTCCTGCATGCACATCTATCTTGGTTCGTGCAGTCATCATGAAAGGTCTTCCCAAGATAATAGTTGTTGGACTGATTCCTTCTTCATCCTTCATGTCCAAGATATAGAAATCTGCAGGAAAAATTAACTTGTCTACTCGGACAAGCACGTCCTCAAGCACACCTGCAGGGTTAACTGTGCTACGGTTGGCCAGTTGAATGACCACACCAATAGTCTTAAGAGGTCCCAGAGATAGAGATGTAAACAATGATAAAGGCATTACATTAATGGAAGCCCCTAAATCTAGCATGGCATTGTCAAACTTTGAATTTCCAATAAGACAAGGAATAGAAAACATACCTGGATCCTTGCATTTTCGCAGTATTTCAATATGCTTCATAATCAAGCTTGACACATTTCTTCCCAAATTCACAACCTCATTATCCCTAAAACGCCTTCTATTTGTGCAAATTTCTTTTAAAAACTTAGCGTATTTAGGGATTTGCTTAACAGCATCAAGCAAGGGAATGTTGATCTCCACCTTTTTGAAAGTATTCAAGATCTCTTGGTCTAATTCCTCCATTTTTTTGTTTCTCGGCTTCAACCGATTGGGATATGGAGGTGGTGGAGAATAAGATGAAGAAGAATTTTTAGAAGAAGAAGAGTTAGAGGATACTGACCTGGATTTCTCAGTGGTGGTCTCAGGTGATGGTTCACTTGGTCCTCTATTTTCATTGATATGTTTTTCTTCATTCTCCTTACCTTCATGCTCTTGGGTTCCTCCGGAGCCTTGTACTTGCTTACCCGTTCTTAAAGTAATAACACTTACATTTTGTGGGTTGATCACTGTCTGTGCAGGCAGTTTAATTGACTCCTTAGCCTCTAACTTTTCCACCCTCTTAGTCAAATCTACAATTGATTTCTTGATTTCTGAATTTTGCTCAAGCATTGTTTTCATGAAATCTTGCAGTGACATTTCGGGTTGAGGTTGATGCCTTTGTTGAGGTGAAACATGAGGTTGCCAGTTCTGCTGATACCTATTTGAGGATGAATCATGATAATTCTGGTATGGTCTGTTTCCTCCAAACATGTTTGCAGCAAAAGCTTGAGATGGGTTTTCCACAGTAGTTTCCATCAAGCTAGGACATTCATCAGTGTAGTGATCAGTTGAAATGCAAATCCCACACTTCTTAACAATTTGTGGAGTGGAGGTTTTAAACAAACTTGCAATCTTGTCGAGTTTGCTTTCTAAATTATTCAATCTTTCATCTATCCTCCTTCCATAAACTACACCGTTTTCAATTTTATGTACTCCTTTCAACAAAGTCACTGAATTTTCTCTTGTTCCATATTGTTGATTGTCTACTGCCTTCCATTCTATTAGATCTATCCCATCTTCTGGTGACCTATCTAAGAAAGATCCTCCGCTTGCAGCATCTGCCCATGACCTATCAGTTGGACTTAAGCCTTCATAAAAGCTTAGAATGAAGTCTGCCATTTTGAGCTGAGGGCATGAAGCACAAAGTTTCTTGAATCTTTCCCAATATTCACTAAGATTCTCTTTATCTCTCTGTCTTATATCTTGTATTTCTCTACGGATGGCAGATAATTTGGATGCATGAAAATACTTTTCAAGGAATAGTCTTTCAATTGCAGAGAGATAATACCACCAATCTTGAGCTGCTCCTTGAAGAGTAAAAGGAAAAGCTCTCATTTTTAGGATTTCTATTGTGATCCTGGGAGATCTGAAATTTTCGCACAACATGTGGAATTGTCTCAAGTGCTTGTGTGGATTCTCCTTTGACAACCCATTGAACTTTGGTAAGGCATTTAGCAGGTCAGGTCTCAACTCCCATTCTTCATCAGGGTATTGAATGTTACTTTGGGTAACTGTATTGTGGGAGGTGGCTAGCTGTCTAATGGTTCTCTGTGCCATTCTGTTTGGGTTAGGATCAGGTAAGGGATCAGGTGGTATGTTTGTGACTAGGGATATTGAAGGTGGTATGACTTTAGATGTAGGCAGTGTTCCCTCAGTAGAACACACAAGTTTCAAATTTCTCCGCACCTCACGCAAACTCCTTTCAACTTCCGGGTTTATTTGATAGAATTCTCCCGGGTTAGCTCTGGTCATGCACTAAGTAGTCTGCTTGAAACTTTTTCTCTGTTTTTTTTTCTTTTGTCCTTGCTTTAGAGAAAGACTTCAAATGAGAGAATAGAGAGATTTTTTTGGGTCCACTCCCAGGAAAGAGAGGTGCGTCACAATGGACAACTTAAGTACCAAGTCTTTCCTAGCCAGAGTATATTCAAACTAGCCTCAAGTATTTCTCAAGAGAAATTCTTAATTTAAGCAAGAACAAAGACTTTGCTAACAAAAAGAATAACTAAAAGCTACAAAATAACTCAAACTAAATTAAATGCATATGCGTTAGAAAAAAAAATAAAAACAAATGAAAATAAAAAAAAATAAAAATGAGAATCAAAATATTCAAAATACTTACCGTAGTTCCCCGGCAACGGTGCCAAATTTGATAAGCTGTCGTTGGAGCTATCAAATTAATACTACTTTTCAAGGCAACTTCAGTATTGCCAAGTAGTATTCAAGAAAATTGATAGGGCTAAAGTAACCCTGAGTCGTTTCCCAACGAACACGGAATTGCTTTCGAATATTTGACTCTTATGAATGCTATGCAATGCTTATGAATAAAAGTGAGAATGTTTATAGAATTTTGTAGAACAAAGAAGAAACTTAAAAACAATTATGAAGAAACAGGCTATTTCCACTACTTTTCCAAAATAGATTCATCATTGGTTATTCACAGATCATTGTTCAATTGATTATTGTTTAAGTTTCAAATTAATTAAAGTACATTCTTAATTAATTTGAGGGCAGTTATGCAGTTAATCAAAGTACATTCTCAATCAAATGCAAGACCTTTCTAGATTATTCACAATAAATTCAACCAAAGTACATTCTCAATCAATTTTATTGTGTTTAATCATGTCTATTCTTAAATCTCTTAACCAAATTAAAAGCTAATCAATCAATGTAAATTCTCAATTGATTATAGTTGAAATTATTACTACCAACCAAAGTACATTCTCAATTGATAATAAAAACCATTTAATCATATGAAAGTTCCTAAATTCAATCAAAGTAGATTCTCAATTAAACCTAGAAACCCTAAAACTCATATAATTAATATGCATGTAGATTCAAACACATTATGATGCAAAAATCTTTGCTTTTAATATGGTAGAGAGATGAAAGACATAAAGAGAGAGCAACTTAAATCAATAATCAAAATAAACAATTGCATTAATTCACTTAACCTCAGAATCCATTATGAAATTACAGCAGAATAGCCCTAAATGCTTAGCTCTCCATCAATGGAGTTGAATACATGATAAAATAAGAGAGAGAGGAGTGGTGAATGAATGAATGAAGATCCCCTTTCTGTCTCCCCTAGGTCTCTTTATATAGGGCTTGATTGGGCTTGGACTTTGAATCTTCTGTTGATAAAATCTTTTATCTTATATCTAATATCTTTCAAATATTCAATAGATTTAATCAATTGTTGAGAATATTTGATAATATCTTTCCTAGATCAAAAAGATTTGGCAAATATTATCTTTTGATATTTATTGATATAGTTAAATAAGATAATTATTTAACAATATCAAGTAAAATATCTTAAGATATATTTTCTCCAAAATATCTTTTAAAATATCTAACAGATTTAAACTTGTCCAAAATTACATTTCAACCCTTTCTATTTTATTTACACATAAGTCCAAAATTTGCCTCTAATTGCACTTTAGCCATCTCTGTCTTTTCAAAATTGCATAAGAGTCCTGAGTTGACCAGATTGGACCATCTTTGACCATTCAATTTCATGCTTTAAATGAATAAAATTTTAACTTCAGCTGCACAAATAAACATTAGAACATCCAAAATAATTTATGCAACTAAGAATCACATTTTAAGCATCTTTAATTCCCAAACCCAATAAATCCAATTGTCACAAATTCACTTTAAATCAATAATTTAAGCACAAAAATCTCATTAAAAATTTGAATTTTAAAACATAAATGTGGGCATAAATATGCACTCATCAGTAATGAACAATGAAAGTAAATGCTAGAAACATAAAAGATACAAGAACTTCAGGAACTGTAAATTGATAATGAAACTAATAGAAAACATAAAATTTCATTAGAATTTGAGAAACGAAATTACAAATGATACTAGAATTCACCAAGAACTCTCGTGGCCATTCACCCTCGCGAGATACTCTGTGAAATCCAGAAACATAGAACAATATATCTACATTATCAAAGCACTAAAACCTAACTACCAAGAATTTAGAAAACTGAATTGAAATGAACTAAATCAAACGAAATCTAACTACGTTAACTACCCTCTAGATCATGATGAATGTCTTCCGTGGAGTTTGTGACCCTCCATGTTACACTCTCACTGTCTCTTACGTGGAGTCTATCACCCTCCACTACTATCCAACCCCTCTCTAACAATACATTCCCCCTTTTTCTAGGGTCTGAATCAGAAAAGATAAAGAAAGGAAAAAAATATGAACCTTCGGCACTTCCTTTCTCAATCCAACGACCCCTTCTTCACTTTGCTCATGATAACAGTTGAAATTACTGTGATATGTGATATAATTTTGATACTAAATTAGCCCTTTTTGACTTAGAAACTTGTTTGATTCCTTGTTTTTAGTTTATTTTGTGAATAAAGAGATTTGAGGTTATACTTGATGATTTTATTACTAAATTCGCTTGATTTTGCAGGTTATTGGAATGATTTGGAAGAGGAGTTAAAGTGTCATGGAGTTGGAACTCAGAAGGAATAGAAAAAGCACCAAAAGAGAAGGTTACAGAAGGTCGCAGGATGCCTGGTTGCCCTTTTTTGGGGCCCTCAGTGTCAGAAGCTCGGTAGGACGCCTAACTGCCCCTTTCTGAGGCCCTCAACGCCAGAAGTTCGCACCAATGCCTGGGCACCCTTTCTGGAGCGTTGAGCGTCAGTTTCAAGTGTCGCACCACGCTTGGACGCCTTTTGAGGGGCCTTGAGTGCCACTCCTCTCGCATCAATGCCTGATTGCCCTAAGTAGGGGCACTGAGCACCAGCATTAATGGGCTTGGACTTCATTTTTAATCTATTTAAGGATTAGCTCGTCTTAGGGTTTGTATCTTTTGGCAGCAAAGACGCAAATTCACACTTTTTGACCCTCTGAAGGTAGAATTGGATGCGGAGTTCTCCTCTTTAGTTTCTAGGGTTTAACTATCTTTTTCATTCAATTGTACACCTAGTTTCTCCATGACGATGGAGAACTAAACCGTATTTGTTGTTGGAGGAAGATGTAACCTTATAACTCTCATGTATTTGAATTTGTTTTAAATTTATATATGCTTCTTTCATTAATTGTTAGGGATTTTCTCCTATGCTGATTATGTGTTATGTTTAATCATTCATAGCATGATTTTCGGTTTTCTGTTATTGGGAAATACCTATTGTTGTAAATAGGATGGCTTAGTTTCAACACCAAGAAAGGGGGGGGGGGAGGGGCGAGGGTGAATTGGTGAGGTTTAAAATCAGAGTCTTTTTAAAATATTTTTAGAAAAATATAATCCTTTACAAAGTTTCTTGAATCGCAAGGAATAAGAAGTTTAAGAGCAGCGAAAAGATAAAGTTGACACAAAGTTTTTATACTGGTTCGACCTCAATACCTACATCCGGTGTCCTTCGACAACCAAGAAGCCAATGCACTATATTAGTCAAGGTTTTTACAACAAGATTTCTATAGAGACCTCCATGTCAAAAGTATAGACAATCTCTCTAACCCTCTAACTAAAAGTATAGGCAGTCAACACAAAGATCTGTAGCAAGATATCCCCTCTTTTACAATCTTCAACCCACTTTGAACAATCCTCAAAGTGTCCAGAACTCCATGAGTCCTCCTCCTGTAGTCCCAACAGGACAGCAACAATCTTCCAAAGATTGAGAGTAAACTTGATCAATGCAAAGAACACTAGCAATGCAGAACTTGATCAAACAGTAAGCACAATTCTGTTTCTCCTTAAGAAACTCTTCAAAGAAAGATCTCCTCTGTCTTCTGGAGGAGTTCTTGGAACGTTTTTCTCAAGATTACAATCTAAAACAACAAATGAAAATTGTTAGATCAACCAAAGTCTTTGTGATTAAGAGAATCACCTCTATTTATAGTTTTCTATAAATTAGACGCTCATGTAGTCGACTTTGCTACTAATGAATTCGACTGTCATTTGACAATTATAACAGTTAGAACAAATTAGCAGTAGTGATAACAACCAAATTAATTTCACAATTAATTCGGTTGACTTGCATTTAATGCTTTAGCATAGAGTTGAAATATAGCTATTACAGCACAAAAGCATTGATAGAATTTACTGCGCGTGCAGTCAACTTAGACACTTCAACTTCGTTTTGAAAGTTTTTTCAATGCAAAATTACTCACACCACTACTTTTGAAAATCTGTTCAAAGTCACGAGTTTTAATCGACTTACTTCATAATGAAGTCGACTTAAAACTTGCAGTTTTTCCACACAATATAAGTTAAACAAAGTGCATGTGGTTTTCTTTTCTTAAACATATGTAATGCATTCACAAAAGATGTATCAAGTATAAAATCAGTGAATATACATTCATATATGAGAATCAACACAAACATGTTCTTTAAGATATCATTCACAATAAAGAATTGAACATGTAAACATAACACTACATGTGTTATTAATAATTTGTTGTCATCATGAAAAACCAGAGGACTGTGAGATTAAGGTTTAGCTAAACTAGTGCTTCCCTTATCAATAATCTCAACAATCTCCCCTTTTTTTGATGATGCACAACCATGATTAATAAGCAACCATGTTTGTACACAAACAACACATAAAATCAATCAAGTAATCACCAATATCAGAGCTAATATAAGCATTCAGTAAGAACAAGTGATTAAATGATTTTTCCAATATATCAGAGCAAACAAAAGATGATTTTAACATATTCCAGAACATTTACTCTGAATAAACAGTATCAAGCAATCACATATCAATCAAATAATCAATCAAACTTTTCAAACTTTTCTCCCTCTTTGTGCATTAGCAAAAAAGGTTTGCTTTTAGATATTGATATGCTGATAAAATGAAATACCAGAGATACATCAATGTAAAAAAATTAAACATTCTAAGATGTTCCCCCTATCACAGATATTCACATGAGAAAGAAAATCTCACCCTAAAGTGTAGGCATGTGAAAAATTAATGCAATCATGTAATGCTCCCCCTATCATTATGCATATTTTAAAATCAAATCCAGATGCAAAATGCAGTTTCACAAGTATCAGAGCATACAACAATTTGTATCAAAATTATATTAGAGTTATAATTGCAAGCAATTCAATCAAGCAAAGATACAATTATCAACAATCTCACAATATATTCTCACAGATAAAACAATCAGATATAAAGAGAGATATATTGAAGATAACCAATATAAAATGATCAAACAACTTAATAACCAAATTCCAGTAAATGGAATTTATAACCCCTGTAAGTGATAGTCGATTGATCCATTGTTCAAGTCGATTTAATTGCTTTTCATTGAGTTGTAACTTCAACAGTAAGTTCAGAAGCAATGTTTCTTGCAAAACCTTTCACGATCTTTTGAAGATGAAGCAATTTAGAATCAGAGTAATGCAAGAAATTATACAATTAAGAAGTGAGTATGCAAAAGAATTAATGTAACAGTGAACATATGCATAATCAACTTCAACAAACACTCAGTTGATTTTAAATCAATCAAGTCAGAATCAATAATTAAATCAATGTCAGATATGATTAATACCAAACAATTGATTTCATTAATACTGTCAAAAGATATTACAATTTATTAGACCAAAGGACAAGAAACAGACAAAATGACAATCTAAGCCATTAACAAAAGAAACTACAAACAAATACAAAACTCAATTGAAATCAACAAAAGACTTATGACACGAGGCACACTACTATAGACACAAGAAATCCCTATTCTGTTTCGGAAAACTCTATAGAATCTTCGTCACTTGTTTCATCAACCTCTTCCCTCTCAGATTCTTCAGTAGAAGTAGAACACATAATGTTTGATTATTTCATCCATTTTCTTATTCAAGTCCATAAGAGACTTCTTCATTACATTAGTTCTCTTAAAGACCTTCTTAATTCTGTTTCCTACGACTATTCCAAATTCAGAATTGGGAGATGGCAATTCTTGTTCACTATCTGAGTCAGGTAGTTCACCTATACCTTTTGTTGGGTCCAGTTCATCACTGAAGATCCATCATAAGGCAATTTTCTTTAAACCAATGCATGTCAGAGTTGCTTTTCAAATTTGATTTGCTTTGCTACATGTAACCTTGTTTTCACAATTGAGATTGACTCCATTTAAAGCCAATATCTTGCTAATAAACACATAGTAGGGTAATTGATAATGGTCTAAAAACTGTTATTTTTATACTTAAATTTGATATCAAAACACATCCTTTATGGCTTAGAATGAGCTTAAAATCGAGTAAAACACTTAGTTGAGTCACATGAGAGTCAAAAGTTGTTTTTAGAGATATTACGCTTGTTTTGCATTGTTTTGCAGGGTATTGATGAGAACTGAAGATGGAAGTGGAGAAGGGAGGAGTTAGACTCAAGAAAGAAGGAGAAAAAGAAAGAAAAGAAGAGTCAAAGTCACCGCTCTGCGCTACTTTCCAACGCTGAGCGCCATACTCGAGGGAGCACCCACTGCCTCTCGCTCAAGCGGTGCCGCTGAGCGTCCAAGCGACTTCGAGGTAAACCGCTGAGCGGTGAGTGTTAAACTGATAACGATTTCCAAACCGTTATTTTCATGCATAAATTTGATATTAAATCACACCCTTTGTAGCTTAAAATGAGCATAGAATCAAGTAAAACTCTTAAGTTGTGTCACATGAGAGTCAAAAGTGGTTTTTAGAAATATTATGCTTGTTTTGCATTGTTTTGTAGGGTTTTTGATGAATATTGAAGATGGCAATGAAGTAGGAAGGTCATAAACTCAAGAATGAAGGAGAAAAAGGAAGAAAAGAAGATTTTGTTAACCGCTGAGCGGTAAAATCCACCGCTGAGCGTCCTGGTGCAAGGAAAAGTGTTGTCTGGCGCCCAGGCGGCGACACTGAGCGTCCAGAGCGACAAGAGGCAAACCACTCAGCGGTCATTTTAGGCGCCTGGGCGGTTATCTGTTTTTATATTTTGGATTCTGAGATCTTTTCTGTTATCTTTTTGGCTTATATATAGCCTTAGTGCGAATCCAAATGTAATTTTTTTGGCAGAGAGCAACGTCCACAGCAGCTTTACACCTTTGGAGGAGATTTCTTGGATGCTTAGGCTCCACTTTATCAATTCTAGGGTTGCTTTTCCATTCTTCCATTTAGTTCATCTAGTTTCACCATGATTATGGTGAACTAAACCCTTTGTTGTTGGGGAACAATGTAATCTTTTGAAACTCTCATATATTCAAATTCTTGTTTACTTTATATGCTTGCATATGCTTGATTTATCAATTGTTGGGTTCTTTACCTGTATTTAATGCTTTTACCGTTTAACTCATTCGGTAGATGTTGTTTGTCTTTATTGATACGGGGACGTATAGTAATGTCATGAACTGGGGAGAATTCCTTGATTATGTTAATACCGCCTAGGGATAGGGGTAGGACGATCAATTGTATTTTGCTTCCGCTTATCATGCGTTATTTGTTACTAGGGGAGGCTAGGGATAGCAAGCCGGTAATTAGTAATAGGCTCTTTTCCCCAAGGGATTGGGTTAAGGGTAGACCAAGAAAGTTTGCATGAGAATATGATAAATAAGCAAAGTAAATAAGAAGAGTAGATATATGAGGGTGGATAGGATACATGACAATATGATAAACAACCTCATTCATTCATAGTTTCTCTTAGTCAATTGAATTCGTGCATTTGCATGTTTATTTCTGTTTTGCATTCAAACCATTCAAAATATTTTCTTTTACTCAAGTCTTAAACAATTTATTTACACGAAAGATAAGGCCTTAAGAGTCCTCTGGGAAGAACGATATTGGGATTACCGATTATTATTACTTGATACGATCTGGTACACTTGCTAGAGGTTTAACAAGTTTTTGGCGCCGTTGCCGGGGACTCTTGGTTTATCTTTTTCGAGTAGTGTAAACTGATTAAATTTGACTTGATTTTTTTATTTATTTTATTTTTGTTTTAATAAATTAGTTCTAGGATTTTGTGCCTAATGTTTACAGGATGCATTATGTACAAGAATTTGGTTCTATGGGCACTCAATTCTATCAAAATAATTTCAACTACTGGTGGGAATCTCACCCATACATAGATCAAAGCCAATTTGGGCAAGCTGATGAGCAACAAATTACTCCACTTAAGAAAAATACAAATTCTGATGAACTTCTTCAGAGGATCATGAATTTGGAAGTATACCATGTCAAAAGCATAGAGGAGAGTGTAAAGAACGACGAATTTTTTCCACAGGGCATGTATACAAGATTTTCTTCTCATAGAAGCATGGAAGAGATGCAACAATATCAGTGGCAGCAACAAATCTCTTTACCAATAGAAATGTGGGAGTATGATCAACAACTATGTCATCAGATAGCTGATGTGACAGAACAAGTCAAAAGCCTTAATGAAAAGTTCAACAAATTTTTGGAGAAGTACGATTCTAAGAGCTATGAAGTTACCTTCAGGAATTTGGAGACACAAATTGATAAGGTTGTTGATGAGGATAAGATAGAGAGAGAGGTGAAAACGATAGAAGAGATAACAGAAAAGGTTGTTGCTGAGGAGAAGATAAAAGAAGAAAAGATAGAAGAAGAGGTTGTAAAATTGAAAGAGAGGGAGTATGAAAAACCCTTGCCCTATCCAAAGACATATTCTAGGAGGGAAAAAGAAAACCAGTTGGAGCGATTTATGGAGATTTTTAAGAAGCACTACAGCAAATGCCCTCATTTGCGAAATTTTTGAAAGAACTTCTCATGAAGAAAAGGAAGTATATTGAGAAGGAAACTATTGAGGTACAGGGAAATTGTAGTGCAGTCATACAAAGAACATTACCTCCTAAATTACAAGATCCAGGGAGCTTTACCATTCAAGTGGTTGAAAGAAAAAAGAAAAATATAAAATGTGGAAAAATAAAGAAGAAAATAAAAAGAGAAAAAAAGAGAAAGTTAGAGGAGGAGAACAGTGAGAAAAAGAGGAAGAGAGGAAAGAAGAAAAGATCATATGAAAAACCTCTTCCTCATCCAAAGAAGTATCATAGGAAGAAAATGAACTTCAAGTGCTTTATGGAGATCTTCAAGAAATTGGAGAATAAAGTTCCTATGATGGAGACATGGAAACAGGTGCTTGGTGTTATCAACTTTCTGAAGAAATTCAGCAGGAAGAAGAAGAAAAAGAAAAGAATATCAAGCAAAGGGAGTATCAACACCTACTGATGGGTGTTTGAACTCTACCGGGTCAAGCTAATGATGTTAAACAAGCGCTATTGGGAGGCAACCCAGGTTTCTTTTACTTTTGCACTTTGAATCTTTAGAGTGTTGAATTTTGTTGAGTAGTGTAGGTGTCTATGCTTGGCTTGTACAATGGTTCTGATGGTAGTATTATAATGCATGACAAGTATTTAATAATGATTGAATGTGGGTGATTGAGAGTGTATGTGTGTTGATATCCAGGTGAATGGTTCACTAATTGTGTGGACAGATGTATTGTGGTTTATGATTGTGATTGTGATGCTAAGCAAGATAAATGAATGATGTGTGAGAAAGCATGTGTGTGACGTTTTGAGCTCCAGAGTTTTTACTGATATATGTATTGTTCATAGGGAATCATGAATGATATTGCCTTAGTCTTGATAATTGATTGACTTGCATGCTTATGCCTTAGTCATGAATGATATATGCCATGTGAACAGTACATATATCAGTGATGCCTTGTGAACAGTACATATATAAACTTTTTAAACTTTTTGATCATACAACATAAACATGAAAATCAATCAATTATCAAGACTAAGGCAATATCATTCATGATGCCCTGTGAACAGTACATATATCAGTGAAAACTCTGGAGCTCAAGACCTCACACACATGCTTTCTCACACATCATTCATGAATCCTGCTTAGCATCACAATCACAATCATAAACCACAATACATCTGCTCATATAATTAGTGAACAATTCAACTGAATATAGTACATTCTCAGTCATCAACCACATTCAATCATTATCAAATACTTGTCATGCATTATAATACTACCATTAGAACCATTGTTCAAGCCAAGCATAGACACAAAATAAAAATTCAACCTATTCTAAAAATTCAAAGTGCAAAAGTAAAAGAAATCTGGGTTACCTCCCAATAGCGCTTGTTTAATGTCACGAGCCTGACCCAAACCTGTTTAGCACTCATCAATAAGTGAGGGTCTTACCAACGCCCATCAGTAGGTGTACCTTCCTGTATCCTTCAGTGGATACATAAAAAATAAGCATCCTTCAGTAGATGCTACCCAAAAAGAGTTTAAAATCCATTACATAACCAGAATAACCCTACTCTAAAAATTGTTCTACAATAAATAGGCTAAAATTAAATATCTTCAAATCTTTCCATCCCGGTTGGGATCTTCATCTTCCCAACTCATCAGTTGCGTTCCATCCACTCTTCTGATGGATTTAGTATATGGTTTTTTGATCTCTACCTTGCCATCTTCTTTGATATTGTCAACAATCCACTTCCTTTTCTTGAATCTTACCTGTGAGCCTCGTGGAAGTGGTATATCTTCTGAATGGATTGTTCCTCCTTTATCAACCTCCTCATTTTTAGGTACCTGTAAAACATTGCAACTGTTAGATTTAGTACCTGTCGTGCTTTCTTCTGATGCAGCTTCTCTTCTTGAATTTCTGAATCTGGTTCTTTTCTTTATTCTAATATTGTTCCCTTTAGATCCAGTATATAAGAGCACATTCTTTTTATCTTGCATCATAATTCTTCCATCATGTGCACTAATGAACATTTTAGACGTAGCCATGAAAGGTCTTCCAAGAATAATTGGAATCCTCTCCTCATCATCCATGCCCATAACTAGAAAGTCAGCCAAAAACTCCAGCTGCTCCATACGCAAACCACATCTTCCACCATACCTAGTGGCTTTTTACTGGAACCATCCGCCATCGTCCTAGTAAGATTAGACGGTTTTAATGTCAACCCTCCAATCTTTCTCAAGAAACGTCCAGGCATCATATTAATGCTAGATCCAGAGTCTATCATGGCTCCTCCTACATCAAAATCATTTATAACACATGAAAGTGTCAAACAACCTGGATCTTTTTCCTTAGGTGGATAATTCCTTTTTGGAAGTTGAACTTCAAATTCTTGCTCATCTTCATCTGTATCCAAATCTATCATATCTCCAAGATAATATTTCATCCTTGAAGGAATTTGTTGGATTACAGAAGGCACCATAGTCACTTCGTTTTCTATAAATGGCCTATTGTGACTGAATTTTTCTTCCTCTTCTTCCTCACCTTCACTACTGCTTAATTCAATGACTTCTCTTTTCTCCTCTTCCTCATCACTGCTTCCAATGTTCACAACTTCCCTTTCAAATTTTCGTTTACTTCTTGTAACAACAACTTTACATTCCTCTTTAGGGTTAACATTAGTGTTAGCCCTAAATTGGTGCTTCTCAATGGTGTCTACCCTTTTTGACAACTGCCCAACTTGCATCTCTAAAGTTCTAATGCTGGTTTGATTACCTGCTTGATTGGACTCATAAACCTTCAAGAATTTATCAAATCTATCATTCAGGTCTCTTACAACCTCTGTCAAATGGGTGACCTGCTGCCACAGAGGTGAAGGTTATTGCTGCTTGAAACCTCCTGTTTGTCCTGATGGGAAATTCGGTGCCTGACCAATACTTGGATGATTCTTCCAACCTTGTTTGGAATTACCTTGGTAGGTATTCTGAAACTGATTTCCCATAAAATTAGCTTCTTGTTGCATCTCTTTAGGCAACGCACATTGACCATTGATATGGTCACCACCACAAAAATCACAAAGTTGTTGTGTTTGGGAGACATTACGAATCTCCTTAGGAAGTTGTGAGAGAATCTTTGTCAAATTATCTAGTTTTTGAGTCAGAAGATGGTTCTGTTGCACGGCTGTGTGCTATATGTCCTTCCAGTGACCACTCTACTGATGCATGTCCTTCTTTGGACCACCCTGTTACTCATGATGAGCCTCAAGCTTATGCTACCGACATATACAACAACAAGCAGCCACAATAGAAAAATCAGAGGAAACAGGAACAACAAGAGGCATCTGCGCGACCACCTTCCAAATCTTCTACTTCTTCTGAGCCAACATTGAATGAGTTGTGGGGGCAGATAGCCAGGCAGGCCATTGAGGAACAGTCTCGTGTTTTAGAGGGACCTTCAATTCAGACTGTTCAGATTACTGATGATGTCAGTGTCACCCACATAGGGGATGAGGAGCAGAGTCATGAGCCTACTATTGCACCATCTACTTTCCTACACACTTATGTCCCTGCTCTTGCACCTGAGGATGCAGTTGCTCATTCTACTATTACTGGTGAGATGAATCATGAATCAACACAGGTTTTCTCTAAACTTGAAATCCCACTTGCTTTGCCTGAGTTGTTTATGCATTCAAATATTCTTGATACTGCTGCAGATTCACATGTTAGTGTTGATTTTGACATTGAAACTGTGAAAACTTAAGATATTTCAGACTTAGGATTAAATTTTGATCTTTCACAGTTTTCTGAAAATTTTCAATGTAGTTGTGAAGCTGGTTCTTGCTCTATTTGTGTTGAGATCAATTCTGTGATACAACCAGCTTCCAACTTTATTATTGGTGATACTAATTGTGAATCTGTTGAAAATGTTGAGGAACAGGCAGATATGAGCACCACCTTTGAGATAGGTAGACCAGATTTACCTTTCACTACTCTACCAACTTCCAGGGAAGTGGAGGTAAACATACCTATGATTGATTATGTTGTTGATGATCATGTTGTTGATAGGTATGTTATTGATGATTATGATGTTGATGAGCATGATTTTAATTCTCCCTCTTTGCATGATGAGAACCACTTTTTGCTATCACATATGAATGTTTGTTCTCCATGCACTGAACATGAATCTGATTCTGTTGTTTATACTGCTTCTAAATTTGAACTTGATTCATGTTCTGAGGGTATATCTGAGGGTCAGCTTGTTACACTGAGATTGGGTGTTATACCTCTGCATGTTATTTTTGTAGAACCACATTGCACTAACCATGTTGCAGGAGGTACACATGAGTTTGATCAACAAACACCCACGGTGGAAAACAAGAGTGCTAGTGTACACAAAAGCTTGAATATCAATGGGCACCAGCTGAACCCACTCATCAATAATCACTGCTTCTTAGATCCAACTGTGGAGGACATTTCCCTACTTGATCAAATCTGGAGACTGAAGCAATTCCTCCTCAAGACTTCTTTGTTGGATCCGGTGGTGGAAGAGATCTCCCTGAAAGTCCAAAATTGGCAACTGCCACCATGATCAGGGGAGTTTTCCTCTTCCCTTCTCCCCCCTTTCCCCACTTGTATTGCACTTTTCCGTGATCTGTCGACTTTTCCGATTTTTGATCTTATGCTTGTGACACATTGAGGACACTGTGTAGTTTAAGTGTGGTCTATTGGGGGAGATATCTATTTTCTTTATTAAATTTTTTCTTTTCTAGGTGTTAAATTTTATGTTTTCTAGTTAGTTTTTGTTGTGTCTTGTGTACAATTTTGCATGTTTCTCTTGATTTCTGGACTTTGTTTAGGTTGTAGGTTTTTCCTTCACTCCATTGATACTCTGATTAGCTTGAAATCCATGTTTTTCTTTGCTTGGAAAGATGATTATGATGTTTGAGAGTTGATTTGATTGTGACAGAAATACCCTGTGCGAGATTTGAGCCATTTGATGTTCCTTCTTGTGTGTGATATGTCTCTTGATTGCTTGCACATATGCCTTGGCTTGACTCTTGTTGATGATTCTTGATTGATATGCATGTTTGGAAGTGATAAAGGCAGTTTTTTTGTTGAGCCTCTCTAGCCAGATGAGCCTACCTTGTTGTGATCCATTGATAGCCCCTTTGAGCCTATACTTTCCCCATTTCTTTGTTTTGAAGCTCATACACTAGCCCTATGTGAAAAACCATGATTACCTTAACCTTAGGGAATTTTGGAGCTTTGGAATTATTTTGGGAACAAGTGTGGTCTCTTTGGGGATTCTGATGAATTGGCTAGTTGGTTCCTCTTCTTGTTTTTGTTTTTGTAAATATGTTGTATATCTTGTCTCTTAGAGTTGTGTTCTGAAAAGAGAGAAAAGAAAAGAGACAAGATGAAAAAAAAAAAGAAAAGAAAAAAATACAGAAAAATGAGAAAATTAAAAAAAAAAAAATTGTTGTGTGAATAATGGAGTCAAGAAGAGGATTGAATTAGAGGTTTTGGGTGTGTTTGAATGTGTTTACACTTGTTCCCCATTGCTCCTCTATTCCTTTTGGTTTGTAGCTTCTTATCCATATTTATCCTCCCTTGTCCTTGGCCCCATTGCATCCATAAAAGACCTTTTGATTTGAACATGCATATGTTTTGAGTGTTGATATTAGAGACTTGCCAAGACTGTTTGTTGCTTGCTTTCTTGAGTACATTGAGTTGAAATTGTTTATCCTTGACACTTGAGAGAAACACTGATTGTGTGCATCTGTGAGGTTTTGTTGCTATTGATCCACCTCTTGAGCTGACTGATCATTTTGCCATGCTTGGAATTGCCCTGATGACTTCATAAGTATATGTTTTCTTTGATTCAGTGTTGGATACTGTCCACTTCCTTTCTTTGTCCAGATTTCCTGAGAACTATGTAATTTTGTTTCTGTCCTTGTTAGTCTTAGTTTTCTGTATGATGAGTCTGTGTCTCTTCCCTGATGTCCGTAGAATTGTTCCTTGACTTGCGTCCTGATTTTGCCCAGGAGTGCAAAAGACTAAGTGTGGTCTATTTTGATGAGTCGATATTTTATTGATTTCAATTAGTTTATTGTGCTAGAATTAATCAAGAAATTGTGCTTAATTGTCCAATATTTTTCTGTTTTTAGTAATTGTGCTTAATTTGACCGGAAATTGTTATTTTAATTAATTTGAATATTTTGAGCTAATTATTTGCACTGTTAATTGCAGGGAAAATTTTGGAGATACAATTTGGAGCATTAGGAAGGAGACAAAATAATTCAAGAATCTCCCATAAATGTTTTAAAATTAGTTGTATTTTAATTTAGAAGTTTAGTTTTTTTTTAGACAAGCTTGTGCACATTGGGCCAAATTTTGGCAAAAACATGTTGAGCCCAAAGATGGAAAGGACACTTGTCACCCTAGGGTTTTATTTTGGGGTGGAGCCCACCCCCATTAAGTGACTCACGGCCTAGGGATTGAAGAGCAGCCGACACTTCTTTGGGGGGCTCATTCTCGGTAAATGACCTATTGTGACTGAATTTTTCTTCCTCTTCTTCCTCACCTTCACTGTTGCTTAATTCAATGACTTCTCGTTTCTCCTCTTCTTCATCACTGCTTCCAATCTCCACAACTTCCCTTTCAACTTTTCGTTTACTTCTTGTAACAACAGCTTTACATTCCTCTTTAGGGTTAACATCAGTGTTAGCCCTAAATTGATGCTTCTCAGTGGTGTCTACCCTTTTTGACAACTACCAAACTTGCATCTCTAAAGATCTGATGCTAGCTTGATTACCTGCTTGACTGGACTCATAAACCTTCAAGAATTTATCAAATCTATCATTTAGGTCTCTAACAACCTCTGTCAAATGGGTGACCAGCTGCAACTGTTAAACCCCTGACAAGTGTACCAGATCGTATCAAGTAATAAAAATCGGTAATCCCAATATCGTTCTTCCCAGACGACTCTTGAGTAAAAGAAAATTAATTTGAGTAGTTGAATGCAAAACAGAAATAAACATGCAAATGCAAGAATTCAATTGGCTAAAAGAAATTATGAATGAATGAGGTTGTTGGGGTTTACAATTTCATCTTATCCACCCTCATATATCTACTCTTCTTATTTACTTTGCTTGTTATCAAATTGCCATGCAAACTTTCTTGGTCTACCATTAACCCAATCCCTTGGTGAAAAGAGCCTATTATTATTTACCGGCTTGCTATCCCTAGCCTCCCCTAGTAATTAATAATGCATGATAAGCGGAAGCAAAATACAATTGATCGTCCTACCCCTATCCCTAGGCGGTATTAACATAATCAAGGAATTCTCCCCAGTTCATGACATTACTGTACGTCCCCGTATCAATAAAGACAAACAACATCTACCGAATGAGTTAAACGGTAAAAGCATTAAATACAGGTAAAGAACCCAACAATTGATAAATCAAGCATATCCAAGCATATAAAGTAAACAAGAATTTCAATATATGAGAGTTTCAAAAGATTACATTGTTCCCCAACAACAAAGGGTTTAGTTCACCATATTCATGGTGAAACTAGATGAAATAAATGGAAGAATGGAAATACAAAACCTAGATTTGATAAATTGGAGCCAAAGCATCCAAGAAATCTCCTCCAAGGGTGTAAAGCTACTGTGGACCTTGTTCTCTGCCAAAAGAATTACATTTGGATTCGCACTAAAGCTATATATAAGCCAAAAAGATAACAGAAAGATTTCAGAATCCAAAATATAAAAACAGACAACCGCCCAGGCGCCTAAATTGGCTGCTCAGCGGTTTGCCTCAACACACACCACCGCCCAGGCGCCAAAATTGAACGCTGAGCGGTTTGCCTCTTGTCGCTTTGGACGCTCAGCGTCACCACCTGGGCGCTAGACAAAAACTTTTCCTCGAATTAGGACGCTCAGCGGTGGAATTTACCGTTGAGCGGTTCACAAACTCTTCTTTTCTTCCTTTTTCTCCTTCATTCTTGAGTCTATGACCTTCCTACTTCATTGCCATCTTCAATTCTCACCAAAAACCCTACAAAACAATGCAAAACAAGCATATTATCTTTAAAAACAACTTTTGACTCTCATGTGACACAAATTAAGAGTTTTACTTGATTCTAAGCTCATTTTAAGATAGAAAAGGTGTGATTTAATATCAAATTTATGCATAAAAATAACGGTTTTGAGACCGTTATCAATTAGGCATCTACTGATGGATGCCGATGAAGATGAGAAAGATTGGTGTCTACTGAGGGATACTGTTAGGACTTGGCAAGCATACCGAATCGTATCAAGTAATATAAAATGGTAAGACCAAGTATCGTTTTCCCAAAAGACTCATGGCACTAAACAGTTGTGCTTTTGCTTAACCAATTAACACTATAAGAACAATATTTTGGGGTTTTTGAATGCAAAGTGCGGAAAGATAAACATGAATGCAATTTGATCAATTGAGGCTAGACACAAAAGTGAATGGATGACGTTGATAATATGAGATGAATATGTTGTTAGGGTTGAGATTTCACCTAATCACTCTCATGCATAAACGAATTCATCTTCTTCATTAATGTTAATGCCACTTTCTAATTTACCCTAAACCCGATGTCTTGGTGAAGAGAGCCTACTCTTAATCACTAGTTTACAATGTCTTGTCTCCCTAGCAATTAATTATTCATTACATTCGCACAGAAGCTTAAAGGAAACCGGTCCTCCTATTCCTATGTCTAGGTAATATTGCTCCCGGGAGAATTTCCCCAAGTCTAGATTTCCCCATATGTATCCATATCGACAAAATCAAAGATCATGCAATTGAATGAGTTAAACAATGCATGCATAGAGTGTAGAGGAAAAACCCTAACAATTAATGAAGTAAAGCATATATTATAATAATCAATTCAAATATAAGAGAGTTTAAAGGTTACATCTTACCCAATAAAAAATGAGATTAATTCTCCACCGTCATGGAGAAACTAGGTGTACAATGGAATGGAAGAGATAAAAACCCTAGAAAGAGAAAAGGAGAGCTCCCGCATCCCCAAATCTGCCCCTAAAGGGGTGAAAAATGTGTTTTGTGCTTAAGCCATCAAAAGATACAAACCCTAAGACGTTCAGGTCTTTAAATAGGGTAGAAAAATAACAGAAAATGGGTCTAGGCCCAAAACAGATCATAAAAATAGCAGAAAACTAGCCAAGAACACGCGTCGCCAACGCTCAGCGGTAGGTGCGGCACTCAAATGACGCTCAACAGTGACGCTCAGGCACAAAATAGTGAAAACTGGCCAAACTGGCGCTCAACGGTGGCGCTCAGGGCAACTTTTCTGTACTCTGGTTGACTGGTTAACTTTTCTGGTTGACTGGTTGACTTTTCTGCATTCTGGTTAACTTTTCTGCACTTCAACTCCTTGATACTCCAACTCTTCTTTCAAATCATTCAAAAAACCTACAAAATCAAGGGAATTTAATAATAAAATCATCAAGTATAACCTCAACTTCCTTATTCACAAAACTAAAGCAAAAACATGATTCGAAGCAAGTTTCAAAGTAAAAAAGGGTGCATTTAGTATCAAAATTAAGTATAAAAATAACGGTTTTTCAACCGTTGTCAAATACGAAAGAAGATAAGAAATATTAGCATCTACTGTTGGGTGCTATGTGATTGGACATATATTGATGATTGTTACTGACATCATCTACTGATGGATGTTGTAATGATGAAGACTGGGTCAAGCTAGTCACTAGGGATGGCAACGGGTCGGGCCGGATACGGATAGAGTGATACCCGAACCCGACCCGCAAATAAAAATCGTACCCGTTACTCGCCCCACTACCCGCCAGGTACAAAATTTTGATGGGTGTCGCTGATGGGCTGTCGCAACCCACACAAATTTAATGTGAAATTTAGATATGCAGTATAGCTAGGAAATGACTCCTAGGTCGTCTCTCAACGACCAATTTTGCGGTTCAAGAATTAAGTCACACACGAAGGGGGGGTTTGTGAAAACGTTGTGGTGAATACGGATGAATAAAATCAAATCACTGTCGCAAACAGAAACACAGACACAAAGCTAAAAAAAACGGTTTCAAACACAGACTAAAAACGGTTTCAAAGATAGACTAAAAACGGTTGGTCATTAACTTAATTACAATGCTTCCTATCACAGATCAACAAAATAAAACCAACTCAAACCTCTAATCCAACACAATTAATCAACTAAGCGCAGTCTAATTATGTTTTCATAAAAGCGGACTAAGTGAACGCAATGTTAACGTCAAATCTAATTTACACCATGCAGTTTCATCGACTAAGAGACGACTCAACACCAACTGGGCAACTAAGTGTATACCCAATTGCAAGTGCAAATACGGATTTGATATTAACCAATTCAGAGTCACAATTACAAATACAGTCCAGAAATCTCAAAGAAGCAATGCAATATCGCTAATGACCAACACAGTTAATTTAAGCTATCATGACAATTAAAGTGACAAGACCAAACATATTAGACAACATTAAAACAAAATAAAATACTAGACCCCAACAAAACGTTGCCTTCCATATTCCACACTCCAAAAGGTGCATTAATCTCTTCTACCAAGGTGCCACATAAGCCAAGTCAAAGGGAATAAAAACAAACACAACACATCCTCTTCTTCATACAATTCTCGGTGATAAGCTAGCAAGGAGTCCACACCAAAATGGAAAGATTCTTTCTATGGTAAATGTGCTTCATATTGTGCTTGTCCAAAAGAGGTAAAAATTAAATGTGCTTTTCTCTCTCTTTTCTAACACATTCTCGGTTTTCTCCACCAACACAAACATTCAAATGTTTTCTCCACTTCTCACCACCGAGAATGCACCCAAGAACCCAAGGTTCCAATTGTAAAATAATACAAGAGCAACAACCCCAAAGTCTAACTTCTTCAAACCAACTTCATACTCTCTTTTCTTCAAACTTTTGACAAAAAAACAAAAACTAATCCCTAGCTTTCCTTGCAAAACCATCCAGCCATCATCAACAAACACAATGTCCAACTCAAAATATTACTTCCAACCATCAAACAAAAGCACAAGAAGAAAATGGTTCAAACCTCAAACACCCATTCACCAACTCAAGGTTTCTTCACTACTAAGCTCAACAACAACTCATTTTCGTCATCCAATCCAAGAAACTCAAAGTAAATACGAAAATGTGGCAGCAAGGGAGGAGAAAAACGAACTAGCTCTTCATTCAAACCCAAGACCCATCATGAAAATGCAATGACACAACCTCAAGCTCCTACTTTCAACTTCAAAGAACAAGAAACAAAGTGGAATATGGGACGGTTTTCACCACCACCAATCAAAGATAAACAAGATTCAAGCAAGAGAAGAAGAAAAAATGCATGCTTTGTTCATTCCATGCTCAAAAACCGTGGGCACACACCAAGGCTCCCAAGAGAGAGTTCATACAAAAGCCTAAGCAAAAATGAAGTGTAAAAGTGAAGTGGCGGCTCTCCTCTTCTCAAGGCCGAGAATTCCATAAAATGGGTGGGGTCCACCTCTAAAAGAAACCCTAGGGTTTGGTGCCAAGTGTCCCACACATTGGGATTTTACAAAATTGCCCTTAAAAGGGTCCAAAACACCTAATTCTAATTAAGGACTTCTAGAAAACGAATTTACAACTTTAATTAGAATCTAAATGACTAAATGTTGAGCCTTTGAATGTGTCACGCCATATCATAATGCTCCAGATGATGTTTCCACAACTTCCCTGCAACCAGAAATGCGCTTAATCAGCTCAGAAAATCCAAATTAGCACAATTACGAATTTTCGACCAAATTAAACAGAATTCGAAAAACGGAAAAATAACAGACAATTAAACACAATTCCCTAGTTTATTTAAGTGCAATAAACTAAATATAGTTCAAGAAATAACGACTCATCAGTCGCACCCCATGCAAAATTTAATGTGCATAAGAGAATGCAATATAGACTAGGAAGTGACTCATAGGTCGTCTCTCAAGGACCAAATGTGGTTCGAGAATTAGGTCATACACGAAGTGGGGGGGTTGTTGAAAGGTTTGTGTGAATGCAGATGAATTAAATTAAAATACTGATGCAAACAGAATTGTAAACACAGATGTAAACAGAAATGGAAAAATGGAATCAAATACACAATGAAAACGGTTGATCATTAACTTAATTACAATGCTTCCTATTTCAGATCAACAAAATAAAGCAAGGACTCTAACCTCTAATCCAACATAGTTAACCAACTACGAAGGCTAATCATGTTTTCATAAAAGCGAACTAAGCGAACATAATGTTAACATCAAATCCAATTTACACCATACAGTTTCATCAACTAAGTGAAGACTCAACACCAACTGGGAAACTAAGTGAAGACTCAGTTTCTTTTCTCTAAATTAATCATCGTAGGTGTACACATCATGAAAGAAAGTACAAGAAAATCACATCCTTGGAAGGTCCGTGCTTTTCTAAATAAAATATATTGAATGGTGCTCAAGAATTTTATCACCAACCCGTGTGCATCCTACCAAGATGAAACCAACATTCTTCTCAAAAATCAAAGTTAAATGGAATACGTAAGTTGTAATAGCTTGCTGCACCCCAGGCCGACACCCTTCTCTGCACACCCTCATGAATCGGCGCCTTCTACATTCGAATAAAAAAAGAAAAGTGTGTTTCAATTGCAAAAAAAAAATGAAGTTGAATGACCGCTTCATCTCCAGAACGTGTGCTGCTTCCAGCGTTAGTGAGCACCTCTCCAACAACAATCACAGCATGTGCTTTTCTCTAGTAAAAAAAAATCAGCTCCTTCTAAAAGAAAATTGAAAATGTGCTTCCAGTTGAAATAAATGCACCAAATAAAAGTGAAATCCGTGCCTCTCTTTTCTTCTCCCAGCTGAAATCAACGTGCAGCTCCTAAAGAATCAGCACCTAGATTTTCTTTTCAACGCAAAATAAATAAAAATAGCTTCTACCATAAACAAAAAAAATCACCCCTTGCGTAAATCTTAAATGAAGTCAACATCTAAATTTTTAAAGCAAAGCCACATAATAAAATATGAAAAGAAAGTTCCGCTGGTTTCTTCTCTAATGAATCATCACCGTCACCTCTTGCTTGAATCAAAAAGAAAAATGCTTAAAATTTCCATCAAACATTTGAAGTAAAAAGCCTAATGTCAGTGGCGGCTGGAATAGATACAATCTCCTTCATCCAAAATCCATTCTTCTTCTTCGTTCAAGCATAGTCTCTCCCTCCAAATAGAGTGTGACGACTGTTGCTCCAAATCGCCGAGAATGAGCCACCCCAAAAGTGTGTCTCGGCTGCACTTAAAAAAAACAAAGGCCATGTGCCCTACAAAATGGGGTGGGATCCCAAAAGAAACTCTAGGTGCCAAGTGTCCTACAATTTTTGGGTCCTCATAATTTTGTCAAGAATGACCCAATGTGCAAAAGTTTGTCTAACAAGTTTAAACAATTAATTTACAATGTAACTAAATTTAAAATCTCTAATTGGAGAGTCTTGAATTATTTGACCGCACTCCAAATGTCCCAAATTGTATTTCTAAAATTTTCCCTGAAAATAATAATGCAAATAATTAGCTCAGAAAATTCAAATTAATTAAAATTAGAATTTTCGGTCAAATTAAGCACAATTAGCAGAAACGGGAAAATATCGGACAATTAAGCACAATTTCTTGATTAAATTCGGTACAATAAGCTAAGTGAAATCAATAAAATATTGACTCATCAAAATAGACCACACTTAGTCTTTTGCACTCCTGGGCAAAATCAAGACGCAAATTAGGGAACAGTTTAACGGACATTAGGGAAGCGACACAGACTCAACACACAGAAAACAAAGACTCACAAGGAAACAAAAAAACAGAATTACAGTCCTCAAGAAATCTGGAAAAGGAAAAGTAGTAGACAATATCCAACACAGAATCTGAGAAAGCAGATACTCATGAAATCATCCAAGCAATTCAAAGCATGGCAAAATGATCATTCAACTCAAGAGGTGAATCAAAAGTAACAGAACCTCACAGATGCACACAATCAGTGTTTCTCTCAAGTGTCTAGGGTAAGCTATGTCAACTCAATGCACTCAAGAAAGCAAGAAACAAATAGTCTTGGCAAGCCTCTAATACCAACACTTAAAAGCATATGCATGTTCAAATCAAAAGGTCTTTTCATGGTTGTAATGGGGCCAAGGACAGGGAGGATATAATATGGATAAGAAGCTACAAACCAAAAGAAATAGAGGAGCAATGGGGAACAAGTGTAAACACAGTCAAATCACACCCAAAACCTCTAATTCAATCCTCTTCTTGACTCCATCATTCATACAATTTTTTTTCATTTTTCTGTATGTTTTTTTCTTTTTTTTTTCATCTTGTCTCTTTTCTTTTCTCTCTATTTAGAACACAACTCTAAGAGACAAGATACTCAACATATTTACAAAAATCAAAGCAAGAAGAGGAACCAACTAGCTAATTCATGTGAATCTCCCAAGAGACCACACTTATTCCCAAAACAATTCCAAAGCTCCAAAATTCCCTAAGGCTAAGGTAAACATGGTTTTTCACATAAGGCTAGTGTATGAGCTTCAAAACAAAGAAATGGGGAAAGTATAGGCTCAAAAGGGGTTATCAAGGGATCAAAACAGGGTAGGCTCATTTGGCTAGAGAGGCTCGACAACAAAACTGCCTTTATCACTTCCAAACATGCATATCAATCAAGAATTATCAACAAGAGTCAAGCCAAGGCATATGTGCAAGCAATCAAGAGACATATCACACAAGAAAGAACATAAAGTGGCTCAAATTTTCACACAGGGTAATTGTCACAATCAAATCACCTTCTCAAACATCATAATCATCTTCCAAGCAGAGAAAAGCATGGATTTCCAACAAAGCAGAGTATCAATGAAATGAAAGACACATCTACAACCTAAACAAAGTCCAAAAATCAAGAGAAACATGCAAAACTGTCCACAAGACACAAAAAAAACTACCAAGAAAACAAAATTAAAAATTAACGCATAAAACATAAACTAACAACGACAAATCAGGATCTCCCCCAATAGACCACACTTAAACTACACAATGTCCTCAGTGTGTCACAATTATCAGATCAGAATTCAAAACAGTCAACAAATCATGGACAAGTGCAATAAAAGCGGGAAAGGGAGGAGAAGGAAAAAGGAAACTCCCCTGATCATGGTGGCAGTTCCCAATTTTGGACTTTCAGGGAGATCTCTTCCATCATCGGATTCAGCAAAGAAGTGTTGAGGAAGAAATGCTTCATCCTCCAAATTTGATCAAGCAGGGAGATGTCCTCCACAGTTGGATCCAAGAAGCAGTGATTGTTGATGAGCTGGTTCAGCTGGTGCCTATTGATGTTAAAGCTCTTTTGTATGCTTGCACCTTCGTTTTTCACTGTGGGTGCTTGTTGGACAAGTTCATGTGTACCTCCTACAACATGGTTAGTGCAATATGGTTCTACAGAAATAACTTGCAGGGGTATAACACCCAATCCCAGTGTAACATGCTGAACATCAGATATACTCTCAGAACATGAATCAATTTCAAATGTAGAAAGAATGTCAACAACAGGTTCAGATTCATGTTCAGTGCATGGAGAATAAACATTCAGACAAGATGGCAAAAGTTGTTTCTCATCATGCAAAGAGTGGAAATCAAAAACATGCTCATCAACAATACAATCATCAATAACATACATATCAACAACATGATCATCAAGAACAGAATCAATCTTAGGTATGTTTCCCTCCACTTCCTTGAATATGGCTAAAGTGGTGGAAGATGAAAGTGGTCTACCTATCTTAAAGGTGTTGCTTATATCTGCCTGTTCCTCAACATTTTTATTAGACTCACAGTTAGTATCACCTATCACAAAGTTGGAAGCTGGTTGTATCACAAAATTGATTTCAACACAAATAGAGCAAGAACCAACTTCACAACTACATTTAAAATTTTCAGAAAACTGTGAAAGATCGAAATTTAATCCCAAGTCTAAAGCATCTTCAGTTTTCACAGTTGCTATATCAAAATCAGCACTAACATGTGAATCTGCAGCAGAATCAAGAATATTTGAATGCATAAACAACTCAGGCAAAGCAAGTGGGATTTCAAGTTTAGAGAAAACCTGTGTTGATTCATGATTCATCTCACCAATAACAACAGAATGATCAACTGCATCCTCAGGTGCAAGAGGGAAGACATAGGAGGGTGGAAAAGTAGATGTTGTAGTAGTAAGTTCATGACTCTCCTCCCCGTCTCCTATGACACTGACATCATCAAGAATCTGAACAGTTTGAATTGGTGGTCCCTCTAAAACTTGAGACTGTTCCTCAATGAACTGCTTGGCCATCTACCCCCATAACTCATTCAATGTAGGCTTAGAAGAGGTAGAAGGTTGGGCAGCTGGGTGGGCAGGTGCCTCTTGCTGTTGTTGTTGCCTCTGATTTTTATGTTGTGGCTGCCTGTTATTTTAGATGTTTGGAGCATAAGCTTGAGGCGCATCAAGAGCAACAAGGTGCTGCAAAGAAGGACAAGCATCTGTATAGTGGTCACTAGAAGGACATATAGCACACAGTCGTGCAACAGATGCAGATGGAGGTGCTGGTCTTTGGTTGAATGCCAGCTGTGTCGCCAAACTCAAAAGAGAATCAAGCTTGCTTTCCAAATTCCTATCAGTAGCGGATGAAGACTGGGCAGGCTCATGAAACTGCAGCTGTTGTGGTTCTTGGACTGGTAGAGGCATACAAGCCTTCTGGAATGATGGTTCTTGATATTGATCCTGTGAAGTACCATACCATCCTAAGTTAGGATCAGTCCACCTAGGATCGTCGCTATAACCATACCGCACAGGGGAGAATTTGTCTAGAAACTGATGCTCAAGATCTTTCCAACTGGTGACGGATCCTAGAGTAAGACAACAACACCAATCCTTTGCTGCTCCTTGTAATGAGTGCTCAAATGCCCTTAAGAACATGTCTTCATCCGGGACATCTGGAGGTTTCATTAAAGAGCAAATGGTGTAGAACTCCTCCAAATGTCTATGTGGGCATTCACCTGCAAAACCATGAAACTTAGGTAGGAAATGTATCAGTCCAGTGTTGAAAACACAACGAATATCCTCCTCATCAAGTGGAAACGGCTCCCTAGGAGCACTCTCATGAGATGGAGGAGGAATCATAATCAGAGGCACAGGCAGAAGAAATAGTATCCACATAACCAAAATAGGTAAACATGTAGAAGAAAGGGGGAAATGACGAATGCAATGAAAATATGCAACTAAAGCTACCTAAATGCAACCCACATAACACCACACAAAACAGAACAACACAAAACAGAACATCACACTCACAACACAAGACAAGACACAACACACACTAACACAACAAAGACCTAAAACCGAACCGTTGGTCCCTGGCAACGGCGCCAAAATTTGTTGGGTTGTCGCACCACATGCAAATTTAATGTGCAATTAGGAATGCAGTATAGACTAGGAAGTGACTCCTAGGTCGTCTCTCAAGGACCAAATGTGGTTCAAGAATTAGGTCAAACACGTAGTGGGGGGGTTGTTGAAAAGTTTGTGAATGCGGATAAACAAAATCAAAACACAAATGCAAACAACAATGTAAACACAGATGTAACAAAAAATGGAAACAAAAATGTAAAAAAGGAATGTGAAAACGGTTTCAAGGACAGAATGGAAAAGGTTGGTCATTAACTTAATTACAATGCTTCCAATCACAGATTAACAAAATAAAGCGGCGACTCAAACCTCTAATCCAACATAGTTAACCAACTAAGCGAAGACTAATCATGTTTTCATAAAAGCGAACTAAGCGAACGCAATGTTAACATCAAATCCAATTTACACCATGCAGTTTTATCAACTAAGCGAAGACTAAACACCAACTGGGCAACTAAGCGTATACCCAATTGCAAGTGCAAAAACAGATTTCACATTAACCAAGTTAGAGCGGCAAAATACAATTACAATCCAGAAATCTCAAGGAAGCAATATAATATCGCTAATGACTAACCTGACTAACTTAAACTAACATGGCAATTAAATTAACACAACTAATAATACTAAACAACATTAAAGTAAATGAAAATGCTAAACCTAACACTGCAATAAACAAATATCCAGACATAATTAAAGCTTTTAAATTGCAACACTCAAATATAAAAGAAAAACAATTTAACATATAATGTAAAATATTATAAGGCAACTAAGGCAAAGGAAATAGAAAAACATGAACTTTTTCTACCGTTAACCGTGACCTAAGTGCACCTCCCTATCTCCTAACAAAGAAAGTGAAATTTAAAGCTTCTAAAAATAATTTCCAGTCGTCACGTTTCTGCACCTATTTCTCCAAAGCAATTGAGTTAAGTTTCTTTTCTCTAAATTAATCACCGTAGGTGTACGCATCATGAAAGAAAGTACAAGAAAATCACATCCTTGGAAGCTCCGTGCTTTTCTAAATAAAATATATTGAATGGTGCTCAAGAATTTTATCACCAACCCGTGTGCATCCTACCAAGATGAAACCAACGTGCTTCTCAAAAATCAAAGTGAAATTGAATACGTAAGTTGTAATAGCTTGCTGCACCCCAGGCCAAGACCCATCTCTACACACCCTCATGAATCGGCGCCTTCTACATTCGAATAAAAAAAAGAAAAGTGTGTTTCAATTGCAAAAAAAAAATGAAGTTGAATGACCGCTTCATCTCCAGAATGTGTGTTGCTTCTAGCATTAGAGAGCACCTCTCCAACAACAATCACAGCGTGTGCTTTTCTCTAGTAAAAACAAATCAGCTCCTTTTAAAAGAAAATGGAAAATGTGCTTCCAGCTGAAATAAATGCACCAAATAAAAGTGAAATGCGTGCCTCTTTTTTCTTCTCCCAGCTGAAATCAACGTGCAGCTCCTAAAGAATCAGCACCTACATTTTCTTTTCAAAGCAAAATAAATGAAAATAGCTTCTTCCATAAACAAAAAAAATCACCGCTTGCGTAAATCTTAAATGAAGTCAACATCTAAATTTTTAAAGCAAAGCCGCATAATAAAATGAAAATAAAGTTCCGTTGGTTTCTTCTCTAATAAAATTTCCATCAAACATTTGAAGTAAAAAGCCTAATGTCAGTGGCGGCTGGAATAGCTACAATCTCCTTCATCCAAAATCCATTCTTCTTCTTCGTTCAAGCAAAGTCTCTCCCTCCAAATAGAGTGTGACAGCTGCTGCTCCAAATCTGCCGAGAATGAGCACCCGAAAAGTGTCTCGGCTGCACTTAAAAAAAAACAAGGCCATGTGCCCTAAAAAATGGGGTGGGGTCCACCAAAAGAAACCCTAGGTGCCAAGTGTCCTACAATTTTTGGGCCCTCATAATTTTGCCTACAATGGCCCAATGTGCAAAAGTTTGTCTAAAAAGTTTAAACAATTAATTTACAATGTAACTAAATTTAAAATATCTAATTGGAGAGTCTTGAATTATTTGACCGCACTCCAAATGTCCCAAATTATATTTCCAAAATTTTCCCTGAAAATAATAATGCAAATAATTAGCTTAGAAAATTCAAATTAATTAAAATTAGAATTTCTGGTCAAATTAAGCACAATTAGCAGAAACGGGAAAATATCAGACAATTAAGCACAATTCCCTGATTAAATTCGGTACAATAAGCTAAGGGAAATCAATAAAATATTGACTCATCAACTATAACGGCTATATTTTGAAAAGTTAGTTGAGCATTGAATGTTTGGTCAACTGTATTAAATGTGTTTTTATTTTGGTTGACTATATGCTACTTGTTTGACTGAACAATTATAACTGTCATAACTCAGTCGACTGTATTAGTAGCTTATTCGACTCAAAGAATGTTTGTTAAACAGAAATCTATAAATTGACTGAACACGAAGATGATTAGAGAATTTTGATGATCTAACAATTTCATTTCTGTTTCATATTGATATCTCTGATCTTAGTGCTCCAAGAATTCTCCAAGAAGACGGTGGTGATCCTACTTGAAAGAGATTCAAAGGGAGACTGACTGCGCACACATTGCTTGATCACATTCTGCACATTGAAGGTGTTTCTAGTTTGATGAAGAATATGTTCTGGCTTGGCATCCTTTAAGCTTGCTGCATTGGACCTGTTGTGATTACAGGGGATAGACTCGTGGACTCTAGTTCACTTTGAGGATTGTTCAAAGTGGTGATTGGCAGATTGCAGGAGAGGGGACATCTTGCTACATTTCTTGTTGGGTTTACTACCTATAGTTTGGTTAAGGGTTACAGAGGAGATTTATATTTTTGACGTGGCGGTCTTCTATAAATTCCTTGTTGTAAAAACCGCAACCATTATAGTGCATTTCCTCCTAGGTTGGAAGGACACTGGATGTAGGCATTGTTGGCCAAACCAGTATAAAAACCAGTGTTTGATTTTCTCTATCCCTGCACTTTTACATATAGTCGACCTTACTATTTGCACAGTCAACTAGTTTTTCCGCTGCACACGAATTTTCAATACTTGAATTTCAAGAAAGTTTCTAAAGTTTAATAATTTGATTTCAAGATTGCGAAAAGACTTTGTTTTTGATAAACCACCAATTCACCCCTCTTCTTGGTGTAAAAAGATGCCTACCTATTTTCCAACACAATGGAGGTTTAGTTCACCATAGAAATGGTGAAACTAGATGAAAATAATGAAAAGAATGAAAGATAAAATCCTAGAATTTGTAGATTGTAGCATCCGCATCCAAAATCCGCCTTTGAGGGTTGAAGAGAGTGTTTTTGCGCCTCCTTTTGTCAAATGATACCCTCTCTAGGTCGTGCAAATCAATATATAGTTCGTAAAAATCAACAGAAACTGGCCCAGGCCTAAGATACTAGCGCTTAGCGGTAGGTTCGACAATTCAAGAATAATGCTCAGCGTTCACGCCAAGCGTTGTCCAGTGCATTCCATGAAGATGTTGGAGCGCAGTGGTGAAAGTGCCGCTCAGCGGTGGCTGCGACACTCAAATTTCCCCTCAGCGTTGGCGATTAGGTCTTGGCCAGAGAACTCCTCCAAGAGGATGGCGCTCAGCAGTGGATTTGCGCGCAGCGGTTCCTGTGATTCTTCTTTTAAGCAATTTTCCTTCTTCTCTTGAATCCAACTCCTTCCTACTTCAGCTTCCTTCATTCAATTCATGTTAATTACTGCCAAAACAAGAAAAACCAAGCATAAAACCAAGAAAACCACCTTTGCCTCTCTTATTTTAAGCTAGTTTCTAAGTCATAAAGGCTGTGTTTAGTGTCAAAATTAAGTATAAAATCCTAGAATTTGTCGATTGGAGCTTTCGCATCCAAAATCCGCCTCTGAGGGGTGAAGAGAGTGTTTCTGCACCTCTTTATGTCAAAAGATACCCTCTCAAGGTCTTGCAAATCAATATATAGTTCGTAAAAATCAACAGAAACTGGCCTAGGCCCAAGATACTAGCGCTCAACGTTGAGATGCGCTAGATTACCACTTAGCGGTAGGTGCGACACTTCAAGAATAACGCTCAGCGTTCACGCCAGGCATTGTCTAGTGGATTCACTAAAGAAGCTGGAACTCAGTGGTGAAAGTGCCGCTCAGCGTTGCCGATTAGGCGTTCGCCAGAGAACTCCTCGAAGAGGCTGGCGCTCAGCAGTGGATTTGCGCTCAGCGGTGCCTACGATTCTTCTTTTAAGCAATTTTCCTGCTTCTCTTAAATCCAACAACTTCCTACTTCAGCTTCCTTCATTCAATTCATGTTAATTCCTGCCAAAACAAGGAAAACCAAGTATAAAACCAACAAAACCACCTTTGACTATCTTATTCTCTAAAATAAGCAAAATGCATGATTTTAAGCTAGTTTCTAAGTCATAAAGGGTGTGCTTAGTGTCAAAATTAAGTATAAAATCTTAGAATTTGTAGATTGCAGCTTCCGCATCCCAAATCCGCCTCTGAGGGGTGAAGAGAGTGTTTTTGCGCCTCTTCCTGTCAAAAGATACCCTCTCTAGGACGTGCAAATCAATATATAGTTCGTAAAAATCAACAGAGACTAGCCCGGGCCCAAGGTACTAGCGTTCAGCGCTGGATTACCGCGCAGCGGTAGGTGCGACACTTCAAGAATAACGCATGGCATTCACACCGGGCGTTGTCTAGTGGATTCACTCAAGAGGTAGGAGCTCAGTGGTGAAAGTGCCGCTCAGCGGTGGCTGCGACACTTGAATTTCCCCTCAACGTTGGCGATTAGGCGTTGGCAAGGGAAGCCCTCCAGGAGGCTGGCGTTCAGCAGAGGATTTGCGCTCAGTGGTGCCTGCGATTCTTCTTTTAAGCAATTTTCCTTCTTCTCTTGAATCCAACTCCTTCCTACTTCAGCTTTCTTCATTCAATTCATGTTAATTCCTGCGAAAACAAGGAAAACCAAGCATAAAACCAAGAAAACCACCTTTAACTCTCTTATTCTCTAACTTAAGCAAAATGCATTATTTTAAGCTAGTTTCTAAGCCATAAAGGATGTGTTTAGTGTCAAATTTAAGTATAAAATCCTAGAATTTGTAGATTGGAGCTTCCGCATCCAAAATCCACCTCCGAGGGGTGAAGAGAGTGTTTCTGCGCCTCTTTTTTTCAAAAGATACCCTTTCTAGGTCGTGCAAATCAATATATAGTTCGTAAAATTCAACAGAAACTAGCCCAGGCCCAAGAAACTAGCGCTCAGCGCTGGATTACCGCTCAACGGTAGGTGCGAGACTTCAAGAATAACGCTCAGTGTTCACGCCATGCGTTGTCCATTAGATTCAGCGAAGAGGTTGGAGCTTAGTGGTGAAAGTGCCGCTCAGCGGTGGCTGCGGCAATTGAATTTCCCCTCAGCGTTGGCAATTAGGCGTTGGCCAGAGAACTCCTCCAAGGGGCTGGCGCTCAGCAATGGATTTGCACTCAACGGTGCCTACGATTCTTCTTTTAAGTAATTTTCCTTCTTCTCTTGAATCCAACTCCTTCCTACTTCAGCTTCCTTCATTCAATTCATGTTAATTCCTGCCAAAACAAGGAAAACCAAGCATAAAACCAAGAAAACCACCTTTGACTCTCTTATTCTCTAACTTCAGCAAAATGCATGATTTTAAGCTAGTTTCTAAGTCATAAAGGGTGTGTTTAGTGTCAAAATTAAGTATAAAATCCTAGAAATTGTAGATATGAGCTTCTGCTTCCAAAATCCACCTCCGAGGGATGAAGAGAGTGTTAATGCACCTCTGTTTGTCAAAAGATACCGTCTCTAGGTCGTGCAAATCAATATATAGTTCGTAAAATTCAACAGAAACTAGCCCAGGCCCAAGAAACTAGCGCTCAGCGCTGGATTACCGCTCAACGGTAGGTGCGAGACTTCAAGAATAACGCTCAATGTTCACGTCAGGCGTTGTCCATTGGATTCAGTGAAGAGGTTGGAGCTCAGTGGTGAAAGTGCCGCTCAGCAGTGGCTGCGGCAATTGAATTTCCTCTCAGCGTTGGCAATTAGGCGTTGGCCAGAGAACTCTTCCAAGAGGCTGGCGCTCAGTATTGGATTTGCACTCAACGGTGCCTGCGATTCTTCTTTTAAGTAATTTTCCTTCTTCTCTTGAATCCAACTCCTTCCTACTTCAGCTTCCTTCATTCAATTCATGTTAATTCCTGCCAAAACAAGGAAAACCAGGCATAAAACCATGAAAACCACCTTTGACTCTCTAATTCTCTAACTTCAGCAAAATGCATGATTTTAAGCTAGTTTCTAAGTCATAAAGGGTGTGTTTAGTGTCAAAATTAAGTATAAAATCCTAGAATTTGTAGATATGAGCTTCTGCATCCAAAATCCACCTCCGAGGGATGAAGAAAGTGTTTCTGCACCTCTTTTTGTCAAAAGATACCCTCTCTAGGTCGTGCAAATCAATATATAGTTCGTAAAAATCAACAAAAACTGGCCCAGGCCCAAGATACTAGCGTTCAGCGCTGGATTACCGCGCAGCGGTAGGTGCGACACTTCAAGAATAACGCACAGCGTTCACGCTAGTCGTTGTCCAGTGGATTCACTAAAGAGGCTGAAGCTCAGTGGTGAATTTCCTCCTAGGTTGGAAGGACACTGGATGGAGGCGTTGTTGGCCAAACCAGTATAAAAACCAGTGTTTGGTTTTCTCTATCCCTGCACTTTTACTTAAAGTCGACCTTACTATTTGCACAGTCAACTAGTTTTTTCGCTACACACGAATTTTCAATACTTGAATTTTAAGAAATTTTCTAAAGTTTAATAATTTGATATCAAGATTGCAAAAAGAATTTGTTTTTGATAAACCACCATTTCACACCTCCTCTTGGTGTAAAAAGATGCCTACCTGTTTTCCAACACAATGGAGGTTTAGTTCACCATAGAAATGGTGAAACTAGATGAAAATAATGAAAAGAATGAAAGATAAAATCCTAGAATTTGTAGATTGGAGCTTCCGCATCCAAAATCCGCCTTTGAGGGGTGAAGAGAGTGTTTCTGCGCCTCTTTTTGTCAAAAGATACCCTCTCTAGGTCGTGCAAATCAATATATAGTTCGTAAAAATAAACAGAAACTAGCCCAGGCCCAAGATACTAGAGCTCAGCGCTGGATTACCGCTCAACGGTAGGTGCGAGACTTCAAGAATAACGCTCAGCATTCACACCAAGCGTTGTCCAGTGGATTCAGTGAAGAGGCTGGAGCTCAGTAGTGAAAATGCCGCTCAGTGGTGGCTGCGGCAATTGAATTTCCCCTCAGCGTTGGCAAATAGGCGTTGGCCAGAGAACTCCTCCAAGAGGCTGGCGCTCAGCATTGGATTTGCGCTCAACGGTGCCTGCGATTCTTCTTTTAAGCAATTTTCCTTCTTCTCTTGAATCCAACTCCTTCCTACTTCAGTTTCCTTCATTCAATTCATGTTAATTCCAGCCAAAACAAGGAAAACCAAGCATAAAACCAAGAAAACCACCTTTGACTCTCTTATTCTCTAACTTCAGCAAAATGCATGATTTCAAGCTAGTTTCTCAGTCATAAAGGGTGTGTTTAGTGTCAAAATTAAGTATAAAATCCTAGAATTTGTAGATATGAGCTTCTGCATCCATAATCCACCTCCGAGGGGTGAAGAGAGTGTTTATGTGCCTCTTTTTGTCAAAAGATACCCTCTCTAGGTCGTGCAAATCAATATATAGTTTGTAAAAATAAACAGAAACTAGCCCATGCCCAAGATACTAGCGCTCAGCGCTGGATTTCCGCTCAACAGTAGGTGCGAGACTTCAAGAATAACGCTCAGCGTTCACGCCAGGCGTTGTCCAGCTGATTCAGTGAAGAGGCTGGAGCTCAGTAGTGAAAGTACCGCTCAGTGGTGGCTGCGGCAATTGAATTTCCCCTCAGCGTTGGCAAATAGGCGTTGGCCAGAGAACTCCTCCAAGAGGCTGGAGCTCAGGATTGGATTTGCGCTCAGCGGTGCCTGCGATTCTTCTTTTAAGCAATTTTCCTTCTTCTCTTGAATCCAACTCCTTCCTACTTCAGGGTCGTTCATTCAATTCATGTTAATTCCTGCCAAAACAAGGAAAACCAAGCATAAAACCAAGAAAACCACCTTTGACTCTCTTATTCTCTAACTTCAGCAAAATGTATGATTTTAAGCTAGTTTCTAAGTCATAAAGGGTGTGTGTAGTGTCAAAATTAAGTATAAAATCCTAGAATTTGTAGATATGAGCTTCTGCATCCATAATCCATCTCCGAGGGGTGAAGAGAGTGTTTCTGTGCCTGTTTTTGTCAAAAGATACCCTCTCTAGGTCGTGCAAATCAATATATGGTTCGTAAAAATCAACAGAAACTAGCCCAGGGCCAAGATACTAGCGTTCAGCGCTGGATTACCGCGCAGTGGTAGGTGCGACACTTCAAGAATAACGCACAACGTTCACGCCAGCCGTTATCCAATAGATTCACTAAAGAGGCTGGAGCTCAGTGGTGAAAGTGACGCTCAACGGTGGCTGCGACACTTGAATTTCCCCTCAACGTTGGCGATTAGGCGTTGGCCAGAGAAGTCCTCCAAGAGGCTGGCGCTCAACAGAGGATTTGCGCTCAGCAATGCTTGCGATTCTTCTTTTAAGCAATTTTCCTTCTTCTCTTGAATCCAACTCCTTCCTACTTCAGCTTTCTTCATTAAATTCATGTTAATTCCTACGAAAACAAGGAAAACCAAGCATAAAACCAAGAAAACCACCTTTAACTCCCTTATTCTCTAACTTAAGCAAAATGCATTATTTTAAGATAGTTTCTAAGCCATAAAGGGTGTGTTTAGTGTCAAATTTAAGTATAAAATCCTAGATTTTGTAGATTGGAGCTTCCGCATCAAAAATCCGCCTCCGAGGGGCGAATAGAGTGTTTATGCGCCTCTTTCTGTCAAAAGATACCCTCTCTAGGTCGTGCAAATCAATATATAGTTCGTAAAAATCAAAAGAAACTAGCCCAGGCCGAAGATACTACTGCTCAGCGCTAGATTACCGCTCAAAGGTAGGTGCGAGACTTCAAGAATAACGCTCAACGTTCACACCAGGCGTTGACCAATGGATTGACTAAAGAGGCTGGAGCTCAGTGGTCAAAGTGCCGCTCAGTGGTGGCTGCGGCAATTGAATTTCCCTTCAGCGTTGGCGATTAGGCATTGCCCAGAGAACTCCTCCAAGAGGCTGGCGCTCAGCATTGGATTTTCGCTCAGTGGTACCTGCGATTCTTCTTTTAAGCAATTTTCCTTCTTCTCTTGAATCCAACTCCTTCCTACTTCATCTTCCTTCAATCAGTTCATGTTTATTCCTACCAAAACAACGAAAACCAAGTATAAAACCAAGAAAACCACCTTTAACTCTCTTATTCTCTAACTTAAGCAAAATGCATTATTTTAAGCTAGTTTCTAAGCCATAAAGGGTGTGTTTAGTGTCAAAATTAAGTATAAAATCCTAGAACTTGTATATTGGAGCTTCCGCATCCAAAATCCGCCTCCGAGGGGTGAAGAGAGTGTTTCTGCGCCACTTTCTGTCAAAAGATTCCCTCTCTAGGTCGTACAAATCAATATATAGTTCGTAAAAATCAACAGAAACTGGCCCAGGCCCAAGATACTAGCGCTGAACGCCGGATTACCGCACAGCGGTAGGTGCGAGACGTCAAGAATTACGCTCAGCGTTCACACCAGGCGATGTCCAATGGATTCAGTGAAGAGGCTGGAGCTCAGTGCTGAAAGTGCCGCTCAACTGTGGCTGCGGCACTTGAATTTCCCCTCAGCGTTGGCGATTAGGCGTTGGCCAGGGAACTCCTCCAAGAGGCTGGCACTCAGCATTGGATTTACGCCCAGCAGTGCCTACGATTCTTCTTTTAAGCAATTTTCTTTCTTCTCTTGAATCCACCTCCTTCCTACTTCAGCTTCCTTCATTCAACTCATGTTAATTCCTGTCAAAACAGGGAAAATGAAGCATAAAACCTAGAAAACCACCTTTGACTCTCTTATTCTCTAACTTAAGCAAAATGCATGATTTTAAGCTAGTTTCTAAGTCATAAAGGATGTGTTTAGTGTCAAAATTAAGTATAAAATCCTAGAATTTGTAGATTGGTACTTCCGCATCCAAAATCCGGCTTCAAGGGGTGAAGAGAGTGTTTTTGTGCTTCTTTCTGTCAAAAGCTACCCTCTCTAGGTCGTGCAAATCAATATATAGTTCGTAAAAATCAACAAAAACTGGCCTAGGCCCAAGATACTGGCGCTCAACGTTGAGATGCGCTAGATTACCACTTAGCGGTAGGTGCGACACTACAAGAATAACGCCCAGCATTCACGCCAGGCGTTGTCTAGTGGATTCACTAAAGAGGCTGGAACTCAGTGGTGAAAGTGCCGCTCAGCGTTGGAGATTAGGCGTTCGCTAGAGAACTCCTCGAAGAGGTTGCTGCTCAGCAGTGGATTTGCGCTCAGCGGTGCCGACGATTCTTCTTTTAAGCAATTTTCCTTCTTCTCTTGAATCCAACTCCTTCCTACTTCAGCTTCCTTCATTCAATTCATGTTAATTCCTGCCAAAACAAGGAAAACCAAGCATAAAACTAAGAAAACCACCTTTGACTCTCTTATTCTCTAACTTAAGCAAAATGCATGATTTTAAGCTTGTTTCTAAGTCATAAAGGGTGTGTTTAGTGTCAAAATTAAGTATAAAATCCTAGAATTTGTAGATTGGAGCTTCCGCATCCAAAATCCGCCTTAGAGGGGTGAAGAAAGTGTTTTTGTGCTTCTTTCTGTCAAAATGTACCCTCTCTAGGTCGTGCAAATCAATACGTAGTTCGTAAAAATCAACAAAAAGTGGCCTAGGCCCAAGATACTGGCACTCAGTGCTGAGATGCGCTAGATTACCACTCAGTGGTATGTGCGACACTTCAAGAATAACGCTCAACGTTCACGCCAGGCATTGTCCAGCGGATTCACTAAAGAGGCTGGAGCTGAGTGGTGAAAGTGCCGCTTGGCGTTGGCGATTAGGCGTTGCCCATAGAACTCCTCCAATAGGCTAGCGCTCAGAATGGGATTTGCTTTCAACGGTGCCTGCGATTCTTCTTTTAAGCAATTTTCCTTCTTCTCTTGAATCAAACTCCTTCCTACTTCAGCTTCCTTCATTCAATTCATGTTAATACGTGCCAAAACAAGGAAAACCAAGCATAAAACCAGGAAAACCACCTTTGACTCTCGTATTCTCTAACTTAAGCAAAATGCATGATTTTAAGCAAGTTTCTAAGTCATAAAGGTTGTGTGTAGTGTCAAAATTAAGTATAAAATCCTAGAATTTGTAGATTAGAGCTTCCGCATCCAAAATCCGCCTTCGAGGGTTGAAGTGAGTGTTTGTGCGCCTCTTTCTGTCAAAAGATACCCTCTCTAGGTTGTGCAAATCAATATATAGTTCGTAAAAATCAACAGAAACTGGCCCAGGCCCAAGATACTAGCGCTCAACACTGGATTACCGCTCAGCGTTAGGTGCGAGACTTCAAGAATAACGATCATTGTTCACTCCAAGCGTTGTCCAGTGGATTCAGTGAAAAGGCTAGAGCTCAGTGGTGAAAGTGCCGCTCAGCGGTGGCTGTGGCACTTGAATTTCCCTTCAGCATTGGCGACTAGGCGTTGGCCATGTTGGTACCAGGAATGGTGTGGTTTGTAGAGTAAAACGCAGCAGAATAAAACATAGAGTAAGCGGAAAGCGTGTCCGGTCACCTTTTTAAAATCAATTTGGTCCTTTTTAGAAAATCAATTTTCTTTCAGTAAAATATAAAGAGTGTAGGGAATAGAAAATCACACGAGTAATTTTTATACTGGTTCGATTCAACATAATCTACATCCAGTCGTTAATCAGTATAAAAGTGATTAACAGTTCCACTAAAAATTTGTTTCACAGATTAAAAGTATAATGATTAACAACTGATAAAATAAATCTTCCTTCGACGAACGAACCGGAAGAAGAACACTCTGCCAACTCGAAGAGAACCGCTCCGGCAATCGACCAACGATTCGCGAGCTTCTCCTATTCACGAGACCAGGCAGAGCACCTTGCTAACTCGAAGAGAGCTTGCTCCGACTATCGACACACGAAACGCGAGCCTCTCTTGTTCACGAGACTAAGCAAGGGAACTTTGAAGAAGCTTCTGAGAACTTCCTCTAACAAACAGTATTCTGCAAAGCCTCAGTTAAAAAAAATGTTTTGTTCAATTTCTCAGAATCCCTATATATATCCATCTACTCTGAATATCAAAGGTCAAGTCCCACCTGCCACGAATAATCGATTATTGTAAGTGATAATCGATTATTCAAGTTCGTTACAGGTTTTTCAAAAAGTGATAATCGATTATATGAGGTGATAATCGATTATTCCTAAATGACTTGTGATAATCGATTATTGCTTCTTGATAATCGATTATTGCAGTTCAAAATCTGAATTTTACAAAGTTTATAAGACTTTCCTACTACATTTAATTTCTACAAGTTGCTTTTAAATAATTTTAGACTCTTCTTCAACTAAGTTTTCTTGCAGCATCATCAAAATAAATGTCTTCAAGATTTACCAATATTCCTTATTGGTAACAATCTCCCCCTTTTTGATGATGATCAAAAATACAATTTTAAAAGCAACTTTGGCTATCCTGCAGGACATACAAGCTAACAAACAACAACATAGTTAGCAATACCTGTATCAATTTTTACTTCTCCCCTTATATTATTCTTCTCCCCCCTTTTTGATCATAAGCAAAAAGATTAATGTAAAGAGCTCCCCCTAAATATGATCTCCCCCTCAATTAAACAAAGTATGCATATAATCAAGAGATCATTTTCATTAATGAAAAGAAGGATTACATCATAATAAGAAACATAAAAGACAGAAATTTAACATAGATGAAAGAACAACAACCAATCAACAAAGCACACAAACATAAAATCCTATTTCTAAAATTCAGGACTTGGGGATCTCTCGGGAGGTTGAATGTGAAGGTGATTCTCGATGTTAGATAGACGAACATCAAGATCAAGAAATTGATCAACCATATACTCATCAATAGATTGTTGCCACTCATAAATCTCCTCAAAGTGTGTTCTTTGTGCTAGGCTCATATCCTCCAATTGCTTAGATAATCTAGCAAAATGTTCTTCCATAGATAGCGTGGAGGATGAGGGCATGGTAGAAGGACCAGCATCAGAAGGAGCAGCAGCACTAACTGGTTCTGCCATATGAGTATCGATGTCATCATCTTCATCTTCATCAGGATGGTCATCATCTTTGTGGATGAGAACTCTTCCTCTGGTAATGAATCCCATCTGACGAAAGGTAGTATCTCCAATTTCCGAGCCAACAGCTTGAATGGCTTGGACAAGTTCTCCTTCAACATTTACACCTTTGTACTCCAAAATCCTAGAAATAAGAAGAGCATAGGGAAATTGATAGGAATGAGATTTCTTGGCTTTTACCATTGTGTCAGCAATGAGAGCAGGCCAATCGATGTGTATGTGATTTAAAATCCCATACAGAAGAAGCAGATCCTACTCAGAGCATTGAGCATGGTTGGTTGCTCTAGGACACAGTATCCAGACGATCAAGTAGTGAATCATTCGTTCTTCAACCTTGAAACCCCCAACTAGCAATTGCCTTCGATTTGTCTGTTGTTCAGGGTGACGCAAGAAGGATTGGAAAGTCATCAACCTATTGAAATCTTCAAGTCCTAGATGGACTTTTACAGCATCATCCCAGATGGTAAGTTGGGCAACATTTATCCACACATCATCATCTAAAATTATGCGGACACCCTTAACTTTAGTGGATATAATCCCATCTCTATATCTCAAGTTGAAGTAGAAGACTCTTATGAGATCGGGATAAATGCAACCTTTTTGCTCCACCAGATTCGTGAGTCCTTGACCAGCAAACAGATCTGGAAATTGAAATCCATAGAAACGAAAAAAATCAAGGCGAATATACTTTACCGCCATGATTCTTCTCTCTTGCCAGGAATTAACATAGTCCGCATGTTTTCCTTGATCTGAAATCCAACCATCGATGGTTGCAGGACGTGGTTGAGAGGAAGAGGATGCGCCAGCAGCTCTGCGGCGATGTCTTCTTGAATCCGCCATGAAAAGATTTGAGGTAGAGAGACTTTGAGAAAGTGAGGATAAATGGAGAGGATTTTAGCTCTAGATTTGATTTTAGCAGTGTATGGGTGCAAAGGAGTGACTAACAATCGATTATGGGAGGCTTTTTATAGGAAAAATGGAAAAACTAGCCTTTTATAGCTGTTAAGGGACGCTCCAACGACTCTATTTTTGAACCTGTCAGCGTGATAATCGATTATGGCTCGAGATAATCGATTATCTGCTCAAAAATCACTGCCAAAAATTGCATGATAATCGATTATGCTTGATGATAATCGATTATCTGTTCAAAAATTTCCCAGATTTGAGTTTCAAGTTTGAATAATCGATTATAGCCTTTTGATAATCGATTATGAAGCGTTAATTTTACGAAAATGCAAAACTTTTCATAAGCTTTGATCCTAAGACATGTCTAACACTCCTAACTCTCTTCTAAGCTCAAAAAATTTATCCTTAGGTAGTGCTTTGGTGAAAATATCAGCTAATTGATGTAAGGTATCAACATATTCAATTTGACAATCCCCCTTTTGAATATGATCTCTTAAGAAATGATGTCTAATCTCAATGTGTATAGTTCTTGAGTGCATTATGGGGTTCTTAGTCAAATTTATAGCACTAGTATTATCACATTTTAAGGGAATATTATCAAGGAAAATATCAAAGTCTTCCAGTTGCTGTTTCATCCACAGAATTTGGGCACAACAATTGCCAGCAACAATCTATTCAGCTTCAATGGTAGACAAGGCTACACATGCTTGTTTCTTTGAGTTCCAGGACACCAAAGAACAACCCAGAAAATGATAGGTTCCACTAGTGCTTTTCCTATCAATTTTACAACCACCATAATCTGCATCAGAATAACCTATTAGACTAGGTGAAGCATCAGAGGGATACCAAAGTCCAAAAGAAGTGGTTCCTTTAAGGTATTTTAAGATTCTCTTGACAGCAGTCAAATGAGATTCTTTAGGATTGGCTTGATACCTAGCACATACGCATACACTTTGCATAATATCTGACCTACTAGCAGTTAGGTACAACAAAGATCCTATCATACCTCTAAACATAGTTTCGTTTACTTCTTTTCTAGATTCATCCTTATCTAAATAGCAAGAAGTTGCCATAGGTGTACTAGCTTCTTTGTAAGTATCCATGCCAAATTTTTTAAGAATTTCCCTACAATATTTTGTTTGAGAGATAAAAGTACCTCCATTCATTTGCTTTATTTGTAGTCCTAAAAAGAAATTCAGCTCACCCATCATAGACATCTCAAACTCACCTTGCATTATTTTTGCAAATTCTTCACACAAAGAGTCATCAGTTGACCCAAATATAATATCATCTACATAAACTTGCACAATCAGGATGTGTTTTCCTAGTTTCTTTATAAATAAGGTTGAATCAACCTTGCCTCTAGAAAAGTTATTACCAATTAGAAAGGTACTAAGTCTTTCATACCAAGACCTAGGTGCCTGTTTAAGACCATACAAAGCCTTTTTTAACTTATAAATATGATCAAGATATTTGAAATCCTCAAAGCCAGGAGGTTGACTAACATACACTTCTTCTTTTATAAAACCGTTCAAAAACGCACTTTTCACATCCATTTGATATAATTTAAATTTCATCAAAGATGCATATGCGAGTAATAATCTAATTGCTTCTAACCTGGCCACTGATGCATATGTTTCATCATAATCTATACCTTCCTCTTGACAGTAGCCCTTTGCAACTAGCCTTGCTTTGTTCTTTGTGATGTTTCCATCCTCATCAAGCTTGTTCCTAAAAACCCATTTGGTTCCTATGACTCGATAATTATCTTGCGTTGGAATAAGTTCCCAGACTTCATTCCTTTCAAATTGGTTTAGCTCTTCTTGCATAGCAACGCATCATTTGTCATCTTGAAGAGCTTTCTTTATGTTCTTGGGTTCTATCTGAGATACAAAAGCTACAGTTAGACAAAAATTATTAAGATTATGTCTAGTAGTTACCCCTTTTGAAATATCTCCAATGATATTGTCCAATGAGAGTCCTCTCGGTTGTTGATAGTTTTTAGAATCAACAGGTTGAGGTGTTTCTTGAAGTTTTGGAGGATAGTTCTCATTTAGATACATCTCTTCAAGAGCTTCCCTTAAATAATCCTCATCTCCTGCAATGGGTTTATTTGACTCAAGAGGGTTTACCTCAAGGTCCACAATTTCATCAAAGACAACATGCATTGATTCTTCAATTATTAAAGTTCTTCTATTAAATACTCTATATGCTTTACTGGTCAAAGAATATCCTAGGAAAATTGCTTCATCAGATTTTGCATCAAATTTACCTAGATTATCTTTTCCATTATTCAAAACAAAGCATTTGCATCCAAATATTTTCAAATGAGATACATTTGGTTTTCTACCATTCAACAGTTCATATGGAGTCAATTTTAGAATTGGCCTAATAAGCGTTCTATTTAACACATAACAAGCAGTACTGACTGTATCAGCCCAAAAATATTTTGGCACATTAGATTCATTCATAAGGGTTCTAGCTAATTCTTCTAATGATCTATTTTTTCTTTCAACAACACCGTTTTGTTGAGGAGTTCTAGGTGTAGAAAAGTTATGTGTTATGCCATATTCTTCACAAAATTTTTCAAAAGATTAATTTTCAAATTCACCTCCGTGATCACTTCTCAATGTTTTGATTTTTAAATCTTTTTCATTTTGAATACGTTTAGCAAAAGATTTAAAGGCTTTGAAAGCTTCACTTTCAAAGTTAAAAAGAAGGTCCAAGTGAATCTAGTGTAATCATCAACAATTACAAGAGCATAGTAATTTCCACCAAAACTTTTAATTCTAGATGGACCAAACAAGTCCATATGCATAAGTTCTAAAGGTTTTGATGTTGAAATTATGCTTTTGGATGAAAATGAAGATTTTGTTTGTTTACCTTTTTGACATGCAGTGCATAATTTGTCTTTCTCAAATTTCAGTTTAGGTAAACCAATCACAAGATCCTTAGAAATTAACTTATTTAAATGTTGCATATGAATATGTGCAGCTCTTTTATGCCATAACCAAGGATTTTCTTCTTTAGCAACTAAGCATGTTATACTATGACTAGATGCATTGTCAATATTAATCAAATATATATTGTTATGCCTAACACCTTGCAAAGCAATAACAGCAGAATCTTTAAAGTAAACAGTACACTTATCACTTTCAAAAATTACCTTTAGACCTTTGTCACACAACTGACTTATGCTTAAGAGGTTATGCTTAAGGCCTTCAACATATAGGACATCTCTTATGATCAATGTGTTTCCTCCTCCAATGTCTCCAGTACCCATGATTCTACCCTTGTTATTGTCCCCATAAGTCACAAATCCTTGCTTTTTCTTCTCAAGGTGGATGAACCTTTTCTTGTCACCGGTCATGTGTCTTGAGCAACCACTGTCAAGATACCACAATGACTTCTTTGACTTAGTAGGTTCCTGCAAAATAAATTAGCAAGTATTTTAGGTCCCCAATCTAATTATGGGTCGTTGGGGTTAGTTCATGCAAGTGTAAATCATTTCACAATTTTAACCCATGCATATTTACCATTTGGAACACCAAAATGTTTAATGTTGCATTTGTTTGATGTGTGTCCATGCTTCATACAGTAAAAACAACAAACATTACTTACTTTGTTTTTAACAGAAGTCCCTTTTTCAACCCAAACTCTACGAGTTCTTCTTTCTTTGGACTTATTTATTTGATGCATATTTCTATTTTCAACATTGCTTCTATTAAGGTTTGTCTTAGCATGTGAATTAGTTTTGGTAGTCTTTGCAAGTAAATTTTCAAGTATGTCAATATCAAACATATGACTCTTATAAGATAAGCATTCAACAGGTTCAACAGTAGTGTTGGCATCAAATAATTTTGTTTCTAAAGTACTAACTTTATTTCTTAAGACAACTTCGTCATCAAGCAATTTATCATATTTCAATTTCAATTCATTGTGCTCTTTCTTAAGCTTTTTATGTGCAGCATCAAGTTTTTCAGATTCATTCATTAGTTCAAAGAAAGCTTTTTGTAAGTCTAATTCATTAGATTCAAAGCTAGAACACTTACTTGGCTTCCAGTATCTTCTGAGTCAGCCATTAGACAAATATTAGCTTCCTCATCTGAATCACTTGAGCTTGTTGAACTGGAAGCATTGTCTTCCCAAGCTATGTAAGCTTTGTTTTTCTTTTGAAATTTTCTTTCCTTCTTTTCCTCACTTTTCCTGTTCTTTGGGCATTCAAATTTCATGTGTCCTCTTTCTCCACAACCAAAGCATTTTACACTTGAAGGTGATTCTTGATTTTCTTTCCTTTCTTTGCGGAATTTGTCTTTTCATTTTGCCTTCATAAACTTGGCAAACTTCTTTATCATAAGGCTCATGTTCTCCTCATCATCAGAATCATCATCTTCAATCCTTTTAGAGCTCTTTCCTTTAGAGATGTCGGACTTGAATGCTAGTGTCTTTCTCTTGCCTTGATCCTCTTCAGCAGTTAGTCTCCTCAACTCTAGGTCATGCTCCCGAAGCTTTCTAAACAGAATTGGCATCGACATCTGAGTGAGTTTTTGAGACTCCGAGATGGCAGTCACCTTTGGTTACCAAGACCTGTCTAATGATTTTAAAATTTTCACATTTAATTCATCATTATCAAAAGTCTTACCCAACCCAGTCAAGTGGTTCACTATGTGAGTGAAACGCTTTTGGACATCAGAAATTGTTTCTCCAGGTTGCATTCTGAACATCTCATACTCCTGAATGAGAGTGTTCTTCCTTGCACGTTTCACGTCCTCTTTACCTTCATGTGTGACTCTGAGGACTTCCCACATTTCCTGTGTTGTCTTACACACTAAAATTCTATAGAATTCATCAAGTACAACAGCAGATGAAATAATATTGCGAGCTTTAATATCAAACTGAGCTCGTCTATTTTCTTCAGCAGTCCAATTAAAGTATGGTTTTTCTACCTCTACACCATCAACTGTGCTCTTAGGAATATAAGGACCATTTTGTACAGCTTCCCAGATGCCTCTGTCAACAGACCAAATAAAAATTTCCATTTTGACTTTCCAGAACGCATAGTTATCACCAGTAAAAAGTGGTGGTCTGTTAATAGAAGCACCCTCGGCACATACAAGGTTTTGGTTGTGATCGCCCATTTTTGAAAATTTTGAAAGACTATCAAACAAGCTCTGATACCAATTGTTAGTACCAGGAATGGTATGGTTTGAAGAGTAAAACGCAGCGAAATAAAACTTAGAGTAAGCGGAAATTGTGTTTGGTCACCTTTTTAAAATCAATTCGGTCCTTTTTAGAAAATCAATTTTCTTTCAGAAAATTTGTCGAACAGTTGATATACGTAAAAGATAAAGAGTGTAGGGAATAGAAAATCACATGAGTAATTTTTATACTGGTTTGATTCAACAAAATCTACGTCTAGTCGTTAATCACTATAAAAGTGATTAACAGTTCCACTAAAAATTTGTTTCACAGATTACAAATATAATGAATAAGAACTGATAAAATAAACCTTCCTTCGACGAACGAACCGGAAGAAGAACACTCTGCCAACTCGAAGAGAACCGCTCCGGCAATCGACCAACGATTCGCGAGCTTCTCCTATTCACGAGACCAGGCAGAGCACCTTGCTAACTCGAAGAGAGCTTGCTCCGACTATCGATACACGAAACGCGAGCCTCTCCTGTTCACGAGACTAAGAAAGGGAACTTTGAACAAGCTTTTGAGAACTTCCACTGACAAACAGTATTCTGTAAAGCCTCAGTTCCAAAAAAAACATTCTGTTGAATTTCTCAGAATCCCTACATATAGCCATCTAACTACCACGAATAATCGATTATTGTAAGTGATAATTGATTATTCCAGTCAGTTACAAGTTTTTCAAAAAGTGATAATCGATTATATGAGGTGATAATCGATTATTCCTGAATGACTTGTGACAATCAATTATTGCTTCTTGATAATCGATTATTGCACTTCAAAATGTGAATTTTACAAAGTTTATAAGACTTTCCTACTACATTTAATTTCTACAAGTTGCTTTTAAATAATTTAAGACTCTTCTTCAACAAAGTCTTCCTGCAGCATCATCAAAATAAATGTCTTCAAGATTTACCAATATTCCTTATTGGTAACAAGCCATAGAACCCCTCCAAGAGGCTGGCACTCAGCATTGGATTTGCGCTCAGCGGTGCCTGCGATTCTTCTTTTAAGCAATTTTCCTTCTTCTCTTGAATCCAACTCCTTCCTACTTTAGCTTCCTTCATTCAATTCATGTTAATTCCTGCCAAAACAAGGAAAACAAGCCATAAAACCAAGAAAACCACCTTTAACTCTGTTATTCTCTAACTTAAGCAAAATGCATGATTTTAAGCTAGTTTCTAAGTCATAAAGGGTTTGTTTAGTGTCAAAATTAAGTAGAAAATCCTAGTATTTGTAGATTGGAGCTTCCGCATCCAAAATCCACCTTCGAGGGGTGAAGAGAGTGTTTATGTGCCTCTTTCTGTCAAAAGATACCCTCTCTAGGTCGTGCAAATCAATATATAGTTCGTAAAAATCACAAAAACTGGCCTAGGCCCTAGATACTAGCGCTCAACGCTGAGATGCGCTAGATTACCACTCAGCGGTAGTTGCGACACTTCAAAAATAACGCTCAACGTTCACGCCAGGCGTTGTCCAGTGGATTCATTAAAGAGGCTGAAGCTCAGTGGTGAAAGTGTCGCTCAGCGTTGGCGATTAGGCGTTGCCCAAAGAACTCCTCCAAGAGGCTGGCCCTCAGCAGTGGATTTGCGCTAAGCGGTGCCTGCGATTCTTCTTTTAAGCAATTTTCCTTCTTCTCTTGAATCAAACTCCTTCCTACTTCAGCTTTCTTCATTCAATTCATGTTAATTCTTGCCAAAACAAGGAAAACCAAGCGTAAAACCAAGAAAACCACATTTGACTCTCTTATTCTTTAACTTAAGAAAAATGCATGATTTTAAGCTAGTTTCTAGGTCACAAAGGGTGTGTTTTATGTTAAAATTAAGTATAAAATCCTAGAATTTGTAGATTGGAGCTTCCGCATCCAAAATCCGCCTCTGAGGGGTGAAGAGAGTGTTTCTGCGCCTCTTTCTATCAAAAGATACGCTCTCTAGGTGATGCAAATCAATATAAAGTTCGTAAAAATCAACAAAAATTGGCCCAGGCCCAAGATACTAGCGCTCAACGCTGGATTACCGCGCAGCGGTACGTGCGAGACTTCAAGAATAACGCTCAGTGTGCACGCCAGACGTTGTCCAGTGGATTAAGTGAAGAGGCTGGAGCTCAGTGGTGAAAGTGCCGCTCAACGGTGGCTGCGGCACTTGAATTTCCCCCCAGCGTTGGCGATTAGGCGTTGGCCAGAGAACTCCTCCAAGAGGCTGGCGCTCAGCATTGGATTTGCGCTCAACGGTGCCTGCGATTCTTCTTTTAAGCAATTTTCCTTCTTCTCTTGAATCCAACTCCTTCCTACTTCATCTTCCTTCAATCAGTTCATGTTAATTCCTGCCAAAACAAGGAAAACCAAGCATCAAACAAAGAAAACCACCTTTAACTCTCTTATTCTCTAACTTAAGCATAATGCATTATTTTAAGCTAGTTTCTAAGCCATAAAGGGTGTGTTTAGTGTCAAAATTAAATAGAAAATCCTAGAATATGTAGATTGGAGCTTCCGCATCCAAAATCCGCCTCCGAGGGGTGAAAAGAGTGTTTCTGCGCCTCTTTCTGTCAAAAGATACCCTATCTAGGTCGTGCATTTCAATATATAGTTTGTAAAACTCAACAGAAACTGGCCTAAGCTCATGATCCTAGCGCTTAGCGCTGGATTACCGCTCAACGGTAGGTGCGAGACTTCAGGAATAACGCTCAGTGTTCACGCCAGGCGTTGTCCAGTGGATTCAGTTTAAAGGCTGCAGCTCAGTGGTGAAAGTGCCGCTCAGCGGTGGCTGCGGCACTTGAATTTCCCCTCAGTGTTGGCGATTAGGCGTTGGCCACAGAACTGCTCCAAGAGGCTGGCGCTCAGCAGTGGATTTGCGCTAACCAGGGCCTATGATTCTTCTTTTAAGCAATTTTCCTTCCTCTCTTGAATCCAACTCCTTCCTAATTCAGCTTCGTTCATTCAATTCATGTTAATACTTGCCAAAACAAGGAAAACCAGACATAAAACCAAGAAAACCACCTTTGACACTCTTATTCTCTAACTTAAGCAAAATGCATGATTTTAATCTAGTTTCTAAGTCATAAAGGGTGTTTTTAGTGTCAAAATTAAGTATAAAATCCTAGAATTTGTAGATTGGAGCTTCCGCATCCAAAATTCGACTCCGAGGGGTGAAGAGAATGTTTATGCGCCTCTTTCTGTCAAAAGATACCCTCTCTAGGACGTGCAAATCAATATATAGTTCGGAAAAATCAACAGAAACTGGCCCATGCCCAAGATACTAGCGCTCAACGGTAGGTGCGACCTTCAAGAATAACGCTTAGCGTTCACGCGAGGTATTGTCTAGTGGATTCAGTGAAGAGGCTGGAGCTCAATGGTGAAAGTGCCGCTCAGCGGTGGCTGCTGCACTTGAATTTCCCCTCAGCGTTGGCGATTAGGCGTTGGCCAGAGAACTCCTCCAAGAGGCTGGCACTCAGCATTGGATTTGCGCTCACTGGTGCCTGCGATTCTTCTTTTAATCAATTTTTCTTCTTCGCTTGAATCCAACTCCTTCCTACTTCAGCTTCCTTCATTCAATTCATGTTAATACTTGCCAAAACAAGGAAAACCAAGCATAAAACCAAGAAAACCACCTTTGACTCTCTTATTCTCTAACTTAAGCAAAATGCATGATTTTAATCTAGTTTCTAAGTCTTAAAGGGTATGTTTAGTGTCAAAATTAAGTATAAAATCCTAGAATTTGTAGATTGGAGCTTCCGCATCCAAAATCTGCCTCCGAGGGGTGAAGAGAGTGTTTCTGCGCCTCTTTCTATTAAAAGATACCCTATCTAGGTCGTGCAAATCAATATATAGTTCGAAAAAATCAACAGAAACTGGCCCACGCCCAAGATACTAGCGCTCAGCGTTGGATTACCGCTCAGCGGTAGGTGCGACACTTCAAGAATAACGCACAGCGTTCACGCCAGGCGTTGTCCAGTGGGTTCACTGAAGAGGCTGGAGCTCCGTGGTGAAAGTGCCGCTCAGTGGTGGCTGCGACACTTGAATTTCCCCTCAACGTTGGCGATTAGGCGTTGGCCAGAGAAGTCCTGGTTGGGTTGTCGCAACCCACACAAATTTAATGTGAATTTAGAAATGCAGTATAGCTAGGAAATGACTCCTAGGTCGTCTCTCAAGGACCAATTTTGCGGTTCAAGAATTAAGTCAGACACGAAGTGGGAGGGGGTTTGTGAAAACGTTGTGGTGAATGCGAAAAAATTAAATGAAAACACTAACGCAAACAGATAATTAAACACAGAATTAAAAAAAAACGGTTTGAAAGACAGACTAAAAACGGTTGGTCATTAATTTAATTACAATGTTTCCTATCACAGATCAACAAAATAAAACCAACTCAAACCTCTAATCCAAAAAAATTAATTAACTAAGCACAGTCTAATTATGTTTTCATAAAAGCGGACTAAGTGAACGCAATGTTAACGTCAAATCTAATTTACACCATGCAGTTTCATCAACTAAGCGAAGACTCAAGACCAACTGGGCAACTAAGCGTATACCCAATTGCAAGTGCAAATACAGATTTCACATTAACCAAGTCAGAGTGGCAAACACAATAACAGGCCAAAAATCTCAAGGAAACATTATAATATCGCTAATGACCAACTCGACTAACCTAAGCTACATTAACAGTTTAATTATCACTACCACACAGACTAGACAACATTAAAGCAAAAGAAAATATTGAACCCAACATTGTAACAAACAAATATCTAGCACAATTAAAATTATTAAAAATGATACACTAAATTAAAGAGATAAAAACCAACTCAACATACTATGTAAAATATTTTAAAGCAAAACAAATAAGAAAATATAAACTTCTCTTTTTTTAACCATTTCACGTGACCTCTCTTGTGCATCTACCAAAAGGAATTAAATTTGAAATTTCTTGTTAAAACCTCTTGGCCGTGACCTCTTGCACTCCACACTTCAAGCATATACTTTCATCCTTCAAATGACAATTGAATATGTTGTTTCCTTGCCCATTATTCTTCATTCTCCATGAAAATCATCTTTTCTACTCCAACCACCGTACACCTATTCCAATCCATCTCCTAGCTTCTTCTTTCTCAAAGAAATAAAGGAAAAGTTGCTACCTCCATTGTTTCCAACAAAACCATGCAAAAGAAATGTTCCAAGCCCTTGTAAAGAAAAGTGTATCCGGCGGCTCCTCAATCCCTAGGTCGTGAGTCACTTAATGAGGGTGGGGTCCACCCCAAAATAAAACCCTAGGGTTCCAATGTGCAAAAGTTTGTCTAAAAAGTTTAAACAATTAATTTACAATGTAACTAAATTTAAAATGTCTAATTGGAGAGTCTTGAATTATTTGACGGCACTCCAAATGTCCCAAATTGTATTTCTAAAATTTTCCCTGAAAATAATAATGCAAATAATTAGCTCAGAAAATTCAAATTAATTAAAATTAGAATTTCCGGTCAAATTAAGCACAATTAGGAAAAACGGAAAAATACTGAACAATTAAGTACAATTCCCTGATTAATTCTAGCACAATAAACTAAGTGAAATCAATAAAATATCGACTCATCAAAATTGACCACACTTAGTCTTTTGCACTCCTGGGCAAAATCAAGACGCAAATCAGGGAACAGTTCAACGGACATCAGGGAATTGACACAGACTCAGCACACAGAAAACAGAGACTCACAAGGAAACAAACAAAAAGAATTACAGTCCTCAAGAAATCTGGACAAGGAAAAGTAGTAGACAGTATCCAACACAGAATCAAAGAAAGCAGATACTCATGAAGTCATCCAAGCAGTTCAAGACATGGCAAAATGATCAATCAGCTCAAGAGGTGAATCAAAAATAACAGAATCTCACAGATTCACACTATCAGTGTTTCTCTCAAGTGTCTAGGGTAAGCTATGTCAACTCAATGCACTCAAGAAAACAAACACAAACAGACTTGGCAAGCCTCTAATATCAACACTCAAAAACATATGCATGTTTAAATCAAAAGGTCTTTTATGGATGCAATGGGGCCAAGGACAAGGGAGGATATAATATGGATGAGAAGCTACAAACCAAAAGAAATAGAGGAGCAATGGGGAACAAGTGTAAACACAGTCAAATAACACCCAAACCCTCTAATTCAATCCTCTTCTTGACTCCATCATTCACAGAAATTTTTTTATTTTTCTCATTTTTCTGTATTCTTTTTAATTTTTTTTTTTCATCTTGTCTCTTTTCTTTTCTCTCTATCTAGGACACAACTCTAAGAGACAAGATACACAACATATTTATAAAACAAAAGAAAGAAGAGGAACCAACTAGCCAATTCATCTAAATCTCCCAAGAGACCACACTTATTCCTAAAACAATTCCAAAGCTCCAAAATTCCCTAAGGTTAAGGTAATCATGGTTTTCACTTAGGGCTAGTGTATGAGCTTGAAAATAAAGAAATGGGGAAAGCATAGGCTCAAAGGGGTTATTAAGGGATCACAACAAGGTAGGCTCATCTAGCTAGAGAGGCTCAACAACAAAACTGCCTTTATGACTTCCAAACATGCATATCAATCAAGAATTATCAACAGAGTCAAGCCAAGGCATATGCGCAAGTAATCAATTGACATATCACACACAAGAAAGAATATCAAGTGGCTCAAATTCTCACACAGGGTATTTCTATCGCAATCAATTCAACCTCTCAAACATCATGATCATCTTCCAAGCAAAGAAAAGCAAGGAATCCAACAAATCATAGTATCAATGAAGTGAAAGACACATCTACAACCTAAACAAAGTCCAGAAATCAAAAGAAACATGCAAAACTGTACACAAGACACAACAAAAACTACCTAGAAAAGAAAAAATTTAACGCAGAAAACAGAAACTAATCAAAGAAAATTCAGAATCTCCCCCAATAGACCATACTTAAACTACACAATGTCCTCAGTGTGTCATAGTCATCAGATCAGAAATCAAAACAATCAATAGATCATGGACAAGTGCAATAAAAGCGGGAAAGAGAGGAGAAGGGAAAAGAAGACTCCCCTAATCATGGTGGCAGTTGCCAATTTTGGACTTTCACGGAAATGTTCTCCACCACTAGAGTCAGCAAGGAAGTCTTGAGGAGGAACTGCTTCAGTCTCCATATTTGATCAAGCAGGGAGATGTCCTCCATAGCTGGATCCAAGAAGCAGTGATTGTTGATGAGCAGGTTCAGTTGGTGCCTATTAATGTTAAAGCTCTTGTGTATGCTTGCACCTTTGTCTTCCAGTGTGGGTGCTTGTTGGTCAAACTCATGTGTACCTCTTGCAACATGGTTAGTGCAATGTGGTTCTACAGAAATAACATGCAGAGGTATAACACCCAATCCCAATGTAATAGGTTGAACCTCATATAAACCCTTAGAACATGAATCAAGTTCAAATTTAGAAGCAGTATCAACAACAGAATCAGATTCATGTTTTGTGCATGGAGAATAAACATTCAGACAAGATATCAAAAGTTGTTTCTCATCATGCAGAGAGGGAGAACTAAAAGCATGCTCATCAACAATATAATCATCAACATACCTATCATCAGCATAATCATCAACAACAGAGTCAATCTTAGGTATGCTTACCTCCACTTCCTTGAAGATTGGTGGAATAGTGGAAGGTGAAGATGGTCTACCTATCTCAGAAGTGTTGCTTACAACTTCCTGTTCCTCAACATTTTCATCAGATTCACAGTTAGTATCACCAATCATAAAGTTGGAAGCTGGTTGTATCACATAATTGATCTCAACACAAATAGAGCAAGAACCAGCTTCACAACTACATTGAAAATTTCCATAAAACTGTGAAAGATTAAAATTTAATCCTAAGTTTGAAACATCTTCAGTTTTCACAGTTTCAATGTCAAAATCAACACTAACATGTGAATCTGCAGCAGTATCAAGAATATTTGAATACATAAACAACTCAGGCAAAGAAAGTGGGATTTCAAGTTTAGAGAAAACCTGTGTTGACTCATGATTGATCTCACCAGTAACAGCAGAATGAGCAACTGCATCCTCAGGTGCAAGAGCAGGGACATAGGAGTGTAGGAAAGTACATGGTGCAATAGTAGGCTCATGACTCTGCTCCTCATCCCCTATGCGGGTGACACTGACATCATCAGTAATCTGAACAGTTTGAATTGGAGGTCCCTCTAAAACACGAGACTGTTCCTCAATGGCCTGCCTGGCTATCTGCCCCCACAACTCATTCAATGTTGGCTCAGAAGAAGTAGAAGATTTGGAAGGTGGTCGGGCAGATGCCTCTTGTTGTTCCTGTTTCCTCTGATTTTTCTGTTGTGGCTGCTTGTTGTTGTATATGTCGGTAGCATAAGCTTGAGGCTCATCATGAGTAATAGGGTGGTCCAAAGAAGGGCATGCATTCGTAGAGTGGTCATTGAAAGGACATATAGCACACAACCGTGCAACAGATGCAGATGAAGGTGCTGGTCTCTGGTTGGATGCCAGCTGTGTCACCAAACTCTCAAGAGAATCAAGCTTGCTTACCAATTTCCTACCAACAGCTAATAAAGAATGGGCAGGCTCATGAAGTTGTGGCTGCTGTGGTTCCTGAACAGGTGGAGAAGGCATACAAGGAGTCTGGAATGATGGTTCCTGATATTGATGTTTTGAAGTACCATACCATCCCAAGCTAGGGTCATTCCATCCAGGATCGTTACTGTGACCATACTAAGCAAGGAAGAATTTATCCAAGAACGTATGCTTAAGATCTTCCCAAGAAGTGATGGATCCTGGAGGAAGACAATATAGCCAACCCCTTGCTGCTTCTTGTAATGAATGCGGAAATGCCCTTAAAAACATAACTTCATCCGGGACATCAGGAGGTTTCCTTGAAGAGCAAATGGTGTAGAACTCCTCCAAATGTCTATGTGGGCATTCACCTGCAAAACCATAAAACCTAGGCAGCAAATGTATCCGTCCAGTGTTGAAAACTCAACGAATATCCTCCTCATCAAGTGGAACCGGCTCCCTAGGAGCACTCTCATAGGATGGAGGAGGAACCGTAATGTTCTCAACATAGACATCAGCTGAGTATACATCACAAGCAATATCAGAGTCAGATGCAGAAGGATAGTCATATACACAGGCAGAATAAGCATTACTCACATAACCAAAATAGGTAGACATGTAGAAGAAGGGGGAAAAGAAGAATGCAATGAAAATATGTAACTAAAGCTACCTAAATGCAACACACAATGACGAACACACAAAACAGAACATCACACTCACAACACAAGACAAAACAACACACACTAACACAACAAAAGACCTAAAACCGAACCGTTGGTCCCCGGCAACGGCGCCAAAATTTGGTTGGGTTGTCGCAACCCACACAAATTTAATGTGCAATTTAGAAATGCAGTATAGCTAGGAAATGACTCCTAGGTCGTCTCTCAAGGACCAATTTTGCGGTTCAAGAATTAAGTCAGACACGAAGTGGGGGGGTTTGTGAAAACGTTGTGGTGAATGCGAAAAAATTAAATGAAAACACTGACGCAAACAGATAATTAAACACAGAATTAAAAAAAAACGGTTTCAAAGACAGACTAAAAACGGTTGGTCATTAACTTAATTACAATGTTTCCTATCACAGATCAACAAAATAAAACCAACTCAAACCTCTAATCCAACACAATTAATCAACTAAGCGCAGTCTAATTATGTTTGCATAAAAGCGGACTAAGTGAACGCAATGTTAACGTCAAATCTAATTTACACCATGCAGTTTCATCAACTAAGCGAAGACTCAACACCAACTGGGCAACTAAGCGTATACCAATTGCAAGTGCAAATACAGATTTCACATTAACCAAGTCAGAGTGGCAAACACAATAACAGTCCAAAAATCTCAAGGAAACATTATAATATCGCTAATGACCAACTCGACTAACCTAAGCTATATTAACAGGTAAATTATCACTACCACAAAGACTAGACAACATTAAAGCAAAAGAAAATATTGAACCCAACATTGTAACAAACAAATATCTAGCACAATTAAAATTATTAAAAATGATACACTAAATTAAAGAGATAAAAACCAACTCAACATACTATGTAAAATATTTTAAAGCAAAACAAATAAGAAAATATAAACTTCTCTTTTTTTACCCATTTCACGTGACCTCTCTTGTGCATCTACCAAAAGGAATTAAATTTGAAATTTCTTGTTAAAACCTCTTGGCCGTGACCTCTTGCACTCCACACTTCAAGCACATACTTTCATCCTTCAAATGACAATTGAATATGTTGTTTCCTTGCCCATTATTCTTCATTCTCCATGAAAATCATCTTTTCTACTCCAACCACCGTACACCTATTCCAATCCATCTCCTAGCTTCTTCTTTCTCAAAGAAATAAAGGAAAAGTTGCTACCTCCAGCTGCCACCCGTCCCATCACCATAAACTCCACCTAATCTCCTCTTCATTCTAAAATAAATAAAGGCAATACTTTACTACACCTACGGCTGCCTACCTACTCTTCAATTGAAGTCAAAGCATCAGATTTGAATGAAAGAGAATATTGAAACCGTGACACCCTTCTTTCAGCACTCAATCACTGTACCACCCTATTCTTACTGCATTGAAAAGCTTCACTTCCAAGCATAATTTTCGTTCCAGCAAAGAAACAATACAAGGCGTGAGCTCTCCTTCAAGCAACTAAATTAGCACCTCAATCTTTAGAAGCAAAGAAAGTAAAACCGGAACTCCTACAAGATGTGACAACACCCACCTAATACTAATTAGAAGAAAATGAAATTTGTTTTTCAAAAGCTAACGATGATGAGACAATGCCTAAGCAAGCTTGCTGGAGACATTGGAGGGGGAAACACATTGATCATAAAAGATGTCCTATATGTTGAAGGCCTCAAGCATAACCTCTTAAGCATAAGTCAGTTGTGTGACAAAGGTCTAAAGGTAATCTTTGAAAGTGATAAGTGTACTGTTTACTTTAAAGATTCTGCTGTTATTGCTTTGCAAGGTATTAGGCATAATAATATATATTTGATTGATATTAAGAGTGCATCTAGTCATAGTATAACATGTTTAGTTGCTAAAGAAGAAAATCCTTGGCTATGGCATAAAAGAGCTGCACATATTCATATGCAACATTTAAATAAGTTAATTTCTAAGGATCTTGTGATTGGTTTACCTACACTGAAATTTGAGAAAGACAAATTATGCACTGCATGTCAAAAAGGTAAACAAACAAAATCTTCATTTTCATCCAAAAGCATAATTTCAACATCAAAACCTTTAGAACTTATACATATGGACTTGTTTGGTCCATCTAGAATTAAAAGTTTTTGTGGAAATTACTATGCTCTTGTAATTGTTGACGATTACACTAGATTCACTTGGACCTTCTTCTTAACTTTGAAAAGTGAAGCTTTCAAAGCCTTTAAATCTTTTGCTAAACGTATTCAAAATGAAAAAGATTTGAAAATTAAAACATTGAGAAGTGATCACGGTGGTGAATTTGAAAATGAATCTTTTGAAAAATTTTGTGAAGAACATGGCATTGCACATAACTTTTCTGCACCTAGAACTCCTCAACAAAATGGTGTTGTTGAAAGGAAAAATAGATCATTAGAAGAATTAGCTAGAACCCTTATGAATGAATCTAATGTGCCAAAATATTTTTGGGCTGATGCAGTCAGTACTGCTTGTTATGTGTTAAATAGGATGCTTATTAGGCCAATTCTAAAATTAACTCCATATGAACTGTTGAATGGTAGAAAACCAAATATATCTCATTTGAAAATATTTGGATGCAAATGTTTTGTCTTAAATAATGGTAAAAATAATCTTGGAAAATTTGATGCAAAATCTGATGAAGCAATTTTCCTAGGATACTCTTTGACTAGCAAAGCATATAGAGTATTCAATAGAAGAACCTTGATAATTGAAGAATCAATGCATGTTGTCTTTGATGAAATTGTGGACCTTGAGGTAAACCCTCTTGAGTCAAATAAACCAATTGCAGGAGATGAGGATTATTTGAGGGAAGCTCTTGAAGAGATGTACCTAAACGAGAACTATCCTCTGGAACATCAAGAAACACCTCAAGCCATTGATCCTAAAAGTTTTCAACAACCAAGAGGACTATCTTTGGACAACATCATAGGAGATATATCAAAAGGGGTAACTACTAGACACAAGCTTAATAATTTCTGTTTACCTGTAGCTTTTGTGTCTCAGATAGAACCCAAGAACATTAAGGAAGCTCTTCAAGATGATAAGTGGTGCGTTGCTATGCAAGAAGAGCTAAACCAATTTGAAAGGAATGAAGTCTGGGAACTTATTCCAAAGGAAGATAATTATCAAGTCATAGGAACCAAATGGGTTTTTAGGCACAAGCTTGATCAGGATGGAAACATCACAAAGAACAAAGCAAGGCTAGTTGCAAAGGGCTACTGTCAAGAGGAAGGTATAGATTATGATGAAACATATGCACCAGTGGCCAGGTTAGAAGCAATTAGATTATTACTTGCATATGCATCTTTGATGAAATTTAAATTATATCAAATGGATGTGAAAAGTGCATTTCTGAATGGTTTTAAAAAAGAAGAGGTTTATGTTAGTCAACCTCCTGGCTTTGAGGATTTCAAATATCCTGATCATATTTATAAGTTAAAAAAGGCTTTGTATGGTCTTAAACAGGCACCTAGGTCTTGGTATGAAAGACTTAGTACCTTTCTAATTGATAATAACTTTTCTAGAGGTAAGGTTGATTCAACCTTATTTATAAAGAAAGTAGGAAAACATATCCTGATTGTGCAAGTTTATGTAGATGATATTATATTTGGGTCAACTGATGACTCTTTGTGTGAAGAATTTGCAAAAGTAATGCAAGGTGAGTTTGAGATGTCTATGATGGGTGAGCTGAATTTCTTTTTAGGACTACAAATAAAGCAAATGAATGGAGGTACTTTTATCTCTCAAACAAAATACTTTAGGGAAATTCTTAAAAAATTTGGCATGGATACTTGCAAAGAAGCTAGTACACCTATGGCAACTTCTTGCTATTTAGATAAGGATGAATCTGGAAAAGAAGTAAATGAAACTATGTTTAGAGGTATGATAGGATCTTTGTTGTACCTAACTGCTAGTAGGCCAGATATTATGCAAAGTGTATGCGTATGTGCTAGGTATCAAGCCAATCCTAAAGAATCTCATTTCACTGTCGTCAAGAGAATCTTAAAATACCTTAAAGGAACCACTTCTTTTGGACTTTGGTATCCCTCTGATGCTTCACCTAGTCTAATAGGTTATTCTGATGCAGATTATGGTGGTTGTAAAATTGATAGGAAAAGTACTAGTGGAACCTGTCATTTTCTAGGCTGTTCTTTGGTGTCCTGGCACTCAAAGAAACAAGCATGTGTAGCCTTGTCTACCACTGAAGCTGAATACATTGCTGCTGGCAATTGTTGTGCCCAAATTCTGTGGATGAAACAACAACTGGAAGACTTAACACATTGAGATTAGACATCATTTCTTAAGAGATCATATTCAAAAGAGGGATTGTCAAATTGAATATGTTGATACCTTACATCAATTAGCTAATATTTTCACCAAAGCACTACCTAAGGATAGATTTTTTGAGCTTAGAAGAGAGTTAGGAGTGTTAGACATGTCTTAGGATCAATGCTTATGAAAAGTTTTGCATTTTCGTAAAATTAACGCTTCATAATCGATTATCAAAAGGATATAATTGATTATTCAAACTTGAAACTCAAATCTGAGAAATTTTTGAACAGATAATCGATTATCATCAAGAATAATCGATTATCATGCAATGTCTGAGCAGTGACTTTTGAGCAGATAATCGATTATCTCGAGCCATAATCGATTATCACGCTGACAGATTCAAAAATAGAGACGTTGGAGCGTCCCTTAACGGCTATAAACGGCCATAAACGGCTAGTTTTTCCATTTGTCCTATAAAAAGCCTCCCATAATCGATTGTTAGTCACTCTTTAACACCCTTACTCTGCTAAAATCAAATCTAGAGCTAAGATTCTCTCCATTTATCCTCATTTTGTCAAAGTCTCTCTACCTCAAATCTTTTCATGGCGGATTCAAGAAGACATCGCCGCAGAGCTGCTGGAGCATCCTCTTCCTCTCAACCACGTCCTACAACCATCGATGGTTGGATTTCAGATCAAGGAAAACATGCGGACTATGTTAATTCCTGGCAAGAGAGAAGAATCATGGCGGTAAAGTATATTCGCCTTGACTTTTTTCGTTTCTATGGATTTCAATTTCTAGATCTGTTTGCTGGTCAAGGACTCACGAATCTGGTGGAGCAAAAATGTTGCATTTATCCCGATCTCATAAGAGTCTTCTACTTCAACTTGAGATATAGAGATGGGATTATATCCACTAAAGTTAAGGGTGTCCGCATAATTTTAGATGATGATGTATGGATAAATGTTGCCCAACTTACCATATGGGATGATGCTGTAAAAGTCCATCTAGGACTTGAAGATTTCAATAGGTTGATGACTTTCCAATCCTTCTTGCGTCATCCTGAACAACAGACAAATCGAAGGCAATTGCTAGTTAGGGGTTTCAAGGTTGAAGAACGCATGATTCACTACTTGATCGTCTGGATATTGTGTCCTAGAGCAACCAACCATGCTCAATGCTCTGAGCAGGATCTGCTTCTTCTGTATGGGATTTTAAATCGCATACACATCGATTGGCCTGCTCTCATTGCTGACACAATGGTAAAAGCCAAGAAATCTCATTCCTATCAATTTCCCTATGCTCTTCTTATTTCTAGGATTTTGGAGTACAAAGGTGTAAATGTTGAAGGAGAACTTGTCCAAGCCATTCAAGCTGTTGGCTCGGAAATTGGAGATACTACCTTTCGTCAGATGGGATTCATTACCAGAGGAAGAGTTCTCATCCATAAAGATGATGACCATCCTGATGAAGATGAAGATGATGACATCGATACTCATATGGCAGAACCAGTTAGTATTGCTGCTCCTTCTGATGCTGGTCCTTCTACCATGCCCTCATCCTCCACGCTATCTATGGAAGAACATTTTGCTAGATTATCTAAGCAATTGGAGGATATGAGTCTAGCACAAAGAACACACTTTGAGGAGATTTATGAGTGGCAGCAATCTATTGATGAGTATATGGTTGATCAATTTCTTGATCTTGATGTTCGTCTATCTAACATCAAGAATCACCTTCACATTCAACCTCCCGAGAGATCCCCAAGTCCTGAATTTTAGAAATAGGATTTTATGTTTGTATGCTTTGTTGATTGGTTGTTGTTCTTTCATCTACGATAAATTTTTGTCCTTTATGTTTCTTATTATGATGTAATCCTTCTTTTCATCAATGAAAATGATCTCTTGATTATATGCATACCTTGATTAATTGAGGGGGAGATCATATTTAGGGGGATTTTTTTTTACCTTAATCTTTTTGCTTATGATCAAAAAGGGGGAGAAGTATAGTTTTAGGGGGAGAAGTATAATATAAATTGATACAGGTATTGCTAACTTTGTTGTTGTTGTAGCTTGTATATTTTGCAGGGAAGTCACAGTTGCTTTTAAAAATTGAATTTTTGATCATCATCAAAGGGGGAGATTTTTACCAATGAGGAGCATTGGTAAATCTTGAAGAAATTAGTTTTGATGATGCTACAAGAAGTTTCACCTGAAGAAATGTTTAAAAGCACTTTTGTAGAGAATAAGTGTAATAGGAAAGTCTTTAAATTTTGTAAAAACCTGTATTTTTACTGAAATAATCGATTATGAGAAGCAATAATCGATTATCATGAGTCTTTCAGGAATAATCGATTATCACTTCCAAATAATCGATTATCACATTTTGAAAAACTTGTAACGGACTTGAATAATCGATTATCACTTACAATAATCGATTATCAGTGGCAGTTGGGACTTGACCTTTGATATTTAGAGTAGCTGGCTATATATTGGACTTCTGAAATTTTCAGAAGTAACGTTTTTGAACAGAAGCTTAGTAGAATACTGTTTGTCAGAGGAAGTTCTCAGAAGCTATAGTTCAAAGTTCCCTTGCTTGATCTCGTGAACAGGGGAGGCTCGCGTGTCGTGTGTCGATAGTCGGAGCAAGCTCTCTTTGAGTTAGCAAGGTGCTCTGCCTGGTCTCGTGAAAAGGAGAAGCTCGCGAATCGTTGGTCGATTGCCGGAGCGATTCTCTTCGAGTTGGCAGAGTGTTCTTCTTCCGGTTCGTTCGTCGAAGGAAGGTTTATTTTATCAATTGTTATTCATTATATTTGTAATCTGTGAAACAAATTTTTAGTGGAACTGTTAATCACTTTTATAGTGATTAACGACTGGACGTAAATTCTGTTGAATCGAACCAGTATAAAAATTACTCGTGTGATTTTCTATTCCCTACACTCTTTATCTTTTATGTATATCAACTGTTCGACAAATTTTCTGAAAGAAAATTGATTTTCTAAAAAGGACCAAATTGATTTTAAAAAGGTGACCGAACACGTTTTCCGCTTACTCTAAGTTTTATTCCGCTGCGCTTTACTCTTCAAACCATACCATCACTGGTACCAATAAAAGGAGCACCATATATGTGAATTTAATTTGCCGGCAGCAAGAAAGAGTCCAACAACGTCTAGCAGAGCACAACACACGGTCTAGCTGCAGCTTATATAAAGAAAGCATCCATCCATTCCACGGACCACAACAAAATGGTAGCACGTGATGGAGGTGCAGCGACCTGCAAGAAATAAAATTAAATTGGGAAGCACACGTCACCCTCTGTGCTACAGCAAAAAGAAGCTTTGCACGGTCCAACTAAGGCCACACATCCAGCTACCACCGAGAGAGAATTTATTGCTATTACATCCTGATGTGCACATAGGCTACACGTCCACAACGTCCAATGACCTGGTCCAGTTTCCATCATGTAAGTGACATCCAGCAACTTCCAATTGCCACATGGCCCAGCAACATGGAGAGACGTATCAACCACAGCCCATGAGCAGTAGCAGCATGACACCATCCATCATCTAGCAGTAGCGATCCAGCAACACGTCTAGCTCTTCACGGTCCAGCCTGCAGCAGCATTTGAAGGTGCAAACAGCAACCAGCTCCATCAGCATCCAGCCAGTTTCAAACAGCCATCACGCAAGCAAGGAGGCTGGCGGCAGCGGCCCATGGGAAATGCACTTTGCAGGTCCAACAGGGGGAAGTGGATTATTCACCCTATATTCTTAGGGCAGCAGCCGCTACTAGAGGGGGACTTTTATCACAATTTTCCTGGGAGAAAAGCAGTAGGGAATGAGAGTGAACGGTGAGCACAAAGCCGCCACCACCGAATGCATCTTTTTAGCTTCTCCTTAGAATAGACTTTTTATCACTTGGTCATTGATGTATGGAGGGATACAGATAGCTATTGGGCAACACGGTGATTGCCTTTATCTTCTTGATTTTGGAGAAAATGCTGATTCATTTTGGGAAGAGTGATGTGCACATTTTGAGAGTTCTACAAAGTTTCCTTCTTTTCTTTGTTTCTTAATGCTTGGACCGAGAAGGATTTTATTTAGTCTACATGTTGAATACAGTTGAATGATACTAATGTTTTAATCTAATCTCAATTTAGTTTACTGTTAGTGTCTTTTTCTTTGTGCCATGTCATGAATTATCTTTTAATTTCTTTAGCATACTTGATGCATTTTCTTCCAAGTTCATGCATTTTTGCATTAAATGTTTCTTTCCAGTGTTTCTTTTTACTTTTATGTTGTCTCTTCCATTCGATTATGTTAATTTAATTGTGATGTTAACTAAGGTTAGTTGGTCGGTCGTTAGTGATATTACATTGCTTCTTTGAGATTCTTGGACTGTTCTTGTGATTATACTGCTCTGCCTGGTATACGCTTAGTTGCCTAGTTAGTGATTGCATCTTCGCTTAGTTGATCAATCTGTATAGAATACATCAGACGGAATAGATGTATTGCGTCCTCTTAGTTCGTGATTATGACAGCATGATTAGCCTTCGCTTAGTCGGTTAGCTGTGTTGGATTAGAGGTTAGAGTAGTTTATTCATGAGACTTTTGAACTTTAATTGCCATACTGCTGCTTTGATTCTGCTCAATATTTAATTTGTTGTCTGCCTGCGATTAGGTATACGCTTAGTTGCCTAATTGGTGTCAATTCTTCGCTTAGTTGATTAGACTGTATGGTGGATGACTGATAAAATTTGTGCATTGCATTCGCTTAGTCTGTAATTTTGAATACCGAATTAGCCTTCGCTTAGTTGGGTGATTCGTGTCGAATTTGGATTAGAGTAGTGTGTAATTGTCGTTGATCTGTGATTGGATGCGCAGTAATTGAGTTAATGACCAACCATTTTTGCTCTGTATTCGTTTCTGTTTTTACATTTCTTTTTCCATTTCTGTTTACATCTGTGTTTGCATTTTTGTTTGCATCCGTATTTTAATTTTGTTGATCCACAATCACAAAACCTTTCACCACCGGGTCAAGCATCAAGCCGTGACACCACATCTTCTCTAATTGAAATCACGCTTTTCACATTGAAAACCACATTTCCAATTCTTGAAGCTAGACGTGGCAGCTGCACCAAATCCCACCAAGATATCACGCATCTCCTTCCTTGCAAGTGAATCAGCGCCGCATCTCCAGCAAAGTACTTTTCTCCTATTCTTCAAAACCAAAATGAATGTAGCTCTTCCGTGTGCGTCACTTCTTCCAGGATGTCCAGCTTGTGCAAGATGAAATCAGCACCTCCCTTTTCATACCAGGCCGTGACACCCTTTATTCTCCAAGCTATAATATGAAAATCTAATTTCTACATCATGAAGCACCGTCACACCATCACCTTGTTACTAAATAAATTAAAATGCAAAGGTGCTCTCCATTCCAGCATCGTCCAGCCAGCACCTACAATTTATCAAGCCTAAATAAAAATTGCCGCATGTGCATCCACTAAATAAATCCCAGCCAGCACCGTGTTGCTTCCTCCAATTAAAGTCAGCGTGAACTTCAAAACATTTAATAAAAAAAAAACTTCAAAGCAAATCCAAGTGAAGGTAGCTACAGCAAGCCGTGCACTCCCCAAATCCCGATTGAATGAAAATTGAAAATGTCGCTCCAAATTAAATCACCGTGAGCTGGAATCAAAGAAACATCCAATGCAAAAGTGCTGAATAAAATTAACGCAGCTAGAGTAAATCACCAAAATGTAACCAAGGAGCTCTTCATTTCCCTAGAACGTTTAAACCAAAATACATGTGGCGGTTGTACACCTATTGCAACGTTCCAGCCCTTTGCACAAAATAAAAATGGAAAAGTCTCCTTCATTCATCCAAGAAACCAGCGTAAAAACCCTAAAGCTCTACATCTCAAAGAACGTTGAAAGGTAAAAGCCAAGTCCAAAGTAAGGTGACGGTTCCCCTTACAAAGCAAGGCCGAGAATCCCTAAAAATGGGTGGGGTCCACTCCAAAAAGAAACCCTAGGGGTGGTGTCATGTGTCTACAAAATTGGGCTTTTCACATTTTTGCCAACAATGGCACATTGTGCATAAGTTTAATTAAAGCTTCCTACACTACTAAGTTACAATGTAATTAAAATTAAAATGCCTAATTGTAAAATCTTTAATGACTTTGCCTCCTTCCTAATGCTCCAAAATATATCTTCAGAATTTTCCCTGCAACTAAAAATGCAATTAATTAGCTCAAAAAATTCAAACTAACTAAAATAAGAATTTCCGATCAAATTAAGCATAATTAGGAAAAACGGAAAAATAATGGACTATTAAGCACAATTCCCTGATTTAATTTAGCGCAGTAAACTAAATCCAGTCAAGAAAATATCGACTCATCACCCACCATCACTGATAAGTACCCTGGGAGTTCCAAAACGTGAAAAGATCTGTCTTTTTAAAAATTTGATCACAGTATTAGCATCATTCTTAGGACATGCTAAAGCTTCAACCCATTTACTTACATAATCAACAGCCACCAAAATGTATTCATTGTTGAAAGATAAAGGAAAAGGCCAAATGATAACGGTTGAAAAATAGTTATTTTCATGCTTCATTTGAGATCAAAATACACCCTTTAAGGCTTAGAATGAGCTTAGAATCAAGCAAAACACGTAAGTTGAGTCGGTTGAGAGTCAAGAGCTATTTTTAGAGATATTATGCTTGTTTTGCAGCATTTTTGATGAAAATGAAGAATGGGATTGAAGATGAAGGTCTTAGACTCAAGGACAAGGAAGAAACATGAAGAAAAGAAGAGTCTAAGAACCGCCTAGCGCCAAAAATCCAACGCTGGGCGGCCAAATGCGAGGAGAAGCCACTGTCTGGCGCTTAGGCGATGAAGCCAGACAATTCTGCGACTAGAGGCAAACCGTCGGGCGGTGCAACTCACCGCCGGGCGGTGGCGCGATTAAGAGGAAACCGCCGAGCGCCAAAAGTGTGACGCCGGCCGGTGGTCAGATGGGCCTGGACTTGTTTTCTGCGATTTTTATGATCTGTTTGGGCTTGGACTTGTTTTCTATCATTTTTATGCCCTATTTAAAGGCCATAAGGTCTTAGGGTTGGTGTCTTTTGATGGCTTAGGCACAAAAACACACTTTTCACCCCTTTGGGGTAGATCTGGAGATGGTGACAACTCTCCTTTTTCTCCTTTTTAGGGTTTGTATCTCTTTCATTCCATTATTCACCTAGTTTCTCCATGACGATGGAGAACTAATCTTATTTGTTGCTGGGGAAAGATGTAACCTCTAAACTCTCATATATCAAATTTCTTATTTATTTATATGCTTGTCGTATGCTTTGATTATCAATTATTGAGTTTCTCATCTACGCTTAATGCTTTTATCGTTTAACTCATTCGATAATTGCTGTTTGTCTTTATTGATACGGGAACGTACAATACTATCATGAACTGGTGGGAAATTCCTTGATTAAGCAATACCACCTAGGGATAGGGGGGTAGGACGATCAATTGTTTTTGCTTCCATTTATCATGCATTATTAATTACTAGGGGAGGCTAGGGATAACAAGCCAGTAATTAGTAATAGGCTCTTTTCGCCGAGGGATCGGGTTAAGGGTAGATTAAGAAAGTTTTCATGACAATATGATAATAAAGCGAATCTAATAAGAATAGTAGATTTGTGAGAGTGATTGAGTGAAATCTGAATCCTAGCAACAAATCCATCTCATTTTATCAACATCATTCATCCACTTTTGTGTTTAACCTCAATTGATCAAATTGCATTCATGTTTATTTTTCCGCACCTTACATTCAAAAACCCTAAAAATATTTTGTTCTTGTAGTCTTAATTGGTTAAGCAAAAGCACAACAGTTTAGTGCCGTGAGTCTCTTGGGAAAACGATACTTGGACTTACCATTTATTGTTACTTGATACAATCTGGTACACTTGCCAGTTTGTTAACAAGTTTTTGGCGTCGTTGCCGGGGACTCATGGTAGAACTATTCTATGTTTGTGATTCTTAACTGATTAGACTTTCTATCTTTCTACCCCTTTCTTCCTATCTTTTTATCTTTCTGTTTTTATTTTTCTTTCTTTGAAAAAAAAGAAAAAAAATAAAAAATAAAATATATATATATATATATATATATCTTTTATTGTTTGGGCTAATTATGTGCTCTAGTGCAGTGTTCTTTAGTGTATGCAGGATAAAATTTTTGGTACTAGGAGCACAAGATCATCAAGAGGCATATAAGGATGGAGAATTGGTTCACCAACACTCTGATGTGAAAAGTGACAAACTCAAACCTGACATATCAGTGAAATTCAAGAATAGGTTATGGGTTGTCAAGACTATCAAAGCAAACAGAATTCTGAAGATGGAGGATCCTTAGAGTTGGTGACAAAAAAAGTCTCGAGATGTTGTTGGTGTCATGGAGGAAGGAAGGACGCCAACAGAAAATATCAACACCAACTGATGGGTGTTTGGGCTTTACCGGGTCAAGCTAATAACATTAAAAGAGCGCTTGTTGGGAGGCAACCCAGTTTCTGAATTTTTTTATCTTTTATTTCGTTTTGATTTTATTTTAATTGATTTTATTTTATTTTATTTTATTTTATTTTATTTTATTTTATTTTATTTTATTTTATTTTACTTGATTTTATTTTATTTTATTTTATTTTATTTTATTTTATCTTATTTTATTTGATTTTATTTTTTTGGGTTATGCACTGCTTCTGATGGCAGTAATGATAGCATCTACTGATGGATGCTTCTACAACATCTACTGATGGATGTTAGGTGATTTGGTGTCTACTGATGGATGCCAATGAAGATAAGAAAGACTAACATCTACTGATGGATGCTATTTGGTTAGACATTTACTGATGGATGTCACTAATGGCGTTTACTGATGAATGCTACTGGGATAGCATCTATTGAGAGATGCTAGAAGATTTTGGTATCTACTGAAGGATACCTAAAAGGTACACCAACTAATGGGTGTTGGAAAGGTATGCACTTACTGACAAGTGCTAGAAAGGTTTGGGTCAGGCTCATGATGTTAAACAAGCGCTACTAGGAGGCAACCTAGGTTCTCTCTTTCACTTTTGCATTTTGAATTCTTAGAATAGGTTGAATTTTATTTTCAGTGTCTATGCTTGGCTTGAATACTTTTCTAAAAATGTTTGACTGAATAACATGCATGATAAGTCTATTCAATGATGATTGGATGTGGATTATAATTGAGTTGTGTTGCATGTTGATATCCAGTGAAAAAGTTCACTAACTATGTGAACAGATGTGTGATGAATTATGATTGTGGTTATGATGCTAAGTAGGGTGTATGAATGAATGATGTGTGAGAAATCATGTTGTGTGAGGTATTGAGCTCCAGAGTTTTTATTGTTGTATGTATTGTTCACAGGAAAACATGAATGATATTTCCTTAATCTTGATGATTGATTGAATTGCATGTGAATGTCATATGATCAAGGCCATTTTTGAAAACCCTTCTCTAGCCAAATTTTTACCCAAAGTGCTTGAAATATTATACCCCTTTTGAACCTTAGCCTTAAACAGGATGAAAACCCTTGATTTGAAATTCTTTACCTTGAGTTGGGTTAAGTTTAACTGCATTGAGCTCAAATGTTGAGAAAGAAAAATGCATGAGAAAAAGAAAAGAAAAGAAGAAAAGCATGAAGATGAGCTCAATGTAAAAATAAAAGAAAAGGGAAGAAGTTGGGAATAAGTGAGATTGGTGAGGTAGAGAGTTGTGCTTAAACTTTGAATATTATTGTAACTCTCTTAACTCAAGGATTTTGTATTCCAGAAAAACAAATTTTTTTTGTTAGCCCAACCTCAATACAAGCCTTAGAAAAGTCCTTATGATGGCATTTGCATGTGAAGATTTTGATTGTTTGAGATGAATGGAAATTTTGTTTCATGTGACTTGTGAATAATAGAGAGTTGGAGTGTCACCTTAAACACTTGAGTGATTAAGTGAAACACTTGCTTGGTGAGAATTGATACATTTCATTCTTACATCTTTGCTTAGTGGATTGGTCATTTCATTCTTACATCTTTGCTTAGTGGATTGGTCATTCTTTGCATCTTGATTTGATTCCACTAAAAATATGAAATTGAGTAGTTCTTGTCATGAGTTTTAGGAGTGTTGAACTATTGGATGAAAAAGTGGAAAGCCAAGTTTTGTTTTGTTTGCTTGAGGACAAGAAAAGTTCTAAGTTTGGGGTTGTGACAGTGGTTGAAAAACAGTTATTTTCATGCTTCATTTGAGATCAAAATACACCCTTTAAGGCTTAGAATGAGCTTAGAATCAAGCAAAACACGTAAGTTGAGTCAGTTGAGAGTCAAGAGCTCTTTTTAGAGATATTATGCTTGTTTTGCATTGTTTTGCAACATTTTTTATGAAAATGAAAAATGGGATTGAAGATGAAGGTCTTAGACTCAAGGACAAGGAAGAAACATGAAGAAATGAAGAGTCTAGGAACCGCCCAGCGCCAAAAATCCAATGCTGGGCGGCCAAATGCGAGGAGAAGCCATTGTCTGGCGCTCAGGCGATGAAGCCAGGCAATTCTGCAACTAGAGGCAAACCACTGGGCGGTGGCGCGATTAAGAGGAAACCGCCGGGTGCCAAAACTGTGACGTCGGGCGGTGGTCAGATGGGCCTGGCCCTGTTTTCTGCGATTTTTATGATTTGTTTGGGCTTGTAATTGTTTTCTGTTATTTTTATGCCTTATTTAAAGGCCATAATGTCTTAGGGTTGGTATCTTTTGATGGCTTAGGAACAGAAACACACTTTTCACCCCTTTGGGGTAGATCTGGAGATGGTGAAAACTCTCCTTGTTCTCCTTTTTAGGGTTTGTATCTCTTTCATTCCATTATTCACCTAGTTTCTCCATGACGATGGAAAACTAATCTTATTTGTTGCTAGGGAAAGATGTAGCCTCTAAACTCTTATATATCGAATTTCTTATTTATTTATATGCTTGTCGTATGCTTTAATTATCAATTGTTGGGTTCTCATCTACGCTTAATGCTTTTATCGTTTAACTCATTCGATAATTGTTGTTTGTCTTTATTGATACGGGAACGCACGATAATGTCATGAACTGGTGGGAAATTCCTTGATTAAGCAATACCACCTAGGGATAGGGGGGTAGGATGATCAATTGTTTTTGCTTCCGTTTATCATGCATTATTAATTACTAGGGGAGGCTAGGGATAGCAAGCCAATAATTAGTAATAGGCTCTTTTCGCCGAGGGATCGAGTTAAGTGTAGATTAAGATAGTTTGCATGACAATATGATAATAAAGCGAATCTAATAAGAATAGTAGATTTATGAGAGTGATTGAGTGAAATCTGAATCCTAGCAACAAATCCATCTCATTTTATCAACATCATTCATCCACTTTTGTGTTTATTCTCAATTGATCAAATTGCATTCATGTTTATTTTTCCGCACTTTACATTCAAAAACCCTAAAACTATTTTGTTCTTATAGTCTTCATTGGTTAAGCAAAAGCACAATAATTTAGTGTCGTGAGTCTCTTGGGAAAACGATACTTGGACTTACCATTTATTATTACTTGATACAATCTGGTACAGTTGCCAGTTTGTTAACACCCAACAAAATCAATACCCCAATAGTCAAAGACTTCAACTTCAAAATACCTTGCAAAGGCATCTCATGTCTTCTTGAAATAGTCCCTGTCCTTTGACATTTGTCACAATTCCTGGCATGATTATGAGCATCTTTAAACAAAGTCAGCCAATAAAATCCTGATTGAAGAATTTTTGCAGCAGTTCACTCTCCATTATAATGACCTCCATAAGGGGAATTATTACAGTGCCACAAAATTCCTTCTGCTTCTTCTGTCGTTACACATCTCCTTAAAAGATTATCGGCTCCAATCTTGAATAAATACGGATCATCCCATATAAACTGCTTAGCATCATGTAAAAATTTCTTTTTCTGTTGCCAATTCAATTCTTCAGGTATAACTCCTGCAACTTTAAAATTGGCTAAGTCAGCAAACCATGGCCTTTGCTAAATGTACAAGAGTGTTTCATCTGAAAAAGACTCCCAAATTTCTTTCTCCTTGCTTGTTACCTCAGTGTTGACTAGCCGAGATAAATGATGAGCAATTAGATTTTCACTTCCCTTTTTATCACGAATCTCTACATCAAACTCTTGTAATAGAAGCACATATCTAATTAAATGTGGATTTGAATCTGGCTTTGTCAATAAGTACTTTATAGTCGCATGATGCGTATAGATAATCATCACTTTAGATCCAATAAGATAAGATCTAAATTTCTCCAATGCATAAACTATAGCCAAAAATTCTTTTTCGATGGTAGCATAATTCAGTTGGGCTTCATTTAAAACTTTACTAGCATAGTAAATAACATGTAATACCTTTTCTCTTCTTTGACCCAACACAGCACCTATGGCATAATCACTGGCATCACACATAAGCTCAAAAGCTTTATTACAATCTAGAGCCACAATAACTGGAGCAGAAATCAAATGTTTCTTCAAAACATTAAATGCTTGCACACATTCTGGACTCATTACAAATGGTGTATCCTTAACAAGCAAATTTCTCACTGGCTTAGCAATCTTTGAAAAATCTTTAATAAACCTCCGATAGAATCCAGCATGGCCTAAAAAACTTCGAATTCCTTTCACATCTGTCGGTGGTGGAAGTTTTTCAATAACCTCCACTTTTTCTTTATCTACTTAAATCCCTCTGACCGAAATTTTGTGTCCCAACCGAATTCCTTTTGTAACCATAAAATGGCATTTCTCCCAATTCAAAATAAGATTTGTTTGAACACATCTTTTAAGAACAACATCCAAATTGATCAAGCATTTTTGAAAAGAATCCCCAAATACGAAAAAATCGTCAATGAAGACTTCTATGCTTTTCTCCATGAAATCTGCAAAGATTGCTTGCATACACCTCTGAAATGTAGCAGGAGCATTACATAGTCCGAATGGCATTTTTCTATAAGCAAATATACCAAAAGGACATGTACAGCTGTCTTCTCTTGATCTTCAGGATCTACCACAATTTGATTATATCCAGAATAGCCGTCTAGAAAGCAATAATAAGCTTGTTCAGCCAATCTTTCTAACATCTGGTCCATAAAAGGTAAAGGAAAATGATCTTTCCTGGAAGCCATATTTAGTTTCCTGTAATAGATACACATCCGCCAACCAGTAATTGTCCGTGTAGGAATAAGTTCATTTTTCTCATTATAAATCACAATCATTCCTCCCTTTTTTGGGACAACTTAAACTGGACTCACCCATTTGTTATCAGAAATAGGATAAATAATTCCTGCTTCCAATAACTTCAATACTTCTTTTCACACAACCTCTTTCATGACAGGATTAAGTCTCCTTTGTGGTTGAGCTACTGGCCTGTAATCATCCTCCATAAGAATTCTGTGCATACAGTATGTGGGACTTATACCCTTGAGATCTGTAATTGACCCGCCTATAACACCCTTATTTGCTTTTAAAACTTCCACCAACTTCTCCTCTTCTTTAGAGATAATGAAGTACTAATAATTACTGGCTTTCCTCCATTATCTTCCAAAAACACATCTTTCAAATGCGGTGGTAGCTCTTTCAATTCAATCTTACTTTCCTGAACTTTCTCTTTGAGCTCAATTTTTTCAAAAATAGTCTTTTCTGCTGGAATTTCTTTTGTTGCCTCCAAATCCTGAACGCATTGTTCAATCATTTTGTCCTCCTCTTCGTTTAAATCTTCACATTCATTAATAAGGGTTCTTTCCAGAATGGATGCATCACGAATTCTATTCTCTTGTGTCATGCAAAGTTCTTCCACAATGTCTATTTGAAAGCATGACTTATCATCTTTAGGATGTGACATTGCTTGGAACACATCAAAATCCACCTCTTCATCTTGTACTCTGACTTTAAGCTTGCCATTTTCAACATCAATCATGATTCTGGCTGTCTTCATAAAAGGTCTTCCAAGAATCAAAGGTGCATCTCCATTTTCTTCCATCTCCATTATAACAAAATCCACTGGAAATAAAAATTTGTCTGCCCTGACTATAACATCTTCAGCCACTCCGTATGGATATTTAAGAGATCTATCTGTTAATTGAAGAGTCATCCTTGTTGGCTTGATTTCCAATCCTCTAATCTTTTTGAACATAGAAAGAGGCATTAGATTAATACTGGCTCCTAGATCAATCAAAGCTCTCCCTACTTCTAACTCTCCAATAGTACATGGAATGGTAAAACTCCCTAGATCTTGTAATTTAGGAGGTAGTGTCCTCTGTATGACTGCACTACAATTCCCTTGCACCTCAATAGTTTCCTTCTCAATATAAAAATTTTGCATATGATGGCATTTGCTGAAGTGCCTCAAAAAATGGTATTGTTATTTCCAACTTCTTAAAATCTCCATAAAACGCTCAAACTGCTTTTCTTTCTCCCTCCTAGAATATGTCTTTGGATAAGGCAGAGATTTTTCATAATCCTTCTCTTTCAGTTTTCCAACCTTTTCATCTTGAAATTCTCCCTCATCTCTCAAATTTTTATTCATCATATTTTTCTCTCTCTCACACTCCTCCCTCTGATCACTCTTTTTTTCAACACTCTCTTTTTCTTTTTCTCTTTTCTCAATTCTTCTCTCCTCTAATACTGTCCCACTTCTGGTAACAATCTCACCTGCTCCTCTCACATCACTTCTCTCCACACAATTAACATATAACACACTCTTATTCACAATTCTCTGAAATATCTCTTCAGACTCTACACTCCTCTATACTGGCATAAATTGAGGCTGCTCTAGGATTCTTGAAGCTTCTATAATTTCCTGTGGTAAAACAGATAATTTTGCGTAATTATCTCCAACTGCTAAATAATTACCTTGTTCTGCTCCATCATTAAACTATGATGTTGTATCAATGAAGCTTCCTAAACAATATCAACACTTTCGCTATGTGTTTCCTCATTATCTGCCATACTCTCAATTAGATCATAGGCTTCATCCTCAGTCTTTCTTCTTATGTCGCCTCCGGCTGCAGCATTCAACATCGTCTTTGACTACATATTTAAGCCTCCTAGGTAAGGCAAAACTAATGTTGTCTTGTCAAACCCATGAACTGGCGTCTTCCTCGATAAGCATTTAAACCTCTCACATGCTTGCCTGAGAGTTTCTTCCATGCCCTATTTAAATGATGAGATTTCCAACCTTCCCTGGGTGACTTTGGACTGTGGAAAATATTTATTGACAAATTTGGTTGCCACAGTTTCCCACGTAGTGAATGTTTCTTCTGGAAAGGAATTTAACCATGTCTTAGCATTGCCTCCCAATGAGAATGGAAACAAGCTAAGCTTTACTCGTTCATCTGAAACTCCAGTCATCTTCACAGTATTCCAAATTTCACTAAATGTTGTCAAATGATCATACGGATTCTCATTAGACAAACCGTGAAATTGGTTGTTTTGTACCAAATGGATTAATGCAGGATTCATCACCATGTTGGTTGTATTGACATTTGGCATGGCTATGCTGTTAAAGTGGAAAGGGCCAACAACATTAGATTGATCCGCTAGAGTGCGTCTTGGAGGAGGTTGCTCGGCTGCCATCTCCTCTGTTCTTTCTTTTGGTGAAGGTAATAATATTCTGTCAAGAGAAGGAAACAAATCTCTAGATGGGCGTCTGACTCTCCTTCCCTTTTTATCACTTAAGCCTTCAAGAAGAGGTTGCATGTTTTTCTTGCTCCTAGTATGTCTAGTCTCCTGCATGCACAAGAAACACAAACCCTAGTAGCACTTTTATATAAAAAAAACAAAAACAAAACAAAATATATACAGACAAGTCAAATTAAATCAATTTACACTACTTGAAAAGTTAAACCATGAGTCCCCAGCAACGGCGCCAAAAACTTATGGCCTTAACTTTCATGTAAATAGATCGCATAAGACTTGAGAAAAGAATTAAATTTAGGTTTTTTTAATGCAAGAAGAAAATAAACATGCAAAATAGAGTGAATCAATTGGCTAGAAGAAACTATGGATGAATGGAGTTGTTGGGTGATAAATTTTTGGCAAGTATACCAAATCGTTACAAGTAATACAGTGATAAAGTCCAGTATCGTTCTCCCAAGGGAATTTAAGTTAAGTTGTTCAATTAAAATTATTTATCAAAATCAATTTAACAACAAAGGACAATTTGATTCAGTGAACTGAAAGTAAAAAATTAACAGAATATTAAAATTTGAAATTAAAGTTGGAAGAAGGCTTCGTTGGAATTGAGTTCATGACTAACATTACAGCAACTTATCTGAACAATATAATTTGCGTTCAAACATTAACATCACAGTATCTTGGTTTAATCCCTTAAAACAAGTTCTAAAGAATTATGCTCAATTATTAATTCCTTAAGTAATTAAACATAAACTTTGCATTAAGATCTGATGTTTACCAATGACCAGAAGAATTGAAACTATTCCTAGCTTCGTTCCTTCAGGTTGCTTTTCTTAAGTTCATACTCAAATTTACTTCCCAGTACAATTTGAATATATTAAATATATTATTATACTTCCGTATAATGACAAGTAAATCAAGAAAAACATATGAACACAACTTATATTGAACAGGAAAAATTACATCAATTGTCAGCCATTACAATCAATTCCAACGAACAGAAATTAGGCTATCCTAGACATCATAAACGTACTCATTTCAGCAATTCCTTGCATAATGTGAAGTCTTGATGTCTTGAGAGGTCTCCTGATGTTCTCCTGAACTTCTCCAGAGTACTTATCTAATGTTTTTTTGTGTGTCAGAAGATGGTTTCTGCCTCTTTGTCACGCCTTTTAAGAGCCACTTAACTTCCTTAATTCGCTCAGCGCACAAGTATATGTGCGCTATGCGAATTTCTTTTAACTGCTGTTATTCGCTCAGCGCATAAGTATGTGTTCGCTATGCGAATTTCCAAATTGTTGGCTCTTTGATTTTCCTGATTCGCTCAGCGCACAGGACTTGATGCGCTATGCGGATTTCATCTTCTCGTCCTGCGAATTTCTTGCGCTCTGCGAGAACTGACTGACATATTCCAATTTATACAATTTTTCCTGTACAATAATTTACATAACAATCTACTTCCTATTACAACTTTTCACTGAGTAATAACATGAATAATTACAAAATTGAGATCATTTATAAGTGTAAAAATAACTCATTTTCACACTTATCAATTCCCCAAACTTGAAATATTTCATGTCCTCAGGAATCACAGAAGAAAATGAACAACACAACAGACATTCGACATTTTGATAGAATGACTTTGCACATCAGAAAAAAATCACATGCATTCCCAAAGATTCAAACAAATATGACATGGTGCAATACTCACAAATCACCTGTGCATAGAATATGAACAACCAGATCAGAATTTATCATTCCTCATCACTCAAGTGTTTGTCCTCACATGACAGTAGAATTGTCATAGAACTTCATCAGCTTTTGCATTTCATTTGATTCACACACTTCACACACTACTGGTTAAGTCAAAAGGTCTTTTCAGGGTAAGGCTTGGCTTGGCTAAAAAAAAATAATGGTTTTTCTTGGATTCAAAGACACCTATTAAGAAGAGAACAACTTCAATTCCCAATTTAGTACTCAAATCCCCAACAAATATCATTTATCACACACCATTTTCTTTTACAGCTCAACCTTCTTTTTCAATTTGAGCAATATTTTTTTTATTTCAAATTTTTTATTGATCTTTTCTTCCCCCAAACTTGAATTCAACCTTAACCTCACAAATTCATCTGACATGTTCTCTTCTAAGGTGTAAGGTAGGATAAAATATTAGGCTTAAAGTGAAAGAAAGAAATCAAGGCTCAAAAAGGTTTTACAAATGAAGCATAATGTCTAAGGGTTGGCTATGTGGCCAAGTAGCTGTATAATAATTAACAAACAAGGCCTTTTTCATTCTTAATCAAAAAGTGTGTATGTACGTATAATCAAAATCATGCACAAGCCAATTCCATATCTAAACAACTTCATATCTCTCAATCAATATATGCTCTCAACACTCAGATCTGGTCATATTCATACACAGTTAAATTCTGAATCCCAGCAATGACAACATACAAGTCATCATCCTCAAGAACCACATAACTTAATCAGAAAATGCATAATCATTAAATCAAAACATCAAAGTCTTTACAACACCAAACATAAACAACTAAACAGAGTTCCACAGTATAACAACTAACTGAAATACAAACATAACAATAAACATGAAACAATAGGAGAGTCTGTCCATCTGCTGCATCCATCAAGGATCTGGCTCCTCATCCTCCTCATCACCATCACCAGTCATCATGTCCTCTTGTTGCTGTGGCTCTGACTGTGGTGCTGCTAGTGGGAAAGCTCACCCCCACCTAGATTCAGGCCTGCCCGCAGGCCATGGAATGTGCTCGGCAAACTGGGCTCCAGTCATCAAGGAGTCTGCAGGGAAATCAGGTATACTTATTGAAAGTTGGTAGATGATGTCCTGCAAGGATACCTGTCCCTCCCTCATAGTAGTGCACCAGTCGCGAATGTCATTCTGTTGCGCCGCACTCTGAGTCATATAATCAGTAAACAACTCGGCGGAAGGTACTGAGGCTGCTGAGGGAGATGGTCTGGCTGCTCGTCTGCGAGGAGGACGGACTGGAGGAGGGGCATTCAACTCCCCCCTATTGGCGCAGTTACGATCAAAGAATCTTTTGTTGAGAGGGGGTTGAAGTTTCAGAGTAATGTCAGATACCCCCGCTACTCCATTTGCCTTACACAAGGTTGTGACCAAAGCTGGGAAGCCAAGCTTACAGGAGTCATTATCAGCCATCAATGCAATTTCCTGAGAAATATATGCTCCCACATCCATATTAATACCTGCTATGCGAATCACGGTCGCTTAGCGAAAGTACAAAATCAGTGATGCTGCTAGAGAGATTCGTTGTGCGCACAAATGATGCTACGCTATGCGAATTCGTGAAATCATATGCAGCTATCAAAGATAATTCGTTGTGCGAATTGTTCGCTAAGCGAATTCATACTTACAGAAATGGGGACAATGCGAACTGCTCGCCATGCGCCTTAAGATGACAAAGGAGTTATATGCAATGCAGTGATTTAGCTTCGCAATTTTCTCGCTTTGCCACATATGAACAACATTCCAGCATCAATGCCAAGATTGGCAGACCAAGTTTTGCAGTTAAGCAAAAGAATCCAAATCTATTCCTATCAAGACTAGAGAAAAAAAATCAAACCTGGTCAAGATGGAAGTGAAGAGATGAACCATGCAGTGGTTAGATTGGCTAGAACCAAGACCAAAAAGCTTGAAAGTGATAGCAATGGAGGTTGGAAACTTTGGAGAGGAAGCAAGGCGTTGTGCGAACGTGAGAAAGGAAAGGGTGGCTAGAGTGAAATTTTGAGAAGTGGTGATTTGAAAAAGAAGAAAAGGTAAAAATAAAAAAAAAAACTGCGAGGATTCGCAGAGCGCACCAGTTCTGTGCACTATGTGAATCAACGTGCATTAAATGCACGTCCTCTTTTTCTGACATTTTGAATATTTAAATATATATTTTTTTTATTTTAAATTCATTCGCTGAGCGCACTCTGTGTTGTGCGCTATGCGAATGATTATTTTTTTTTTTAACATATGCACAAGAAGAAATTCGCAGAGCGCACTTCAGCGAATTAAAATTCAAATCCCTCTTTCATTGATTCTCGCTCTGCGCCAAATTTCGCAAAGCGAAAATTTTGACACAGAACTCCCTCAAACCTTTCTAACAAAGCGCAAGCTCTTCGCAAAGCGACCAAACCACAGCTTTCAAAAATCATTTAATCGCCTAGCGCACCTAAACTGTGCGTTGTGCGACTAAAGCGTCCAAATACACAAACAAGCTTCAAGCATACATCCTCTCCACACTCAAACTCAACAATTACAGACACAATAACACAATCTCATATATATACAAACATGTGCTAGGGTGCCTCCTAGCAAGCGCTTCTTTAATGTCACTAGCTTGACCCAGACATTTCAAGGTTCAGATAAATGAATAATTGTGGTGAGGCATTTAACCTCACCACCCAAGTAATGTTTCAATCTCTGACCATTCACAATCCAGCTTCTATTTGAATCCTTAGAATTTGGATTCATTAACTCAATAGCACCATAAGGCTTGACTGCCTTAATCACAAAAGGACCAGACCATTTAGATTTCAACTTACCTGGAAATAATTTGAATCTGGAATTGAACAACAATACCTGTTGCCTAGGTTGAAATTCTTTTTGATTAGCTTCTTGTCATGGTACATCTTGACCCTTTCCTTGTATTTCCTTGAAGAATCATAAGCAGTCATCCTCATTTCCTCCAACTCTTGCAACTGAAGCTTTCATTTACCTGCACACAAAGAAGCATCAAAGTTAAGAAATTTTAGGGCCCAGTAGGCCTTATGTTCCATCTCAACCGGGAGATGACATGATTTACCATAGACTAACTAGAAGGGTGTTAACCCCACAAGAGTCTTTAAGGCAGTCCTATATGCCCACAAAACATCATCTAACTTTCCAGCCCAATCCTTTCTTGAAGATGAAACAGTCTTTTCAAGGATTTTCTTAATTTCCCGGTTGGAAACTTCAGCTTGGCCATTGGTCTGAGGATGATACGGAGAAGCAATTTTGTGCCTCACATCATAGTGTGACAAGACCTTGGCCAATTGAGCATTACAGAAATGTGATCCTCCATCACTTATTAGGATCCTAGGTACACCAAATCTTGAGAAGATTTGTCTTTTTAGAAATTTGACAACAGTCTTGGCATCGTTCTTTTGGCATGCTGCAGCCTCTACCCACTTACTAACATAATCCACTGCAACTAAAATGTATTCATTGTTGTAGGAAGAAGGTAATGGTCCCATGAAATCCATTCCCCAACAATCAAATACTTCAACTTCTAAAATTGCCTGCAGTGGCATCTCATGTCTCTTTGAAATGCTTCCTGCTCTTTGGCATTTATCACAACCTTTTGCATGAGCATGAGCATCTTTGAATAAGGTTGGCCAAAAGAAACCAGATTGAAGCACTTTGGCGGCGGTCCTTTCTCCATTAAAGTGTCCTCCATATGGCGAATTATGACAATGCCATAGGATACCAGCAACTTCCTCTACTGTAACACACCGCCTGAGTAAGTGGTCAGCACCCAATTTGAAGAGATAAGGATCATCCCAAAGGTATTCCTTGGAATCATGAATAAACTTCTTCTTTTGCTGCCAAGTCAAGTCATCAGGGAGAATTCCAGTAGCTTTAAAATTTGCCATATTTGCAAACCATGGCCTCTGTTGAATGAGCATCAGACGCTCATCAATGAATTCTCCCTTAATTTCTCCTTCCTTATCAGTCACCTCAGTGTTAAGAAGGCGAGACAAATGATCTACTATAACGTTCTCACTCCCCTTCTTATCTTTGATTTCCAAATCAAATTCCTGAAGAAGTAAAACCCATCTTATGAGACGTGGCTTTGAATCAGACTTTTCCAGTAAATATTTGATGGCTGAATGGTCAGTGTAAATGATAACTTTAGACCCTATCAGATACGGTCTAAACTTTTCAAGAGCATACACAATTGCCAAAAACTTCTTTCAGTTGTGGCATAATTCAATTGTGCACCATTCAAAACTTTACTGGCATAATGAATGACGTGAAAAATTTTGCCATTTCTCTGTCCCAACACAACCCCAATAGCATAATCACTAGCATCGCACATTAACTCAAAATCTTAAGTCCAATTTGGTGCAACTACAACAGGGGCTGAAATCAGCTTCTCTTTCAAGACTTCAAAAGCTTTAATACACTCCCCATCAAACTCAAATGGAGTGTCTTTCACAAGCAAATTGCAAAGGGGTTTAGCAATCTTGGAAAAATCTTTTATGAATCTCCTGTAGAATCCAACATGTCCAAGAAAGCTTCTTACCCCTTTGACATTTGTCGGAGGTGGTAGCTTTTCAATCACATCAACCTTTTCTTGATCTACACCTATTCCCCTGGATGAAATCTTATGTCCTAAGACAATTCCCTCACGAACCATAAAGTGGCATTTTTCCCAATTTAGAACAAGGTTCGTGGCAATACATCTTTTTAATACTACATCCAGGTTCTGTAAGCATAGATCATATGATTTTCCAAAGACCGAGAAATCGTCCATGAACACTTCAATGCAATTCTCTACCAAATCAGCAAAAATGGCAAGCATACAACGTTGGAATGTAGCAGGAGCATTACAAAGACCAAAAGGCATCCTTCGATATGCAAACACACCAAAGGGACACGTAAAAGCGGTCTTTTCTTGATCCTCAGGATTCACTACAATTTGATTGTACCCTGAATACCCATCCAGGAAACAATAGTAGGCTTGTCCTGCTAGCCTTTCTAACATTTGATCCATGAAAGGGAGAGGAAAATGGTCTTTTCTGGTGGCTTGATTCAATTTTCTATAATCTATACACATTCTCCACCCCGTGACTGTTCTTGTAGGAATTAATTGATTTTTCTCATTCTGAACAACACTCATACCCCCTTTCTTTGGAACAACATGCACAGGACTCACCCAAGCACTGTCAGAGATAGGATAAATCATTCCTGCTTCAAGCAATTTAAGAACTTCCTTTCTCACCACCTCTTTCAATGTAGGGTTCAATCTCCTTTGTGGTTGTGCTATGGGTTTAAAGTCATGTTCCATCATAATCTTATGCATGCAGTAGGTTGGACTTATACCTTTCAAATCAGATATGTGCCAACCTATTGCCCTTTTATTCTCTTTTAAAATTTCAATCAATTTTGCTTCTTCATTGTTTGATAGAGAATTGCTTATGATCACTGGCTTCTTTGAATTTTCCTCTAAAAACACATACTTAAGATGATCAGGAAGTATTTTCAATTCTAACTTATCCTGATCATCTAAGTCAGCTTTTTCCAATTTTTCCATTTTCACATCAGTGGATTCCTGCTCTTTCAATTTTTCCAGATGTTGTGAAATCTCCTCCACTTCAGATTCTTCATCAACAGTGAGCTCTTCACAGGCATCAACCAAAACACGCTCTAAAGGGGATTTCACATACATCTAGTTCTTAACTTTCTCAACCACATCATCCAAAACTTCCACTCGAAAACAATTTCATTTGTCCTTGGGATGTTGCATTGCTTCCACAACATTAAAAGTTACAGTCTCATCATGCAATCTCACCTTAAGATGACCGTTATCAAAATCAATTATCACCCTAGCAGTTTTCATAAATGGTCTACCCAATATGAGGGGGACTTCAGTATCCTCCTCCATGTCAAGAATAACAAAATCCACTGGAAAAGTGAATTTGTCAACTTTCACCAAGACATCTTCAATAACTCCATATGGGTACTTCACAGACTTGTCTGCTAGTTGAAGTGTCATCCTTGTTGGTTTTACTTCCATGTCCCCAATTTTCTTTAACATAGACAAAGGCATTAAATTTATGCTTGCACCTAAGTCTATCAACGCTTTTCCAATTGGGAGCTTTCCAATTGTACACGGAATAGTAAAACTTCCAGGGTCTTTGAACTTTGGTGGCAGAAGTTTTTGGATGATGGCACTATAATTACCTTGCACCTCAATTGTTTCTTCCTCAATATACTTTCTCTTTTTGGTCAACAGATCTTTCATGAATCTAGCATAAGAGGGCATCTGTTGAAGTGCTTCAGAAAAGGGAATTGTGATTTCTAGTTTTTTGAAGAGAGCCATGAATCTAGAGAATTGACTTTCCTTTTCCTTTCTAGAATATGACTTAGGATACGGTAAAGGATTTAAGACTTGTTTTCCTTTATGACTCTCTTCCACTTCCTTCTTTTTATCTTCATCTTCCTCAACTTTTTCTTCTTTTTCTTCCTGCTCTTCATTTGATTTTTCCTTTTCATCCTCTTTCCTCACAACGACACTTTCTAACACTTTACCACTCCTTGTAGTTATTGCTTTGCAATGCTCTTTTGGATTTGGTTCAGTGTTAGCTCCAAATGTATTTACAGGCTTATCTTCTAATTTCTTTGCCAATTGACCCATTTGGACTTCTAAATTCCTTATAGAAGCATCTGTGCTATTTTGATTTGATAAGGACATTTGCATAAATTGTTGAAGTGTTTCTTGCAGTTTGGATGTCCTATCAGAAAGAGTAGGTTGTTGTTGAAACTGTTGTTGTGGTGGTCTATTGGAACTAGTCTGACCCATGCTAGGATGAGGTCTCCATCCTTGATTATAGTTTCCATAATTTCCTTGACGGACCTGATTTCCCATATAATTAACCTCTTCATTTGCATTGGTCTGAATAGCACACTGTCCATTTTGGTGCTCTCCACCACACAGTTCACAACCTTACACAGTTTGATGTTGTGCCTGTGATACATTTTGGAGTCGTAGTGGTGATATCTTTTTCATCAGAGAATCTAGTTGTTGATTCATGATTTTGTTTTGGGCTAATAAAGCATCTTGGGATTGCAACTCAAACATTCCCTTCTTTTGGGTTTGCACCCTCTCACTCTGAACGTCATTATCACTGGATGCCATATTTTCAATAATCTCATGAGCTTCATCAGGTGTCTTCCACCTAATGTTCCCTCCTGCTGAAGCATCAAGCATTAACTTTGTGTGAGATTTTAAACCTCCTAAGAACAGGTTTAATTGAGTGGGAACGTCAAACCCATGAATGGGAGTCTTTCTAAGCAACCCCTTGAACCTATCCCAAGTCTGACTCAAAGTCTCATCAGGTTCCTGTTGAAATGAGGATATCTCCTGCTTACCTTTATTTATCTTAGATTGAGGGAAATATTTGTGTAAGAACTTTGCCACAACGTCATCCCAACCAATCAGACTTCCCTCAGGAAAAGAATTTAACCATTTCTTGGCATTTCCAGCTAGAGAGAAGGGAAAGAGACTAAGTCTGATAGCCTCATCTGACACATTCAACATTTTCACAGTATTACAAATTTCATTAAAAGTAGTCATATGATCGTAGGGATTTTCGTGTGACAATCCTGAAAAATGATTACTTTGAACAAGGTGAATTAATGTTGGCTTCATTTCCATATTAGCTGCAATCACCATAGGTCGAGCTATACTGTTGAAAGATGAAGGCACAGACACTGAAGCATAATCTTCCAACGTATGCCTAACTCTTTGTTCATCATCATGATTTCCCTTCATATCCTTATCCTCTTGATCAGATTGAGAAAAATTGTTGGAAGTAGCAGATAAGCTAGCTTCTCTAGCTTCTTTTTTTTGGTTTTCTCTTCTACGCCTACTATTATTTCTACGGGCAGTCCTTTCAATCTCAAAATCAAACAATAAATTCTCAGATTTTGTTCTGCGTCTCATACAGAACAAGAATCTCTAAAGATCAGCCCAAAGAAATAACACAGGAACACAACACAAAATATATAAATATACAAAAATTAAAACAATGGATTTACAGATAATAGAACAGAATTGAAATTGATAAACAGTGAATTAAAATAACAAAACAATCAAATTCCCCGGCAACGGCGCCAAAAACTTGGTTACAAGTAATACAGTGATAAAGTCCAGTATCGTTCTCCCAAGGGAATTTGAGTTAAGTTGTTCAATTAAAATTATTTATCAAAATCAATTTAACAACAAAGGACAATTTGATTCAGTGAACTGAAAGTAAAAAAATAACAAAATATTAAAATTTGAAATTAAAGTTGGAAGAAGGCTTCGTTGGAATTGAGTTCATGACTAACATTACAACAACTTATTTGAACAATATAATTTGCGTTCAAACATTAACATCACAGTATCTTGGTTTAATCCCTTAAAACAAGTTCTATAGAATTATGCTCAATTATTAATTCCTTAAGTAATTAAACATAAACTTTGCATTAAGATCTGATGTTTACCAATGACCAGAAGAATTGAAACTATTCCTAGCTTCGTTCCTTCAGGTTGCTTTTCTTAAGTTCATACTCAAATTTACTTCCCAGTACAAGTTGAATATATTAAATATATTATACTTCCGTATAATGACAAGTAAATCAAGAAAAACATATGAACACAACTTATATTGAACAGGAAAAATTACATCAATTGTCAGTCATTACAATCAATTCCAACGAACAGAAATTTAGCCTATCCTAGACATCATAAACGTACTCATTTCAGCAATTCCTAGCATAATGTGAAGTCTTGATGTCTTGAGAGGTCTCCTGATGTTCTCCTGAACTTCTCCAGAGTAGTTATCTAATTTTTTTTTGTGTCAGAAGATGGTTTCTACCTCTTTGTCACGCCTTTTAAGAGCCACTTAACTTCCTTAATTCGCTCAGCGCACAAGTATGTGTGCGCTATGCGAATTTCTTTTAATTACTGCTCTAAAACTGTTGTTATTCGCTCAGTGCATAAGTATGTGTTCGCTATGTGAATTTCCAAATTGTTGGCTCTTTGATTTTCCCGATTCGCTCAGCGCACAGGCCTTGATGCGCTCTGCGGATGTCATTTTCTAGTCCGGCGAATTTCTTGCGCTCTACGAGAATTGACTGACATATTCCAATTTATACATTTTTTCCTGTACAATAATTTACATAACAATCTACTTCCTATTACAACTTTTCACTGAGTAATAACATGAATAATTACAAAATTGAGATCATTTATAAGTGTAAAAATAACTCTTTTTCACACTTATCATTGGGGTTTACAATTTGATCTTATCCACCCTCTTATATTTACTCTTCTTATTTAATTCGCCTATTTATCACATTGTCATGCAAACTTTCTTGGTCTACCCTAAACCCAATCTCTTGGCGAATAGAGCCTATTACTAATTACTGGCTTGCTATCTCTAGCCTCCCCTAGTAACTAATAATGCATGATAAACGGAAGCAAAATACAATTGATCGTCCTACCCCTATCTCTATGCGGTATTAGCTTAATCAAGGAATTCCCCCTAGTTCATGACATTATTGTACGTCTCCGTATCAATAAAGACAAACAACATTTACCGAATGAGTTAAACGATAAAAGCATTAAGCAAAGGTAAGGAACCCAACAATTGATAATATAGGCATATGCAAGCATATGAATAAAACAAGAATTTCAATATAAAAGAGTTTTAAAAGATTACATTGTTCCCCAACAACAAAGGGTTTAGTTTACCATAGACATGGTGAACTAGATGGAGTTAAAAGAAAGAATGGAAGAATAAATCCTAAATTTGGTAGATTGGAGCCTAACCATCCAAGGAACCTCCTCCAAGGAGTGTAGAACAGCTCTGGACGTCTCTGCCTGCCAAAAGAATACTTTTAGAATCGCACTAGGGTTATTTATAGCGCATAAAAGTAAGAGAATTTAAGCCCAAGCCCATCTGATGGACGCTCAGCGCTTAATTTGGCCGCTCAGCGGTTTGCCTCTAATCGCAAAACCGCTCAGCGGTCCAATACGCCGCTCAGCGGTGGCCCTCTAATCTCACAGGACACTCAACAGTGTCGCTCAAGCGAGAAGCAGTGACTTTACCCACGAAACTGGCGCTCAGCGCTGGAATTGGCGCTGAGCGGTGCACTTAGCTCTTCTTTTCATCCTTTTTCTCCTTCTTTCATGAGTCTAAGTCCTCCCTTCTTTACTTCCATCTTCAATTCTCATCAAAACCCTGCAAAACAAGCATAATATCTCTAAAAACAACTTTTGACTCTCATGTGACTCAACTAAGTGTTTTACTTGAGTCTTAAGCTCATTCTAAGCCATAAAGGGTGTGTTTTAATATCAAATTTAAGTATAAAAATAACGGTTTTCCAACCGTTATTAGCGCTCAAAGCCAGTTACTGTTGAGCAGTATTAGTTCAGCTTTTCACAAATAGCCCTACCTGGCTTCTAATCTTCACCCACATGCAAATCCTTCAGTTTCAGACCTCAACCATACATTTTAATCGGTCTAAACAGTGGCTACTTCATTCAATCATGCACAAACATGAAAAGCCCTAAAATTCCATACTTATACAACTATTCTCATACAAAAATCATGATCTCAAAACCCTAGAATGTAAAATATATGTACTTACTTGGATTGAGATACTCAAATGTGTGCAAAATGCTCCATGAATGTGAAGAAGACTGCCCCCAACAGTGGTGCTCTCACCAAACCCAAACTTAGATGATGAAGTGGTGCAAAAATGGTGGAGAAAGGGTTTTTGAGAAGAGGAGTGAATGATAAAGTTGAGAGAGTGCTTTGGAAAAAGCTTGAGAGTGGCAAAAGTGAGTGAGGGTCGAATGAGGAGGCTTGGGCGAGACCTAGGGTAAGCAAAGTGTGCAATGGGCCAACTCACACTGGGCCCAAAACTTCAAACCCAAAATCAATTATGCAGGTCCACCGCTCAGCGCTAGTTACCGTTGAGCGGTGAGCGCGATTTATACTCTCCTCTTCATGGCTCGCCCTAAGCGTCATTGACTAAGTGCTACTCAAATTCAACTCTCAATTTTCAAATTTCATGCAATCTCCACTCACTTCACTCAAACATTTAACAATCAAACCCTAAAATGCAACTAGGTGCAAGTAGCGCTTGTTTAACGTCACGAGCCTGACCCAAACTCTTTCTAGCACCCATCAGTAGGTGCAAGTCTTACCATCACCCATCAGTAGGTGTACCTTCCTGTATCCTTGAGTAGATACTTAATCATCTAGCATCCCTCAGTAGATGCTACCCAATACATAGTGTTCCAAAGTGTTTAAAATTGCATTACCAAAATTAAATAATCAAAATTAAAGAACAAATGTTTTTAAATCACTGGGGTGCCTCCCAGCAAGCGCTCTTTTAACGTCATTAGCTTGACCCAGTAAAGCTCATGTTCCATCTTCAATGTTGGTGTCTCTCTTGCTTTCATCACACCAACTCATCAACAGCTTCCAGTCCACTTTTTTAACTCTCCTAGAATATGGAGCCTCAATCTCTATTACTCCATTCTCTTTGAAGCCTTTCACAATCCACAACCTTTTCTTGAATTTCACAAGAGTACCAAGTTTGAATTGTGCATCTTTCAAGTCAAAGTGAACCATCCCTCCTTTATCAACTTTATTTTCTTCCTTAACTTGCATTAAAACACAATGTTTACCTTTGTTGACCGGCTTTGCGAATTTATGTATAGCCACTGGTGCATCCTTCCATGCAGCTTTGTGACTAATCTTCTTTACTTGAATCTGCTTATCTTTGAAGACATCATAGATCACCTCATCTTCTTTGTCTTTAATCATTATCAACCCATTATCCACATTGATGACTACTTTAGTCGCTTTCATAAAGGGCCTTCCAAGAATGATTGGGATCTTTTAATCCTCCTTCATCTCTATCACCACAAAGTCAACCAGGAATCCAAGTATTTCCATTTGAACCACAACGTCCTCTACCACATCGTACGGTTTCTTTGGTGATCCATCCGCCATTAGCAAGGAAATCTTTGTTGGCTTCAATTTAAGACCACCAATCTTTTTAAGCATAGATAGGGGCATCAAATTAATGCTTGACCCTAAATCAAGTAGAGCTTTCCCTATCTTCACACTCCCAATGGTGCAAGGAATTGTAAAACTACATGGATCCTTCACTTTTGGAGGATGTTCTCTCTTCAAAGAGACACGACAACTTCCCTGTTCATCAGTAGCTTCCTCATCTAGATATATCTTTTCCCCGAGGTATTGCTTTATACGCCTTGCATAGACATGAATTTGTTGCAGTGCTTCAATCAATGGTATTGTAATCTCCAATTGATTGAAGATTTCTCTAAAACGCTCACATTTTCTCTCTACTCTCTCACGCCCCTTTGGGTAAGGAAGAATTATCTCACTTTTTTCTATTTTTTTCTCTCCCCTCTTCTTTTCTTTTTCTACCTCACCGTCACATATTTTCTCTTCTTTTTCTTCCCTCCTCTCTAACTCAACACTCTTTTTTTCCTCTTCCACTCTCTCCTTAACAACACTCAATCCAACCTTACAATCTTCCTTAGGGTTAACCTCAGTATTAGCCCTAAATTGATTATCTACTTTATCCTCCAACCTCTTGGCTATTTGACCAATCTGCATCTCTAGATTTCTGAAAGTAGCTTCGTTACTCTTAATGGTAGAGTCATGCACCTTTAAAAATTGCTGGAACATCTCTTCCAACTTGTTAGTTTTGTTAGTCAAAGCAGATACCTATTGCCATAGTGGTGATGGCTGTTGTGGTCTAGACCTGTGGTAATATTGCTATCAAGAGAATTCCCTCATGTCTAGACCTAACTATATGTGTCCATATAGAAAGTATCAAAGCTAATACATTTGAATAATGTCTTAAACAATGTATGAAATAAAACGGAGGAAAAACTCAAACAATTGATAAACAAAGCATATGAATAAAGTAAGAATTTCAATATAAGAGAGTTTCAAATAGGATTACATCATTCCCCAACAACAAAGGAGCTTAGTTCACCATAATCATGGTGAAACTAGATACATTGAATGGAAAGAATGAAAAAGATAACCCTAGAATTAAAAGATTGGGGCTTCTGCATCCAAAATCTGCCTCCAAGGAGTGAAGAGAGTGTTTATGCATCAATTCTGTCAAAAGATGGCTTGGGCCAGAATTCTGTTCTTTTTCTGAGTTATAAATATATCCCAGACGAACTAGAGGGGCATCTTTTGACAGAAAGGATGCATAAAAACTCTTTTCACTCCTTGGAGGTGATAAAGGTCTCAAAACTGTTATTTTCATGCATAAAATTGATATTAAAACACACCCTTTGTAGCTTAAAATGAGCTTAGAATCAAGTAAAACTCTTAAGTTGTGTCACATGAGAGTCAAAAGTTATTTTTAGACATATTATGCTTGTTCTGCATTGTTTTGCAGGGTTTTTGATAAAAATTGAAGATGACAATGAAGAAGGAAGGTCATAGACTCAAGAATGAAGGAGAAAAAGGAAGAAAAGAAGAGTCTGTGAACCGCTCAGCGGTAAATTTCACCGCTGAGCGTCCTAGTTCAAGGAAAAGATGTTGTTTGGCGCCTACGCGGCGACGCTGAGCGTCCAGGACGATAAGAGGCAAACTGCTCAGCTGTCATTTTTGGCGCCTGGGCGGTGGCGTGTGCTGAGGCAAACCGCTGAGCGGCCAATTCAGGAGCTTGGGCAGTTGTCTGTTTTTATATTTTGGATTCTGAAATATTTCTGTTATCTTTTTGGCTTATATATAGCCTTAGTGCGAATCCAAATGTAATTCTTTTGGCAGAGAGAAACGTTCACAGTAGCTTTACACCCTTGGAGGAGATTTCTTGGATGCTTTGGCTTCAATGTAATTCTTGGATTTCTTCAAACAACTTCACGGCCCAAGCTCCGCAACTCCAACACGTCCACAAAGTCCAGCATCCCGTAATATCCAAGCTGATTCATTTAATGGTGCAGCAAAATGATAATTAGGGGAGGTGCACACAGCAGCCACGCTGGGAGCAAAGGGGCCAATGCGTGACATCCAGAGTTGGTTTTATCTGAGGAATATAGAGAATGCACACGCAACCCTAGGGGGAGATATTCCTTGCAGTCGCCGCACACTTCGGGGGATAGCATATTCCTGGGAGAAATTTGAAGGAGCTTTTACGTTTTGAATGAGGGAAGCAGCCACCACCTGAAGAAGATATTATTTACATCTGGAATGTAGGAAGAAGCGGTGATCAGAAATGAGGGCACCGAGCCACACAGATTTTGAGCCTGCTTGAACGTTTGTGTTGTTAGTATTTTTATGAATGAAAGAAGCACTTTCCTATTTTTATTTCTTTTTGTGCAAAAGGTGGAACAATTGTTTTTATCATTGAAGAGTGTGTGCACTTTCCTTTCTTGTGATGCGCTGATTGAAACATTTATTTTTCTTCCAATTGCCGCTGCTTGATTGATAGGAAGACACAGCTTTATAGCAAGAATTGTTGATTAAACTTTAGGCACACACGCTGTTACATTTTTCTTTTATTGCAATTCATTTCATTTTTTGCTGATCAGTATGCGGTCTTTTACACCATTGAATGCTAGTTAATATTTTAAGTCATTTTACTCATTCATCATTCACAGCTTTCTAATGTTTATTACCTTTTCAGCATTTTACTTTTTAGCTTTTCCATTCTAATAGTGTTAATTGTGTTTAGATATTTATATATTGCATTGTTCAGTTTACTTTTTCCATTCATCATGATGTCTGTTATGTTCGGTTTCTTGTTTCCGTTTACTTCAATGTTGTATATTATGTTCAGTTGCGATAATATATTTGTTATGTTAGCTTAGGTTAGTTGAGTTGGTCATTAGCGATATTATAATGTTTTCTTGAGATTTCTGGACTGTAATTGTGTTTGCCACTCTGACTTTGTTAATGTGAAATCTGTTTTTGCACTTGCAATTGGGTATACGCTTAGTTGCCCAGTTGGTGTTTAGTCTTCGCTTAGTTGATGAAACTGCATGGTGTAAATTGGATTTGATGTTAACATTGCGTTCGCTTAGTTCGCTTTTATGAAAACATGATTAGCCTTCTCTTAGTTGGTTAGCTGTGTTGGATTAGAGGTTTGAGTCACAATAGGTCATTTATAGAAAACGAAGTGACTGTGGTGCCTTCTGTAATCCAACAAATTCCTGCAAGGATGAAATATTATCTTGGAGATATGATAGATTTGGATACAGATGAAGATGAGCAAGAATTTGAAGTTCCACCTCAAAAAAGGAATTATCCGCCTAAGGTAAAAATCCAGGTTGTTTGATACTTTCATGTGTTATAAATGATTTTGATGTAGGAGGATCCATGATAGACTCTGGATCTAGCATTAATATGATGCCTGGACGTTTCTTGAGAAAGATTGGAGGGTTGACATTAAAACCGTCTAATCTTACTGTAACGGTGGCGGATGGTTCTAGTAAAAAGCCACTAAGTATGGTGGAAGATGTGGTTGTGCGTGTGGAGCAGCTGGAGTTTTTGGCTGACTTTCTAGTTATGGGCATGGAAGATGATGAGAGGATTCCAATTATTCTTGGAAGACCTTTCATGGCTACGTCTAAAATGTTCATTAATGCCCATGATGGAAGAATTATGATGCGAGATAAAAAGAATGTGCTCTTATATACTGGTTCTAAAGGGAACAATATTAGAATAGAGAAAAGAACCAGATTCAGAAAGTTAAGAAGAGAAGCTGCATCAGAAGAAAGCACGACAGGTACTAATTCTAACAGTTGTAATGTTTTACAGGTACCTAAAAATGAGGAGGTTGATAAAGGAGGAACAATCCACTTAGAAGATATACCACTTCCACGAGGCTCACAGGTAAGATTCAAGAAAAGGAAGTGGATTGTTGACAATATCAAAGAAGATGGCAAGGTAGAGATCAGAAAATCATATACTAAAGCCATCAGAAGATTGGACAGAAGGCAACTGATGAGTTGGGAGGATGAAGACCCCAACCGGGATGGAAAGATTTGAAGATATTTAATTTTATTCCATTTGTTGTAGAACAATTTTTAGAATAGGTTTATTCTGGTTATGTAACTTAATGGATTTTTAAACTCTTTTGGGGTAGCATCTACTGAGGGATGCTAATTTTTATGTATCTACTGAAGGATACAGGAAGGTACACCTACTGATGGGTGTTGGTAAGAATCACACTTATTGATGAGTGCTAAACAGGTTTAGGTCAAGCTCGTGACATTAAACAAGCGCTATTGGGAGGCAACCCAGGTTTCTTTTACTTTTGCACTTTGATTTGTAGATTAGGTTAAATTTTGTTGAACTTTTATTTTGTGTCTATGCTTGGCTTGTACAATGGTTCTGATGGTAGTATTATAATGCATGACAAGTATTTCATAATGATTAAACGTGGTTGATGATTGAGAATGTATGTGTGATGATATCCAGTTGAATGGTTCACTAACTATATGAACAGATGTGTAGTGATTTATGATTGTGATTGTGATGCTAAGCAAGATAAATGAATGATGTGTGAGAAAGCATGTTGTGTGAGGTCTTGAGCTCCAGAGTTTTCATTAATATATGTACTGTTCACAGGGAATCATGAATGATATTTCCTTAGTCTTGATAATTGATTGATTTGCATGCTTATGTTAGATGATCAAGGCCATGTTTGGAAGCACTTATCTAGCCAAATTTTCACCCAAAAAGTTTAAAATTTTATACCCTTTTTGAACCTTAGCCTTAAGCAGGATGAAAACCCTTGATTTGAAATTATTTATCTTGAGTTGGGTTGAGAATAATCTTATGTGATGAAAAGGTTCAAGTTTGTGGTTGTATGGGGAAAATTGAAAGGCAAAAGAAAAGCATTGAGCTCAAGTATTGAAAAGAAAAAATGCACGAGTAGAGAAAAACAAAAAAAAAAAGTAAAAGCATGAAAAAGGAACTCAATGCAAAAATTATAAAAAGGGACGAAGTTGGGAATAAAGGAGATTGGTGATAGAGAGAGTTTAAACTTGAACCTTTTCAATGATGAAATAGCTCTCTTAACTCAAGGATTTTGCGATCCAGAAAAACAAATTTTTCTTGATAACCCAGCCTCATTACAAGCCTTAGAAAAGTCCTTGTGATGGCATTTGCATGTAAGGATTTTGATTGTTTTAGATAAATGGCAATATTATTTTATGTGACATGTGAATAGTAAAGAGTGGAGTGATTCCTTAAACACTTGAGTGATTGAGTGAAGCACTTGCTTGGTAAGAATTGTTGAAATCCATGTTTACATCTACGCTTAGTGGATTGATCATTCATGAATAAAACATCTGCTGGGAAATATTGAAGAAGGTGCACTAGATTGGATTGAAAGCATGCTTGCGTTTTGGTAGGATTTCACTGAAAAATCTGAATTGGGAAATAACTTGTCTTGAAGAAAAGGATTTTGAAAAGTGTACAACTATTTGATGAAAAATTGGAAGGCCAAGTTTTGTTTTGTTTTGCTTGAGGACAAGCAAAGTTTTAAGTTTGGGGTTGATATAAAGGTCTCAAAACCGTTATTTTCATGCATAAAATTGATATTAAAACACACCTTTTGTAGCTTAAAATGAGCTTAGAATCAAGTAAAACTCTTAAGTTGTGTCACATGAGAGTCAAAAGTTGTTTTTAGAGATATTATGCTTGTTGTGCATTGTTTTGCAGGGTTTTTGATGAAAATTGAAGATGGCAATGAAGTAGGAAGGTCATAGACTCAAGAATGAAGGAGAAAAAGGAAGAAAAGAAGAGTCTGTGAACTGCTCAGCGGTAAATTTCACCGCTGAGCGGTAAATTTCACAGCTGAGCGTCCTAGTTCAAGGAAAAGTTGTTGTCTGGCGCCCAGGCGGCGATGCTGAGTGATGAGTCATATTTTCTTGACTTCACTTAGTTTATTGTGCTATAATTAATTAGGGAATTGTGCTTAAATGTCCGATATTTTCCCGTTTTTCCTAATTGTGCTTAATTTGATCAGAAATTATTATTTTAATTAATTTGAATTATTTGAGACTAATTATTTGCATTATTAATTGTAGGAAAATTATTGGTTAATATTTTGGGACTTAAAGAGGAATGCCACATCAATTATATTTTAAGTTAAAGTGAGAAGAGGTGCGAATTTCATATTTGGGGGTGCACATGGATATGAGCTTGAATATTGAGCACAATGAATTAAATGAAGGTGTGCTAACTACCAACTTTGGAACCCTACTGGCACATAAGGTTATATTCTTGATTGCTATTGGAAAAAGGCAGCAACACTTTGAAAAAAAATGAAGAAGGGAGCAGCATGTCTCGGCCCACACTTGGCACATCCAAGCAGCTGCCACGTTCTTGAAGGATGATCCTGCAGCCACAACCCAAAACTTTGTGCAACGTGCAACACGTTAGTTTTGCTGCAGCACGTGAAGAACATCACAGACACATCCAGCTGTAACCCAAGCACACAAGAGCTTCTAGCAAACAGCCCATACACAATTTATATTGGACGTCCAGCGGCCTCGAAGGAAAGGCAACACAGCAGCTTGGGAAGCTTCCAGCCTTCAAAAGGTGTCACGGCCCAAAGCAGCAACTGCAACCCGAGGAGTGCAGTAAGCAACGTGCATCAATGTTTTTATTCTTCATCCAGTTGCAGCACACTTGGAGAACTCACGGCCCAATTGTAAATTCCACAAGCTTCCAGCAAGCACCCAGCTGCCACCTCCTTCACTGTTTGGACAACAACACACGGCCCATGATATGGTTTAGAAGCTAGACGGTGCATGGTTTTAGAAGTGGAGGTGTCATGAATAAGAAGGCATCAGCGACCCATGAGCATTGCCACGTCCAACTTTAGAGAAGAATCACATCCTTCAAAGATAGTAGAACAGACAACAAGCTAGAAAAGAGAGCAGGCCCTCTCACGTCCAAGAGCATCATGCTGTTTTCAAAGCTAGAAAAGTTGTAGCTGCTTAAGAAAGCATCACGGCCCAAATGGAAAGCTAGCAGCTGGCTGGATTCAATGAGACAAGTAAAGCTGCATTTTGTTGGGCTGGAATAACGGAAAGAAAAGGGAGGCTGCACGTTCAAACGGCCACATCTTCAAACAACTTCACGGCCCAAGCTCCGCAACTCCAACACGTCCACAAAGTCCAGCATCCCGTAATATCCAAGCTGATTCATTTAATGGTGCAGCCAAATGATAATTAGGGGAGGTGCACACAGCAGCCACGCTGGGAGCAAAGGGGCCAATGCGTGACATCCAGAGTTGGTTTTATTTGAGGAATATAGAGAATGCACACGCAACCCTAGGGGGAGATATTCCTTGCAGCCGGCGCACACTTCGGGGGATAGCATATTCCTGGGAGAAATTTGAAGGAGCTTTTACGTTTTGAATGAGGGAAGCAGCCACCACCTGAAGAAGATATTATTTACATCTGGAATGTAGGAAGAAGCGGTGATCAGAAATGAGGCACCGAGCCACACAGATTTTGAGCCTGCTTGAACGTTTGTGTTGTTAGTATTTTTATGAATGAAAGAAGCACTTTCCTATTTTTATTTCTTTTTGTGCAAAAGGTGGAACAATTGTTTTTATCATTGAAGAGTGTGTGCACTTTCCTTTCTTGTGATGCGCTGATTGAAACATTTATTTTTCTTCCAATTGCTGTTGCTTGGTTGATGGGAAGACACGGCTTTATAGCAAGAATTGTTGATTAAACTTTAGGCACACACGCTGTTACATTTTTCTTTTATTTCAATTCATTTCATTTTTTGCTGATCAGTATGCGGTCTTTTACACCATTGAATGCTAGTTAATATTTTAAGTATTTTACTCATTCATCATTCACAGCTTTCTAATGTTTATTACCTTTTCAGCATTTTACTTTTTAGCTTTTCCATTTTAATAGTGTTAATTGTGTTTAGATATTTATCTATTGCATTGTTCAGTTTACTTTTTCCATTCATCACGATGTTTGTTATGTTCGGTTTATTGTTTCCGTTTACTTCAATGTTGTCTATTATGTTCAGTTGCGATAATATAATTGTTATGTTGGCTTAGGTTAGTTGAGTTGGTCATTAGCGATATTATAATGTTTCCTTGAGATTTTTGGACTGTAATTGTGTTTGCCACTCTGACTTTGTTAATGTGAAATCTGTTTTTGCACTTGCAATTGGGTATACGCTTAGTTGCCCAGTTGGTGTTTAGTCTTCGCATAGTTGATGAAACTGTATGGTGTAAATTGGATTTGATGTTAACATTGCGTTCGCTTAGTTCGTTTTTATGAAAACATGATTTCTTCTCTTAGTTGGTTAGCTGTGTTGGATTAGAGGTTTGAGTCGCTGCTTTATTTTGTTGATCTGTGATAGGAAGCAACACGTAAGTGAAAGGAAGCTTCAAGAAGCAACTCACGGAGAGGAGCTGCCACGGTTCAGCAATTAGGAAAAGTGTGTCAAGACTTGAGAAATTATTTAGGAGGTGCTTGAAGGGTGTTGCTTCTCTTGGACTGAATGAAAACACTCGAACCACACGCTGCACTCATTTGGTTGGAGGAAAATAACTCACGGCCCATGTGCAAGCTGCACGTTCAATATGGGTGTGAGTGCTGAAAGTAAAAACAAAAAGAAAAAAAAAGAGCAAGTCCAGCTTGTTTGGACGGAAAGACAAGTCCGGCAATTAAAGAAACTCAATGGTTGAAGAAATAAAAAAAGAGGAAAGCTGCTGCAACACGCAAGTACAGCAGGACACAGCAACCATCCAGAATGTCCAAACGGAGATGTGCAGCAGTGGGAGGAGCTCCCAAAAAGCAAAGGAGCTGCAGCATCAGGAGGCACCATGGCCCATGGAATAAAAACAGAGGGGCATAAAAACAGAGGGGCAGCAGTGATTGAAGGATAGTGTGCCAGCTGCCAACCACATGCATGTATTTTTAATTAACAAGAGGAACCCATCCAGCCCACCTTCACGCCCAGCTACGGAAGCAAGCAGAAAGCACACCAAGCAGAAAGCATCCAGCAGCTTGCAAGGCCTGCATACCTTCACTCCAGCGTTGGGAGAAGCTCACAAGCAGCACCCCTTCACGCATCCAGCTGGTTCAGCTTACGGTCCAGCAAGCAGCACCCCTTCACTCCAAACCGTGGCTGCAGCTCTCACGAAGTCCTTCACACTTCAACGTCCATCAAGGCTGCAGAGAAGCTTTGCACGTCCATGGGAGCTGCAGCCACGGTTTGGAGTGATACACTCTCGGCCAGAACATTTGCTAGGGGCAGGAACGTTTCCTCTTTTCTCATTGAAAATAAAGCAAAAAGGTGTGTTGATTTAGTTAGTGATGGGCTGGAGCTCACGGTACAAAAGCTAGCACACAGCAGCAGCTCCAAACACGTAGTGTTCAGCTTGGAGAGGTGCTCCACATTCACAGCCCAATGTTCTTCATGCTGCAACCTTTGCAGCCACAGTCCATCAGCTTTGCTGAAACACATCCAGCCTTCACGAAGCAAGCTCCCATGGAGGAAACCCAGCAAATTAAGGAGGCACGTGATGGCTTGATGCTGGAATGGGAGAAACATATTTTATTCATTTCCTTACAAGAGGTGCATCGGCCATCATGCAGCACATAAACGTCCAGCAGCTTGAGGTTTCACTCATGTCCAAGCAAAGTGCAGCACACGTCACATTGAAATGATGGTGGGAATTGGCAATAAAAAAGAGGAAGTGCACACAGCTGGATAACACATCTCACGGCCCTAGTAAAAAGGGGACCAGCCGACACTTGCAATAATGTGAGGGGATGTAAACACACGGTTTTTGACTCCATGGGGTATAAAAAGGGGCTACAACACTTCTTTTTATTCATTCACTCTAGGCAGATTTTGGAGATTAAGAGCTTTCTTAATGAGGGAAATGGAGAGTGATGTAAAGTAGAAAGTGTTGTTGCAGCTGGAAGCACACACGGGTGATGTTCATTTGAACGGTGCATTTGCTTTTGAATTAAAAAGAATGAAACACAAATTGATGTCCAACCAGCACGGTACTTTGCATTTTGGAATGGAAAGGTCACGGTCCAGTAGCATAAGTTTGCATCAAATTCTTAATGCAGTTTGTTTTATTTTATTTTAAATATTTCCCTGATGAATTGCATTTTATTAACTAAGTGTTGTTTTCTTTATTCCAAGTTACAATGTGCATTTGAATTCTAATTTAGCAATTTAAGTTCAAGTTCCATTATCATTTAATTTCCTCCCATGTTGATTGCACATCTTGTTTTAGGACCGTTAAATTTACTGTTTTCGTTCACCACGCTCTCTAGTATGTTTGGTAGTGTTAATTTAACTGTGATGGTAGCTTAAATTAATTCAGTTGGTCATTAGTTATATTATAATGTTTCCCTGAGATTACTGGACTGTAATTGTAATTGCCACTTTGACTTGGTTAATATCTAATCTGTATTTGCACTTGCAATTGGATATACACTTAGTTGCCCAGTTAGTGTTGAGTCGTCTCTTAGTCGATGAAACTGCATGGTGTAAATTAGATTTGACGTTAACATTGCGTTCACTTAGTCCGCTTTTATGAAAACATAATTAGCCTGCACTTAGTTGATTAACTGTGTTGGATTAGAGGTTTGAGTCGTAACTGTATTTTGTTGATCTGTGATTGGAACATTGTAATTAAGTTAATGACCGACTGTTTATTTTCATTCTGTGTTTGATTCCGTATTTTTACATCTGTGCGTTTTTATACTGTATTTGATTTCGTTCTGTATATCTGTTTGAATTTTCTGTTAGCATCTGTATTTTAATTTTAATTCATCTGCATTCACACAAACCTTTCAAAAACCCCCCACTTCGTGTCTGACTTATTTCTCGAACCGCAAAGTTGGTCCTTGAGAGATGACCTAAGAGTCACTTCCTAGCACTATACTGCATTCTTTTATGCACATTAAATTTTGCATGGGTTGCGACATCCGTCAGCCCTCATATGAGAAAATTTTTAAAGAACTTCTCATGAAGAAAAGGAAGTATATTGATGTGCAAGAAAATTGCAGTGCAGTTCTACAGAGAACATTACCTCCTAAATTACAAGATCCAGGGAGCTTTACCATTCAAGTGGTTGAAAGAAAAAAGAAAAATAGAAAATGTGGAAAAATAAAGAAGAAAATAAAAAGAGAAAAAAAAAGAAAGTTAGAGGAGGAGGAGAGTGAGAAAAAGAGGAAGAGAGGAAAGAAGAAAAGATCATATGAAAAACCTCTTCCTCATCCAAAGAAGTATCATAGGAAGAAAATGAACTTCAAGTGCTTTATGGAGATCTTCAAGAAATTGGAGATTAAAGTTCCTATGATAGAGACATGGAAACAGGTGCTTGGTGTTATCAACTTTCTGAAGAAATTTAGCAGGAAGAAGAAGAAGAAAAGAATATCAAGCAAAGGGAGTATCAACACCTACTGATAAGTGCTAAGCAGGTTTGTGTCAGGCTCGTGACGTTAAACAAGCGCTACCTGGGAGGCAACCCAGTTGATGGATTTATTATTGTTGCATGTTTTAATACTGTTCTAGTTGCATTTAGGGCTTAATTGTTGCATAAGTGAGTAAAGTGAGTGGGAATTGTATTTAGGGTTTAATTCTTGCATTTTATAAAATCCATTCTCTATCACTTTTGCATCATTCTATAATCCAAGTTTGGGGTTTTTGAGAGAGCACTGCATTTTGGTTTCATTCATCATCAGTTATAAGAATTTTGCATACATTCAAGGTCTCTCCAACCCAAGGACAGGTTGTTATTGTCAAGATGATCATAGGCATGTACGAAACACCTCCTGCTCATAGGTGGACGATGGATGAGTTCAAAAACAGAGTGGCTTGGCCAGAGTAGGCATAGGGGAGTGGAGCTGAAGCAGCTGAAGCTCTAGTCATGGAGGATGATGACGAGGATGATAACTTTGAGGATGCAGAGGCTGGAGATAATGAGGACTCCGATGATGACATGAAGTGATATGACATCTACTGATGAATGTCAGTGCATTAGAGCAGGGTTTTATCTTTCTTTTACTTTTGCACTTTGAATTTTTAGAATAGGTTGAATTTTGTTTAGTAATGTAGGTGTTTGTGCTTGGCTTGAACACCGTTTCTGATTATGGTTTGACTTGATTGTTATTGCATGATGATTTTTATCAATAATGATTGGATGTGGATGACGATTGAGTTTGTGTTGCATGCTGATATACAGGTGAATGGTTCACTAGCTATGTGAACAGATGTGTAATGGTTCATGATTGTGATTGTGATTCTAAGTAGGAAGCATGAATGATGGGTGAGAAAGCATGTTTTGTAAGGTATTAAGCTCCAAAGTATTCATTAATATATGTACTGTTCACAGGGAAGCATGAATGATATTGCCTTAGTCTTGATAATTGATTGATTTGCATGCTTATGTTATATGATCAAGGCCATTTTTGGAAGCCCTTATTTAGCCAAATTTTCACCCAAAAAGTTTAAAATTTTATATCCTTTTTTAACCTTGACCTTAAATAGTATGAAAACCCTTGATTTGAAAGTATTTACTTTGAGTTGGGTTGAGAATACTTGTATGTATTGAAAAGGTTCAAGTTTGGGGTTGTATGGGAAAAATTGAAAGGCAAAAGAAAAGCATTGAGTTCAAGTTTTGAAAAGAAAAATGCATGAGTAAAGAAAAAGAAAAAGTAAAAGCATGAAAAAGGAACTCAATGCAAAATTGATAAAAAGGGAAGAAGTTGGGAATAAAGGAGATTGGTGATAGAAAGAGAGTTTAAACTTGAACCTTTTCAATGATGAAATAGCTCTCTTAACTCAAGGATTTTGTGATCTAGAAAAACCAAATTTTCTTGATAGCCCAACCTCATTACAAGCCTTGGAAAAGTCCTTGTGAGGGCATTTGCATGTAAGGATTTTGATTGTTCTAGATAAATGGCAATATTGTTCTATGTGACATGTGAATAGTAAAGAGTGGAGTGATTCCTTAAACACTTGAGTGATTGAGTGAAACACTTGCTTGGTGAGAATTGTTGAAATCCATGTTTACATCTATGCTTAGTGGATTGATCATTCATGAATGAAACATCTGTTGGGAGATATTTGATTATGTGAATATGATTAGATTGAAGGCATGCATGCATTTTGGTAGGATTCCACTGAAAATCTAAATTGAATAATAACTTGTTGTGAAGAAAAGGATATTTGAAAAGTGTTGAACTATTTGATGAAAAAGTGGAAGGCCAAGTTTTGTTTTGTTTTCTTGAGGACAAGCAAAGTTTTAAGTTTAGGGTTGTGATAACGGTCTAAAAAACGTTATTTTCATGCATAAATTTGATATCAAAGCACACCCTTTTGGCTTAGAATGAGCTTAGAATCAAGTAAAACTCTTAAGTTGTGTCGCATGAGAGTCAAAAGTTGTTTTTAGAGATATTATGCTTATTTTGCATTGTTTTGCAGGTTTTGAGATGAATAGAAGATGGAAGTAAAGCAAGGTGGACTTAGACACGTGAACGATGAAGAAAAAGGATGAAAAGAAAGGTTGCGGTGCAGAAAAGTCAACTAGAAAAGTCAACAATCAACCAGAAAAGTCAACCAGTTGACCAGAAAAGTTGACCAGAGCGCCCGAGCGGTACCTGAGCGGCACCTGAGCGCCAGTTTTGGGCCCGAGCGGCATTTTTTGGCGCCTGGGCGGTGGCGCGGCTTGAGGAAAACCGCTGAACGACCAACTTTGGCACCCGGCGGTTGTTTGTTTTTATATTTTGGATTCTGATATCTTTCTATTATCTTTTTGGCTTATATATAGCCCCAGTGCGAATCCAAATGAATTGTTTTGGTAGAGAGAAACGTCCACAGCAGTTTTACACCCTTTGGAGGAGATTTCTTGAATGCTTAGGCTCCACTTTATCAATTCTAGGGTTTGCTTTTCCATTCTTCCATTTATTTCATCTAGTTTTACCATGATTATGGTGAACTAACCCCTTTGTTGTTGGGGAACAATGTAATCTTTTGAAACTCTCATATATCAAAATTCTTGTTTACTTTATATGCTTGCATATGCTTGATTTATCATTTGTTGGGTTCTTTACATGTATTTAATGCTTTTACCGTTTAACTCATTCGGTAGATGTTGTTTGTCTTTATTGATACGGGGACGTACAATAATGTCATGAACTGGGGAGAATTCCTTGATTATGTTAATACCGCCTAGGGATAGGGGTAGAACGATCAATTGTATTTTGCTTCCGCTTATCATGCATTATTAATTACTAGGGGAGGCTAGGGATAGCAAACCGGTAATTAGTAATAGGCTCTTTTCACCAAGGGATTGGATTAAGGGTAGACCAAGAAAGTTTGCATGGTAATATGATAAATAAGCAAAGTAAATAAGAAGAGTAGATATATAAGGGTGGATAAGATGAAATTGTAAACTCCCAACAACTCCATTAATCCATATTTTCTCTAAGTCAATTGAATTCCTACATTTGCATGTTTATTTTTGTTTTGCATTTGAAACACTCAAATTAATTTATTTTCTCAAGTCTTAAACAATTAGTTTACACGAAAGATGAGGCCTTAAGAGTCTTTTGGGAAGAACGATATTGAGTTTACCAATTATTATTACTTGATACGATCTAGTACACTTGCCAGGGGTTTAACAACTGCAAATGTCTCCAAGTAAACAATAGTTTGTTAGTTTCAATCCTAAGTTGTTGTAAATCGAGTGGCACACTACTATGTCAAGAGATCATCCTTTCATTAGACATTTACGAGACAAATTCAATACATTTATAAGTAAATCACACTTTGTTAACTTTTGAATTGTGATTACATGAATCCTAATTGAGAATCCACTCCAGAATACACGAGTATCCATCTATTCAACTAGAGATTTAAAGACGAAGGACTAAAAATAGCTTAATAACGGAGATTCAATACAACATTAAAAGATTAAAAGATTAACAGAAAAGTGTGAAGAAACTTTAAGTGTGATGCTTGACTTCAGACCCAAAATAATATTCATTCGGAAGAGAGGTTACACAACATAGTAACATTTAACTGTAGTGATACATGACTCAAGTGATGGGGGCAATGAAATTAAATATACATTTTATATCAGAAATAAAAATGAACAGAGGCTCAGAGAGTCATTCTGACAGCTGAATGCTCTTTTGTCCATAGAGCTTTCATGAACCACCTGTGATCCCCTCAGCACAAATTGTGAGTACATACAGGCGTGGAATACGACAAATACATAAATGTAGTAGGCAAAACAGTTTTCATCCCAAATCAATATAAAAATGATAAGACGAAGATACACATGATAAATAAATAAATAAATAAATAAATAAAGGGACAATTCAAATGAACTTTTGTCTGATTCTTGCCACCATATTTCAACTGCTTGTTTTTTCATCGCTTTCCTGTGGCTATGTAATCAGCCAGACACACCATTTCCCACAGCGATTTCAGCATTGAAGCTGCTTTCTACCTTTGGTGGACCTGAATGCCTTCTTGGTCTAGCAGGTGAAGCAGGGAAACTAAGACGTTTTTTTGCAGTCCCAGCAGGGGACCCTTTATCTGGGGTCACATTTTCTGCAGCTAGTGGATTTTGCATTCTGGACTTGGCTTTGGCAGATTTAGTTGGCACCATATAACTTGGAATTGTTGGGGAGCTTGCAAGGCTTTCATCATCTCCCACTGTTGATCCACCAATGGAGTGCCTCCTTGTCCGCTCTGACTGCACGCTCATCACACTTTTGTTCTCATCATCTATAGCCATGATGTCCTTTGGACTCACTTTCTTCAGCTTCTTAGCAGCTGCTGGAGAAGCTGACTTGGGAGGATTTGAATGCGATTGCTGGGAATGTGACTCAAAGTTAGGTGAGCCTGGATTTTGACTCGCTGTTGGAGAATGTTTCTCAGAATTGAGCTGAAACTTAGCAAATGATTTGCTGATTTCAGCACTGGTAATGCCACGGCCAGAACCTCTAATAGATTTATTGTCATTCTTCTCTTTCTCCACCAAGCTATGGCTCTCCCAGGACCGGGCTGCTGTCCATCGCTCCAACCAACTCCAACCCCATGTTGGATTGGTTGGATCCATGAACATTGGGTTTATGGATCTTGATGAATTCTTCCAGTTTTGCTGTAAAGAATAAAATAGCACTTGTTTAAGGTCAAACACTGGAGTTCAATGTATTCAAAACCTCAAGGAAATCTCACTAGTAGCCATCCTATTATAGTCCATTATATATTATGTATTATTTTGTGATATAACAAAATAGTTTGGACAAATTTTCCTTCATGGAAAAAGTTTAATACATTTTATGTTAGAAGTTGGAGGGTTTATGTGAGAAGAAGTAAAAAGAGGGATGCTTAACTGTTTTAGACAGTTAAAAGGTGATGGGGGTCTAACCTGTATAAATAGCTAACTGTTAGTTGTGCAGAGTTAGTTAATGGTTTTGTATAGCTTTGACAGGAATCTTTTATTCCTGAGGGGGGAGGTTATGCTCTCATCGAAACATACAGTGTATACTTTCATTCAATACAGTAGTTGATCATTCTTTCCATCTGGTTTAGTGTGTTGTGTGCCTAATTTTGTGCGTGAGTGGGTTCCCGGAAGAGGAACCTAACATTTTAGCTTTTTTATTTTCTTCTCTTATGAGTTTTAATTGAAAAATTTATCCAAACAAGACTAAAGTTAATTGTTCTCTGAATTCACCAAAAAATTTGCTTCATATATTGTTAGGGAATGGAGAGTGTATGAGAGAAGGAGGAAGAATTAATAGCCTAACTGCTTTAGCAGTTAGAAATGGCAGGAAAGGGAACTGTATAAATAGAATTTTGTGTATTGTTTTAGGGGCTTTTGTCAGTTAGTTGTATGTCGGGGAGATTAGGCTCCCATTGATTGCTTGTACATTGTATCTTACCAGTTTTGAATACAAGAAACCCATTCTTTTGTTATCTGGGTGTGTGTTAGGAGTTGGATAGTTTGTGAAAAAGAAGGAAGAAAAAGAAGGCCCAAGGCCCAACTGAATGGGCGGTCAGGCGGTGAGAAACAGCTGGTAGTATGGGTATATAAAGAATAAAACCTTATACAGTGATTAGACAGATAAATTGATAGAAACCCAACAATAAGACTGAATATCACAGGTATATTATTCAAGTATTATGCAGAAAAAAGGTTATGCAGCTGAAAGCTCTACAATCACCAGTAAAAACCAGAGTGCTCCCACTCCTCCAGAGGATGACTCTCCTCCCAACCAACTCACAACCTCCTACTCCGTATCCCCCTTCACACTCTCCATTCTTTCCCTATAACAGAATTTCCTTTTCCCTAGATTCCAGACACGTCATTCCCCCCTCTAACTAACTTCTCTTTCTTTTCCTAACCCCCTTTTCTTTCTTCTCACGTAAACATTCCATATTTTGGGCCTTGCTCCCTCTGTAATTGTTTCATGTTGATTAAGAGGCCCATCCTTATTAGGAGTCCTATCAGAAATCATATACTTTGTATAGTCAGGTCTCAACACCTGGTGAGAGGTGTTAGGCCCTCGTCTTACATGTGTTCTCTTTTTTCCATTTCAGTGAATAATATACCCATATATTTGATTCTTTTTGTTGTGTAAGAGTGCGTATCAGTGAGTGAGAGATACTGTTAGGATCCTATTCTTGGATTCCTAACAGTGTGAGTGGTGAGTGTGTGAGTGGCTGTCTGGTTTGGTTTCTTACCCAGAAACCTAACATATATCCTTTTTAATTTCAGTTTCACTATCCTATCAAATATAAATTCAAAAGAGAAATAGAAAACCTGATGGGAGAATGAATAAGCCATTGCTCTTTCTCTTCTCATAGCAGCTTCATACTTGCTCAGTAACTTGGCTTCAACCTGTTCTTTCGATTGTACACTGTCATCCCATTCCTCACCAAGCTATTATAGGAATTTGAAAAAAGTTAAAAGCATTAAAAATCCATCTAAAAGTAAAGTAAATATTATCTTTATGTCAACAGGATCAAAAACAGAAAATAAGTCAAGGGAAATGAAACACAGACCCTCATGCTCTCTAGCTCTTTTGCATGTTTCTGTAAGAGCTGTTTCTGTAGAGCTTGATTCTCCTCCAACATCCTGAGCCTCCTATAACGAATCTGAGTTTGCAAATGTGCAAAAGTCTGCATAGAACGGAGGGTACTAATGGCTTGACGTTTCACCACTGGCCCTTCCATGAGTGATCTCAACCTCACCAGTCCCCTCAAAGCCCGCAATGCCCTTCTTGCCTAAATGATTATTGAGAAATAACTCAGCTTGCAGGCAGTGTATCATGAATCAAGAAGCTTTGCAGAAATTATTGATTACTTAACACATATCACCTCTTAACTTAGCATATTTAATAAATATATACTTTTTACCACTGATTCGCATTTTAAGAGTTTGAATTGACCAACTGTTAGTATACAGTGAACAAGAAAGTGTTATATCATCATTGTAACTGAGGTTTTGTCCCAAGTAGTTGTAGAGAAAGAGTGGAAACATTCAACAGATAATGGAAAGAGGGAAGGTGAATGGAATAAGTTACATTGGTTTAAATGAAAAATAGCAAAATATACCAAGTATCCCCGAAAAGCTTTCTGAATCCTTATTGCTGCCACTTCTTCTGTTGGTTGACTGTGTAACTGAACAATTGTAGTGGCTTGGACATCCACAGGTTTTGTCTGAACAGCAGGAACAGGTTCCTCGGTAACAACAACGGCAGTTTCAACTTTGACGCCATCATGACTGGTTTCAATCTCAGACTGAGGTAAAATAGCCTCAGGTGGAGGAAGAGGAGGTGCTTTATCAGTTTCGGATTGTGATGCTGAAGTCTGCAACTTTTGTTTTCCAAACCATTTCTTCTTCGGTCTGCTTGTTTTCTGAAAAATGCAGTTGCTAACACTATAAGGAACATGCTGGATACCTAAGAAATGTTAACTATAAACTTCATTAGAACCTGATAGTTCCTCTCCTTTGATTCAGAGCTCAGAGCTTTCTTCACAGTAGAAAACCAACTTCCCTTCCTCCCCATTTTCTTTGCATTCCTCACTTAGACCCTTAACACAGGAAGTATGTAAATTTCATGATATCATCTCTCAACCCAAAATAATTCAAGAATTCAGCTTGCCTTTGAATTGGAAATCCAATAGCACCAACTGGTGTTATTAAATGCTACTAGAGCTATGAAATTTGATGCTTAAAATTAACTATGTAAGCCTTTTTACTTTTGAAAACAAGAAAAAAAGTTATGAAAAGGAAACCAGGAACCAGCTTCTGGCTTCTGGTACAGAAATTTATCATCAAGGGATGATTGAAAGTTAACTGATCTGAACTATGGAGCAATTCAAATCCTTATCCCTAAAAGGAATCCAAATGGCATGTGAAAAATACAAAGAGTAATTTGAAATCCTCATTAGCTGAATCATATTGAATCCAACAGTATGAAGAACCGAATTATCTTCCTTTTGTGCATTTCAACTGCAAAGAATCACACAGAATGCAGATTTATGTAATCAAATAAACATTTCCAGTCAAATTATGCAACACCCTTCTGCAACTAACAGAATTTTCACCAAACCAACACAAGGAAAGAAATTGAAGAACTTTGAACATTAAACGGCTCCAACAACATTAAGAAGAAATGGGAAAGTGCAAAAATAGCAATTTTAAAAAGATTTGAAAAAAGGGGGTCCAGATTTAGACGGAAAATGATGGTACCTCAAGTGAAACCAAAGAGACAGATCTGAATCAAATAGCTTGAAAGTTCTTCTGGGCCTATGTGTCTCTAACAAAAAGTAACAAAAAGATGAAAGAACTTGGAGATTACGCTTGCACTATCTCCCCCTGTAAAGCAGGGAAATGTAATCAGATCTTGGGAAGGGACAAAGGGTTTCAATGATAGGAGAGCATGAGAGAGAGAACAGCTGGTTCAGCAAATTGTGACCCCACTACTTGTTTTAGGGAAAATGGGACCCACTTAGTTATCATGGTTCAGGAAAAACCTTGAGTCCAAGGTCCCGCTTTTGCTGGTTTAGTTACCTTGTTAACCGTGTCTCATGATGAATGATGACCCTTTCCATGGATGTTGATGTTGGTCCCACTCATGCAGTGGTTGCCCATTACCACTGGCAGTGGCATTCTCGTTCTACATTTCATTTCTCTCTCTCCTTGCTGTTTTTTGTCTTCAACACTTCCTCAAGAAATTATCATTTAACTGCTTTCCTTGTCTTGCCTGCTTAGATTTTTCATTACTCTGCAAATTATTAATGTCTACAGTTATTCATACATTCATACAATAATGAACAATTAATATTAGATAAAAATCCTCAATTGGATCGACTTTATTCATATATTCATATATATGATTAATACTTTCACCGTATATATTCTTCCTTTCATAAGTATTCATAAAAAAATGTTTGGATAAATTACTTTGAGAAGTTACTTTACTTTTATTTATGTATAAATTAATTTTATTCTTTAAGTACTGATGAAAAATCCTCTCTTAATTATTTGACTTGAAATATTTACAGAGAAAGTATCACTGAAACAAAATTGTTGTGTGAAAAATAAACGTGATTTATATAGGCAAAAAAATCAATTTCTATGTATTAATACATGAAGGAATTAAACACAATTAACTAATAAATAAAAATGTATAGTAAATATTCTTTGAAGATAATTTTGGAAAGATCAATATTCTTATTATGACTATTAAAACAATTTGAGGGAATAATAATGTAAGCAACTACATTATTGAAAATTAATCAGTTTGGGTGAGTTAAATTTTGTATGATTTTGGAATTAGTTTTTATATTAGTGTATATATGTAATAAAAGGAAAATTCGAGAAATTAATTTGCATTGATTTTTTTTTTTTTTTTTGAAGGCTAATGGTATAGAGGACAACGATAGATTTTGTGAATTGTTATCATTACATGCCAACTTGATATTTATATTGTTTTTTTCGAAAATAATACCTTATGTACTAGATAAAAGCTAGATTCTTTTCTTCCGTTCTTTCTTTCCTTATATACTTCTGCATTTTCATGGTTTTTCTCTTGCTGACGCAACAAAGTAATTTTGAGGAACTTTGCTTTTGCTTATAAGCAATATACATATAGAAAGTACCCATTAGTGGTAAGTTACGAGCACCCTATTACATATGCAAACATGTAATTCATAAACTACACAATAAGATTACATTAGCAACGATTAATGAGCCACGTTTGGGATCGGATAATTACAACTTCACACGTTAAAACCTTAATATATCACAAACAATTTAAGCTATGAATTATAATAATGGTATCCATGTAGCGTTTTTGTTGTTTGGAAGAAAATAATTTAAGCTTGTTAGAAGAAAATGACTCAACAATTCTGTCGGTGATCATAATATTCTATTCTTGATTCGTTTATTTTGTTGTTGATGTTTGCTCAAAGAAGCCAAATTACCAAATACTACACAGAAGGGGAAAAGAAAAGGACGAAATTACCCTATGATTATTTATGAAAACCGTCGGCGAAGGGGTATCATTGACCTGGTGTTTTAAAGCATTATCAATGGAACGTTGTTGCCTTCAACATTCGACACTTGTCATTGGTTTAATAATTTGATTAAATTCTTTTTCCACTTTAGTTTCACAACTGTGTCATTTTAGATATTATAAAATTTTAATTATAGAATGAGTCTTTTAGTTTTTTTTTTAAATTAAGTAACTTTGATCCGTTAATAATATGTCCTCAAATTGTTGTCAACCAGTCAACCAGAAAAGTCAAGCAGTTGACCAGAATGTTGACCAGAGCGCTGAGCGCCAGTGAGGCAAACCGCTGAGCGCCGTTTTTGAACACTGAGCGCTGGGGATGCGAGCTTGGACTTGTTTTCTGTTATTTTTATGATCTGTTTGGGCTTAGACTTGTTTTCTGTTATTTTATGCCCTATTTAAAGGCCATAACGCCATAACGATGCTAGTCCATGTCTGCTATACATTTTAGACGATATCGAGACGGTCCTGGTAGCTCGTGGAACAATGTTTAAGGCAGCGACTGTTGTTCATGGTGAAAAGCTATCAGAGGATGAGGTGAAGGTCTCAGTGGACAAAATAATATTACCTGATGCCTTAGTTCCTCTGGCCATAGATGAGATTTTCACTGTGGAACAAGCATTCAAGTCCTTTATCGCTTGGCCTAAACATTTGGTTGGTTCAGTTTCTGACCCCCCGGTATGAAATTCTTCTTTACACTTCTCAATTTTAAAGTTTGCATGTTATTGATGTCAAAACTTATCTTATTTTTGTTCATTGCAGGCAGAAGAGAAGATTCATCTATCTGAGGATGATCCTATTGGTTCATTACAGCTACTTGCTGACATCCTTGAAGATAAGCCTTTGGAGGTTGAATATGATTCTAATGTATTTGGGAGAGTCTTTAAGGTCCCATTATACCTTCATGCCTCAAATGTCAGGGAGCTTGCTTCGGGAACACAAGAGTTGAATATTACAATTATTCAGCTATGGATGATGTAAGTCTATGAGCAATTATATATATATATATATATATATATATATATATATATATATATATATATAATTGATTTGTATATCAAGTATCATTTTCTCAAAGTTAACTTTTGATTTCAGGTATTTGTGTGGGACCAGGAACAAGTTGGGGCACTCTGATGATTATGGATTTATTGATCCCCAATCCATTCACGAATCAAATGATTTTGATCACATCAATACAAATCTCATCAGAAATTTTGCAAGCGGCAAGAAAATATATTTTTTGCCTTATATATCCGGGTAAGTGAACTTTGTTAACATAATAAAATTCCATGTGTGATTTTAAAATATAATAGTTAAGTTATTATGAATTTCAGGCGCCATTGGCAGCTTCTTGTTATTTCTATGCACGAGAGCTATGCTTTATGGTTTTGCTCATTGCACAAGCCTCCTCCCACAAATCTCAGACAACTAGTTGATTGGTAAGAACCTCAATGTTTGGACTTTCTTTTTTATATAAATGAATGCTAAAACCATTTTTTTATATATATAGTTCTATTCCAGCAAGTATGATGATGGTTGGGAGATCAATTTCACACACTAGAAAGATTGCATGGATTTCTCTCAAGGTTTGACATATGGCAAAACCATACTTTCTTATAGTTGTTTTGTTTTAATGTTTTTCACTAACTATTTACAACTGTGTTGATATATTGTAGTGTAACAGACAGAGTGGGTCATATGAGTGCGGATACTACGTAATATATTGGATGACCCAAATTATTCGTTCTCATATAACAAGAGGCTGGGAAATGGTAATATTTAACTTTAACAAATGTTGAGTTTTTCCAAAATGTAGAATTCAAAACACTAATTAATATAAATTGTCTTGTGCAGAGGTTCAAGACGACTACACCAGTTCCTGAGAAGCCACTATCATTCATCAAAAAAGCTGCTGCAAAGTATATAGTTAGATTATATAATAGTTTTTAGTTACTAGATTTAAAGATTGCATTTGATTAGATTGTATTATTAGACTTTGTACTTTATTTAATGTTAAAATACATTTCAACATGTGGTTGATCTATTGTAAATGAATTTGACTGTTTATCTAATATGCAGGTCTGTTTGTGTGGTAATGGATACCACATAAACAGACCTGCTATTTTAAAAAATTGCAGGACAATATGTCGCGGTTGTTACTACAACCGTGGCATATTGTGTCTCGTTTAATTTTTTTTTATTTTAAATAGACTTTTGGCCGCGGTTGTGGTACGAACCGCGGTATATTCCCTATATTTTTACCGCGGTTCTAACCGCGGCATATAATGCTACGATTTTTATTTTTTTTAAAAAAAGGGGTTTAGGTCGCGGTTGTGGTACGAACCGCGATCTATTCCCCATCTTTTTTACCGCGGTTGCAACCGCGCCCTAAAGTCCCAGAATTTTTACCGCGGCTGAATATGCCGCGGTTCGGGAACCGCTGCCAAAGGGCAAAAACAACCGCTGTCGTTTCCCCTGACTGCACTAGTGTAAGACTGGATCGAAGTAGTGGACGCCAGAGTTAGGATATTTTAATTTGGGGTTGATTATTTATTCTTTATTTAAAAGCTTTTCAGACTCAGTATTTTTATTGTAAAAGAGATAATTTGAGATTTTGGTTTTGAACAGACGATGTTTAAAGTTATGATTTGCTTCCGCATTTTAATTGAATAAAGTTTGATTCTACTTAATGAATATTTTATTGAAATGTTATGTTTCGAAGAAAAAATATTCACCGTGACATCTCAAAAATTGGGTTGTTACACAAGTAGCATAGTTACCTCTACAAAGAGCAACATAACATTTGACTTTGTTGAGATTGTTGATAGGGGGAGCACTGGTTTAGCTGAACCCATAATCTCATAGTTTCTGGTTTTTTATGATGACAACACAATTAATAACACATGTGTATTATGTGTTACAAGTTGTTGAGATTGTTGATAAGGGAAGCACTGGTTTAGCTAAACCTTAATCTCACAGTGTTCTGGTTTTTGATGATGACAACACATTATTAATAACACATGTATTGATATGTGTTACATGTTCAAAACTTTACTGTGTATGTATTGTTGAAGAACATGTTTGTGTTGATTTTCGTATATGTATGCATATTCACTGCTTTACTACATGATATATCATTTGTGATTACATAACATATGTTTCAGAAAAGAAAACCACATGCACTTTGTTGAACTTATATTGTGTGGCAAAACTGCAAGTTTTAAGTCGACTTCAATATGAAGTAAGTCCATTAAAACTCGTGACTTTACACAGATTTTCTAAAACAATGCTATGAGTAGTTTTGCAATGAAAAGATTTTCAAAACTGAATTGAAGTAACATAGTTGTTGAACCCCTGGCAAGTGTATCAGATCGTATCAAGTAATAATAAATGGTAAGTCCAAGTATCGTTTTCCCAAGAGACTCACGGCACTAAACTGTTGTGCTTTTGCTTAACCAATCAAGACTATAAAAATAATATTTTGGGATTTTTTAATATAAAGTACAGAAAAATAAACATGAATGCAATTTGATCAATTGAGGTTAAACACAAAAGTGGATGGATGATGTTGATAATATGAGATGGGTTAGTTGTTAAGGTTCAGATTTCACCCAATCACTCTCATATATCTACTTTTCTTATTAAATTCTCTTTATTATCTAATTGTCATGCAAACTTTCTTAGTCTACCCTAAACCCGATCCCTCAGCGAGAAGAGCCTACTAGTAGTTACTGGCTTACTATCCCTAGTCTCCCCTTGTAACTAGCAGTGCAAGTACTAGAGAAGCAAAATACAATTGATCGCCTTACCCCCCTATCCCTAGGTGGTATTTGTTGATCAAGGAATTCCTTATCAGTTCATGACTTCCCCGTACGTCCCCGTATCGACAAAGGCAAACATCTATTTATCAAATGAGTTAAATGATAATAGCATAAAACATAGATAAAGAACCCAACAATTGATAATAACAACATATGCAAGCATATGAATAAAACAAGAATTTCATTATAAGAGAGTTTAGAGGTTACATCTTTCCCCAGCAACAAATAAGGTTTAGTTCCCCATCGTCATGGAGAAACTAGGTGAATAATGGAATGAAAGAGATAGAAACCTTAAAAAGAAGAAAAGGAGAGTTGTCACTATCTCCAAATCTACCCCCAAAGGGGTGAAAAATGTGTTTCTATGTCTAAGCCATCAAAAGATACAAACCCTAAGATTTTCTGGCCTTTAAATAGGACATTAAAATAACAGAAAACAGGTCCAAGCCCAAACAGATCATAAAAATCGCACAAAATATATCAAATCACGTTCTGGTTGACGTTTTCTGGATTCTGGTTGACATTTCAGCTCTCTGGTCAACTCTGGTCAACTTTTCAGCATTCTGGTTGACTGGTTGACTTTTCTAGTTGACGGGTTGACTTTTCTGCACTCTGTTTGACTTTTCTGCACTCCAACCATTTGATACTTCAACCTTTCTTTCAATTCATTCCAAAAACCTACAAAATCAAGGGAATTTAATATAAAATCATAAAACATGTCCTCAACTCTTTTATTCACAAAACTAAAGAAAAATCATGAGTCAAAGCAAGTTTCTAAGTCAACAAGGCTGCATTTGATATCAAAATTAAGTATAAAAATAACAGTTTTTGAACCGTTATCACAACCCCAAACTTGAAACTTTGCTTGTCCTCAAGCAAACAAGATGAAACTTAGTTTTCCAACACAATGGTTCAATCACAATCCAAAACTTTCTTTTAAGACAAATAATCATTCAAATCAACTCATCAATAGAATTTAGTCAAGATATGCACATGCTTTGATTCAAATTACTCATCATGGCGTTCACACAATCACATAATCTTCCAACAGATGCTATTCTCATGAATGATCAGTTAGTTAAGCATAAATGAAATCATGAATTCTTGGAATCATTCCTCACCAGATAAAGTTTTTCACTCAAACACTCAAAAGTGTTTAACTCAAAGGTGTATAGAGGCCACTCCTTCCCTCTACTATCTACATGTCACATAGAACAAAATTGTCTTTCATTTGCCACAATCAAACATCATCACATACACATGTCATCCCAAGGACTTTTGAGGGCTTATAATGTGGTTGGGCTAACAAGGAAAATTGGTTTTTCTAGATCACAAAACCCTTGAGTTAAGAGAGTTATCTATATATTCATAGTTCAAGCACAAACTCTCTTTTTACCAATCTCACTCATTCCCAACTTTCCCTTTTCTTCACATTGAGCTTTTCTTTTCATGCTTTTTCTTTTTCTATCTTTTTCATCTTTTCACATGCATTTTTTTTTTCAACTCATAACCTCAATGCCTAACTTTTCTTTTCTTTTTCAATTCTCCCAACAACCCCAAACTTGAACCTTTAACAATACCCCAAAAATATTTCTCAACCTAACTCAAGGCAAATATTTTCAAAGCAAGGGTTCTCATCTTGTTTAAGGCTTAGGTTCAAAAAGGGTAGAACATAATATGTTCTTTTTTCATATGGAATGAAATTTTTGGCTAGAAAAGGGCTTTTCAAAAATGGCCTTGATCATATGACACATACATGCAATTCAATCAATCACAGAAATTTAGGCAAAATCATTCATGCTTCCAATAGATAGCAAATATATCAATAAGAACTCTGGAGCTCAAAAACCTCACACAAGCTTATTCCAATCATTCAATCAAATACCGTTCTTAGCCTCATAATCACAATCACATAATCATAATGCATCTGTTCACACAGCTTGTGAACCACCACCTGTATATCAACATATTGTGCAATCTCAACATCATCAATATCAAAGCATCATTAAACAATACCCATCATGCAAAAATATCAATATCAAACCACTGCATCAGATATAGTGTCCAACAAAGTTCATCAACACCTATTCTAAAAACAGAAGCAAATATAACATAATTTAAAACGATAAGTTTAGAAAACTGGGTTGCCTCCTAGCTAGCGCTTGTTTAACGTCACGAGCCTGACCCAAGATCTTTCTAGCACCCATCAGTAGGGGCAAACCTTACCATCACCCATCAGTACGTGTACCTTCCTGTATCCTTCAGTAGATACCTAAATCTTCTAGCATCCCTCAGTAGATGCTATCCCAATGGCATTCATCAGTAAATGTTGTTAATGACATCCATCAGTAGATGTCTATTCACCATCCTCTTTCATAACAACATCCATAAGTAGATGTTGTAGAAGCATCCATCAGTAGATGCTATCATCACTGCCATCAGAAGCAGCATATAACCTTAAAAAAAAAAATTAAACACACAAAGAAAAATCAAATCCAAATCACACAAATAATTAAAAAGAAAAAGTTAGAAACTGGGTTGCCTCCCAGCAAGCGCTTCTTTAACGTCATTAGCTTGACCCGGTGATAACGGTCTCAAAACCGTTATTTCATGCATAAATTTGATATTAAATCACACCCTTTGTAGCTTAAAATGAGCTTAGAATCAAGTAAAACTCTTAAGTTGTGTTACATGAGAGTCAAAAGTTGTTTTTAGAGATATTATGCTTGTTTTGCATTGTTTTGCAGGGTTTTTGATGAAAATTGAAGATGGCAATGAAGTAAGAAGGTCATAGACTCAAGAATGAAGAAGAAAAAGGAAGAAAAGAAGAGTCTGTGAACCGCTCAATGGTAAAATCCACCGTTGAGCGTCCTAGTGCAAGGAAAAGTTGTTGTCTGCGCCTAGGCGGTGACACTGAGCGTCCAGAGCGACAAGAGGCAAACCGTTCAGCGGTCATTTTAGGTGCCTGGGCAGTGGCGTGTGTTGAGGCAAACCGTTGAGCGGCCAATTTAGGCGCCTGGGCAGTTGTCTGTTTTTATATTTTGGATTGTGAGATCTTTCTGTTATCTTTTTGGCTTATATATAGCCCTAGTGCGAATCCAAATGTAATTCTTTTGGCAGAGAACAAAGTCCACAATAGCTTTACACCTTTGGAGGAGATTTCTTGGATGCTTAGGCTCCACTTTATCAATTCTAGGGTTTGCGTTTCCATTCTTCCATTCAATTCATCAGGTTTCACCATGATTATGGTGAACTAAACCCTTAGTTGTTGGGAAACAATGTAATCTTTTGAAACTCTCATATATTGAAATTCTTGTTTACTTTATATGCTTGCATATGCTTGATTTATCAATTGTTGGGTTCTTTACCTTTGCTTAATGCTTCTACCGTTTAACTCATTCGGTAGATGTTGTTTGTCTTTATTGATACGGGGACGTACAGTAATGTCATGAACTGGGGAGAATTCCTTGATTATGTTAATACCGCCTAGGGATAGGGGTAGGACGATCAATTGTATTTTGCTTCCGCTCATTATGCATTATTAGTTACTAGGGGAGGCTAGGGATAACAAGCCGGTAATTAGTAATAGGTTCTTTTCACCAAGGGATTGGGGTAAGGGTAGACCAAGAAAGTTTGCATGATAATTTGATAAATAGGCAAAGTAAATAAGAAGAGTAGATATATGAGGGTGAATAAGATGAAATTGTAAACCCCAACAACCTCATTCATTCATAGGTTCTCTTAGTCAATTGAATTCTTGCATTTGCATGTTTATTTCTGTTTTGCATTTAAACCATTCAGATTATATTCTTTTACTCAAGTCTTAAACAATTTGTTTACACGAAAGATAAGGCCTTAAAAGTCCTCTGGGAAGAACGATATTGGGATTACCGATTATTATTACTTGATACGATCTGGTACACTTGCCAGGGGTTTAACAAGTTTTTGGCGCCGTTGCCGGGGACTCTTGGTTTAACTTTTTCGAGTAGTGTAAATTGATTAATTTTGACTTGATTGTTGATATTTATGTATATGTATATATATATATATATATATATATATATTTATATATATTTGAAATAAAAGTGCTACTAGGGTTTGTGTTTCTTGTACATGCAACAGGAGACTAGACATACTAGGAGCAAGAAAAATACACAACCTCTTCTTGACGGCTTAAGTGAGACAAGGGGAAGAAGGAGAGTTAGACGCCCATCAAGGGATTTATTCCCTTCTCCTAGCAGATTATTGTCACCTTCACCAGAAAGAAGAACAAGGGAGATGGAAGAACAATTTCCTCCCAAACGCAGATTGGCAGATCAATCTAATGCTGTAGGTCCTTTTCACTTTAACAGCATAGCCATGCCTACGGATCAAACGACCAACATGGTGATGAATCCAGCATTAATACACCTAGTACAAGGCAACCAGTTTCACGGCTTGTCAAATGAGAATCCGTATGATCATTTGACCATGTTTAGTGAAATATGCAACACTGTGAAGATGACAGGTGTATCAGATGAACGAGTAGAGCTTAGTTTGTTCCCATTCTCATTAGCGGGCAATGCTAAGGCGTGGCTTAATTCCTTTCCTGAAGGAACATTCACCACATGGGAGACTATGGCTACAAAGTTTGTCACTAAATATTTTCCACAGTCCAAAGTTACTCAAGGAAAGCTGGAAATTTCATCATTCAAGCAGGGTATGGAAGAGACTTTAGGTCAAGCATGGGAGAGATTTAAGGGCTTGCTTAGAAAGACGTCAACCCATGGTTTTGACAAAACCACCTTGGTTCTTGCTTACCTTGGAGGATTGAACACTCAGTCAAAGATGATGCTGGATGCCTCAGCTGGAGGCAATGTTAAACAAAAGACTGAAGATGAGGCATATGAATTGATAGAAAATATGGCTGCTAATGAGCAAGAAAATTATAATGAAAGAGGCATACCTACACAAAAGAGAGGAGTTTTGCACTTGTCTCCAGATGACGCTATCCTAGCTCAGAACCATCTTCTGACTCAAAAGCTAGATAATTTAACAAAGATTCTCTCACAACTTCCTAAGGAGATTCGTAATGTTTCCTAAACACAGCAGCTGTGTGATTTCTGTGGTGGTGACCATATCAATGGTCAATGTGCTTTGCTTGAAGAGATGCAACAGGAAGCTAATTTTATGGGAAATCAGTTTCAAAATACCTACCAAGGTAATGCCAAACAAGGTTGGAAGAATCATCCAAGTATTAGTCAGGCATTGAATTTCCCATCAGGGCAAATAGGAGGTTTCAGGCAGCAGCAACCTTCACCTTTGTGGCAGCAGGTCACCCATTTGACAAAGGTTGTTAGAGACTTAAATGATAGATTTGATAAATTCTTGAAGGTTTATGAGTCCAATCAAGCAGGTAATCAAGCCAGCATCAGATCTATAGAGATGCAAGTTGGGCAGTTGTCAAAAAGGGTAGGTACCACTGAGAAGCACCAATTTAAGGCTAACACTGATGTTAATCCTAAAGGGGAATGTAAAGTTGTTGTTACAAGAAGTAAGCGAAGAGTTGAAAGGGAATTTGTGGAGATTGGAAGTAGTGATGAGGAAGAGGAGATAAGAGAAGTCATTGAAATAAGCAGCAGTGAAGGTGAGAAAGAAGAGGAAGAAAAATTCATTCATAATAGACCATTTATAGAAAACCAAGTGACTGTGGTGCCTTCTGTAATCCAACAAATTCCTGCAAGGATGAAATTTTATCTCGGAGATATGATAGATTTGGATACAGATGAAGATGAGCAAGAATTTGAAGTTCAACTTCCAAAAAGGAATTATCTGCCTAAGGTAAAAGATCCAAGTTGTTTGACACTTTCATGTATTATAAATGATTTTGAGGTAGAAGGAGCCATGATAGACTCTGGATCGAGCATTAATATGATGCCTGAACGGTTCTTGAGAAAGATTGGAGGGTTGACATTAAAACCGTCTAATCTTACTGTGACGGCGACGAATGGTTCCAGTAAAAAACCACTAGGTATGGTGGAAGATGTGGTTGTGCGTGTGGAGCAGCTGGAGTTTTTGGCTGACTTTCTAGTTATGGGCATAGAAGATGATGAGAGGATTCCAATTATTCTTGGAAGACCTTTCATGGCTATGTCTAAAATGTTCATTAGTGCCCATGATGGAAGAATCATGATGCGAGATAAGAAGAATGTGCTCTTACATACTGGTTCTAAAGGGAACAATATTAGAATAAAGAAAAGATCCAGATTCAGAAAGTCAAGAAGAGAAGCTACATCAGAAGAAAGAATGACAGGTACCAATTCTAACAGTTGTAATGTTTTACAGGTACCTAAAAATGAGGAGGCTGATAAAGGAGGAACAATTCACTCAGAAGATATACCACTTCCACGAGGTTCACAGGTAAAATTCAAGAAAAGGAAGTGGATTGTTGAAAATATCAAAGAAGATGGCAAGGTAGAGATTAGAAAACCATTTACAAAAGCCATCAAAAGAATGGATAGAAGGCAACTAATGAGTTGGGAGGATGAAGATCCCAACCGGGATGGAAAGATTTGAAGATATTTAATTTTATCCCATTTTTTGTAGAATAATTTTTAGAAAAGGTTTATTCTGGTTATGTAAGTTGATGGATTTTTAAACATTTTTTGGGTAGCATCTACTGAGGGATGCTAAATATTTATGTATCCACTGAAGGATACAAGAAGGTACACCTACTGATGGGTGTTGGTAAGATTCGCACTTACTAATGAGTGCTAAACAGGTTCGGGTCAGGCTCGTAACGTTAAACAAGCGCTATTGGGAGGCAACCCAGGTTTCTTTTTCTTTTGTACTTTGAATTTGTAGAATAGGTTGAACTTTTATTTTGTGTCTATGCTTGACTTGTACAATGGTTCTGATGGTAGTATTAAAATGCATGACAAATATTTTATAATGATTGAATGTGGTTGACTGAGAATGTATGTGTGTTGATATCCAATTAAATAATTTACTAATTATATGAACAGATGTATTGTGGTTCATGATTGTGATTATGATGCTAAGCAGGATAAATGAATGATGTGTGAGAAAGCATGTGTGTGAGGTTTTGAGCTCCAGAGTTCTTATTGATATATGTATTGTTCACAGGGAATCATGAATGATATTGCCTTAGTCTTGATAATTGATTGATGTGCATGCTTATGTTATATGATCAAGGCCATGTTTGGAAGCCCTTATCTAGCCAAAATTTCACCCAAGAAGTTTAAAATTTTATACCCTTTTTGAACCTTGGCCTTAAACAGGATGAGAACCCTTGATTTGAAATTATTTATCTTGAGTAGGGTTGAGAATAATTTTATGTGATGAAAAGGTTCAAGTTTGGGGTTGTATGGGGAAAATTGAAAGGCAAAAGAAGAGCATTAAGTTCAAGTATTGAAAAGAAAAATGCATGAGTAAAACAGAAAAGGAAAAAGTAAAAGCATGAAAAAGGAACTCAATGCAAAATTGATAAAAAGGGAAGAAGTTGGGAATAAAGGAGTTTGGTGATAGAGAGAGTTTAAACTTGAACCTTTTCAATGATGAAATAGCTCTCTTAACTTAAGGATTTTGCAATCTAGAAAAACCAAATTTTCTTTATAGCCCAGCCTCATTACAAGCCTTGGAAAAGTCCTTGTGATGGTATTTGCATGTAAGGATTTTGATTATTTTAGATAAATGGCAATATTGTTTTATATGACAAGTGAATAATAAAGAGTGGAGTGATTTCTTAAACACTTGAATGATTGAGTGAAACACTTGCTTGGTAAGAATTGTTGAAATCCATGGTTACATCTATGCTTAGTGGATTGATCATTCATGAATAAAACATCTATTGGGAAATATTGAAGTAGGTGAACTAGATTGGATTGAAAGCATGCTTGCATTTTGGTAGGATTCCACTGAAAATATGAATTAACTTGTCATGAAGAAAAGGGTTTTGAAAAGTGTAGAACAACTTGATGAAAAATTGGAAGGCCAAGTTTTGTTTTGTTTTGCTTGAGGACAAGCAAAGTTTTAAGTTTGGGGTTGTGATAACGGTCTCAAAACCGTTATTTTCATGCATAAATTTGATATTAAAACACAAACTTTGTAGCTTAAAATGAGCTTAGAATCAAGTAAAACTCTTAAGTTGTGTTACATGAGAGTCAAAAGTTGTTTTTAGAGATATTATGCCTGTTTTGCATTGTTTTATAGACCAAGAAAGTTTGCATGGCAATTTGATAAATAAGCAAAGTAAATAAGAAGAGTAGATATATGAGGGTGGATAAGATGAAATTGTAAACCCCAACAACCTCATTCATTCATAGTTTCTCTTAGACAATTGAATTCTTGCATTTGCATGTTTATTTCTGTTTTGCATTTAAACCATTCAAATTATTTTCTTTTACTCAAGTCTTAAACAATTTGTTTACACGAAAGATAAGGCCTTAAGAGTCCTCTGGGAAGAACGATATTGGGATTACCGATTATTATTACTTGATACGATCTGGTACACTTGCCAGGGGTTTAACACCTGGTAAAGCCAAAACACCCATCAGTAGGTGTTGATATTTTATGTTGGTGTTCTTTCTTCCTTCATGACACCAACAAAATTTCGAAAATTTCCTTGTCACCAACTCTAAGGATCCTTAATCTCATGAGCTCTGTTTGCTTTAATAGTCTTGGCAACCCATAACCTAATTTTGAATTTCATTGATGTGCCAGGTTAGGGTTTGTCATTTTTGACATCAGGGTGTTGGTGAACCAATTCTCCTTCCTTATCTACCTCCTGATGATCTTGTGCTCTTGGTATCAAAAATTTTATCCTGCATACACTAAAGAACACTGCACTAGAGCATAGAATTAGCCCAAAAAAAATAAAAACAGTAAAAGATATTTTTTTTTTAATTTTTGTTTTTTTATAGAAAAGATAAAGATAGAAAGAAAAAAAAATAAAAAATAAAAAGAAAAATAAATAGAAAGATAGAAAGATGGAAAGATAAGGAGAAGAATGAGAAGAAAAATGAGGAGAAGAATAAGGAGAAAAATAAGGAGAATATATTATTTTATTTTATTTTCGTTTTTTTTAATAAAGACAGAAAAATAAAAAAAAGATAAAAATAGAAAAAGTTTTTTTTTATTTTTTTTTATATTTTTTTAGAATAAAAACAGAAAGATAAAAACAGAAAGATATATTTTTTTTTTCAAAAAAAAAAAACAATAAAAGATAGATATTTTTTTTCGTTTTTTTTTTCAAAATAAAGATTGAAAAATAAAAACAGAAAGATATTTTATTTTATTTTTTCGTTTTTTTTAGAAAGATAAAGAATAAAAATAGAAAGATAAAAACAGAAAGATAAATAGAAAGAGAGATAGAAAGTATAATCGGTTAAGAATCTCACACATAGAATAGTTCTACCATGAGTCCCCGGCAACGGTGCCAAAAACTTGTTAAACCCCTGGCAAGTGTACCAGATCGTATCACGTAATAATAAATGGTAAGTCCAAGTATCGTTTTCCCAAGATACTCACGACACTAAACTGTTGTGCTTTTGCTTAACCAATCAAGACTTTAAAAATAATATTTTGGGATTTTTTAATATAAAGTACAGAAAAATAAACATGAATGCAATTTGATCAATTGAGGTTAAACACAAAAGTAGATGGATGATGTTGATAATATGAGATGGGTTTGTTGTTAAGGTTCAAATTTCACCCAATCACTCTCATATATCTACTTTTTTTATTAAATTGGCTTTATTATCTAATTGTCATGCAAACTTTCTTAGTCTACCCTAAACCCGATCCCTCGGCGAGAAGAGCCTACTAGTAGTTACTGGCTTACTATCCCTAGTCTCCCCTTGTAACTAGTAGTGCAAGTACCACAGAAGCAAAATACAATTGATCGTCCTACCTCCGTATCCCTAGGTGGTATTTGTTCATCAAGGAATTTCTTATCAGTTCATGACTTCCCCGTACGTCCCCGTATCGACAAAGGCAAACATCTATTTATCAAATGAGTTAAATGATAATAGCATAAAACATAGATAAAGAACCCAACAATTGATAATAACAACATATGCAAGCATATGAATAAAACAAGAATTTCATTATAAGAGAGTTTAGAGGTTACATCTTTCCCCAACAACAAATAAGGTTTAGTTCCCCATCGTCATGGAGAAACTAGGTGAATAATGGAATGAAAGAGATAGAAACCTTAAAAAGAAGAAAAGGAGAGTTGTCACTATCTCCAAATCTACCCCCAAAGGGGTGAAAAGTGTGTTTCTATGTCTAAGCCATCAAAAGATACAAACCCTAAGATTTTCTGGCCTTTAAATAGGACATTAAAATAACAGAAAACAGGTCCAAGCCCAAACAGATCATAAAAATCGCACAAAATATATCAAATCACGTTCTGATTGACTTTTTCTGGATTCTGGTTGACTTTTCAGCTCTCTGGTCAACTCTGGTTAACTTTGGTCAACTTTTCAGCATCTGGTTGACTGGTTGACTTTTTTGGTTGACTGATTGACTTTTCTGCACGCTGTTTGACTTTTCTACACTCCAACCATTTGATACTTCAACCTTTCTTTCAATTCATTCCAAAAACCTTCAAAATCAAGGGAATTTAATGATAAAATCATAAAACATGTCCTCATCTCTTTTATTCACAAAACTAAAGAAAAATCATGAGTCAAAGCATGTTTCTAAGTCAACAAGGGTGCATTTGATATCAAAATTAAGTATAAAAATAACAGTTTTTGAACCGTTATCAATAGTTGACTGCATGCGAAGGGAATTCGACTTAGTTAGTTAAGTTTTGAAATTCTGTTAAGGTTTAAACCCTCATTTGGTCCTCATATTTGTATGGTAATCTCAATTTGGTCATCATATTTTTTTTTGTCTCAATTGGGTCCTATAATTTGTAAAAATGAGGCAATTAAGCCGTCACCGTTAAGTTTTCTCTTACGGCGTTAAAAGATGCCTGAAGTGTATTTTTTTTAAATGATGTGGCATTATAGATTAAATTGAATGGATTATATGGTAATTAGAAGTGGAAAATAATTAGAATCACACTACCGTCTGTCCACCAAACTCACCCCAACACCAACAACCACCTCAACCACATCACACAACCATCTCTCCACCAACTCGTTCACTAGATTCATCATCAATGGGAAAGTAAAGAACATGTTGATGCAAAGACCTAACTGCACCAAACCACTTATCATGCCTGGTTTAAGATTCTTAGTGATAACCCCTTGAGTTTCTTCACCAAAAGCAAAGTAGCCTAAACCAGCAAACGCTGCAAACAACAGAGAAATCAGAAACATTGCCGCACCTAAAACCCCAGCAAATTTCTCCTTATCTTTCGCCTCTGATTCCAGCGGCAAAATCATTCCTATCCCTTCAAACGCATACACTGCCACCCCTAAACTGTAGAACAAACCCAAACCCCCCAAATTGGTTACGACTCTATTCATTCCCAACCATCGAAAGGAGTTGAGTCCTTAGGCAAAAAACATATACACAATAAAAATCAGAAACCTATCTTTAGTCTCCATGCATCTGGAATTGGATTGATACCGAGAGGAGGAGGATTTTGGGGCTGTGAGAGTTCAGAGAGGAGAGTGACGGTGACACCTCTGTTTGGTCACAGCGGGAGTAGTGGTATCCTGGGTTTAAGAAGGCAGAGGTGGACGCAGAACCGCCGTACACGATGCAGCTTCCTCCGGCGTGGATGGCGGCGACTGGTTTTGCTGTAGCGGCAAAGACGTGACGTGAAGGAGCATGGTGCTTCCCTCTCGCGCCAAGAAGAGAAGGAGTGAGAGATCGGAGCGGTCGCCGACAATGACTTTGACGGCGACCAGCGACGCTGGCGACATCCTGGCTCCCGGCTTGCGGTGGCCGACTTGGCGGAGGCGGCAGCGTGCAGGCGGAGAGGGCGAATTCCCCTTTTGGATTTCGTTGGATGAGAGACTCTAGGTCTCAATTTCTTTTCCAGAGTGAATAAGGCTAGGAATGGTTAAATCCCTAATTCCTCTCAATTATTGTTTTCTGATTCAATTAAAAAACCTAAATTAAAAAACCTAATTCCACCTCAAAAGTTTTATTTTATATATTTATACTTTGTCCACCACGTCATCAATAACAGACGGCGTTAGTCATTAGTTAACGGTGAGGGCTTAATTGCCTCATTTTTACAAATTATAGGACCCAATTGAGACAAAAAAAAATCTGATGACCAATTTGAGATTACCATACAAATATGAGGACCAAATGAGGGTTTAAACCTTTTGTTAATGCTTGTGAACTATAACGACTATATTTTGATTATGTGTTCAAGCATTAATTGCAAGTCAACTGAATTAAATGTGTAATCATTTTGGTTGGTTTGACTTATACTAATTGTTTTAACTGTTATAACTGTCTGGTTACATTCGACTATATTAGTGGCAAAGTCGACTACACGAGCGTCTATTTAATAGAAAACTATAAAAAGACGTGTTTTGTAATTCATAGAAGACTTTTGTTATTCTAACAATTTCATTTTGCTATTTCATATTGTGATCTCTGTGAAAACGCTCCAAGAACTCATCAAGAAGACGGTGGAGATCTTTCTTGGATAGTTGCTTGAAGAGCAAGGGTGTGCTGATAGTGCTGATAGAAAAGTTTGATCATACTGCACATTGAGGTGTATTGGAAACGTGATCATCTACTTCTCTCAATCTTTGGAAGATTGTGGCTGCCCTGTTGTGACTACAGGAAGAGGACGTGCTGCGTTATGAGATAACTTTGAGGATTGTTCAAAGTTGACAAAGACTGTATGAGAGGGGATATCTTGCTTCTTTCTTTGGGTGTTGTATGCCTATATTTTGGTTAGAGGGTTAGAGAGGTGTTTTATATTTTGACGTGGAGGTCTCTATAGAAACCTTGTTGTAAAAACCTTGACCATTATAATGCATTTACTTCCGGGTATAGGAAGGACACTAGATGTAGGCAGTTTGGCCGAACCAGTATAAAACTGTGTTTGATTTTCTGTATCCCTGAACTCTTTACTTTAAGTCGACTTTACTTTCTGCGTAGTCAACTTTATTTTTCCACTGCATTGATTTATCTTTTTCCTTGAGATTCAAGAAACTTTTAAAAGTTCTATACTTTGCGAAAAAGATTTGAAAAAGACTCTGAGTTTTTAAACCTCACCAATTCACCCCCCCTTTTAGTGTTGAAACTAAGCCATTCTTTTTCCAACACATGTTCTATGCTTACTTGCTATATGATTATATGAGAACATGTTTATGATGTTGCTGTGTTGTTTGAATTTCATTGTGCTATATATGTGATTTCATACTTTAATGCATAACACATATTTTTGGAAAGAAAAACCACATGCACTATGGGGTGAGTCGATTAAAACTCGTGTCTTTGCACAGACCTTTTCAAAGTGTGCTGTGAGATTTTTGAGAGAGAAGGTTTTTCAAAACTGTTTTAAACTGTTACATAGTCGACTATATGCATACAACATTCGACTAAGTCTGTTATGTTTTGAAATTCTGTTACTGCTAGACATAAATTGTCTAATGGTCATATTTTTAATTTGGTTGACCATGCATTAAATGTAAATTGCCATAACTGTTTTGTTATGTTCGACTGCATTAGTAGCTAAGTCGATTAAAGTGCATCAGAATTGTGAAAAACTATAAATTGACGCGAGATTGATTTCTGTAACAACTTTGGTGAATCTAACATTGTTTTGTGATATCTTTCAGGTTAGTGTTGTGTTACAGAAAGAGGAGAATGCTCCAAGAATCAAAGAAGAAGATCGTGGTGATCATTTCTTGTGATTTCTTGAAGAGCAAGATTGTTGTGCATTGAAAGACTGGTCTATCTACACATAGAGCTGTCTACTGCGAGATCAAGATCATCAATCTATTGAAGATTGGCTTGTTTTCCCTATTGTGATTACAGGAAGAAGACTGTTTTGCGTTCTTGACTTTGAGGGGTTTCTCAAAGGGTGTAGACAGTAGAATAGGGGATTCTTGCTGCCGGTCTTGTGTTTGTATGCCTATATTTTGGTTAGAGGGTTAGAGAGGTGTTTTATATTTTTGACGTGTGGTCTCTATAAAATTCTTGCTGTAAAATCCTTTATCATTATAGTGAATTTCCTTCCTGTGATTGGAAGGACACTAGATGTAGGCAGGTTGGCCGAAGAAGTATAAAAACCAGTATTTGATATCTCTGATCCCTACACTTTTATTTTTAGTCGACTTCATTCTATACTTAATCGACTTTATTTCCGCTGCATTTGAAAATCTTTTTCCTTGTGTTTCATGAAAGTTTTCAAGGCACATCCTTTTACGAAAAAGATTTTAAAAAGACTCTGACTTTGTGTTTTACCACTTCACCCCCCTCTTGGTGTGAGAAACTAAGCCACATTATTTTAACAATTGGCACCAGAGCTGGTTTTTATAAGATATTTGAAAAACAAGTTGATTACTATTTTTGTTTGGTCTACTGATCCTGAAAAATGGCTTTTAGTTCTCAGACCTTTGGTGAAGATGCTTCAACAAATATACCACCTCTATTTGTCGGAGAAAATTATGCATTTTGGAAAATTAGGATGCAAATCTTTCTTGAATCCATGGACAAAGGTGTTTGGGATGCAACCATAAAGGGACATATGAGCCCACTCATGTTTTGAATGGAAAAGTTGTTTTAAAATATTTTCTGAGTGGACTCAAGATGAGAACCGTAGAGGACAATATGATGTTAAAGGTAGAAATGTAATTCCTTCAGCATTAACTATGGATGAATTTTTCAGGATATTATAGTGCAAAACAGCCAAAGAAATGTGGGAAGTCCTAGAGGTCACTCATGAAGGAATAAATGAAGTGAAAAGAGCTAGAAAGAATTCACTCATACAAGAATATGAGTTATTCAGAATGAAGGCATGGGAGACTATCTACGAAGTGTAGAAAAGATTCACACATATAGTCAACCACCTTATGGCTCTTGGGAAAGTATTCGACAAGGAAGAGATCAACATTAAAATCTTGAAAAGCCTAAATAGAAGTTGGTAGCCGAAAGTCACAATTATATTTTAGTCAAGTGATCTCACCAGCATGAACATGGCAACCTTGTTCGGTAAACTTAGAGAACACGAGTTAGAGCTTGGACTGCTGTAAAATGAGGAGTTTGATATCCCACAAGTTCTTGAAAGTGAAAATTTTAAAAAATAAAGGCTTTGAATTTCAAAGGTGGCTCAGACGTCAGCGGTTAAAGAAATTTATGGAAATGGCTGATCCTTAGTACCTTGACCTTGTTAAGGTTTTCTATGTAACACCCCGATTTTTCGAGATGTCACGGTGTAACTTTTTTTTTAAAACCTTTCTATAATACATTCAATTCAAATGCGGAATTAAATCATAACTATAAACATCGTTTGAAAATCTTAGAATATCACTTTTACATAAAAATATCAAATCGGAAAACTTTAAAAATAAATAATAAATCCCTGAACTCAGATATCCCAACTCTCACGTCAGCTACTTCGATCTAGTTTTATCTGCAATGCCATCTACTCCTGTACAAGTATGATCATCGTAGGTGGAAATCACAACCACAACTTTCAGGGTGAGCAACCAGAAATATCATAACACACAATAAAGCATATTTCATTTTAATCACAGAGTAATATATTCATATAACATATTCCATCACAACATTAATATCACAACCAATCCACTCATGACCCAATGTCGTTTCCTTTTACTGTGTCGTAATGACCTGTTATCACTAACAGGAACCTGTTCTCAACAGGGCAATTCGAGTTGTCTTCCATCGCAACTTCCAACCTATCTCCCCGACTTCTCAAGGACTAATAAGTAAAAATACTGTCACTACGCGCACCAATGCACTATACTAAGCACGAGCCGAAGTCTTTTGGGCGAGACATCCACCTCCCCGTGCAGAGGGAAGTGACACTCGAATCACTATCTCTTATACGAGACTCCAACACATCACATTCTTATCGTAGCGTAGTACGAAAAACTCACAAATGATCGACGACAGTACAAGGAAATAACATAGTTTCATGTTCACATCACAATTATACACACATTCTCATTAACCTACATTCCTCCACAAATTATAAGATTTATTTCACCATTCTCAAAATATACAGTGTTCCCTCATCATAATGTTCAACACGTCTTTCTCATCACCTTTCATACATTGTCTCAATAATATACATTAACTCACCAATGACAAACCAATACACATTCTCACTAATATGTATTATAGAACCAACCATCAATTTAACCACAACCTCAATACTTTTTACTCATAATCTCAATGATAAAGATCAACTCACCAAACACAAGATTTTACTACATAATATAAGATACGACTTCATATACAACACCACAACATCTTAAAAATACTACTACATCAAATAAATCACCACAAAAACATATACAATTACTACGATAAAATATCACAACATATGAAAATATTCAACTTTTATTATTTATTCTATATACATAATAATCCCCCATATTAAATTCTGAAAATTATTCATACCATGAATACCCATCCAACCCAAAACTTCATAGCAAAAAGGAAACTTATTATATTATATATATATATATATGTACCCGTAACATGTAAAGCAATATATGTATGTATACGCAACACCTAACCTAATATCCTACCATTCATTCATAAACTAATGTAATCTAACGTGATTCAGAAATTCACTCAATATAATGTCCTTTCAAACATAAGCTAAGTTAATATACTATCATTCATAAAGCAATTTAATATAACATCTTTCAAGGATTAACTTTTCACATGAACTTCCTGGTACCCAAGTAACTGAAAATCGAAAAGAATTACTGCACCAAAAACGTGTTATTGTTAAACCCTGGCAAGTGTACCAGATCGTATCAAATAATAATAGATGGTAAGACCAACTATCGTTCTCCCAAAGGACTCTTAGGCCTTAACTTTCATGTAAATAGATCGCATAAGACTTGAGAAAAGAATTAAATTTAGGTTTTTGAAAGCAAGAAGAAAATAAACATGCAAAATACAGTGAATCAATTTGCTAGAAGAAACTATGGATGAATGGAGTTGTGAGGGTTTACAATTTCATCTTATCCACCCTCTTATATCTACTCTTCTTATTTAAATCGCCTATTTATCACATTGTCATGCAAACTTTCATGGTCTACCCTAAACCCAATCTCTTGGTGAATAGAGCCCATTACTAATTACTGGCTTGCTATCTCTAGCCTCCCATAGTAACTAATAATGCATGATAAACGGAAGCAAAATACAATTCATCGTCCTACCCCTATCTCTAGGCGGTATTAGCTTAATCAAGGAATTCCCCCCAGTTCATGACATTACTGTACGTCTATGTATCAATAAAGACAAACAATATTTACCGAATGAGTTAAACGATAAAAGCATTAAGCAAAGGTAAGGAACCCAAAAATTGATAATATAGGCATATGCAAGCATATGAATAAAACAAGAATTTCAATATAAGAGAGTTTCAAAAGATTACATTGTTCCCCAACAACAAAGGGTTAGTTCACCATAGACATGGTGAACTAGATGAAATTAAATGAAAGAATGGAAGAATAAACCCTAAATTTGATAGATTGCAGCCTAAGCATCCAAGGAACCGCCTCCAAGGAGTGTAGAACAGCTCTGGATGTCTCTGCCTGCCAAAAGAATACTTTGAGAATCGCACTGGGCTATTTATAGCGCATAAAAGTAACAGAATTTAAGCCCAAGTCCATCTGATGGACGCTCAGCGCTTAATTTGGCCGCTCAGTGGTCCAATACGCCGCTCAGCGGTGGCCCTCTAATCGCACAGGACGCTCAGCGGTGCCGCTCAAGCGAGAAGGAGTGACTTTACCCACGAAACTGGCGCTCAATGCTGGAATTGGCGCTGAGCGGTGCACTTAGCTCTTCTTTTCATCTTTTTTCTCCTTCTTTCATGAGTCTAAGTCCTCCCTTCTTTACTTCCATCTTCAATTCTCATCAAAACCCTGCCAAACAATGCAAAACAAGCATAATATCTCTAAAAACAAGTTTTGACTCTCATGTGACTCAACTAAGTGTTTTACTTGAGTCTTAAGCTCATTCTAAGCCATAAAGGATGTGTTTTAATATCAAATTTAAGATAAAAATAACGGTTTTTCAACCGTTATCACAACCCCAAACTTAAAACTTTGCTTGTCCTCAAGAAAATAAAACAGAACTTGGCTTTCCACTTTTTCATTAAAATAGTTCAACATTTCCAAAATTTATTTTTCTCACAACAAGAGTTACTCAATTCAGATTTTCAATGGAATCTTATCAAGATGCATGCATGCTTTCAATTTAACTTAGTTCACATGATCACATATTTTCCAACAGATGTTTCATTTATGAATGATCAATCCACTAAGCATAAATGTAAACATAGAATCTATCAATTTTCACTAAGAAAGTGTCTCACTCAATCACTCAAGTGTTTAAGAGGTCTCTCCCTCCCTTTGCTATTCACATATCACATGAAACCAAATTGCCCTTCATCTACTACAATCAACATTCTCACATTCAAATATCATCACAAGGACTTTTTCAAGGCTTATAATGAGGCTGGGTTAATCAAGAAAAATTGGTTTTTCTGGAACACAAGATCCTTGAGTTAAGAGAGTTATTTTAGCATCCAAAGTTCAAGCTCAAACTCTCTTTTTCACCAATCTTACTCATTCCCAACTTCTTTCCTTTTTCTCTTTACATTGAGCTCATCTTTCATGCTTTTTCTTTCTTCTCTTTTCTTTTCTCATGCTTTTCTTTCATTCAACACTTGAGCTCAATGCCTTTCTTTTGCCTTTCAATTTCCCCCACAACCCCAAACTTGAACTTTGGCAATATCATACAATTATTCTCAACCCAACTCAAGGTAAAAATGTTCAAAGCAAGGGTTTTCATCCTATTTCAAGGCTAGGTGATGAGTCAATATTTTCTTGACTTCACTTAGTTTATTGTGCTAGAATTAATCAGGGAATTGTGCTTAATTGTCCGATATTTTTCTGTTTTTACTAATTGTGCTTAATTTGACCGAAAATTCTAATTTTAATTAATTTGAATTTTCTGAGCTAATTAATTGCATTATTTATTGCAGGAAAATTTTGGACATACATTTGGGACCATTAGGAAAGAGACAAATAAATTAAAGACTCTCCATTTAGACATTTTAATTTTAGTTATATTGTAATTTAATTATTTAAACTTTTTTTTCTCAAACTTTTGCATATTGGGCCATTGTTGGCAAAAATATGAGGGCCCAAAATTGTAGGACACATGACCTAGGGTTTTATGTTTTTTAGGGTGGACCCCACCCCTTTTTTTTTTTTGGAGGACTTACGGCCTCTTAATGCTGGCAGCCGTCACCTACTTTTTTCTTGACTTGAAACATTTCTTTAGGGAGCTTGTTCTTGAAAAAAATCATGTTTATCTTCTTGGATTTTGGATGAATGAAAAATTAGCACACAGATGACGCTACCTTCATTTTGATACAACACTCTTTATTCAATGCTCTTTTCTTCTTTTGATTCGAGCAGCAGCGTTGATTCCATCTCTCTTTGCATAAGCGTTTGGAGAAAAACATGTGGTGAATTTCTTGTAGAAGAAGCGGTAATATATTTTTGTTTTTAGAATAGGAGGCGCGAATTAGTTTTTGCTTTGAAGAAGACACACGTTGATTGGATTAAAAGTTTGAACGGTCACGGCTCAAGATTGAAGAGGGCTGGTTTCACTTTGCTAGAGCTATGCACACACACGTCACGGGCTGGTGATTCAATTTCATTTAGAAATGCAGATATTTTGATTTCATGCGGTGTACATTCGGTGATGGAATTTATTTTGGGGAATAGCTCTAAAATCTTGTTGCATTTAATTTGGTTCAGTATTTTGCATTTAACTTTTTGATTTCAGCAACTTACGTTTTTCATTTTTAATTCAACTTTAACCTTGGGAGCAGCGGTATCTTTCTTTTATTTTGTTCTTTTTGCAAGCGCTGCAATCATTAGCTGAAGAGCATAGGTCCAACTCCTTGATAAAACATTAGGCTTTTGCTTATTTTGGAAGAGAACCATGCGCTGACTCACGTCACGAAAAAAAGAAGCAAACGATGCTTGTAATCCATCCAGCTGCCACATGTAGGAGCTTTTGGCTGTGAACGTTCTATTTTTTTTTGGAGATGAAGGAATTTTTGAATGCTTGTTACGTTGCAATGGGATGAAAGAAAAAGGCTGGAATGTTTGAAGCGGTGATTGATGGGAAGAAAATAAAGTGATGCACGGTGATTGGATAGGAGCATGGGTTGCTCACGGGTTGCTCAACAAGTTTCTTACTTGTTTTCTTTTTGATTTCACACTTGACTCCTTGACTAAAGCTATTTTTATATTATGTGTGATGAATTTGCATTTCAGCTTTTCACTTGTTAGTTCAACTTTGAAATTTAAAATGGTTAATTGTGTTTTCGTCTAAACATTTTAATTAGTTCAAGCACTTCATTTGTTAGTTCTAGGATGCATCTTCTATTACCAGCTGTAATATCTATTTTGTTTAGTAGTTTAAGTGTTGGAATTTTTTCATTTCCGCAATATGCATTTCACTTATTACCTCTTCCATTTTAGTAGCTTTAATTTTATTTTGATATTTATATGTTACATTGTTCAGTTTATTGTTTCCTTTCACTATGTTGTCCGTTCTATACATTTGTGTTAATGTAATTGTGATGTTAGCTTAGGTTAAGTTGGTTGGTTGTTAATAAAATTACATTGCTTCTTTGAGATTCATTGGACTGTCTTTATGTTTATTCTGCTCTGTCTCGCACTCTATGAAATCTGACTGTGTTCTTGCAATGGGTACACGCTTAGTTGCCTAGTTGGTGATTGCATCTTCGCTTAGTTGATCAATCTGTATAGAACACATTGGATGGAATAGGTGCATTGCATTCGCTTAGTTTGCAATTCTGAAAACCGAATTAGCCTTCGCTTAGTTGGGTATTTGTGTTGGATTTGGATTAGAGTAGTATGTACTTGTCGTTAATCTGGGATAGGAAGCATAGTAATTGAGTTAATGACCAACCGTTTTCATTCTGTATTTGATTCCGTTTTTACATTTCTGTTTACATTTCTGTTTACCTTTCTGTTTGCATCCGTATTTTAATTTAATTCATCTACATTCACACAAACCTTTCACAACCCCCCCCACTTCGTGCCTGACCTAATTCTCGAACCACATTTGGTCCTTGAGAGACGACCTAGGAGTCACTTCCTAGTCTATATTGCATTCTTTTATGCACATTAAATTTGTGTGGGTTGCGACAACCCGTCAAATTTTGGTGCCGTTGCCGGGGACCAACGGTTCGGTTTTAGGTCTTTTGTTGTGTTAGTGTGTGTTTTGTTTTGTCTTGTGTTGTGAGTGTGATGTTCTATTTTGTGTTGTTCTATTTTCTGTGGTGTTATGTGTGTTGCATTTAGGTAGTTTTAGTTGCATATTTTCATTGCATTCTTCTTTTCCCCCTTTCTTCAACATGTCTACCTATTCTGGTTATGTGGATAATGTTTCTTCTACCTTTGCCTCTGATTATGATTCTCCTGCTAATTTCTATGTTGAGAACAATAAGGTTCCTCCTCCATCTCATGAGAGTGCTCCTAGGGAGCCGTTTCCACTTGATGAGGAGGATATTTGTTGTGTTTTCAACACTGGACTGATACATTTGCTGCCTAGGATTCATGGTTTTGCAGGTGAATGCCCACGTAGACATTTGGAGGAGCTCTACACATTATGCTCTTTAATGAAACCTCCAGATGGCCCGGATGAAGACATGTTCTTAAGAGCATTTGAGCACTCATTACACAGAGCAACAAAGGATTGATGTTGTTGTCTTACTCCAGGATCCGTCACCAGTTGGAAAGATCTTGAGGATCAGTTTCTAGACAAATTCTCCCTTGTGCGGTATGGTTATAGCGACGATCCTAGGTGGACTGATCCTAACTTGGGATGGTATGGTACTTCACAGCATCAATATCAAGAACCATCATTCCAGAAGGCTTGTATGCCTCCACCAGTCCAGGAACCACAACAGTTGCAGTTTCATGAGCCTGCCCAGTCTTCATTCGTTGTTGATAGGAATTTGGAAAGCAAGCTTGATTCTCTTTTGAGTTTGGGGACACAGCTGGCATCCAACCAGAGACCAGCACTTCCATCTGCATCTATTGCACGACTGTGTGCTATATGTCCTTCTAGTGACCACTATACAGATGCATGTCCTTCTTTGCAGCACCTTGTTGCTCTTGATGCGCCTCAAGCTTATGATACAAACATCTACAATACTAGGCAACCACAGAAGCAAAATTAGAGGCAACAACAACAACATGAGGCACCTGCCAAATCTTCTACTTCTTTTGAGCCTACATTGAATGAGTTGTGGAGGAAGATGACCACGCAGCTCATTGAGGAACAGTCTCAAGTTTTAGAGGGATCACCATTTCATAATGTTCTGATTCTTGATGATGTCAGTGCCAACTACATAGGAGATGGGGAGCAGAGTCATGAGCTTACTACTACGCCATCTACTTTCGCACCCTCCTATCTCCCCACTCTTGCACCTGAGGATGCAGTTGCTCATTCTGTTGTTACTGGTGAGATGAATCATGAATCAACACAGGTTTTCTCTAAACTTGAAATCCCACTTGCTTTACCTGAGTTGATTATGCAATCAAATATTCTTGATTCTACTGCAGATTCACATGTTAGTGATGATTTTGATGTAGAAATTGTGAAACTGAAGATGCTTTAGACTTAGGATTAAATTTTGATCTTTCACAGTTTTCTGAAAATTTTGAATGTAGTTGTGAAGTTGGTTCTTGCTCTAATTGTGTTGAAATCAATTTTGTATGATGGGTGATACTAACTGTGAGTCTGATGAAAATGTTGAGGAACAGGTAGATACAAGCAACACCTTTGGGAAAGTTGGGAATAAGTGAGATTGGTAAAAATAGAGTTTGTGCTTGAACCATGATTATGTGAATAACTCTCTTAACTCAAGGGTTTTGTGATCAAGAAAAACTAATTTTCCTTGTTAGCCTAACCACATTATAAGCCTTGAAAAGTCCTTGTGATGACATGTGTATGTGATGATGTTTGATTGTGGCAAATGAAAGGCAACTTTGTTCTATGTGACATGTAGATAGTAGAGGGAAGGAGTGACCTTTATACACCTTTGAGTGAAACACTTTTGAGTGCTTGAGTTTTATATACTTTTGAGTGCTTGAGTGAAACACTAGGTGAGGAAGAATTCCATGAATTTGTGATTATATCTATGTTTAGCTAATTGATCATTCATGAGAATAACATCTGTTGGAAAATTATGTGTCTATGTGAACACCATGATGAGTAATTTGAATCAAAGCATGTGCACATCTTGACTAAATTCTATTGATTAGTTGATTTGAGTGATTACTTATCTTGAAAGAAAAAAGTTTTTGAATGTGATTGAACCATTGTGTTGATTTGTGGAAGACTAAGTTTCATCTTGTTTCCTTGAGGACAAGCAAAGTTTCAAGTTTGGGGTTGTGATAACGGTTGAAAAACCGTTATTTTTATACTTAATTTTGATATCAAATGCACCCTTGTTGACTTAGAAACTTGCTTTAACTCATGATTTTTCTTTAGTTTTGTGAATAAAAGAGTTGAGGACATGTTTTATGATTTTATCATTAAATTCCCTTGATTTTATAGGTTTTTGGAATGATTTGAAAGAAGGGTTGAAGTATCAAGGGGTTGTAGTGCAGAAAAGTCAACTAGTCAACTAGAAAAGTCAACCAGTCAACCAGAATGCTGAAAAATTGACCAGAGTTGACCAGAAAAGTCAACCAGTTGACCAGAGTGCAGTTGATCGGCGCTGAGCGGTGCCTGAGCGGCCGCTGAGCGGTCCGACGATCAGAGGCAAACCGCTGAGCGCCGTTTTTGGCCGCTGAGCGGTTTGGACGCGGCCTTGGACCTGTTTTATGTTATTTTTATGATCTTTTTGGGCTTGGGCTTGTTTTCTGTTATTTTTATGCCCTATTTAAAGGCCAGAATGTTTTAGGGTTTGAATCTTTTGATGGCTTAGACACAGAAACACATTTTTCACCCCTTTGGGGTAGATTTGGAGATGGTGACAACTCTCCTTTTTCTCCTCTTTAGGGTTTCTATCTCTTTCATTCCATTATTCACCTAGTTTCTCCATGACGATGGAGAACTAACCTTATTTGTTGTTGGGAAAAGATCTAACCTCTAAACTCTCATTTATCCAAATTTTTATTTATTTCATATGCTTGCATATGCTTATCTTTATCAATTGGTGTGTTCCTTACCTTTGCTTAATGCTTTTATCATTTAACTCATTCGGTAAATGTTGTTTGTCTTTATTGATACGGGAACGTACAATAATGTCATGAACTGGGGGGAATTCCTTGATTATGCTAATACCGCCTAGGGATAGGGGTAAGACGATCAATTGTGTTTTGCTTCCGTTTACATGCATTATTAATTACTAGGGGAGGCTAGGGATAACAAGCCGGTAATTAGTAATAGGCTCTTTTCGCCAATGGATTGGGTTAAGGGTAGACCAAGAAAGTTTGCATGACAATATGATAAATAAGCGAATTAAATAAGAAGAGTAGATATAAGAGGGTATTTGGGTGAAATCTGAACCCTAGCAACAAATCCATCTCATATTATCAACATCATCCATCCACTTTTGTGTTTAACCTCAATTGATCAAATTGCATTCATGTTTACTTTTCCATACCTAATATTCAAAAATCCCAAAATATTGTTTTTATAGTCTTGATTGGTTATGCAAAAGCACAACAGTTTAGTGTCCTGAGTCTCTTGGGAAAACGATACTTGGACTTACCATTTATTATTACTTGATACAATCTGGTACACTTGCCAGGGTCTTAACAGGTTCCCACCAGTAGTTGAAATTATTTTGATAGAATTGAGTGCCCATAGAACCAAATTCTTGTACATACTGCATCCTGTAAATATTAGGCACAAAATCCTAGAAATAATTTATTAGAATAAAAATAAACAAAAAAAATGAAGTCGAATTTAATCAATTTACACTACTAGAAAAGTTAAACCAAGAGTCCCCGGCAACGGCGCCAAAAACTTGTTAAGACCCTGGCAAGTGTACCAGATCGTATCAAGTAATAAAAATCGGTAATCCCAATATCGTTCTTCCTAGAGGACTCTTAAGGCCTCATCTTTCGTGTAAACAAATTGTTTAAAACTTGAGTAAAAGAAAATTAGTTTAAATGGTTTGAATGCAAAACAGAAATAAACATGCAAATGTAAGAATTCAATTGACTAAGAGAAACTATGAATGAATGAGGTTGTTGGGGTTTACAATTTCATCTTATCCACCCTCATATATCTACTCTTCTTATTTACTTTGCTTATTTATCATATTGCCATGCAAACTTTCTTGGTTTACCCTTAACCCAATCCCTTGGTGAAAATAGCCTATTACTAATTACCGGCTTGTTATCCCTAGCCTCCCCTAGTAATTAATAATGCATGATAAGCGGAAGCAAAATACAATTGATCGTCCTACCCCTATCCCTAGGCGGTATTAACATAATCAAGGAATTCTCCCCAGTTCATGACATTACTGTACCTCCCCGTATCAATAAAGACAAACAACATCTACCGAATGAGTTAAACGGTAAAAGCATTAAATATAGGTAAAGAACCCAATAATTGATAAATCAAGCATATGCAAGCATATAAAGTAAACAAGAATTTGGATATATGAGAGTTTCAAAAGATTACATTGTTCCCCAACAATAAAGGGTTTAGTTCACCATAGTAATGGTGAAACTAGATGAAATATAATGGAAGAATGGAAAAACAAACTCTAGATTTGATAAAGTGGAGCCTAATCATCCAAGAAATCTCCTCCAAAGGTGTAAAGCTACTGTGGACGTTGTTCTCTGCCAAAAGAATTACATTTGGATTCGCACTAGAGTTATATATAAGCCAAAAAGATACCAGAAAGATCTCAAAATCCAAAATATAAAAACAGACAACCGCCCAGGCGCCAAAATTGGCTGCTCAGCGGTTTGCCTCAACACACGCCATCGCCCAGGCGCCTAAAATGACCACTGAGCGGTTTGCCTCTTGTCGCTCTGGACGCTCAGCGTCACCGCCTGGGCGGCAGACAGTACTTTTCCTCGAACTAGGATGCTCAGCGGTGGAATTTACTGCTGAGCGGTTCATAGACTCTTCTTTTCTTCATTTTTCTCCTTCATTTTTGAGTCTATGACCTTCCTACTTCATTGCCATCTTCAATTTTCATCAAAAACCCTGCAAAACAATGCAAAACAAGCATAATATCTCTATAAACAACTTTTGACTCTCATGTGACACAACTTAAGAGTTTTACTTGATTCTAAGCTCATTTTAAACTACAAAGGGTGTGATTTAATATCAAATTTATGCATGAAAATAACGGTTTTGAGACCGTTATCACACTCTCATGAGATGGAGGAGGAATCATATTGTTCTCAACATAGAAATCAGCAAGATAATCATAATGAGAGGTACAGGCAGAAGAAACAGTATCCACATAACTAGAATAGGTAGACATGTAGAAGAAAGGGGGAAAAGAAGAATGCAATGAAAATATGCAACTAAAGCTACCTAAATGCAACACACATAATACCACAAAAAATAGAACAACACAAAACAGAACATCACACTCACAACACAAGACAAAGCACAACACACACTAACACAACAAAAGACCTAAAACCGAACTGTTGGTTCCCGACAACGGCGCCAAAATTTTGATGGGTGTCGTACCCCATGCAAATTTAATGTGCATAAAGAAGGCAGTATAAACTAGGAAGACTCTTAGGTCGTCTCTCAAGGACCAAACTGTGGTTCGAGAATCAGGTCAAACACAAAGTGGTGGGGTTTTTTGATAGGTTTTGTGAATGCAGATGAACTAATTTAAAACATAGATGCAAACAGAAATGTAAACACACATGTAACCAGAAATGAAAACAGAAATGTAAAACCGGAATGTGAAAACGGTTGGTCATTAACTCAATTACTATGCTTCTTATCCCAGATTAACGACAAGTACACACTACTCTAATCCAAATCCAACACGAATCACCCAACTAAGCGAAGGTTAATTCGGTCTTCAAAATTGCAAACTAAGCGAGTGCAATGCATCTATTCCATCTGATGTGTTCTATACAGATTGATCAACTAAGCGAAGATACAATCATCAATTGGGAAACTAAGCGTATACCCATTGTAAGAACACAGTCAGATTTCACAGAATGTCAGGCAGAGCAGAATAAACATAAAGACAGTCCGGGAATCTCAAAGAAGCAATGTAATTTTATTAACAACCAACCAACTAACTTAAAATGCCGCTTCCTCCTGCATAATGCCGTGAACATTCAAGCTACCAATCCAATCAGCGTGAACTTCCAAAGCTCATTTCCATTTAATAAACAAAATTCAAAGCAAAGCCAAGTGAAGGTGGCCTGCTGTACTGTATGCTCTTCTCTCTCATCAAATCAAAATCTAACGCTCCTTTCTATAGCAAAAAGTAAATGCCACCTCCAAAGCAAAAAAATTGTAAGGAATTAAATCAACACCTCTTGCTGGACACCGTTTTCATTCCTACAAAGCAACGTTTAAACGAAAGCTAAAAAGAAATCTAGCAACTGCACCGTATGCTACCTTCTAAACGAAACTTTCGAAGCCAAAAAAAACTGAATAATGAGAGTGTCCGCCTACTTCAATGAAATCAGCGTTTTAAAAATAATATCACCAAGAGCAGCAAAAAATAAAATGACCTTGAGTTGCATTCAAAAGAAAATAGAGAACAAAGTGTTGAATTGTGCTAGCCGTAGCCCTCCATTGTGGACGTAACCCTCTATTGTCTGTGGCGGCTGTGAGCTTCTCTTGAAGCAAGCCATTCCCTAATTCACGTGCCGGACTTCCAAAATTTCTTTCCATGGGCCTCATTGCCTTGCTATATATCACCCCCTTAATGAAGCCAGCGCATCTTCTAAAAGAAGATTCAACTCCAGGCCGTGTCATCTCCCTAACCAGAATGGTAGCAGCTTCTCTTTTTCCCAGTGTAACCCGTGAGCCAGATCCATCACGTCCAGCCTCTTCTTCTTATGGGCCTCTTCTGCAGCGTTTAATAACATATGGAGTGTGAAGTCCAGCTGCACCTCCTCTCCAAGTTTGTGGGCCCTGGCAGCTGTTGTCTCTATTTTTTAAAACACAAAATTGCTTCCTTAAAATGAAGAAAAACATCACGTGTTAGACTTTGTGTACGCGGCAACAGCACATTCTTGCTTGGGCCAACTCCTCCTTTAATGCAAGGGTCATTTAACTTCTAAATGTCCCAAATTATATTTTTAAAATTTTTCCTGCAATTAACAATGCAAATAATTAGCTCAGATAATTCAAATTACTTAAAATAAGAATTTCTGATTAATTTAAGCACAATTAGCAAAAACGGAAAAATACTGGACAATTAAGCACAATTTCCTGATTAATTCTAGCATAATAAACTAAGTGAAACTCATAAAATATCGACTCATCACTAGTTATTGTTTCACCGTGATTTTTCGCTCTTGCGGATGAAAATGGAACTAAGCAATGCCATAAGAAATTCAAAATACGCAAGTTTTTTTTCGGGGGAAACTAGCAAAAGGAAATTGTGCTACTAGGATATCTAAAGACGGGAACAAAACTACACTAAAACACAACCACTGTATTAGACGTCAATTAATGTATACACCGACGTCTATAGTACCTTTTAGACGTCTGTCAGTGTCATAGACAAATGTCTATATAATGTCTTTAGACGTCCAGTACCGACGTTTAGTGACGTCGGACATGGTACTAACTGACGTCATTATAGACGTCGGTTATATTCATGTCCGACATCCTATTGACGTCACCGGCTATGACATCGGTTGTTTAGTAGACGTTAAAAGCCCAAAATAACCGACGTTAAACAATATTTTTCCACTAGTGCTATAACATCTACAGCCACTCCGTATGGATATTTAAGAGATCTATCTGCTAATTGAAGAGTCATCCTTGTTGGCTTGATTTCCAATCCTCTAATATTTTTGAACATAGAAAGAGGCATTAGATTAATACTGGCTCCTAGATCAATCAAAGCTCTCCCTACTTCTAACTCTCCAATAGTACATGGAATGGTAAAACTCCCTGGATCTTGTAATTTAGGAGGTAGTGTCCTCTGTATGACTGCACTATAATTCCCTTGCACCTCAATAGTTTCCTTCTCAATATACTTCCTTTTCTTCATGAGAAGTTCTTTTAAAAATTTTGCATATGACGGCATTTGCTGAAGTGCCTCAGAAAATGGTATTGTTATTTCCAACTTCTTAAAAATCTCCATAAAACGCTCAAACTGCTTTTCTTTCTCCCTCCTAGAATATGTCTTTGGATAAGACAGAGATTTTTCATAATCCTTCTCTTTCAGTTTTACAACCTCTTCATCTTGAACTTCTCCCTCATTTCTCAAATTTTTATTCATCATATTTTTCTCTCTCTCACACTCCTCCCTTTGATCACTCTTCTTTTCAACACTCTCTTTTTCTTTTTCTCTTTTCTCAATTCTTCTCTCCTCTAATACTCTTCCACTTCTGGTAACAATCTCACATGCTCCTCTCACATCACTTCTCTCCACACAATTAACATATAACACACTCTTATTCACAATTCTTTGAAAAATCTCTTCAGACTCTGCACTCCTCTGTACTGGCATAAATTGAGGTTGCTCTGGGATTCTTGGAACTTCTATAATTTCCTGTGGTAAAACAGATAATTTTTGCGTAATTATCTCCAACTGCTGAACAATTACCTTGTTCTGCTCCATCATTAAACTATGATGTTGTATCAATGAAGCTTCCTGAACAATATCAACACTTTCGCTATGTGTTTCCTCATTATCTGTCATACTCTTAATTAGATCATAGGCTTCATCCTCAGTCTTTCTTCTTATGTCACCTCCGGCTACAACATTCAACATCATCTTTGACTACATATTTAAGCCTCCTAGGTAAGCAAGAACTATCGTTGTCTTGTCAAACCCATGGACTGACGTCTTCCTATATAAGCCTTTAAACCTATCCCATGCTTGCCCGAGAGTTTCTTCCATGCCCTATTTAAATGATGAGATTTCCAACCTTCCCTGGGTGACTTTAGACTGTGGAAAATATTTATTGTCAAATTTGGTTGCCACAATTTCCCACGTAGTGAATGTTCCTTCTGGAAAGGAATTTAACCATGTCTTAGCATTGCCTCCCAATGAAAATGGAAACAAGCTAAGCTTTACTCGTTCATCTGACACTCCAGTCATCTTCACAATATTGCAAATTTCACTAAATGTTGTCAAATGATCATACGGATTCTCATTAGACAAACCGTTAAATTGATTGCTTTGTACCAGATAGATTAACGTAGGATTCATCACCATGTTGGTTGTATTGTCAGTTGGCATGGCTATGTTGTTAAAGTGGAAAGGGCCAACAACATTAGATTGATCTGCTAGAGTGCGTGTTGGAGGAGGTTGCTCGGCTGCCATCTCCTTTGCTCTTTGTTCTGGTGAAGGTAATAATATTCTGTCAGGAGAAGGAAACAAATCCCTAGATGGGCGTCTGACTCTCCTTCCCTTTTTATCACTTAAGCCTTCAAGAAGAGGTTGTGTGTTTTTCTTGCTCCTAGTATGTCTAGTCTCCTGCATGCAAAAGAAACATAAACCCTAGTAGCACTTTTATATATAAAAAAACAAAAACAAAACAAAATATATACAGACAAGTAAAATTAAATCAATTTACACTACTAGAAAAGTTAAACCACGAGTCCCCGACAACGGTGCCAAAAACTTGTTATTGTTAAACCCCTGACAAGTGTACCAGATCGTATCAAGTAATAATAGATGGTAAGACCAAATATCGTTCTCCCAAAGGACTTTTAGTCCTTAACTTTCATGTAAATAGATAACATAAGACTTGAGAAAAGAATTAAATTTAGGTTTTTAAATGCAAGAAGAAAATAAACATGCAAAATGTAGTGAATCAATTGGCTAGAAGAAACTATGGATGAATGGAGTTGTTGGGGTTTACAATTTCATCTTATCCACCCTCTTATATCTACTCTTCTTATTTAATTCGCCTATTTATCACATTGTCATGCAAACTTTCTTGGTCTACCCTAAACCCAATCTCTTGGCAAATAGAGCCTATTACTAATTACTGGGTTGCTATCTCTAGCCTCCCCTAGTAACTAATAATGCATGATAAACAGAAGCAAAATACAATTGATCGTCTTACCCCTATCTCTAGGCGGTATTAGCTTAATCAAGGAATTCCCCCCAGTTCATGACATTACTGTACGTCTCCGTATCAATAAAGACAAACAACATTTACCAAATGAGTTAAACGATAAAAGCATTAAGCAAAGGTAAGGAACCCAACAATTGATAATATAGGCATATGCAAGCATATGAATAAAACAAGAATTTCAATATAAGAGAGTTTCAAAAGATTACATTGTTCCCCAACAACAAAGGGTTTAGTTCACCATAGTCATGGTGAACAAGATGGAATTAAATGAAAGAATGGAAGAATAAACCCTAAATTTGGTAGATTGGAGCCTAAGCATCCAAGGAACCGCTTCCAAGGAGTGTAGAACAGCTCTGGATGTCTCTGCCTGCCAAAAGAATACTTTGAGAATCGCACTGGGGCTATGTATAGCGCATAAAAGTAACATAATTTAAGCCCAAGCCCATCTGATGGACACTCAACGCTTAATTTGGCCGCTCTGCAGTTTGCCTCTAATCGCAAAACCGCTCAACGGTCCAATATGCCGCTCAACGGTGGCCCTCTAATCGCACAGGACGCTCAGCGGTGCCGGTCAAGCGAGAAGTAGTGACTTTTCATCCTTTTTCTCCTTCTTTCATGAGTCTAAGTCCTCCCTTCTTTACTTCCATCTTCAATTCTCATCAAAACCATGCAAAACAAGCATAATATCTCTAAAAACAACTTTTGACTCTCATGTGACTCAACTAAGTGTTTTACTTGAGTCTTAAGCTCATTCTAAGCCATAAAGGGTGTGTTTTAATATCAAATTTAAGTATAAAAATAACGGTTTTCCAACCGTTATTAATTATACATTATTTTCCAAGAACTACTTTATAGCCTTACTTTCAAAATTATTTTCTCCAAAACCCATAACCTTTTTCCACCCAAAGTTTCCTTTACTTTAATCTCTATTAATGATGGACCCCACTATCATATCTACCAACATTTTCCAATATAAAATTCTATAATAAATGCAAAGAAACATCAGGCAATCGAAACCAATCACCCACTTCACAAATGTTGCATGAATAATACAATAGTTGTAAGAACAACTTCAAGATCATCACCCAACACATATACATACAAGATAAATCTAGCTATTCCCCTTACAACGATGCACAAGCAAAGAACAAATATTATACCACATCACAAACCATTCCCCCATAACATAAAAATACTTATCAAAACCCTAAATCAACCATGTGTTACAATATAACTGGTTCCTCCCTTTACCTGGTCTCGTACTATTTTTGTTTCCAAAATCACCAAGAAAGTTTCACAACGTCAACGATGATCCTCCTATTTTTGATGCCTCGTTCTCGGCTCTATTTTCTCCTAAAAAAACGTCTTTCTTTTCCCTTATATTTCTAATTTTAGTTTTTTGCTTTTAGGGTAACAAAATGCCAACCCTTTTTTACTCTGATCCTTTTTATCCTCTTTTATTCTATCTCTATCTTTTTAGTTTTAATAAAATCTCTCAGTTTATATCTAAAACCACTAAAATTTCCTCCCTTATTCTCTCTTAACTACTTTTTAAAATATCATCAACCACCAAATCTTTTTTAATTTATAATATCTAATAATAATTTCCTCTAATAATAATGTTTCTTTTAATATTTAAACCCATCAATATTATATCTCTTATTCTTATTTAACTAATTTTTAAAATAACAACAACTAAATCTTCTAAAAGATTTACATAATATTTTTTTTATTAAATATCCAGATTATATAATTTGCATACTTTTCCTTTCTACACCCTCTCTTAATAAATTTCTACACCACTTAAATAAAAGTAAAAGACCATTTTTGCCCCTAGGCAAAAAAATATAAAAATAAAGAAATAAAATAAAAATTATGTTCTAACAAAAATATAAATTCAAGAACACTAATCTCCAAACAAAATTTAAAGTCTCAAAACTACCTTATTTTTAAAACTCCTATTTTCCTGGATCTTACATTCTACTGTAATATGAGAATTGAAGATGATACTCTCTGCTCTAGAGTAAAAGGGGTTGATATTAGACTTACTGATGAAGTATGGACTAAGCTAGCTAGACTAAAGCTTGATGGTGAAAAATGCCATTTGGGGATAGAGGATTTCCATAAGTATACAAAGTATCAGAATACTCCAAGAATCCTGATGACTGCATACACTATTCTAGTTACAAAACTGGTGGGATGAAGATGAATGATCATCTTGCAATCTTCGTTATCTCTTGGATTCTAATGCCAAGAGGTGGAAACCACGCTCAGGCTACTACTGAAGACTTGTTTCTACTGAAAGCTCTAAAAGAAAACATTCAAGTTGATTGGCCTGCAGCGATATCTGACAACATGATGATGGTCACTAGACTGGACTCCGCAAAACTACCTTAGTGTGTCTTCATATCAAAGGTGCTTGTCCATTATGGGGTGGACTATATTCGAGAATCGAGCGAACCATACCATAGAACAAGTTTGATTGACAAATCTGCATTGCACCTGATGCAAATGATAAAAACGACTGAAGGACAGGTGTACAAGAATGAGGTTCCTAATGATGAAGATGAACTGGAATCACTTCTAGGAGTTTTTGTTTTTTGTCTTGATAATGGCCTAGAATTGCCATTCTATTTTGTTTTGTTTTGTTTTGAGTCTTGTTCTGCTCTCATCATTGTAATATCTTTGAACAAGTAATGGAAATCAGTGTTTTGATTCTAATTCAATTGCTTTAATCTGTTTGATTAAATTTGCTCTGTTGAATGATTAGATCGACTTTAAATTGTGTGAAGTTGACTATGCATGTTTATACTGTTAAATTTTTCTGCATATTAACTTCCTAATGGATTATTTTTCTTGCATAACTAAATTGCTTGATCTACAAGAGATCTTTGAAGGGTTTTGCAAGAAAAAATTGCTTGGAAATCACTGCTAGAGTTCTAACTCACTGAAAAGCAATGAAATCGACTAGGATACTAATTCATTAGACTTGATCTTAACAGGATTATAAATTCCTTCACTGGAATTTTGTCATAGTGTTGATTGATTATTTTCTTCTGATTATCTACAATATATCTTTGATTCTGATTGTGTGATTTATATATGAGATTATATTGTGAGATTGTTGATGATTTTATATATGCATGATAAATTTGCTTGAAATCATATACATGATACAATTCTGTCTTATAATGGTTGTATGGTCTGATTGTTACTGTACTGCATTGTGCATCTATACTTGCTGTTAAAATATGCATAATGACAGGGGGAGCATTACACTATTGCACATATTTCTTCACATGCTGCACTTCAAGGGGTGCTATCTTTTTACATGTGAATATATATATGATAGGGGGAGCATCACTACATGTTTTACAACTGTTTACATTCTTATTGATGCATCACTGATTGGTTTATCAACATATCATATCTAGAATCATACCATTTTTGTTAATGCACAAAGGGGGAGAAGTATTGTGAAATGCTATTTGCTTGACATAATTGCTGATTGATTGTGTGCACTCAGAGTATTTGAACTGAAATGTGATTGTTATATCTTGTGGTTACTTTGAATTTGGTTTGGTATTGTGCAAACATGGTTGTTTATTAATCATGGTTATGCATCATAAAAAAAGGGGGAGATTGTTGACAACACAATATCTATATCACTCTGGTTTTTTATGATGACAACACATTTTTAATAACACAAGTATTGTTGATGTCTTACATGTTCTATTGCTTATTGATTGATATCTTATTGAACTTGTTTTTGTGTTTATCTTGATATGTGAATGCACATTTATTGAGCTTGTATATGTTACATCATATCTGGTTGCATTACACATATTTTGAAAGAAGAAAATGATGGGGAAGTGCATACCTAGAGAGAATATTCTAAATGACATTTAAGAGAATGGAAAAAGAAATTAAAAATGGAAGAGATTAAGAAAGAGGAAACTTATGATTTGAAGATGCGCCACTTGAAGGATGCTCCAAGATAAGAATCAAAGGAGGACCGCCACTTGCTTGAGCAAGATAAGGTCTGCCCAAAATAGGGACTTTGGAGACAAAATACTATCTCAAAAGAAGATTGCAAAAGTGCAAATCAAATTAAAATTCAATTGATTCAAGGTGTGTGTACAAAAGGAGACCCCTAAGACTTTCTTATATAGCCTTTGGAGTGAGCTTGGAAGCTAGATCTAGGAGATGTGGGACTTTTGAGTGTGGAGGTCGGCCAGCAGCTGCTACACGTCCTCTAGGGGCTTTTATACTGGTTCAGATCTTACCAATCCTACGTCCAGTCGCTTATCTCAAACCAAGATAAATAGTTCACTAATCACAAAACAATTACAAATTACAATCACAAAGAAACAATTTGTAAGAGTTTAGAAACCACCTCTCTTGATACCACAAGAGATGAACCTGCACCTCCTTTGGGTCTTCACAAAGGATGAGACACCTCCTCCGAATACTTCACGAAGGATGAAACACCTCCTCTGAATACTTCACAAAGGATGATCCTCTTCCACACACCTCCTCAGACGCACCAAGGATGAACCAGCTATTCCTCCGTCACTGTAGTAGCAATTCACCAGCTCCACAGATGAGAATTTCTCAAGCCGAACAAGAACACACAATTAACAATGATTTCTAAGTTCTAAAGCACAAGGGAAGAGTTGATTCTGGTAGAAACAATGAGCCAATTTATAGACTCAAGCCAGTGCTCTTCCATTTTTCGAAACTGGCCATTTTAACGCATTTAATCGATTAATATTAGTGTTAATCGATTAAAATGAGTACAACGGCTAGTTTTTCAAATCTGAAACCTCTAACGACTAGTTTTAATCTATTATTCTTAGAATTAATTGATTAACTAATCAATTAAAAAAGGAATTAATTAATTATTCCCTTGCCAGTTGAGTTTTCAGCACCTGTAACGCTTTAATCGATTAATACTTGGTTTAATCGATTAAAATCGTTCATTTATGATTCTGAACAGCAAATATAAAATATGAAGGTACAAGAATCAAAACCTATTACAAATCTAATTTCTAAGCAATAAACTACAATTATTACAAAAGCTTTTTATAACAAAAACAAGTCTTCAAAGGATCTTCATGAATCTTGATAAATCTTGACTTGATTTGGGCATCATCAAAACTTCATTTTTATCATTTTGCTAACATTCTCCCCCTTTTTGATGATGATCAAAAACTCCTTTGATTTAAAGCTTTTGGTAATAATCTGGATAAAAACACAACTCATGAAAGACAAGGGCATTAGTGAATAACAATAAGCTTTAAGATATTTTCTCCCCCTTTTTTACAATAATTAAAAAGCTATGTTTCATGTTCTCCCCCTAAGATAATTCTCTCCCTTAATAAAAGCATGTATGCATATGAGCTAAATATATTTCAAAATTAAGGATTTATTCAAACATACACAATAGGTGATTTAAAACATATAATTTTAGGATAAAGAACTTTAAAAAATCATACATTGAACCATATAAGATAGAAAATTTAAAGCATACAAAAATATGGTTAAATTTTCAACAATGCAAAAATGCACAAAATGGATCAAAAATGCAATCCTAAGATATTTATAAAATTCCTAGATCTTTTCTAATTTTACCCCTTTAAAAATGTCTCCAATTTCATAATGATAATTTGTTGAGATCTTCGTTTTGGGGATTGTCAACATTTTTCTCTTCTTTTGTTGTCTTCTGCAAGTCTTCATTATTACCTGCATCTGATTTAACCGACTCAAGAGGTTTTGCCTCAAGGTCTACAATTTTATCAAAGACAACATGCTATGAATAAAATTTTCTCAATTTTTTTTTCTCAAAAAATTTAAAATATTTAAAAAAAATCTTAAAAATTAAACATTGTCCTTTGGGTTATATAAAAAAAATTGGAATCATTTTACAACCTAAACATATCTACCACTTGGAACACCATAATGCTTAATTTTACATTTATTTGAAGTATGACCCTTTTTCATACAATAAAAGCATGATACAAAGTTTGTGTTCCTATAAGTTGTTCCTTTTTCTACCCATGTTCTACGAGTTCTATTATTATGTTTATTTTTAATTTTAGGAACATAATTATTTTTAACAACCTTATTTTTATTATTTTTACTACATTCTCCTAAGGTTGTGTTCTTTAGTAGTTTCTTAAAATTTTCACAAGAAGCACATTCATCACTACTAATAAATTTACCCTTTTCAAAAATTAAAACTTTATTTTTCAAATCTTTATTTTCTTCAAAAATATTTTCAAAATTTAATTTTAAATTTTTATTTTCTTCAAGAATATTTTCAAAATTTAATTTTAAATTTTTGAAATCCTTTTTCAATTTCTTATGAGCTTTATCTAATTTTTCTGATCCAACTATTAAAGCAGCATAAGTTTCATGCAATTCACTTTCACTAAATTGACTATAATTATCAGAATCGCTAAATGTACTTACTTGGCTTCCAGCGTCGTCGTCTGCCACTAAACAGATGTTTGCCTCTTCATCAGATTCGCTTGAATCAAAAATAGTTTCATTGTCATCGTCCCATGCGATGTAGGCTTTCTTTTTCTTGAAGAATTTCTTTTCCTTTATTTCTTCATTCTTTTTTTGATTTGGGCAGTCCGCTTTTAAGTGCCCCCTTTCTCCGCAACCATAACATTTATTGTGTGAGGAAGATCCTTGACTTTCTTTCTTTTCAAATTTTAATCTTCCTTTGTCTTTTCATTTCATGAACCTGTTGAGCCTTTTTATCATGAGTCTCAAATTTTCTTCATCTTCTGAGTCTTCATCTTCCATTATGTTCTTGCTCCTTTCTACCTCAGATTTTAAGGCTAGACACTTTTTCTTGGTTTTGGCTTTTGCTTCTTCTTCATCAAGTCTTCCAAGATCAAGCTCATGCTTCCTCAACTTTCCGAATAGTGCCGCCATAGTCATTGTGTTGAGGTTTTGTGACTCAGAAATCGCAGTCACTTTTGGTTGCCACGACCTGTCTAAATATTTCAAAATTTTAATGTTAAGCTCATCATTGTCAAATGACTTACCTAGTCCAATGAGGTGATTAACGATATTGGTGAAGCGTTTCTGAACGTCTGATAGTGTTTCTCCTTGCTTCATCCTGAACATTTCATATTCTTGGATTAGGGTATTCTTTCTCGCTCTCTTCACGTCATTTGTACCTTCGCGGGTCACTCTCAGCACTTCCCACATCTCTTGAGCAGTCTTACAAACTGAGATCCTATAAAACTCGTCAACGGTTAAGGCATATGAAATAATATTACAAGCTTTTACATCGTTTTGAAACCTCTTCTTTTCTTCAGCAGTCCACTGAACACAGGGGCTTTCGTTCCTGTAAATTGTTAGTAGGAACAGATGAACCAGATGCAATAACATCCCAAATCTCACAATCAATATACTCAATAAAAATTTGCATTCTAACCTTCCAGAATGCATAGTTTTCACCAGTGAATAAAGGTGGTCTATTGATAGAAGCACCCTCTGCAAAAGTTTGATATGATCCTGCCATTTGAATAACTATCAAATCGAGCTCTGATGCCAATTGTCAGAACTGCTGCAGCAGAATGGTTAGCGTTGAATAACAAACCAAGAGGGGTTTTAATTCAAACGTGTGCCTTTTAATTTCTACTCAATTTATCTTACTATGCAAATAATAAATATAAATAAAAGAGTAAGGTTGAGAGAAATTTGCACAAATGATTTTTATACTGGTTTGGATCTTACCAATCCTACGTCCAGTCTCTTATCTCAAACCAAGATAAACAGTTCACTAATCACAAAACAATTACAAATTACAATCATAAAGAAACAATTTGTAAGAGTTTAGAAACCACCTCTCTTGATACCACAAGAGATGAATGATAACGGTTGAAAAATCGTTATTTTCATACTTAATTTTGATATTAAAACACACCCTTTATGACTTAGGATGAGCTTAAAATCAAGTAAAACACTTAGTTGAGTCATGTGAGAGTCAAAAGTTGGTTTTAGAGGTATTATGCTTGTTTTTACATTGTTTTGCAAGGTTTTGAGATAAATTGAAGATGGAAGTAAAGCAAGGTGGATTTAGACTCGTGAAAGATGAAGAAAAAGGATGAAAAGAAGTGTAGGCAAACCGTTGAGCGCCATAATGGACCGCTGAACGTCTAGGGCGATTAGAGGCAAACCGCCCAGCAGTCAGTTAAATCGTCCAGGGCGGTAGCGCGATTAAGGGGTAAACCGCTGGGCGGTTGTCTGTTTTTACCGTTTTTATTTGGCCTCGATTCTGTTATCTTTTGGGCCTACATATAGCCCCAGTGCGATTCAAAACTGATTCTTTTGGCAGAGAGAAACGTCCAGAGCTGTTCCACACACCTTGAAGGAGATTTCTTGGATGCTTAGGCTCCCCTTTATCAAACCTAGGGTTTGCTTTTCCATTCTTCCATTATATTTCATCTAGTTTCACCATGATTATGGTGAACTAAACCCTTTGTTGTTGGGGAACAATGTAATCTTTTGAAACTCTCATATATCCAAATTCTTATTTAGTTTATATATTTGCATATGCTTGATTTATCAATTGTTGGGTTCCTTACCTATATTTAATGCTTTTACCGTTTAACTCATTCAGTAGATGTTGTTTTTCTTTATTGATACGGGGATGTACAATAATGTCATGAACTGGGGGGAATTCCTTGATTATGCTAATACCGCTTAGAGATAGGGGTAGGACGATAAATTGTATTTTGCTTCCGTTTATAATGCATTATTAATTACTAGGGGAGGCTAGGGATAGCAAATCGGTAATTAGTAATAGGCTCTTTTCACCAAGGGATTGGGTTAAGGGTAGACCAAGAAAGTTTGCATGGCAATATGATAAATAATCAAAGTAAATAAGGAGAGTAGATATATGAGGTTGGATAAGATGAAATTGTAAACCCCAACAACTCCATTCATCCATATTTTCTTTAAGACAATTGAATCATTGCATTTGCATGTTTACGTTTGTTTTGCATTTAACCATTCAAATTAATTTAATTTTTTCATGTCTTAAGTGATTAGTTTACACGAAAGATTAGGCCTTAAAAGTCCTTTGGGAAGAACGATATTGGGTTTACCAATTATATTACTTGATACGATCTGGTACACTTGCCAGAGTGTTAACAATGAACCTGCACCTCCTTTGAGTCTTCACAAAGGATGAGACACCTCCTCCGATAACTTCACGAAGGATGAAACAATGAGCCAATTTATAGACTCAAGCCAGTGCTATTCCATTTTTCGAAACTGGCCATTTTAACGCATTTAATCGATTAATATTAGTGCTAATCGATTAAAATGAGTACAATGGCTAGTTTTTCAAATCTGAAACCTCTAACGGCTAGTTTTAATCGATTATTCTTAGAATTATTCGATTAACTAATCGATTAAAAAAGGAATTAATCGATTATTCCCTTGCCAGTTGAGTTTTCAGCACCTGTAACGTTTTAATCGATTAATACTTGGTTTAATCGATTAAAACCGTGCATTTATGATTCTGAACAACAAATATAAAATATGAAGGTACAAGAATCAAAACCTATTACAAATCTAAGTTCTAAGCAATAAATTACAATTATTACAAAAGCTTTTTATAATAAAAACAAGTTTTCAAAGGATCTTCATGAATCTTGATAAATCTTGACTTGATTTGGTCATCATCAAAACTTCATCTTTATCATTTTGCTAACATTTTCCTCACTAGAAATGAAACGAAAGCAAACGAGGCAAAATACAAGCCTATGAAACCTACACTATTCTTTTTGTACTTTTTGTCACTTTGAAAACTCTTCATTTTTGCCCCATCTATGATCATATCATCCCCCCAGGTTGGAGAGGATTCGTCCTCGAATCTTGAAAAACCTGCAATAAAGAGAGATTAGTGACTTCTTTGGTTTATAATCCAAACGAACTCGTCCTAGATCAAATGTTAACGTGCAAAAAGCATCAAACATGTTGTGAATGAATTGATGTTTACCAAACAATGTATATAGTAAAGGAATATTTTAATAATGGGTTTTTGAAATTGGATTTATTTGCTTATGGAAAACTAAAATTCCTTCTTTAGAACAACTTTTATTTTTGTCTTGAGGTAAGTGTAAAAAAAAATACATTAACTCAAGATGTGGGTTGGAAATGGTGAGTGAAGAAGTGGTAATAAGAGATGAGAAATGTGGGAAATTTTCACAAAAGTTTTGAGGAAAAGAAGAAAGCTCAATAACTAGAGAAAAGTGTAAAGATGGACAAACTCCCCTAAATTTGCTTAAATCCTGTAGAATGCTGGGAATGGAAGGTGCCTTCAGTAGCACTTCTGTGTATGTAGGACTTCTTCCTTCTTCTTTTCTCTCACAAGTTCCTCTTTTTCTTTCTTTTCTCGCTCTTCTCTTGCTTTCCTCTCATTTTCTTTTTTTTCTCTCTCTTCTCTTTTTTTTTCTCTTCTTTTACTCTCTCCTCTTGGCTATCGTGAATGTCCTTATTTAAACAATGAATCATAACCTTCTCTTTTGTCTCACTTGATGAGGAAGAAGAGTTATAAGTTGGTGAAGGTAAGGAAGAGGTAGACTCATTAGTGACAATGGCTTCACCTTCAATGCATGTTGCCTTTTTGTTGGGGTAGGCAGACGCTATATGACCATGTCCTAAGCATTTAAAACATTTAACGTGACTTGGTCTAGAAGGGGATGTAGGTGGAGAGGAGGAATGGTTAGAAGAAGAAGGAGGACAAGATTTGTTAGTGGGCTCCTTAGAAACATCCTTGTCTTTATCCTTTGATGATGAGGATTTGTAGAAAACATCTCTTGAATATTTGGAAAATTTGTTATGACAAGCTTCTTTTTTTAAGAGTTTCTTTGATACTTTCATGGCCATATGAACCACTACATTTAAAGTCTCATAATCATGGAGTTTCACAAGCTGAGTCATTTGAGATTCAAAAGCTGTTTTTAGAGATATTATGCTTGTTTTGCATTGTTTTGCAGGGTTTTGATGAGAATTAAGGATGGAATTGAAGAAGGAAGGTCTTAGACTCAAGGAAGAAGAAGAAAAATGAAGAAAAGAAGAGTTTATGCACCGTTCAGCGTCAAAATGCACTGCTGAGCACCATTATTTGAGGGAAAGCCACTGTCTGGCGCTTAGGCAGTGACGCTGAGCGTCCAGAGCGATTAAAGGCAAACCACTCAGCGGTGAAACTGACAGCTGAGAGGTGGTGCAGCTTGAGGGAAACCGCTAAGGGGTAAAATTGGACGCTGAGCAGTTGTCTGCTGGGCTTGGGCTTAAATTCTGTTACTTTTATGCCCTATATATGGCCTCAGTGCGATTCAAATATTATTCTTTTGGCAGAAGAGGACGTCCAGAGCTATTTTACACTCCTTAGAGAAGATTTCTTGGATGCTTAGCCTTCATTTTATCCAATCTAGGGTTTGCTTTTCCATTCTTTCATTGTATTTCATCTAGTTTCACCATGTCAATGGTGAAGTAAACCCTTTCTTGTTGGGGAACATTGTAATCTTTTGAAACTCTCTTATATTGAAGTTCTTGTTTTATTCATATTCTTGTTTTATTTACATGCAAATGGAAGAATTCAATTGACTAAGAGAAACTATGAATGAATGAGGTTGTTGGGGTTTACAATTTCATCTTATCCACCCTCATATATCTACTCTTCTTATTTACTTTGCTTATTTATCATATTGTCATGCAAACTTTCTTGCTCTACCCTTAACCCAATCCCTTGGTTAAAAGAGCCTATTACTAATTACCGACTTGCTATCCCTAATCTCCCCTAGTAACTAATAATGCATAACGAGCGGAAGCAAAATACAATTGATCGTCCTACCCCTATCCCTAGGTGGTATTAACATAATCAAGGAATTCTCCCCAGTTCATGACATTATTGTACGTCCTTGTATCAATAAAGACAAACAACATCTACCGAATGAGTTAAACGGTAAAAGCATTAAGCAAAGGTAACGAACCCAAAAATTGATAAATCAAGCATATGCAAGCATATAAAGTAAACAAGAATTTCAATATATGAGAGTTTCAAAAGATTACAGTGTTCCCCAACAACAAAGGGTTTAGTTCACCATAATCATGGTGAAACTAGATGAACTAAATGGAAGAATGGAAAAGCAAACCCTAGAATTGATAAAGTGGAGCCGAAGCATCCAAGAAATCTCCTCCAAAGGTGTAAAGCTTCTGTGGACATTGTTCTCTGCCAAAAGAATTACAATTGGATTCCTACTAGGGCTATATATAAGTCAAAAAGATAACAAAAAGATCTCAGAATCCAAAATATAAAAATAGACAACCGCCCAGGCGCCTAAAATGACCGCTGAGCGGTTTGCCTCTTGTCGCTCTAGATGCTCAGCATCACCGCCTGGGCGCCAGACAACGACTTTTCCTTGCACTAGAACGCTCAGTAGTGGAATTTACCGTTGAGTGGTTCATAGACTCTTCTTTTCTTCCTTTTTCTCCTACATTCTTGAGTCTATGACCTTCCTACTTCATTGCCATCTTCAATTTTTATCAAAAACCCTGCAAAACAATGCAAAACAAGCATAATATCTCTAAAAACAACTTTTGACTCTCATGTAACATAACTTAAGAGTTTTACTTGATTCTAAACTTATTTTAAGCTACAAAGGGTGTTTTTTAATATCAAATTTATGCATAAAAATAACGGTTTTGAGACCGTTATCAAAACCCCAAACTTAAAACTTTGCTTGTCCTTAAGCAAAATAAAACAAAACTTTGCCTTCCAATTTTTCATCAAATAGTTCTACACTTTTCAAAACCCTTTTCTTCATGACAAGTTATTTTCCAATTCAAATTTTCAGTAGAATCATACCAAAATGCAAGCATGCTTGCAATCCAATCTAGTTCACCTACTTCAATATTTCCCAACAGATGTTTTATTCATGAACGATCAATCCACTAAGCATAGATGTAAACCTGGATTTCAACAATTCTTACCAAGCAAGTGTTTCACTCAATCACTCAAGTGTTTAAGGAATCACTCCACTCTTTACTATTCACATGCCACATAAAACAATATTGCCATGTATCTAAAACAATAAAAATCCTTACATGCAAATACCATCACAAGGACTTTCCCAAGGCTTGTAATGAGGCTAGACTATCAAGAAAATTTGGTTTTTCTAGATTGTAAAATCCTTGAGTTAGGAGAGCTATTTAATCATTGAAAAGGTTCAAGTTTAAACTCTCTCTATCACCAAACTCCTTTATTCCCAACTTCTTCCCTTTTTATCAATTTTTGCATTGAGTTCCTTTTTCATGGTTTTACTTTTTCTTTTTCTTCTTTACTCATGCATTTTTTTTCTTTTCAATACTTGAACTCAATGCTCTTCTTTTGCCTTTCAATTTTCGCATACAACCTTAAACTTGAACCTTTTCATCACATAAGATTATTCTCAACCCTACTCAAGATAAATAATTTCAAATCAAGGGTTCTCATCCTGTTTAAGGCCAAGGTTCAAAAAGGGTATAAAATTTTAAACTTCTTGGGTGAAATTTTGGCTAGATAAGGGCTTCCAAACATGGCCTTGATCATATAACATAAGCATGCAAATCAATCAATTATCAAGACTAAGGCAATATCATTCATGATTCCCTGTGAACAGTACATATATCAGTAAGAACTCTGGAGCTCAAAACCTAACACACATGCTTTCTCACACATCATTCATTTATCCTGCTTAGCATCACAATCACAATCATGAACCACAATACATCTGTTCATATAATTAGTGAATCATTTAACTGGATATCAACACTGATGAGTCGATATTTTATTGATTTCACTTAGTTTATTGTGCTAGAATTAATCAGGGAATTGTGCTTAATTGTCCGGTATTTTCCCATTTCTGCTAATTGTGCTTAATTTGACCAGAAATTCTAATTTTAATTAATTTGAATTATCTGAGCTAATTATTTGCATTATTCTTTTCGGGGAAAATTTTGGAAATACAAATTGGGACATTTGGAGTGCCGTCAAATAAATTGGGTTGGCCCTTACTGGTTAGAAATTGTAGACAAACTTTTATATTTTGGGCCAATTTTTGGCAAAAGATGTTGGCCCAAAAAGTTATCTAGGTTTAGAATTTTTTATTATTTTCTTACAAAAAGCAAAGAGGACAAATGTGCTTAAGGGTAAGACTCTCGGCCTTAGAGAAAGGTAGCCGACACACATATTGGTTTTTGCTTTTGAACGTCGGCTGGAACATTTTGGGGGTGGCAAAAAACGTTTTTTTTCTTCATGGAATTTTCTGGGAGCATGGCCACGGGTTGAAGGAGCTGCCGCCACTTATAATTTTTTTTGATATTCTTGGCTTTTGGATATTGAGGGGTCGTCACTCACTTCTTAGGACTTTTGGCTGGAATGGTTTTCTTAAGCTGCTTGCAGCCGCCACCCATATAAGATATTTTTCCAAGCTTGAACGACGATGCTCCCTTTTCATTTCGGGTTCATTCATTTTTTTTATTGAAGTTTTATTGCTGCATTTTATTTGCATTTAATGTCTTGATTCCAGCACCTTTGTTATTATTATTGTTATCCCATGTACATCTCACTTTCAATTGAATGGCTGTTACGCTAGAGAAACTAGGCCCAGCTGCCACACTTATTTTGTTTCTTTTTAATTAACGTTGCTTGATGAGAGGAAAAATGGGAGACAGAGATTGATTGAATGGTGCAGAGATAATTAGGAGTATATTATTGGAAACCTAGAGGTGTCACGGCCTGGGTGGTGCAGTGGTGAATACATTTGGAGAAGCTCACTTCAATTAGCTTGAAAAAGAAAGTAGCACACGGACTACGGCAATTGAGGGGCAACAATAAAGCAAAGGTGTTGATTTATTTGGTGATGCAGCACTGATGGGAAATGACCTTTATTTTTCTTCATTTCAAAGCACGACATTGTTGGCTTAAGTGCATCCCGAGGCATGGACGTCCAAGAGAGCACACGGAGGACATCTTTTATCACAATTTTATTCTCTTTTGGCTTTAAGGAAGAAGCTCGTTAATTGCAAGAGGAAGCGGTCATGCATCCGCGAGGTGATTAGATTGGAGCAGTAGGCACACGCCGTTTCATTTTCTTGCTGAAACGTTTTCTTATAATCTATATCTATATTAGAAAGCATTCAGGTTGAAGAGTTTACCACATTATTTTACTGCTTACTCGTATTTCGTAATACTAGCACAATGATGAATGTGCATTTCTTTTATTGGCTTAAGCTTTGCATTCCAATTTCATTTGACTGCGTTTTCAGATTTCTCTAGTACATTTTAATTAGTTCATACATTTTATTTTAGGATTGTTTGATTTACTGTTTCTATTCACTTTAATGTTTTTCATTGTGTTTAATTGTGAAAATTTAGTCGTCATGTTAGCCTAAATTAATTGGGTTGGTCATTAGCGACGTTACATTGTTTCCTTGAGATTTTTAGACTGTAATTGTATTTGCCACTCTGACTTGGTTAATATGAAGTCTTTATTTGCACTTGCAATTGGGTATACACTTAGTTGCCCAGTTGGTGTTGAGTCTTCACTTAATTGATGTAACTGCATGGTGTAAATTGGATTTGATGTTAACATTGCGTTCACTTAGTTCACTTTTATGAAAACATGATTAGCCTTCGTTTAGTTGGTTAACTGTGTTGGATTAGAGGTTAGAGTCGCAACTTTATTTTGTTGATCTGTGATTGGAAACATTGTAATTAAGTTAATGACCGACTGTTTTTATTCTGTCTTTGAAACCGTTTTTAATTCTGTGTTTAATTATCTGTTTGCGTAAGTGTTTTCATTTAATTTGTCCGCATTCACCACAACGTTTTCACAAAACCCCCTCCACTTCGTGCCTGACTTAATTCTTGAACCGCAAAATTGGTCCTTGAGAGACGACCTAGGAGTCATTTCCTAGCTATACTGCATTTCTAAATTACACATTAAATTTGTGTGGGTTGCGACAGCCCATCAAACACACATACATTCTCAGTCAACCACATTCAATCATTATCAAATACTTGTCATGCATTTTAATACTACCATCAGAACCATTGTACAAGCCAAGCATAGACACAAAATAAAAATTCAACCTATTCTACAAATTCAAAGTACAAAAGAAAAAGAAACCTGGGTTGCCTCCCAATAGTGCTTGTTTAACGTCAAGAGCCTAACCCAAACCTGCTTAGCACTTATGAGTAAGTGCGAATCTTACCAACACCCATCAATAGGTGTACCTTCCTGTATCCTTCAGTGGATACATAAAAATTTAGCATCCCTCAGTAGATGCTACCCAAAAAATGTTTAAAAATCCATCAACTTACATAACCAGAATAAACCTATTCTAAAAATTGTTCTACAACAAATGGGATAAAATTAAATATCTTCAAATCTTTCCATCCCGGTTGGGATCTTCATCCTCCCAACTCATTAGTTGCCTTCTATCCATTCTTTTGATGGCTTTAGTAAATGGTTTTCTAATCTCTACCTTGCCATCTTCTTTGATATTTTCAACAATCCACTTCCTTTTCTTGAATTTTACTCGTGAGCCTCGTGGAAGTGGTATATCTTCTGAGTGAATTGTTCCTTCTTTATCAACCTCCTCATTTTTAGGTACCTGTAAAACATTACAACTGTTAAAATTGGTACCTGTCATGCTTTCTTCTGATGCAACTTCTCTTCTTGACTTTGTGAATTTGGATCTTTTCTTTATTCTAATATTGTTCCCTTTAGAACCAGTATATAAGACCACATTCTTCTTATCTCGCATCATGATTCTTCCATCATGGGCACTAATGAACATTTTGGACATAGCCATGAAAGGTCTTCCAAAAATAATTGGAATCCTCTCATCATCTTCAATGCCCATAACTAGAAAGTCAGCCAAACACTCCAGCTGCTCCACACGCACAACCACATCTTCCACCATACCTAGTGGCTTTTTACTGGAACCATCCACCACCATCATAGTAAGATTCGACGGTTTTAATGTCAACCCTCCAATCTTTCTCAAGAACCGTCCAAGCATATATTAATGCTGGATCCAGAGTCTATCATGGCTCCTTCTACCTCAAAATCATTTATAATACATGAAAGTGTCAAACAACCTGGATCCTTTACCATAGGCGGATAATTCCTTTTTGGAGGTTGAACTTCAAATTCTTGCTCATCTTCATCTGTATCCAGATCTATCATATCTCCGAGATAAAATTTCATCCTTGCAGGAATTTTTTGGATTACAGAAGGCGCCACAGTCACTTGGTTTTTTATAAATGGTCTATTGTGACTGAATTTTTCTTCCTCTTCTTTCTCACCTTCACTGCTGCTTATTTCAATGACTTCTCTTTTCTCCTCTTCCTCATTACTGCTTCCAATCTCCACAACTTCCCTTTCAACTTTTTGCTTACTTCTTGTAACAACAGCTTTACATTCCTCTTTAGGGTTAACATCAATGTTAGCCCTAAATTGGTGCTTCTCAGGGGTATCTACCCTTTTTGACAACTACCCAACTTGCATCTCTAAAGATCTGATGCTGGCTTGATTACCCGCTTGATTTGACTCATAAACTTTCAAGAATTTATCAAATCTATCATTTAAGTCTCTGACAACCTCTGCCAAATGGGTGACCTACTGCCACAGAGGTGAAGGTTGCTGCTGCCTAAAACCTCTTGTTTGCCCTAATGGGAAATTCGATGCCTGACTAATACTTGGATGATTCTTCCAACCTTGTTTGGCATTGCCTTGGTAGGTATTTTGAAACTGATTTCCCATAAAATTAGCTTCTTGCTGCATCTCTTCAGGTAAAGCACATTGACAATTGATATGGTCGCCACCACAGAAATCACACAGCTGCTGTGTTTGGGAAATATTACGAATCTCCTTAGGAAGTTGTGAGAGAATCTTTGTTAAATTATCAAGCTTTTGAGTCAGAAGATGGTTCTGAGCAAGCATAGCGTCATCTGTAGGCAAGTGCAAAACTCCTCTCTTTTGTTTAGGTATGCCTCTTTCACTGTAATTTTCTTGCTCATTAGAATCCATATTTTCTATCAATTCATATGCCTCATCTTCAATCTTTTGTTTAACATTGCCTCTAGTTGAGGCATCCAGCATCATCTTTGATTGAGTGTTCAATCCTCCAAGGTATGCAAGAACCAAGGTGGTTTTGTCAAGACCATGGGTTGGAGTCTTTCTCATCAAGCCCTTAAATCTCTCCCATGCTTGACCCAAAGTCTCTTCCATACCCTGCTTGAATGATGAAATTTCCAGCTTCCCTTGAGGAACTTTGGACTGTGGAAAATATTTAGTGACAAACTTTGTAGCCACAGTCTCCCATGTGGTGAATGTTCCTTCAGGAAAGGAATTAAGCCACGCCTTAGCATTGCCTGCTAATGTGAATGGGAACAAGCTAAGCTTTACTCGTTCATATGATACACCTGCCATCTTTATAGTGTTGCAGATTTCACTAAACGTGGTCAAATGATCATACGGATTCTCATTTGACAAGCCGTGAAACTGGTTGCCTTGTACTAAGTGTATTAGTGCTGGATTCATCACCATGTTAGTTGTTTGATCCATAGGCATGGCTATGCTGTTGAAGTGAAAAAGACCTACAACATTAGATTGATCTGCCAATGTGCGTCTTAGAGGAAATTATTCTTCCATCTCCCCTGTTCTTCTATTTGGTGAAGGTGACAATAATCTGCTAGGAGAAGGGAATAAATCCCTAGATGGGTGTCTGACTCTCCTTCTTCCCCTTGTCTCACTTAAGCCTTCAAGAAGAGGTTGGGTATTTTTCTTGCTCCTAGTATGTCTAGTCTCCTATTGCATGTACAAGAAACACAAACCCTAGTAGCACTTTTATTAAAAAAAAAATATATATACAAATATCAACAATCAAGACAAAATTAATCAATTTACACTACTCGAAAAAGTTAAACTAAGAGTCCCTGGCAACGGCGCCAAAAACTTGTTAAACCCCTGGCAAGTGTACCAGATCGTATCAAGTAATAATAATCGGTAATCCCAATATCTTTCTTCCCAGACGACACTTAAGGCCTTATCTTTGGTGTAAACAAATTGTTTAAGACTTGAGTAAAAGAAAATAATTTGAATGGTTTAAATGCAAAACAGAAATAAACATGCAAATGCAAGAATTCAATTGACTAAGAGAAACTATGAATGAATGAGGTTGTTGGGGTTTACAATTTCATCTTATCCACCCTCATATATCTACTCTTCTTATTTACTTTGCTTATTTATCATATTGCCATGCAAACTTTCTTGGTCTACCCTTAACCTAATCCCTTGGTGAAAAGAGCCTATTACTAATTACCGGCTTGCTATCCCTAGCCTCCCCTAGTAACTAATAATGCATAATGAGCGGAAGCAAAATACAATCGATCGTCCTACCTCTATCCCTAGGTGGTATTAACATAATCAAGGAATTCTCCCCAGTTCATGACATTACTGTACGTCCCCGTATCAATAAAGACAAACAACATCTATCGAATGAGTTAAACAGTAAAAGCATTAAGCAAAGGTAAAGAACCCAACAATTGATAAATCAAGCATATGCAAGCATATAAAGTATACAAGAATTTCAATATATGAAAGTTTCAAAAGATTACATTGTTCCCCAACAACAAAGGGTTTAGTTCACCATAATCATGGTGAAACTAGATGAACTAAATGGAAGAATGGAAAAGCAAACCCTAGAATTGATAAAGTGGAGCCTAAGCATCCACGAAATCTCCTCCAAATGTCTAAAGCTGTTGTGGACGTTGTTCTCTGCCAAAAGAATTACAATTGGATTCGCAGTAGGGCTATATATAAGTCAAAAAGATAACAAAAAGATCTCAAAATCCAAAATATAAAAATAGACAACCTCCCAGGTGCCTAAAATGACCGCTGAGCGGTTTGCCTCAACACACGCCACCGTCCAGGTGCCTAAAATGATCGTTGAGCGGTATGCCTCTTGTCGCTCTGGACGCTCAGCGTCACCCCCTGGGCGCCAGACAACAACTTTTCGTTGCACTAGGACGGTCAGCGATGGAATTTACCGCTAAGCGGTTCACAAACTCTTCTTTTCTTCCTTTTTCTCCTTCATTCTTTAGTCTATGACCTTCCTACTTCATTGTCATCTTCAATTTTCATCAAAAACCCTGCAAAACAATGCAAAACAAGCATAATATCTCTAAAAACAACTTTTGACTCTCATGTAACACAACTTAAGAGTTTTACTTGATTCTAAACTCATTTTAAGCTACAAAGGATGTGATTTAATATCAAATTTATGCATAGAAATAACGGTTTTGAGACCGTTATCAGCTGTTATTATCAATTGTTGGGTACTTTATCTATTCTTAAAGCTATTATCATTTAACTCATTTGATAAAAAGATGTTTGGCTTTGTCGATACGGGGACGTACGGGGAAGTCATGAACTGATATGAAATTCCTTGATTAAGAAATACCACCTTGGGATAGGGGGGTAGGACGATCAATTGTATTTTGCTTCTGTGGTACTTGCACTGCTAGTTACTAGGGGAAACTAGGGATAGTAAGCGAGAAATTAGTAGTAGGTTCTTCTCGCCGAGGGATCGGGTTTAGGGTAGACTAAGAAAGTTTGCATAACAATGAGATAATAAAGCGAATTTAATAAGAAGAATAAATATAAGAGAGTGGATAAGATGAAATTGTAAACCCTAACAACTCCATTCATCCATACCTTTTTCTATTCAATTGAATCAATTGCATTTGCATGTTTACTTTTTATTTTTTGCATTGAAACCACAAGTAAATTTTCTCTACAAGTCTTACGATATTGATTTACACGAAAGATAAGGCCTTTGAGTCCTTTGGGAGAACGATATTGGGTTTACCAATTATATTACTTGATAACGATCTGGTACACTTGCCAGGGTCTTAACAAGTTTTTGGTGCCGTTGTCGGGGACTCGTGGTTTAACTTTTCGAGTAGTGTAAATTGATTGAATTTGACTTGATTTTATGTTTGTTTTTATTTTTGTTCTAATAAATGTTTTCTAGGTTTTTGTGCCTAATGTTTGCAGGATGCAGTACTAATAAGAATTTGATTATATGGGCACTCAATTCTACCAAAATAATTTCAACGACTGGTGGGAACCTCACTCAGACATGGATCAAAGCTAATTTGGGCAAGCTGCTGAGCAACAAATCACTCCACTTAAGGAGAACATAAATTCTGATGACGAATTTCTTCAGCGGATCACGAGTATGAATATGTCATTCATGAGAAGTATTGAGGAGATACGACAACGTGAGGAGTTAGGAGAACGTCAAAGACAACAATATCGTCCTTCACTTGAAGAAGTAGAACGTCAAAGGCAGCAATATTCTCCTACACTTGAAAAAAAAGAAACATTATGAGAAGCTAAACAATGTTTACAACAAAAACAATTCTCTATACCAAGAGAAACGTTGGGGGAAGCTGAACAACGTTTACGACAGAAACAATTCTCAATACCAAGAGAAACGTTGGGGGAAGCCAAACAACGTCTTTGGCAACAACAATCATCTTTGCCAAGAGAAACGTTGGGGGAAGCTGAACAACATTTATGGCAGAACCAACTCTCTTGCATAATAAAGTCTCTAGATCTTAGGGGTAATACTGAAGTTAACCCTAGGAAGGAATGCCAAGCTATTATCTCTGAAAGTGATAAGGTTGTTGATGAGAAGAAAATAGAGATAAAGGAGGAAAAGATAGAGAGAGTTGTAGAGGGAGAAGAAACAAAAAGGTTGAGTGAGGGAGAGAAAGATGAGGAGAAAGGAAAAGAAGTGGTTGAGAGAAAAGAAAAAAAGAAAAAAAAAATTGAAAATAAAGAAGAAAGAAAAAAAAAATTGAAAATAAAGAAGAAAGAAAAAAATAAAAAGAGAAAGTGGAAAAGGAAAAGGAAAGAGAAAAAGAAGAGTGAGGAAAAAAGGAAGAAAGGAAAGAAGAAAAGATCATATGAAAAACCCCTTCCTCATTCAAAAAAATATATTAGGAGGGAAAAGAAAGTCAAGTGCCTTATGGAGATCTTCAAGAAATTGGAGATAAAAGTTCCTATGATTGAAACATGGAAATATGTGCTTGGTGTTCTCAACTTTATGAAGAAATTCAGCAGGAAGAAGAAAAAGAAAAGAATATCAAGCAAGGGGAGTATCAATACCTACTGATGGGTGTTTGAACTCTACTGGGTCAAGCTAGTGACATAAAAAGAGCGCTTACTGGGAGACATCCCAGTGATCCAAGAATAATATTTTTCTGTACTTTAAATTTTAAATCTTGGTGATGTAAGAATGAACAATTTTTTTTAATTTTTGTGTATTGGGTAGCATCTACTAAGGGATGCTATTTTTTATATGTATCTACTGAAGGATACAGGTAAGTACACCTACTTAAAGGTGTTGGGAGGCACTTACTGATGAGTGCTAAAAGGTTTGGGTTAGGCTCGTGACGTTAAAAAAGCACACCTAGGAGGCAACCCAATTGATTAATTTATTATTGTTGCATGTTTTAATACTGTTCTAGTTGCATTTAGGGCTTAATTGTTGCATAAGTGAGTAAAGTGAATGGGAATTGTATTTAGGGTTTAATTGTTGCATTTTAGAAAATCCATTCTCTATCACTTTTGCATCATTCATAATCCAAGTAAAGGGTTTTTGAGAGAGCACTGCATTTTGGTTTCATCCATCACCAGTTATAAGAATTTTGCATACATTTATGGTCTTTTCACCCCAAGGACAGGTTGTTATTGCCGAGATGATTATAGGCATGTATGACACACCTCCTGCTCATAGGTGGACGATGGATGAGTTCAACAATAGAGTGGCTTGGCCAGAGCAGGCATAGAGGAGTGGAGCTGGAGCAGCTGAAGCTCTAGTCAGGAAGGACGATGACAAGGATGATAACTTTGAGGATGCAGAGGCTGGAGACCAGGAGGACTCAGATGAGGACATGCATTAGACAAGGTTTTATCTTGCACTTTTGTATTTTTTTTTAGAATAGGTTGAATTTTGATTGTTAGTGTCTATGCTTGGCTTGAACACTATTTCTAAAAATATTTGACTGAATGAAATGCATGATGAATCTATTTGATCATGATTGGATGTGGATGATGATTGATTTGTGTTGCATGTTGATATACAGGTGAAAAGTTCACTAGCTATGTGAACAGATGTGTGATGATTTATGATTGTGGTTATGATGCTAAGCAGGGTGTATGAATGAATAATATGTGAGAAAGCATATTGTGTGAGGTATTGAGCTCCAAAATATTCATCGTTATATGTACTGTTCACCGGAAAACATGAATGATATTGCTTGAGTCTTGATAATTGATTGAATTGCATGTTTATGTCATATGATCAAGGCCATTTTTGGAAGCCCTTACTTAGCCAAATTGTCACCTAAATTGATTAGAACCATGTGTTCTACCCTTTTTCAACCTTGGCCTTAAACAGGATGAAAACCCTTGCTTTTAAATTATTTACCTTGAGTTGGGTTGAGAATAATTGTTGAAAAGGTTCAAGTTTGGGGTTGTTGGGAAAATTTGAATGGCAAAAAGAAAGGCATTGAGCTCAAGTGTTGAAAAAGAAAAGTGCAGGAGAAAAGAAAACGAAGAAAAGAAAAAGCATGAAAGATGAGCTCAATGTAAAAATAAAAGGAAAGGGAAGAAGTTGGGAATGAGTGAGACTGGTTAAAATAGCTCTCTTAACTCAAGGATTTTGTGATCCAGAAAAACCAATTTTTCTTGTTAGCTTAGCCTCATTATAAGCCTTGAAAAGGTCCTTGTGATGGCATTGGCATGTAAGAATGTTGATTTTATTAGATGAAGGGCAATTTTGTTTTATGTGACATGTGAATAGCAGAGAGTGGAGTGACCTCTTAAACACTTGAGTGATTGAGTGAAACACTTGCTTGGAGAGAATTGTTGAATTCCATGATTACATCTATGCTTAGTTGATTGATCATTCATAAATAAAACATATGTTGGGAAATTTGTGATCATGTGAACTGAACTGAATTGAAAGCATGCATACATCTTGATTAGATTCCACTGAAAATATGAAATTGAGTAGTTCTTGTCATAAGAAAAATGAATTTTGGGATTGTTGAACTATTTGATGAAAAAGTGGAAAGCCAAGTTTTGTTTTGTTTGCTTGAGGACAAGCAAAGTTCTAAGTTTGGGGTTGTGATAACGGTCTAAAAACCGTTATTTTCATGCTTAAATTGATATCAAAATACACCCTTTATAGCTTAGATTTTCAGAAACAGTGCTATGTGAGATTTTGCATTGAAAAGAATTTCAATGTGAACTACTGTGTCGAATTCGATTGTGTGCACCACGCATTCGACTGTATTAGTTGCTTGATTTGAAATTATGTTATGCTCATGAACAGTAACGACTATATTTTTAAAAGTTAGTTAAGCATTGAATGTTGGTCAACTGTATTGAATGAGGAATTAATTTGTTTGACTGGACTGCTACTATTTTGACTTAACTGTTATAACTGTTTTAATACAGTCGACTCTATTAGTAGCGTATTCGACTATAGGAGCGTCTGTTTTATAGAAATCTATAAATAGACGAGACTTGAGTTGTTTCAAAGAACTTTTGAGAACTTTTGGAAATCTAACATTTTCATATTATGTGTCAGATTGTTTCTTTGAAGATTTGAGCTCCAAGAACTCATCAAGAAGACGGTTGTGATCTTTCTTTGAAGAGTTTCTGAAGGAGGATTGTGCGCGCTTATTGCTTGATCAGAATTTGAACAAGTGATGTATTTATGAGTTGATCAAGATTGTTGTTGGCATCCGTGGTGATTGTTGTGTTACCTATTGTGACTACAGGGGTTGGACTCGTGGAGTCTGGTACACTTTGAGGATTGTTCAAAGTGTGTTACAGATTACAGGAGAGGAGATATCTTGTTGTGTGGTTTGCCTATATTTTGGTTAGAGGGTTAGAGAGGTGTTTTATATTTTTGATGTGGAGGTCTCTATAAAAGCCTTGCTGTAAAAACCTTGACCATTATAGTGCATTTGCTTCCTGGTAATGGAAGCACACTAGATGTATGCATTGAGGCCGAACCAGTATAAAAACCTGTGTTTGAATTCTCTATCCCTACTCTTTTACATTCAGTCGACTTTACAATTCACGTAGTCTACTTTGATTTTCCGCTACACTTAATTTTCTATTACTTGCGATTCAAGAAAATTTGTAAAGTTTTGTACTTTGAATCAAAGATTGCGAAAAGACTCTGATTTTGAAAACTCACCAATTCAACCCCCTCCCCCTTTTGGGGTTAAAACGAAGCCTACCTGTTTCCCAACAGGTATTGCTTATCCACCCTGTACCTTCCTGGATATCTTAAGCAGTTTACATATATAGCTCTCTTTGTTAGCCACATGTTTGACTTAGAATCATGGATATAAGAAGCCAAACCTTCAGCTTTCAGACCAGCAATATTTGACCAAACATTATCGTCAATAGTAATGTTAACACCTTTGACCCTTGAGTGAATGACCTCATTTACAACCCTCAGGTTTGTGTAGAAAACCTCTACCAAATCTGGATAGCAATTTCCTTTCATCTGGACTGATGGGTTGTCGCACCCCATGCAAATTTAATGTGCATAAAAGAATGCAGTATAGACTGGGAAGTGACTCCTAGGTCGTCTCTCAAGGACCAAACTATGGTTCAGGACTTAGGTCAAAGACGCAGTGGGGGGGGTTTGAAAGTGATTTTGCAATGCAAAATTAAATTGATTTAAAACTGGGAATTAAATAAAGATGTAAGCAGAATTTAAAGCATTGATGAGGAGACCGAATGCAAATGAGAGCTAGAAAACTAAAATGAGTGAACGCACAAAGAAGCTGAATGGTTTTAAGGGTGACCGAACGGTATAAAAGCAGTTGCAGAAACAGTAAATTGTGCAGAATGCGGAAAACGTACGAAAACGAAAATTTGGGAAATTGAACAGTAAAATCCGAACTGATGAACAGTAAAAGATAAACAGTAGCAGATGAACAGTTAAAACGCAGCAATGAAGAAGACAGTGAATAGTAACGGTGAACAGTAAAATGTAGAAATCGTAAATGAACCAGAAACTTGTGTGCAACAACAAATTTAACCATGGAATTGTAAAGAAAGTGAGTTCAATACATTAAAAGAGAAGAAAGCAAAACCTACAAACCTCCCCAAGGGGGAGGAAGAAGAAGGAGCTCCCCAAGAAAGAAAAGGCAAGTGGCGGCTGGGGCTGCCGCGAGAAATCTGCTTTTAGGGTTTTATACCACCCAAAAGACCAAAATGCCCTCCTAATGGACCTAACCTAAAAGTAGACCAACAATTGGGCCCCAAAGTCCTAAACTATGACCCAATGGATTTCTAAAACGGAATCAGACTACACTATTGACGTGGCCTCACTCTTGAAGTTCCAGAATGTGCTTCCAACACTGCTGTTAAGGTTCTCTGGTCACCTCAGATAATCGTTCGGTATTATTGATAACGGTCTCAAAACCGTTATTTTCATGCATAAATTTGATATTAAAACACACCCTTTGAAGCTTAAAATGAGCTTTGAATCAAGTAAAACTCTTAAGTTGTGTTACATGAGAGTCAAAAGATGTTTTAAGAGATATTATGCTTGTTTTGCATTTTGCAGGGTTTTTGATGAAAATGGAAGAGGGCAATGAAGTAGGAAGGTCATAGACTCAAGAATGAAGGAGAAAAAGGAAGAAAAGAAGAGTTTGTGAACCGCTCAGCGGTCAATTCCACCGCTGAGCGTCCTAGTGCAAGGAAAAGTTGTTGTATGGCGCCTAGGCGGTGACGCTGAGCATCCAGAGCGACAAGAGGCAAACCGCTCAGCGGTCATTTCTGGTGCCTGGGCGGTGGTGTGTGTTGAGGCAAACTGCTGAGCGGCCAATTTAGGCGCCTGGGCGGTTGTCTAGTTTTATATTTTGGATTCTGAGATCTCTTATGTTATCTTTTTGGCTTATATATAGACCTAGTACGAATCCAAATGTAATTCTTTTGGCAGAGAACAAAGTCCACAACAGCTTTACACCTTTGGAGGAGATTTCTTGGTTGCTTAAGGTCCACTTTATCAATTCTAGGGTTTGCTTTTTCCATTCTTCCATTCAATTCATCTAGTTTCACCATGATTATGGTGAACTAAACCCTTAGTTGTTGGGGAACAATGTAATCTTTTGAAACTCTCATATATTGAAATTCTTGTTTACTTTATATGCTTGCATTTGCTTGATTTATCAATTGTTGGGTTCTTTACCTGTATTTAATGCTTCTACAGTTTAACTCATTCGGTAGATGTTGTTTGTCTTTATTGATACGTGGACGTACGGTAATGTCATGAACTGGGGAGAATTTCTTGATTATGTTAATACCGCCTAGGGATAGGGGTAGGACGATCAATTGTATTTTGCTTCCGATCATTATGCATTATTAGTTACTAGGGGAGGCTAGGGATAACAAGCCGGTAATTAGTAATAGGCTCTTTTCACCAAGGGATTGGGTTAAGGGTAGACCAAGAAAGTTTGCATGGCAATATGATAAATAAGCAAAGTAAATAAGAAGAGTAGATATATGAGGGCAGATAAGATGAAATTGTAACCCCTAACAACCTCATTCATTCATAGTTTCTCTCGTCAATTGAATTCCTGCATTTGCATGTTTATTTTTGTTTTGCATTTGAAACCATTAAAACTATTTTCTTTTCTCAAGTCTTAAAAGATTTGTTTACACGAAAGATGAGGCCTTAAGAGTCCTTTGGGAAGAACGATATTGGGTTTACCAATTTTTATTACTTGATACGATTGATGGTGTCGCACCCATGCAAATTTAATGTGCATAAAAGAATGCAGTATAGACTAGGAAGTGACTCCTAGGTCGTCTCTCAAGGACCAATTTTGCGGTTCAAGAATTAAGTCAGACACGAAGTGGGGGGGTTTTGTGAAAACGTTGTGGTGAATGCAGAAAAATTAAATGAAAACACTTACGCAAACAGATAATTAAACACAGAATTAAAAACGGTTTCAAAGACAGAATAAAAACAGTCGGTCATTAACTTAATTACAATGTTTCCAATCACAGATCAACAAAATAAAGTTGCGACTCAAACCTCTAATCCAACAAAGTTAACCAACTAAGTGAAGGTTAACCCTGTTTTCATAAAAGCGAACTAAGCGAACGCAGTGTTAATGTCAAATCTAATTTACACCATGCAGTTAGATCAACTAAGCGAAGATGTAACACCAATTGGGCAACTAAGCATATACCCAATTGTAAGTGCAAATACAGGTTTCACATTAACCAAGGTCAGAGTAGCAACCACAGTTACAGTTCAGAAATCTCAAGGAAACATCACAATATAGCTAATGACCAACTCGATTAAATTAAGCTATCATTACAATTAAAGTAACACGACCAAACACATTAGACAACATTAAAACAAATTAAAATACTAGACACCAACACTGTTACAAACTGATTAACAAACACAGTTAAAAATAATTAAACTCAACACTAACTCAAACACATTAAACTCAACCTATTAACTAAATTAATTAAAAACCAAAGAAACCAATAAGCCTAATTTAATCCTAGCAAAGTACTTGACACAATAGCAATTAACAAATGAATTTAAAAGTCCAATTGGCCAAAGAAAAACCTCATGGTCGTGCACTACTCTCCACCAAGACCAAATCACTTTTTAATCTTCAATCAACCACCAATTTTGTTGTCTTTTTGTCCCCATGTGTACCATGTCTCAAAAGAAATTAAAATATGTTTTAAACAACCAATTGAAAACCGTTCCATCACTTCTCCATGCAACAATTTCGGAATCCACACTCCAAGACCACAAAAACCGAACCCACCAAGTGAATTCTACAAAAAATGCTTCAAAGACCAATGTGCAAATGGAAGATACCATGGGTGCTCCTACCAATGTGCCAAGTAAGCTGAACCAAATGAAAACAAACTCCAAAAACCTCTCACCATTCTTGCAATTCTCGGCAGCAACAAGCAAAAACCAAAGCTCAAAGTAGAAAAATTCTCTTAGTCAAAAGAAGCATCATATGTGTTTGTCCAAAAATGGTAGAAACTTAAATGCACCTTCTCTCCTCCTTCCTATCTCCATTTTCGGTTTTCTTTCTCTACCAACACACCATTCATGTTTTCTTCATCCCTACTACCGTAAACACACCACAAAACTTAAGGTATCAAATTCAAAACAAGTCATGAACAATAAATCCAAACATATGCTACTTCAACCCAACCAAATCTTCCATTTCTTCAAGTTTCTTTGCAAACACGAAAATGAATCCCTAGCCTTCAAGTCCAGCATCGTCCAGCCACAATAAATAGCACAAAGTTCTGGTTGTAAACTTGCTTCAAACATCAAAACCGAAAAACAAGAAGAAAGAGTCCAAATCACAACACCCACACATCGACTTAAGCTCTCTTCAACCCAAAACTCACATAGAACTCCACTTTTATCATCCAACCAAATAAAATGCAAAGAAAACCGTGAGCAACTACAACAATGGAAGAGGAAAACGAAATATAAAGTTACTCAAACCCAACAACCACCATAGAAATGCAAAGACAAGCTCCCAAGCTCAAGCTTCAAACATCAAGAACAAGCAAATGGAAGTAGAAATGAATGGTTTTTCACCACCAATAAGCTAAGACAACCAAGAGTAAAATCTGCAAATTTGCTCATTCAAGTGGTCAAAATCGAAGCACCATACCAAGTCATCCATGAGAGTTGTTCATACATGAAAACCCTAGGACAGAAAAGTTCAAAACTATGAGTATGAAGTGTGTAAAAGTGAAAAGTGTGGAATGCCTTTGTGTGTCTCAGCAATTCCCTTCCAAATACCGTCCCACACCCTAAAAATGGTGGGGTCCACCTCTAATAAACCCTAACCTAAGAGACACATGTCCTACACATGGGTTTTTTTACAAAATTGCCCCTAAAAGGGTCCAAAACACCTAATTCTAATTAAGGACTTCTAGAAAACGAAATTACAACTTTAATTAGAATCTAAATGACTAAATGTTGAGCCTTTGAATGTGTCACACCATATCTTAATGCTCCAAATGATGGTTCCACAACTTCCCTGCAACCAGAAATGCACTTAATCAGCTCAGAAAATCCAAATTAGCACAATTACGAATTTTCGACCAATTTAAGCAGAATTCGGAAAACGGGGAAATAACAGACAATTAAACACGATTCCCTGGTTTATTCTAGCACAATAAACTAAGTGAAATCAATAAAATATCGACTCATAAAAATAGACCACACTTAGTCTTTTGCACTCCTGGGCAAAATCAAGACGCTAATCAAGAAACAGTTCAGAGGACATCAGGGTATGACATAGACTCATCAGACAGAAAACAAAGACTAACAAGGACAAAAACAGAATTAGACAATTCTCAAGAAATATGGACAGTGAAAGGAAGTAGATAGTATCCAACACAGAATCAAAGAAAGCAGATACTCATGAAGTCATCCAAGCAGTTCAAGACATGGCAAAATGATCAATCAGCTCAAGAGAAGAATCAAAAGTAACAGAACCTCACAGATGCACACAATCAGTGTTTCTCTCAAGTGTCTATGGTAAACAGATTCAACTCAATGCACTCAAGAAAGCAAGCAACAACAGTCTTGGCAAGCCTCTAATATCAACACTCGAAACATATATGCATGTTCAAATCAAAAGGTCTTTTATGGATGTAATGGGGCTAAGGACAAGGGAAGATATAACATGGATGAGAAGCTACAAACCAAAAGAAATAGAGGAGCAATGGGGAACAAGTGTAAACACAGTCAACTCACACCCAAACCTCTAATTCAATCCTCTTCTTGACTCCATTATTCACGATTTGTTTTTCATTTTTTATACTTTTTTTATTTTTCTCATCTTGCCTCTTTTTCTTTTCTCTTTTCTTTTTCAGAACAAAACTATAAGAGACAAGATGCACACATATATACCAAAATAAAACAAGAAGAGGATCCTACTAGCCAACTCATCAGAATCCCCAGGGAGACCACACTTGTTTCCAAAACAGTTCCAAAGCTCCTAAATTCCCTAAGGTTAAGGTAATCATGGTTTTTTACTTAGGGCAAGTGTATGAACTTCAAAAGAAAGAAATGGGGGAAGTATAGGCTTAAAGGGGTTGTCAAAGGATCAAAACAGGGTAGGCTCATCTGGCTAGAGAGGCTCAACAACAAAACTGCCTTTATCACTTCCAAACATGCATATCAATCAAGAATCATCAAAAAGAGTCAAGCCAAGGCATATGTGCAAGAAATCAAGAGACATATCACACACAAGAAAGAATATCAAGTGGCTCAATTCTCACACATGGTATTTCTGTCACAATCAATTCAACTCTCAAACATCATAATCATCTTCCAAGAAGAGAAAAGCAAGGATATCCAACAAATCAGAGTATCAATGAAGTGAAAGAAAAGTCTACAACCTAAACGAAGTCCAGAGATCACGAGAAAAATGCAAAACTGTACACAAGACACAACAAAACTAACTAGAAAACAAAAAAAAAATTAATGCAGAAAACAAAAACTAACAAAGAAAATAGAAATCTCCCCCAATAGACCACACTTAAACTACACAGTGTCCTCAATGTGTTATAAGCATAAGATCAGAGCAATCAATACAGTCAAAAGATGAAGGACAAGTGCAATAAAAGTGAGGAAAGGAGGAGAAGGGAAAAAGGAAACTTCCCTGGTCATGGTGGAAGTTGCCAATTTTGGACTAGCAGAGAAGTGTTTTCAACCAATGGGTCGAAGAAGGAACTGCTTTTAGGGACCTGCTTCATCCGCCAGATCTGATCTAAAAGAGAGGTGGAAAAGTAGGGACATCTAGAGGTGGAAAAGTAGGTGGCAGAATGAGCACAAGACTTTGGTTCCCATCTCCTAGGTCGACGACACTGACATCATTTTCCAGATTCTGAACAGTCTGAGAATGTAACCTTGAATCTTGAGACTGCTCCTGAATTAACTGAGTGGCCATCTGCCCCATCTGGTTGCTCAAACTCTGAATTGACGCTCTAGTCTCTTGCATGAACTGAATGTAAAGATGTTGATTGTATTAGATGAAGGGAAATTTTGTTTCATGTGACATGTGAATAAATAGAGAGTGGAGCGACTTCTTAAACACTTGAGTGGTTGAGTGAAACATGTGCTTGGTAAGAATTGTTGAATTCCATGATTACATTTATGCTTAGTTGATTGATCATTCATGAATATAACATCTGTTGGGAAATATGTGATCATGTGAACTGAAGTGAATTGAAAGCATGCATGCATATTGATTTGATTCCACTGAAAATATGAATTGAGTAGTTCTTGTCATAAGCAAAGTGAACTTTGAGATTGTTGAACTATTCGATGAAAAAGTGGAAAGCCAAGTTTTGTTTTGTTTTTCTTGAGGACAAGCAAATTTCTAAGTTTGGGGTTGTGATAACGGTTGAAAAACCGTTATTTTCATACTTAATTTTGATACTAAAACACACCCTTTATGACTTAGAATGAGCTTAAAGTCAAGTAAAACACTTAGTTGAGTCATGTGAGAGTCAAAAGTTGGTTTTAGAGATATTATGCTTGTTTTTACATTGTTTTGCATGGTTTTGAGATAAATTGAAGATGGAAGTAAAGCAAGGTGGATTTGGACTCGTGAAAGATGAAGAAAAAGGATGAAAAGAAGAGTTGGCAAACCGCTGAGCGCCAGAATGGACTACTGAGCGTCCAAGGCGATTAGAGGCAAACCGCCCAACGGTCACTTGTACCGCTGGGCGGTGGTGCGATTAAAGGGTAAACCGCTGAGCGGTTTATTTAGCCGCTGGGCGGTTGTCTGTTTTTACCATTTTTATTTGGCCTCGATTCTGTTATCTTTTGGGCCTATATATAGCCCCAATGCGATTCAAAACTCATTCTTTTGGTAGAGAGAAATGTCCACAACAGCTCTACACACCTTGGAGGAGTTTCTTGGATGATTAGGCTAAGCATCCAAGAAATCTCCTCCAAGGTGTGTAGAGCAGCTCTGGACGTTTCTCTCTGCCAAAAGAATGTGTTTCAATTCGCACTAGGGCTATTTATAAGTCAAAAAGATAACAGAAAGATCTAAGAATCCAAAATATAAAAACTGACAACCGCTCAGGCCCCAATTTAACCGCTCAGCGCCAAAAACTGACCGCTCAACGCCCTAGTCAACCACTCAGCGTTCTGGTCAACTTTTCTGGTTGACTGGTTGGCGTTTTTGGATTCTGGTTGACTTTCCAGCACTCCAACCATTAAACACTACAACCTTTCTTCCAATTCATTCCAAAAACCTACAAAATCAAGGGAAACAAAGCATAAAACCAAGAAAACCAACTTTTGACTCTCGCATGACTCAACTAAGTGTTTTACTTTATTTTAAGCTCATTCTAAGCCATAAAGGGTGTGTTTTAATATCAAATTTAAGCATGAAAATAATGGTTTTTAGACCGTTCTCAAGTCAAAAAGTGACTTTTTAAATTTTTGGATTTAGGGTTTAGACGTCGGTTCCCCCAATAACTAACGTCTAAAGTGCTTTAGAAGTCAGAGTGGCGGGATCAGACGTCTATATGGAGTCAAAAAGTGACTTTTTAAATTTTTGGATTTAGGGTTTAGACGTCGGTTCCCCCAATAACAAACGTCTAAAGTGCTTTAGAAGTCGGAGTGGCGGGATCAGACGTCTATATGGAGTCAAAAAGTGAGTTTTTAAACTTTTGGATTTAGGGTTTAGACGTCGGTTCCCCCAATAACTGACGTCTAAAGTGCTTTAGAAGTCAGAGTGGCGGGATCAGACGTCTATATGGAGTCAAAAAGTGACTTTTTAAATTTTTGGATTTAGGGTTTAGACGTCGGTTCCCCCCAAAACAGACGTCTAAAGTGCTTTAGAAGTCGGAGTGGCGGGATCAGACGTCTATATGGAGTCAAAAAGTGACTTTTTAAATTTTTGGATTTAGGGTTTAGACGTCGGTTCCCCCCAAAACAGACGTCTAAAGTGCTTTAGAAGTCGGAGTGGCGGGATCAAACGTCTATATGGAGTCAAAAAGTGACTTTTTAAATTTTTTGATTTAGGGTTTAGACATCGGTTCCCCCCATAACAGACGTCTGAAGTGCTTTAGAAGTCAAAGTGGCGGAATCAAACGTCTATATGGAGTCAAAAAGTGACTTTTTAAATTTTTGGATTCAGGGTTTAGACGTCGGTTCCCCCAAAACAGACGTCTAAATAGAATAAAATATTATGTTTTATTAACTTTTTTGTTTAGTTTTGGCGTCTATGCAGGGGAACCGACGTATATGAGGGCCTATAGACATCGGTTATGAGGACCCCGACGTCTATAATATTATAGACGTCGGGACCCCTCTTAAGTGACGTCTATATTGGTAACTTATTTACGAAAGTGCCACCGGTCATTAATTTACGTCGGGCTCCTGCTTAACTGACGTCTAAAGGATGACGTTAAAAGCCAATTCTACACTAGTGCGTCCAACAAAGGGAAGTCGACGTATTATTTAATATTATGGCAAAGGTCTCTCCTTTTTTTACTTTTATCTTTTTTTCTTTTTCCTTTTTAACCTCCTATAACACGCCAATTTTGAAAATATTCGACGTCCTCTATTAATTCGTAGGAGGAGTTTATGAATTTTATGTTTTGAAGTTGTAGCGTTTTGAAAGGCCTTGGAGTTGTTACAAGTTAACACAATTGTTGTTACAAGAAATTTTATAAATTGATGTCTACTTAAATAATTACTGTTGGGAAAAGGCTAATATAGGCCTGTTATTGGCTTCAATAACAAAAGGCAGTCTACTTAAATGATATATGGGAAAATGCAGTTTGTTGCTAGAAACGAAGAGGTTGACGTCAATTTCTTTAGACTTCCAAAGTGTCTTTTTGGTTATATTCTTTTTTCTTTTAATCAAACAAAAAAAATGAATTCCTTGTGCATATGACGTATTATTCGTTATTCGAAGGCAAAGGTCGCTCTTTTTTTCCTTTTTCCTTTTTAAATTCCCATAGAACGTCAAACTTAGGGGGCTTCAACGTGAAAGGAATTTGAGTGGTTGTGAACATTAATTTTGTGCTGTTACCAAACGTTTTGAATTGACTCTACAAAATATAATGCTTAACTTTATACAATTGCACAGTTTGATCATTTTTGAATGATTCATTTTTTAAAGTATCTTGAAGTTGTTTTCTCTGAAATCAGATCCACTGATTCTATAGAAAACAACTTCATGAAACTTAAAAATTGAATCATATAATCAAGAAACTTCAAGTTAAAAAAGCAGTTCTGCTCCTCCAAGGGTTCTACAGATTTTGAAAAAGCACTTATCTTCTTATTATTTTTCTTTCCTCCAGATTTCTGTTGTTCAAATTCTTCTTCTGATCAAAGATGTGCTCTATCAGAAGGAGATTAATAATAATCCAGAAATAAAGGATTCTGATGAAGAGTCTATTGAAGAAGATTCTAGGAAGACGTCTGAATAAGAATAGGGTCTTAGTTTCATAGCACTAAGTTGTGATGTCCTTGTTTTGTTCTATTTTATTATGTGTTCTTCTTTTTGTGGCGTTATATTCGTTGGTTTAAAAATAATATTTCTAGCAAAAAAACATCGAATTGATAAAACAATTCGACATTATATTTAGACATTACCTTAACCCTAACTTGTTCGAATAGCTTTTGTGATTCTGAAAGAGTTGATAGAAAAACAAAGAAAAAAGTTAAGGGATTGTTACGAGAAATTAAATGAGTGGAAGTTGTAAAGTTTTGAAAGGATGCCAAATCCAAATGTATTAACCTCTTCTTTGTTTCTGTTGATCACTCCTTCAAGCTTTTCAACATGACAAAGAATCAATCCACAAAGAAATGAGTCGTTTTTGTCACCTTGAAAACTTTGATAGAAAAACAAAGAAAAAGTTAACATAGAATTCGAACATGTTGGGAGCCCTTCAAAACGTCAAAGACACAAGTACAAGGATGTTTTACCAGTTGGTTTAAAAGAAAAAATGAAACAATTTCTGGCAAATAAAACGTCTAATGCGTAAGAGAATACGCGTTCTGTGTTTGGTTTAAAAGAAAAAGAAAAAATAATAAAAAAGGACTAAATAATAAAACGTCCATGCCAGTAAAAAACGACGTTTTATAGGTTGATTCAAAAGAAAAATAAAAGAATAACTACTAGCTGTAATATATAATGTCCATCTTTTGTTACTGTTGATGTCATATTATTTACATCAATATTTTGTATTTATTTTTTTTGTATTCGACGTCAGTTGTTTCCTTAACTGAAGTTATGTGATTACTAAGGTTTCGTACACCAACGACCATCACGTCCAACCCCAAACAGTACGACGTTATATATTGGTAAAAAAGTCGAGCCCATAAACTGCGCGATGTTCTGTTTGGTTTAAAAGAGAAAAGAAATAAAGAATAAAAAAGGGATTCACTCTTTGCCTTCTTGTTGGCATATAAAACGTCGAATATTTACATAGTTGACGTCAAATGTAGGTAGGGGTTACACTGTTGGAAGCAAAACACTTTTTCGTTATTTTTTATTTTAAATTGAACGTCAATTGTTTCTTAATTTGACGTTATATGATTCCCAGGTCTTTGTTTGACGTGAATACTTTTTAGGTTACATCAATATGGGCCTTGTTTGACGTTAACAAATATTAGACAGCGAACTGTTTTATTAATGGACGTGGAGCAATTGAATTTATTTACAGAAATGCCACCGATCATTTTTAACGTTGGATATTGAGCGCTTCGACGTTGACCGCGTGACGTTATAGCCTGTTTTTGCTCTAGTGACTTTATCTTTGTTGGCTTCAATTTGAGACCAGCAATCTTTTTCGCATAGATAGGGGCATCATGTTAATGCTGACCCTAAATCAAGTATGGCTTTCCCTATCTTCAAACCTTCAATGGTGTAAGGAACTGTGAAACTTCCTGGATCTTTCACTTTAGGAGGACTTGCTTTCTCCATCAAATCACCACAACTTCTCTGTTCATCATTAATTTCCTCATCAAGATCTATCTTTTCACCTAGATATTGCTTTATACGCCTAGCATAAACAGGAATCTGCTGAAGTGCCTCGGTCAACGATATAGTTATCTCCAACTGATTGAAGATTTCCCTAAAGTGCTCATAGTTCCTGCCTACAATTTCACGCCCTTTAGGATAAGGAAGAACTCTCCCATCTTTTTAAAATCTTTTATCTTTTTCTATTTTTTTTCTCTCCCCTCTTCTCTTCTTCGTTTTCCAACTCACCTTCACAAATTTTCTCTCCTTCTTCTTCTTCTTTCCTCACTAAATCAACACTCTCCTTTTTCTCTCCCTCTCTTGCCTCAACAACACTCACTATGGCCTTACAATCTTCTTTAGGGTTAACCTCAGTATTAGCCCCAAATTGATTCTCTGCTTTATCCTCCAGCTTTTTAGCCAATTGACTAATCTAAATCTCTAGATTTGTGAAGCTAGCCTCATTGCTTTATATTGTGGAGTCTTGTTTCAACATCATTTTCTCAATCATCTCCTCCAACCTACTAGTCTTGTCATTTAAGCTCGATACTTGTTGCCATAGTGGTATTGGTTGTTGTTGTTGTTATGGTCTATTGAATTGGCCTCCTGCTTGTCTAGATTGTCCAGCTTGACCTTGACCCATGCTTGGGTGAGGTTTCCACTCATGGTTTTAATTACCTTGGCAGTATTGGAATTGAATGCCCATATAGTTGACTTCTTCTTGGGCCTCCTTTGGAAAAGCACATTGACCATTAATATGGTCACCACCACAACGATCACAGAGTTGTTGTTGCACCTGTGACATATTCTTCAGTTTTTTAGGCAATTAAGGAAGAGTCTTTGTCAGATTCTCCAATTGTTGAGTTATCAGCTTATTCTGTGCAAGCAAAGCATCTTGAGTAGGCAATTGAAGAACTCCCTTTTGTTGAATTAGCATACGCCTTTCACTATGAGGTTCATTATCATTAGCCGTCATGCTATCTATCACTCATAGGCTTCCTCCGCAGTCTTGTGCTTAATATTACCTCCAGCTGAGGCATCTAGCATAAGCTTCGTTTGAGTACCAAGACCTCCAAGGAATGAAAGGACTACACTTGTATCATCAAAACCATGCATAGGCATCTTTCTCAATAAGTTTTTGTATCTCTCCCATGCCTGGCCTAGGGTTTCTTCCATACCTTGCCTGAAAGAAGAAATCTCCATTTTACCTTTATGTTGCCAACCCATGAAATTGGTTGCTAAACACCAAGTGAATCAACGCCGTTTTCACCTCCATACTCAGTGCATTGACCCTCGGCCTTGCAATGCTGTTAAAGTCTTGAGGGTCAACCATAGTAGTAGCATCCGCCAGAGTGCGTCTCCTAGGAGCTTCCTCCTTAGCCATCTCTTTAGTGCTCTTGTTGGATGCTTCTGGTGAGGGTTGTAACAATAATTCTAGAGGAGGGAATAATTCTCTAGAAGTTCGAATCCTCCTTTTCCTCCGGGTTTCACTCAAACCTTCAAGAAGAGGTTTTGAATTTTTCTTTCTTCTCGTATGAATTGTATCCAGCATACACAAGAAACAAAACCCTAAAAAGCACTTTTATATAAAAATAAAAACAAAAAAAAAACAAAGTCAAATTTAATCAATAATCACACTACTAGAATAGTTAAACCACGAGTCCCCAGCAACGGCGCAAAAAACTTGTTAAGACTCTGGTAAGTGTACCGAATCGTAATCAAGTAATATAAATGGTAAGACCAAGTATCGCTTCCCTAGAGACTCATACGCTTAGACTTTCGTGTGATTAGTTGATTATATAAGACTTGTAGAACGAAAACTTGGGTTTTATAATGCAAAAGACGAAATTGAAATATTCATGCAAAAGTTAATCAATTGACAGTTGAACGATATGGATGAATGGTGTTGTTGGGGTTTTCCGATTCCTCCTAATCCACTCTCATATATCTTATGAATTCTACTCTTTCATTAATGTTAATGCCACTTTCTAATTTACCCTAATCCCAATGTCTTGGTCAAAAGAGCCTATCCTAATTACTAGTTTACTATGTCTAGTCTCCCTAGCAATTAATCATGCATTACATTAATTCGCACATAAGCTTAAGGCAATTGGTCCTCATATCCCTATGTCTAGGTAATATTGCTCCCAAGAAAATTTCCCCATGTCTAGATTTATCATTATGTGTCCATAAAGATATAATCAAAAATTAATGCTATTGAATAATGTCTTAAACAAAGCATACAAATATATATGTGCTCTATTGCTGTGTGAATGCATACATATTGAGCTTGTACTTGTTACATCATTTCTGGATGCATTGCACATGTTTTAATTCATGAAAACCACAAGCACTTTTGTGAACTTATAACTGTGTGACAAAGCTGCAGTAAAGTCGACTCCATCATTAATTGATTCGATTATGCTAAAGTCTTTGTACAGATTTTGAGAATCAGTGCTTTGTGAGATTTTGAGAAGGAAAGAATTTCAAAATGTTCTTATTTGTCGAAGATGACTATGTGCGCCACATATTCGACTGTATTAGTTGTTTGATTTGAAATTCTGTTATGCTCTTGCACTATAACGATTATATTTTCAAAAGTTAGTTGAGCATTGAATGTTTGGTCAACTATATTAAATGTGTTTTTATTTTGGTTGACTGTATGCTACTTGTTGGAAGCTTGCTGCATTGGACCTGTTCTGATTAAAGGGGATAGACTCGTGGAGTCTGATTCACTTTGAGGATTGTTCAAAGTGGTGATTGGCAGATTGCAGGAGAGGGGACATCTTGCTGCATTTCTTGCTGGGTTTACTGCCTATAGTTTGGTGATGAGTGCATATTTATGCCCACATTTATGTTTTAGAATTCAAATTTTTAATGAGATTTGTGCTTAAATTATTGATTTAAACTGAATTTGTGAGAATTGGATTTATTGGGTTTGGGAATTAAAGATGCTTAAAATGTGATTCTTAGTTGCATAGATTATTTTGGATGTTCTAATGTTTATTTGTGCAGTTGAAGTTAAAATTTTATTCATTTAAAGCATGAAATTGAATGGTAAAACATGGTCCAATCTGGTCAACTCAGAACTCTTATGCAATTTTGAAAAGATAGAGATGGCTAAAGTGCAATTAGAGGAAAATTTTGGACTTATGTGTAAATAAAATAAAAAGGGTTGAAATGTAATTTTGGACAAGTTTAAATCTGTTAGATATTTTAAAAGATATTTTGGAGAAAATATATCTTAAGATATTTTACTTGATATTTAACTATATCAATAAATATCAAAAGATAATATTTGCCAAATCTTTTTGATCTAGGAAAGATATTATCGAATATTCTCAAAAACTGATTAAATCTATTGAATATTTGAAAGATATTAGATATAAGATAAAAGATTTTATCAACAGAAGATTCAAAGTCCAAGCCCAATCAAGCCCTATATAAAGAGACCTAGGGGAGACAGAAAGGAGATCTTCATTCATTCATTTACCACTCCTCTCTCTCTTATTTCATCATGTATTCAACTCCATTGATGGAGAGCTAAGCATTTAGGGCTATTCTGCTGTAATTTCATTATGGATTCTGAGGTTAAGTGAATTAATGCAATTGTTTATTTTGATTATTGATTTAAGTTGCTCTCTCTATGTCTTTCATCTCTCTACCATATTAAAAGCAAAGATTTTTGCATCATAATGTGTTTGAATCTACATGCATATTAATTATATGAGTTTTAGGGTTTCTAGGTTTAATTGAGAATCTACTTTGATTGAATTTAGGAACTTTCATATGATTAAATGGTTTTTACTATCAATTGAGAATGTACTTTGGTTGGTAGTAATAATTTCAACTATAATCAATTGAGAATTTACATTGATTGATTAGCTTTTAATTTGGTTAAGAGATTTAAGAATAGACATGATTAAACACAATAAAATTGATTGAGAATGTACTTTGGTTGAATTTATTGTGAATAATCTAGAAAGGTCTTGCATTTGATTGAGAATGTACTTTGATTAACTGCATAACTGCCCTCAAATTAATTAAGAATGTACTTTAATTAATTTGAAACTTAAACAATAATCAATTGAACGATGATCTGTGAATAACCGATGATGAATCTATTTTGGAAAAGTAGTGGAAATAGCCTGTTTCTTCATAATTGTTTTTAAGTTTCTTCTTTGTTCTACAACATTCTTTAAACATTCTCACTTTTATTCATAAGCATTGCATAGCATTCATAAGAGTCAAATATTCGAAAGCAATTATGTGTTCGTTGGGAGACGACTCAGGGTTACTTTAGCCCTATCTATTTTCTTGAATACTACTTGGCAATACTGAAGTTGCCTTGAGAAGTAGTATTAATTTGATAGCTCCAACGACAGCTTATCAAATTTGGCGCCGTTGCCGGGGAACTACGGTAAGTATTTTGAATATTTTGATTCTCATTTTTATTTTTTTTATTTTCATTTGTTTTTATTTTTTTTCTAACGCATATGCATTTAATTTAGTTTGAGTTATTTTGTAGCTTTTAGTTATTCTTTTTGTTAGCAAAATCTTTGTTCTTGCTTAAATTAAGAATTTCTCTTGAGAAGTACTTGAGGCTAGTTTGAATATACTCTGGCTAGGAAAGACTTGGTACTTAAGTTGTCCATTGTGACGCACCTCTCTTTCCTGGGAGTGGACCCAAACAAATCTCTCTATTTTCTCATTTGAAGTCTTTCTCTAAAGCAAGGACAAAAGAAAAAAAAACAGAGAAAAAGTTTCAAGCAGACTACTTAGTGCATGACCAGAGCTAACCCGGGAGAATTCTATCAAATAAACCCGGAAGTTGAAAGGAGTTTGCGTGAGGTGTGGAGAAATTTGAAACTTGTGTGTTCTACTGAAGGAACACTGCCTACATCTGAAGTCATACCACCTTCAATATCCCCAGTCACAAACATACCACCTGATCCCTTACCTGATCCTAACCCAAACAGAATGGCACAGAGAACCATTAGACAACTAGCCACCTCCCACAATACAGTTACCCAAAGTAACATTCAACACCCTGATGAAGAATGGGAGTTGAGACCTGACCTTCTAAATGCCTTACCAAAGTTCAATGGGTTATCAAAGGAGAATCCACACAAGCACTTGAGACTATTCCACATGTTGTGCGAAAATTTCAGATCTCCCAGGATCACAATAGAAAGCCTAAAGATGAGAGCTTTTCCTTTTACTCTTCAAGGAGCAGCTCAAGATTGGTGGTATTATCTCTCTACACGGATTACAAATTGGGAAACCATTGAAAGACTATTCCTTGAAAAGTATTTTCCTGCATCCAGACTATCTGCCATCCGAAGAGAAATTCAAGATATAAGACAGAGAGATAAAGAGAATCTCAGTGAATATTGGGAAAGATTCAAGAAACTTTGTGCTTCATGCCCTCAGCTCAAAATGGAAGACTTCATTCTAAGCTTTTATGAAGGCTTAAGTCCAACTGATAGGTCATGGGCAGATGCTGCAAGCGGAGGATCTTTCTTAGACAGGTCACCAGAAGATGGAATAGATCTAATAGAACGAAAGGCAGTAGACAATCAACAATATGGAACAAGAGAAAATTTAGTGACTTTGTTGAAAGGAGTACATGAAATTGAAAACAGTGTAGTTGATGGAAGGAGGATAGATGAAAGATTGGATAATTTAGAAAGCAAACTCGACAAGATTGCAAGTCTGTTTAAAACCTCTACTCCACAAATTGCTAAAAAGTGTGGAATTTGCATTTCAACTGATCACTACACTGATGAATGTCCTAGTTTGATGGAAACTACTATGGAGAACTCATCCCAAGCTTTTGCTGCAAACACGTTTGGAGGAAATAGACCATACCAGAATTATCATGATTCATCCTCTAATAGGTATCAGCAGAACAAGCAACCTTATGTTCCACCTCAACAAAGGCAGCAATCTCAGCCTGACATGTCATTACAAGATTTCATGAAAACAATGCTTGAGCAAAATTCAGAAATCAAGAAATCAATTGTAGAGTTGACTCAGAGGGTGGATAAGTTAGAGACTAAAGAATCAAACAAACTTCCTGCACAAACAGTGATCAACCCGAGGAATGTAAATGCTATTACTTTGAGAACGGGTAAGCAAGTAGAAGGCCTTGAAGGAGCCCAAGAAGATGAAGATAAAGAAAAAGAAGAAGCACAAATTGATGACAATGGAGGACCAAGTGAACCATCACCCGAGACTATCATTGAAAAATCTAGGTTAGTATCCTCTAACTCTTCTTCTAAAAATTCTTCTTCATCTTATTCTCCACCTCCTCCATATCCCAATCGGTTGAAACCGAGAAACAAAAAAATGGAGGAATTAGACCAAGAGATCTTGAATACTTTCAAAAAGGTGGAGATCAACATTCCCTTGCTAGATGCTGTTAAACAAATCCCTAAATACGCCAAGTTTTTGAAAGAACTTTGCACAAATAAAAGGCGCATTAGAGATAATGAAGTTGTGAATTTGGGAAGGAGTGTGTCAAGCTTGGTCAAGAAGCATATTGAAATACCGCAAAAATGCAAAGATCCAGGTATGTTTTCTGTTCCTTGTGTTATTGGAAATTCAAAGTTTGACAATGCCATGTTAGATCTAGGAGCTTCCATTAATGTAATGCCTTTATCAGTGTTTACTTCTCTATCTCTGGGACCTCTTAAGACTACTGGTGTGGTCATTCAACTGGCCAACCGTAGCATAGTTAACCCTGCAGGTGTGCTTGAGGATGTTCTTGTCCGAGTAGACAAGTTAATTTTTCCTGCAGATTTCTACATCTTGGATATGAAGGATGAGGAAGGAATCAAGTCATCAACTATTATCTTGGGAAGACCTTTCATGATGACAGCACGAACCAAGATAGATGTGCATGCAGGAACATTGACCATGGAGATAGGAGACGAGAAGGTGCATTTTAACGTGTTGGAAGCCATGAAGCACCCAAGTGAAGAACATTCTTTGTTTTGTATTGATTTATTAAGTGAACTTGTAAATAATTTTTCTGTTAGTTTCTTAGACGTTTTTTCAACTTTTTCTCCATCTTTGGACTATTCTTTTTCAAATATGTCATGCCTAATTTTGGATGACAAAGAAAATTGTAAAACAGGTGATATTGAGGACACGATGTCAATATATGATACCTTTGTTACATCTGAGAGTGATGTTGAGGTGGCTGAGATTACCTTAGGCAGTAAGATATTGCCATCTGTGGTACAGCCGTCCGTTTTGGAGTTGAAACCTTTACCATCCCATTTGAAATATGTTTATCTTGAGAAGGATGGGAAACTCCCTGTTATTATATCTGCATTGCTTACTAATGAGCAGGAAAAACAACTGTTACAGGTTATCAGAGACCACAAGAAAGCAATAGGCTGGACTTTGGCAGATATTCCTAGTATTAGTCCTTCTTTTTGTATGAACAAAATACTAGTGGAGGAGGATGCTAAGCCAGTGAGACAACCTCAGAGAAGATTGAATCCTCAACTGATGGAGGTTGTCAAGAAAGAGGTCACCAAGTTGTTACAAGCAGGTATTATATATCCAATTTCTGACAGCACTTGGGTGAGCCCTGTACATGTGGTTCCAAAGAAATCTGGAATCACAGTGGTAAAGAACGAGAAGGATGAGTTGATTCCTACTCGCATTCAGAATAGTTGGAGGGTTTGTATTGACTACAGGAGATTGAACCAAGTCACTCGAAAGGACCACTTTCCTTTGCCATTCATGGATCAGATGCTAGACCGTTTGGCAGGTAAGTCACATTATTGTTTTCTAGATGGATTCTCCGGGTATTTTCAAATCTGTATAGCCCCGGAGGACCAGCATAAGACTACCTTCACTTGTCCTTTTGGTACATATGCTTATCGGAAAATGCCATTTGGTCTATGTAACGCTCCTGGTACATTTCAGCGATGTATGCTGAGTATTTTTACAGATTTATTGGAGCATTGTATTGAGGTTTTCATGGATGATTTCAGTGTGTATGGTACATCTTTTGATAATTGTTTGGCTAATCTTGCAAGAGTTTTGCAAAGGTGTGAGGAAACTGACCTTGTTTTGAATTTTGAAAAGTGTCATTTTATGGTGGAACAAGGTATAGTTTTGGGTCATGTTGTCTCTAGGAATGGTATATCTGTAGACCCTGCTAAAATTGATGTTATTTCATAATTGCCTTACCCCTCTTCTGTACGAGAGGTTCGATCTTTTCTTGGTCATGCAGGGTTTTACAGGAGGTTTATACAGGACTTTAGCAAGATAGCCAATCCTCTCTCCAACTTACTTCAGAAGGATGTACCATTTGAGTTTGGAGAGAAGTGCAAAGCCGCCTTTGATTCCTTGAAAAGGGCACTCACTATCACTCCCATCATTCAACCACCTGATTGGACATTGCCATTCGAGTTGATGTGCGATGCATCAAACTTTGTAGTGGGAGCAGTACTTGCACAAAGAGATGAGAAGCAACCATATGTGATATACTATGCTTCCCGAACATTGGACACTGCACAGGTAAATTATACCACAACTGAGAAGGAATTACTGGCTGTTGTATTTGCCTTAGAAAATTTAGATCGTACATACTTGGATCCAAGGTAATTGTCTATACAGATCATGCGGCATTGAAATTCCTTATAAAGAAAGCAGATTCCAAACCAAGGTTGATCAGATGGATGTTACTGCTCCAAGAGTTTGATATTGAGATTAGGGACAAAAGTGGAGCCCATAACCTAGTAGTAGACCATCTGAGTAGAATTGAAAAAGAAGAAGATGAAATTCCTATTTAGGATGACTTTCCTGATGAAGTTCTATTGGCATTGACTAGTGTAAAAGGTATGTATCCTGAACCTTGGTTTGCTGACATTGTTAATTATTTGGCTGTTTCAGCTAGTCCTCCATCTTTCTCCAAATCTGAGAGAGCCAAATTGAAAAGTGAGGCGAAGTACTATGTATGGGATGAACCGTTCTTATGGCGCATTGGTAGTGACCAAGTCGTGAGGAGGTGTGTTCCTGACATAGAGATACCTTATGTGCTTGAATTTTGTCATTCATCACCTTTTGGAGGACACTATGGCACGCAAAGGACAGGTAGGAAAGTGTTAGAGTGTGGATTATATTGGCCTACCATCTTTAAAGATGCACGGAGGACATATGAAAATTGTGAGCAATGTCAGAGGGCAGCCAGATCCATCACAAGAAGGGAAGAGATGCCTCAACAACCCATGTTGTATTGTGAGGTATTTGATATTTGGGGTATTGATTTCATGGGTCCTTTTCCTTCCTCTTCTGGGTTTTCTTATATTTTACTTGCTGTAGACTATGTCTCCAAATGGGTGGAAGCCGTAGCTACAAGGACTAATGATGCTCGAGTTGTTATGAGTTTTGTCAGGTCTAACATTTTCTGTAGGTTTGGAATACCACGAGCCATCATTAGTGATCAGGGGACCCACTTTTGCAACAAGATGTTAGAAAATATGTTGAAAAAGTACGGGGTGACACATCGCATTGCTACACCATATCACCCCCAAACTAATGGACAAGTTGAGGTCTCTAACAGAGAAATCAAGAAGATATTGCAAAAGTTGGTGAACCCGAATAGGAAGGATTGGGCTGCACGATTGGATGATGCACTTTGGGCACATTGGACGACTTACAAAGCGTCAATAGGCATGTCACCTTTCAGGGTTGTTTTTGGAAAGGCTTGCCATCTACCTGTGGAGATTCAACATCGTGCCTATTGGGCTGTGAAAGCTTGTAATCTGGACATGAATGGAGCAGGGAAAGAGCGGAAGCTCCAATTGCAAGAACTAGAGGAGATTAGGCTCACAGCCTATGAAAACTCCAAGTTTTACAAAGAAAAAACCAAGAAATTCCATGACCAAAAGCTTGTAACCAAAAAGGACTTCAACATAGGTCAAAAGGTGTTACTGTACAAGTTCAGGGTAGGGCCTATGAGTGGTAAGTTACGCTCCAAATGGGAAGGTCCGTTCATTGTAACACAAGTATTTCCCTATGGAGCAGTAGAGATCAAGGAAGAATCTTCTGACAGAATCTTCAAGGTTAATGGTCATCGTTTGCGTACATTCAAAGATAATCAAGACATGTTGAACAAGACGATAGATGGAGTGAATTTGACCACTCCAACACTCCTTGCACCATGAAGGAGGTAAGTACCCTCATACTTTTTCTCTGCATTTTACATAAAAGGCATACATTGAGGACAATGCATAGTTTAAGTGTGAGGGTGTGGGGAAACAATTGATTTGTTCCCTATTTCGTTTTTTTTTCTCTATTTTTTTTTCTTCTTTCTTTCTTTAATAAATATTTGTAATGGATTTGAAAGTCTGAATCAGTAACTGGATGATCATATATAAAAAAGAGTCATGTTGATATGAATGGATTACTTTTATGATTTGCTGATTGAGTTGAATTGAGAATTTCTTGATTAAATCTTTTGTGAAAGGAATTTGAACCATGTGTGTTTTGAGCCTAATGATAAGGATGGACCATCATGTGCCATACCTATTTTCCTTGAGTGATTTTCCCATGTTTTGATGATACTTTAATATTTAGCTTGATTCTGAGTTGTGCAACTGAGGTGAATATGCATGATTTGATATGATTGAGGCATTTCTTATTTTAGCTACTTGGCCAAATAAACTTACCTTAACATTAATCCATTGGAAACCCCTTTGAGCCTTAAGACTATTTTTCTTGTTTCCAGTAATTGCCAAATGAAAACAAAATGAAGAAAAATCATACGTTCCTCACCTGGAAAAGAAGAAGGAGTAATGGATTGTGTTATAAGTAAAGTGATGAATAAGTGTGTGGGTGAGTGTCTCACCACAAAATAAAAGAAAAAAAGGCAAAAAGGAAGATGAAAGGTTGGAGTTTTGATTAAAAAAAAAAAAAGAAGAAAAAAAAATCTTCCAAAAAAGAGCAAGAAATAAAGTGGTTTTTGAAATCAAGTTTCATTACTCTTTCTATATGATTTCTAAAAAAAAAAAAATCCTTACTTTGCCTTGGCCTCAATATAACCTTTAAAAAGCCCTCATGATCAATAATTGCATGTTTTCTGAAGTGTGTGAATGTCAGAGTCTTGCTAAATACCAAGGGTGTCTACTTACATGGGTATTTTGAGTGTAAACACAAGCCAAAAACACTTGAGAAATTTGGAGAGAAATAGGTACATTTTGACTCGAGTGTTATCTTTCATATTTGATTTTCTTGGGAATTCAAAAAGTTTAACTCATGTGTGAAGAATAAAGTGATTTCATTTGCATGTCCATGACAAAGTGATGTGTAGATGTTTGATCTATGTCCGGTGATGTTCATTCTCTTGATCCAAATGCAAATATGGAATAAAATGACTCAGAACAAAGTTTTGAAATTAATCAATTTTGCCCAGGAGTGCAAAAGGATAAGTGTGGGGGTGTGATGAGTGCATATTTATGCCCACATTTATGTTTTAGAATTCAAATTTTTAATGAGATTTTTGTGCTTAAATTATTGAATTAAAGTGAATTTGTGACAATTGGATTTATTGGGTTTGGGAATTAAAGATGCTTAAAATGTGATTCTTAGTTGCATAGATTATTTTGGATGTTCTAATGTTTATTTGTGCAGCTGAAGTTAAAATTTTATTCATTTAAAGCATGAAATTGAATGGTCAAAGATGGTCCAATCTGGTCAACTCAGGACTCTTATGCAATTTTGAAAAGACTGAGATGGCTAAAGTGCAATTAGAGGAAAATTTTGGACTTATGTGTAAATAAAATAAAAAGGGTTGAAATGTAATTTTGGACAAGTTTAAATCTGTTAGATATTTTAAAAGATATTTTGGAGAAAATATATCTTAAGATATTTTACTTGATATGTTAACTATATCAATAAATATCAAAAGATAAGATTTGCCAAATCTTTTTGATCTAGGAAAGATATTATCAAATATTCTCAAAAACTGATTAAATCTATTGAATATTTGAAAGATATTAGATATAAGATAAAAGATTTTATCAACAGAAGATTCAAAGTCCAAGCCCAATCAAGCCCTATATAAAGAGGCCTAGGGGAGACAGAAAGGAGATCTTCATTCATTCATTCACCACTCCTCTCTCTCTTATTTCATCATGTATTCAACTCCATTGATGGAGAGCTAAGCATTTAGGGCTATTCTACTGTAATTTCATTATGGATTCTGAGGTTAAGTGAATTAATGCAATTGTTTATTTTGATTATTGATTTAAGTTGCTCTCTCTATGTCTTTCATCTCTCTACCATATTAAAAGCAAAGATTTTTGCATCATAATGTGTTTGAATATACATGCATATTTATTATATGAGTTTTAGGGTTTCTAGGTTTAATTGAGAATCTACTTTGATTGAATTTAGGAACTTTCATATGATTAAATGGTTTTTACTATCAATTGAGAATGTACTTTGGTTGGTAGTAATAATTTCAACTATAATCAATTGAGAATTTACATTGATTGATTAGCTTTTAATTTGGTTAAGAGATTTAAGAATAGACATGATTAAACACAATAAAATTGATTGAGAATGTACTTTGGTTGAATTTATTGTGAATAATCTAGAAAGGTCTTACATTTGATTGAGAATGTACTTTGATTAACTACATAACTGCCCTCAAATTAATTAAGAATGTACTTTAATTAATTTGAAACTTAAACAATAATCAATTGAACAATGATCTGTGAATAACCGATGATGAATCTATTTTGGAAAAGTAGTGGAAATAGCCTGTTTCTTCATAATTGTTTTTAAGTTTCTTCTTTGTTCTACAACATTCTTTAAACATTCTCACTTTTATTCATAAGCATTGCATAGCATTCATAAGAGTCAAATATTCGAAAGCAATTCCGTGTTCGTTGGGAGACGACTCAGGGTTACTTTAGCCCTATCTATTTTCTTGAATACTACTTGGCAATACTGAAGTTGCCTTGAGAAGTAGTATTAATTTGATAGCTCCAACGACAACTTATCATAGTTTGGTTAAGGGATAGAGAGGAGATTTATATTTTTGACGTGGAGGTCTTCTATAAATTCTTTGTTGTAAAATCCGCAACCATTATAGTGCATTTGCTTCCTGGGTTGGAAGGACACTGAATGTAGGGATTGTTGGCCGAACCAGTATAAAAATTAGTGTTTGATTTTCTCTATCCCTGCACTTTTACTTACAGTTGACTTTACTATTTGCGTAGTCAACTAAGTTTTTCCGCTGCACACTAATTTTCATTACTTGCATTTCAAGAAAGTTTCTAAAGTTTAATAATTTGATTTCAAGATTGCGAAAAGACTTTGTTTTTGATAAACCACCAATTCACCCCCCTCTTGGTGTAAAAAGAAGCCTACCTGTTTTCCAACACTATGATCTTCCTTTCTGATGCTTTTTCAGTCCTTTCTGAGTTCCAACTCCTTGGTACTTCAACTCCTCTTCCAAATCGTCCAAATTTCCTACAAAATCAAGGGAATTAGTGATAAAATCATAAAGTATAACCTTAACTATCTTTATTCACAAAATAACCTAAAACCAAAGGATTTAAGCAAGTTCCTAAGTAAAAACGGATTCATTTAGTATCAAAATTAAGTCACAGATAATGGTGAAATCAACCATTATCAATACTTTAAATTGGCCTTATCAATAGTCGATGTGAAACTTACAACACTAAAAACATATTTAATCATGGATTTCAATTATACTGAACTTGAGATTTCAATATGATTTAATTTCTTTATTTTTATATAAATACAATATATATAGATGTATTTAGGTTTAAATGCTTATTTTGTCCCCATGTTAAGAGGTGAATTTCTGTTTAGTACCCGGTTTTAAAAATGCATCTACTGGGTCCCAAATTGTAAAAGATTGTATAAATGAAGTCCCCTCCGTTAAATTGGCTTAACCGGAGTTAACTCCGCGCTGATGTGGCTATAAAATCTGACTTTTTTTCTTCTCTCTCATAATGTTTTTCTACAACGTTCAACTTTTTCTTTTTCTTTATATTTATATTAGGATTTTCTCTTTCCATTCACCCCGCGACATCTTTTCTGCCCTATTTTCTTCTTCTCTCAGCAAGAAACAAAAGGTACACTTTATTTTATCCCCAAACATTTCCATAATGGATGAGGACTGGGATCTCTTTGCCATCTTCAGAAGCTGCCAATCAGCTACCAATACTTCCAGCACAGCATTTCCAGAAACCACCACCAATACTACTTCATCTTCTCTCCTCGCATCAATCCTAATTCCCCTTATTTTACCCAAGAGGAAACTTAGCAAACTAGTGACCACCTTCCCATTTTGCCTCATTTTCTGCCAGAACCCTCCACTCCCAGTTTTAATAGATTCCCTGACCATCAACAACAACAGCAAAATCAACTACAGTTACTTCAGAAACAGGAACTTCATACACCCTAGAACAATTCACCCATAGTTTCACCAAACGCACAACCTCAAACACCCAAATCAAGAAAAAGGATAAATTTTTTTTTGTTTCCTTTGAAACCCAAATAATCGAATTTTCAAATACGCAGCTATAAAACCAGTATATTTACATTTACGATTCCCTTTTCTTGTTTTGTAGAAAAAGGCAACAGAAGAAAATGGTGTGCTAGGTAAATCACCCGTATGCAAGGTACATCACCCGCAAGATGCAGCGGAGGAAGATAGAGGAGCACGCACACTCTTCACGTCATCTCTGTGCTTCCTAAACTTCCTAAACGCCATTGACATAGGTGTTGAGCTGGCGAACAGAGCTGGAGAAATTGTTGTGCTTGAAGTATTTGGGAAGAAGGGTTTTGGAGAATTCGTTGAAGTCCCATTTACAATAGTAGAGAAGAAGCATTTCGAATCCAAACCCTGAAATGGACGACAAAGACAAATCCAAAAAGAGAAGCAGAGATCGTCACCCCGAACGCCATAGCGACTCCAATGACCATCGCCCTCGCGACTCTGACGACCACTCCCATCATCGATCAGACAAGCATCAAAAGCATGACCCCAAATCCAGGGACAGAGATAGGGATAGGGTTATGAAAGAGAAGGAATCATGGAGAAAGATAGGGTTCAAGAAAGAGAGAGTAGGTCGAAGGTGAAACGTGATGAGGAGAGGGAAGCTAAGCAAGGAGAGGGACTTCGAGGATAAGAAAATTAGGGTTACCATCGAAAGGAGGGAACAAAGGAAATTTGGGAAAAAAAAAGCTGAAAGTTGTAGAAAAAGATGTCCTGTTATTATGAGAATTATTAATATAGAAAGAGAAAAAGCTGAAAGTTGCAGGAAAACAGATGAGAGAGGAGAAGAAAAATCAGATTTTATTTATTTATACAATTTTTTACAACTTTGAGACTCAATAGATGCATTTTTAAAACCGGATACTAAACAAAAATCCACCTCTTAACATGAAGACGAAGTAAGCATTTAAACCATGTATTTATAATACAATATTATATTTATATTAATATTATGTATTTTAAACATATTATAAAATATACTTTAATTTTTATTTTTATTTTTTATTTTACAATTTAATTATAAATTATTTAAATTGATATATTAAGCGAATAAAATACGTTAATTTAATATTTGTAAATGTTTCGAGCCAGATACATTTCAGACCAATATGGACAGTGGTTAGAACACATCTCGGTCTAACCTATCGTGGAAGCAAATTAATTTGGGAAATAGTCTTAGTAAAAGCGTTACAAAATCTTAATAATTTCGGAAAAATTAGATAATTAAATAAATTATTAGATTAAAATATTTTCCCAATAAATAAATCCGTTCCACTCTTTTCGGCTACTATAGCCACGCCTCCTATTATTCTGATTTTAAGAAATAACTTAGCGCCTTATCATGTCTCCCGCCATCACCACTCCAACACAACCGTTATCTATCGCCGTCACTTCGGCGGCGCGTCCTCAACGGAAGGCGGCGACGGTTAAGACCGACAAAAAGAAAGGGCAAACCAGCCTCGGCTTTGGCGGCGACAAGAAGGAAACAAAGTGGCACTGCGTGGAGGGTTGTGGAGCATGCTGTAAGCTACAAAAGGGTCCTTCCTTTCCTTCTCCTGAAGAATTTTTCGATGACCCTTCTGATGTTCAGGTCCATTTTCTATTTCTACCTTTTTTGTTTTTCAAAAAATCAAATCAAATCAACATGTACTAGGTTTGTTAGAGTGGTATTGAATTCGGTTTCCTTAACCATGGTCTCACTATATTTGAGTTTTGTTGACGAAAAGTTAGAAATGAGAGGAAAATTACTAGATAGGTTCCGAAATTGAGATTAATATAAGTCATAGTGATTGAAAAGAATGGTAGATACAACATGGTCGTATAAAAAGTTCAAATAGTTTGTTTATTCTTATATTGTTGTCACATGTGATGTGATATACTCATGTGATGTGATATACTGTGAATTGAGCTATGAACATGCCATTTATATCTAATTGCTTATCTGTGTTACTCTGATGGATTTCAGCTCTACAAAAGCTTGATAGGACCAGATGGATGGTGTATTCATTATGAGAAGAGTACTCGGAAATGTTCCATTTACCCTGGTTGCTCATAATGCATCTCATTCTTGATGTTTGAATTTCAATTATTTCATCAACGGGAATGTTAGGTTTACAGTTTAACTTGTCATTCATTTGTTCTTCAGATCGTCCGTATTTTTGCCGTGCGGAGCCAGAGGTGTTTAAATCTTTGTTTGGAGTTAAAGAGAAGAATTTCGACAAGGAAGCCTGCAGGTCCACCTTTCTCACTTTTTAATTATGTTTCTCAGAAAGAATCAGACTATAAGATTATAGGGGAATTTGTCTTGACCTATAATCATAAATGAATATGCCATTCAAAACTGAATGGTGTTTAAATATTAACTTGTTCCACGTGCTCTCCCTAGATACTTTCCCTGTATTTAGTCCAGGTATCTGTCTAGTCTCTAATGGATTTAAGCAATATAATGGGTAAAGAATCTCATGAATTGTGATATTGGAACAATTCTAAGTTTTTATTTGAAGCCCTTACAAAATGTTTGCGCCTCTTCAAGCTGGTATTAGGTGCAACTTTGTGTCAAGGTTTGCTAGTGAAGCTTCTGGGGTTATATTTATATTTATGAGGAGTTTCTGTACTATCTCTAGTTGTTCACAGTTAGTTATATATTGATAAGAAAGAAAGGAAAGGCTTATACACAATGAAGTTAACTTTTGTCAACATTTGTCTTTATTTGGTTGGGGACTAATGGTGGGTTGGAGCTTTCTAGACGATGCTGTTGGCATTGTACATTCATTATAAAATTGCAGTATGGTATAGACAAAGTTTTAATTATACTAATAAGAGCCCCATCTTCCCCTGGAGTTGTGACGTTGGTATATGCTTGAATTTGAGGAATAATCACTCCTCACAATGGAGCAGAGTTGTTCATACATGCTGAATTTTGCTAAAGCAAAACTCATATTTCAAATTTTGTTACGTTGCCCCATATTTTTTGTTGACCTTTTAGCAATTTATTCACTGAATATATTGTACAAAAAACTGACAAATTATTAAGCAGAAAATTTCCTTGAAGGCCGAAGCTATTTTATCTTGAAACCAAGGCACCCAAAGAAGTGTGTTTCTCTTATGGAATATTCTTTCTTTCTTGCAGTTTCTGCAGGGACACGATTAAGGCTATTTATGGTTCCAATTCAGAGGAACTTTATAATTTCAACAGCTCAATAAGGAAATCTTCTAGTTAGAATTTATGGGTTTGGACTCGAAATTGCTCAAGGTTATATCATCTTGTCATTGCGTCCATTGATCATTATGCTGGTGGGAGTTTTCTTGTTTATAACTTCTGATATATGATTTGTTGAGATCATGCATTTACTTAGCAACAGTGGAAAAAATAGCTATAGATAATGAACTTTTTTGGGAATTATTGATTATTGCCTTATATCTTATTTTAGGCTAACTTAAATACCCTATTTAGTTAAACCGACTATTTATTCTCTTATTTGTTTTTATCTGACCAACATCAAATTCTGTACAATATTGTGGATGGTAAAATTTTCCCTTAAACTTCAGTGGAAATTCTTTATTACATTGACATGTGAGACACTGCTATTCCTTCCATCCCGCTTGAATCCTCCATATTTAGTAACCTCCATATTAAAAATGAAGTAATGACTAGAGTTCATCTAATATGAAATCAAGAATCTGTCCTTATCCATAGCTGCATCTTCTTTCTTTGAAACTTAGAGGCTGTTCCCTGGATGTTTTAAGATGCCAAAGTTTGACTTAACTTGGATCGTATACTAATAAAGTGTTTGTAACAGAAGGCTTTCCCTGGCTTGCATCTCGTCTGGGATTTCTCCTCACAATACATACGTCTAAGCTTTTCAAGCACTATACTCCTATTGAAGCATGGCTATCATGTTGGTATTCACATAGTGGCAAAAAATTATTTTAGAGCACTATGTTTACTTTGATTATCATGGTTGAGGTTTCCTATGCCTTTTTCTCTACTTCTCGGTTAAACAGAACTTGGAAATATGAGCTTAGATGGATGGATAGTAAAAAACCTATTTTTCAAATCCAAAAATCTAATGCCAATGCAAATGCATGGAAGACTACTATGGCTTTAGATATCAAATGACAATAAGAAACAGTTAATTATTATAATTGTATTGGGTTTACAAATTTTTTAACTCATTGTCATTCATTTGTTATCTTTCTCAGTGAATGAGTATGATAATTGTTTCGAAATTTCTTGTTAATAAGCCTAATTTACTTTTACCAAAGATAATGAATTATTTAATACATATCTCTTTCCCACACATACTTTCTTTCTTTCACTATAAATTTAACATTATATCAATCTATTTGGATCAATAAAATTGTTTATTGTTTTCAAGGTTTAATATCTATTTTGATTTCTATTTTTGTCAGTTTTGTTCAGAGTGATCCTTGAATTGTTTTGACGTTCAAAGTAGTCCCATTTTTTGTAATTTTTTATCAATTTGCTCTTTTTTCTCTGATGACATCTAAACTGTTATTGACATAGTATCCAGTTCAGCCATTAGTGAATGACGTGACCCATTTTTTTCTAACATGGCTGCCCACCTCATCATTTGTCACTTCATCATCTTCCATATTCAACCTCAAGAACCCTTGCTATCATGGTCTTCTAATTTATCACGCAACCACTGCAAGGCACTAACATTCTTCACTGTGTACCTATGTTCACCATCGTATACCTAGGTTCACGCTATCGTGAAAACCAATCCATGACCAGACTATCTTTGTCGAGCTACCCTTCATCACCATAGCGTCACCACGAAACCCTCACGTCTTCGACAACCATGTTCATCGCGACACCTGCAAATAAAAGCAACTCAACCCAAGAACAAAACTCAATTTCCTTCATGGACCACCACGATACCAAAGCAACCAGTACGATGCTCATCTCCAACAACCATACTCTTATAGGTTGCAATCACAGAACCTGTGAATCGCGAAACATAAGCCCATATATGCTTTGTACCTCCTCCATGTAAGCCACCTCAAACAGCACCTCTCGCGCCTTTATCTTCCTCGCACCTCCTTGGAAACCTACGAGAACCAGAAACCTAATGGTAGATAACCTCTATTGACCGCGAATTTGAGCACATGTTTTACATGGTAGAAGGAATTCTTTTCCCTATAAAGGTATGCTATAACATTTGTAAAGATACTTTTGAGCATAATGAATTATTATTCTGTCGAGAGCACTCTAGAGAAATTCTACCTTGAAAGTCAAGGCTAGAGAATCCCAAAGGATCTCCTCTAGCCACCTTCCATGCACATTATCATTCTATCATTTTCTAAATTTCACCTTTTCTCTCCTCCAAGTCGCATCTACCGTGGAATCCCTTTCAGTGGCACGCATCATAACTCTGTTAGCCACGTGTACTCGCATTGAAGTTGCGTCAGTACTGAATCACGTTTCATTTCTAGCTAACTCTCTGTTGGAAACAAGATGGCTTAGTTTCAACACCAAGAGGGGGGGGGTGTGAATTGGTGAGGTTCGAAAATCAGAGTCTTTTTAAAATCTTTTTTCACAAAGTATAAAACTTTACAAAGTTTCTCGAATCGCAAGGAATAAGAAGTTTAAGTGCAGCGGAAATACAAAGTTGACTGTGTAAAATGTAAAGTCGACTTAAAGTAAAGAGTGAAGGGAAAGAGAAAACAAACACAAAGTTTTTATACTGGTTCGGCCTCAATGACTACATCCAGTGTCCTTCCACGACCAGGAAGCCAAATGCACTATATTGGTCAAGGTTTTTACACAAGATTTCTATAGAGACCTCCACGTCAAAATATAGACAATCTCTCTAACCCTCTAACTAAAAGTATAGGCAACAACACAAAGATCTGCAACAAGATATCCCCTCTTTTGCAATCTTCAACCCACTTTGAACAATCCTCAAAGTGTCCAGAACTCCACGAGTTCACCTCCTGTAATCCCAACGGGACAACAACAATCTTCCAAAGATTGATAAAAGTCTTGATCAATATGATGAACACATCAGTGCAGAATATGATCAAACAGTAAGCACAAATCACTTCCTCCTTAAGAAACTCTTCAAAGAAAGATCTCCTTCGTCTTCTTGATGAGTTCTTGGAGCCTTTACACAGAGATCACTGTTAAGGGTCTGACAAGTGTACCGAATCGTATCAAGTAATATAAAATGGTAAGACTAAGTATCGTTTTCCCAAGAGACTCGCGACACTAAAAAGTTGTGCTTTTGCTTAACCAATCAAGACTATAAGAACAATATTTTGGAGTTTTTGAAATCAAAGTGCGGAAAAATAAACATGAATGCAATTTGATCAATTGAAGCTAAACATAAAAGTGAATGGATGATGTTGATAATATAAGATGAATATGTTGTTAGAGTTTAGATTTCACCTAATCACTCTCATGCATAAACGAATTCATCTTCTTCATTGATGTTAATGCCACTTTCTAATTTACTGTAATCCCAATGTCTTGGTGAAAAGAGCCTACTCGTAATTACTAGTTTACAATGTCTTGTCTCCCTAGCAATTGTTCATGCATTACATTCGCACAAAAGTTTAAAGGCAATCGGTCCTCCTATCCCTATGTCTAGGTAATATTGCTCCCGAGAGAATTCCCTCATGTTTAGATCTACCCATATGTGTCCATAAAGATAGAATCAAAGATCACATTACTGAATAATGTCTTAAACAAAGCATGCAAATATAATGGAGGAAAAACTCTAACAATTAATAAAAAGAATCAATTCAAATACAAGAGAGTTTAGAGGTTACATCTTTTCCCAGCAATAAGTAAGATTAGTTCTCCATCGTCATGGAGTAACTAGGTGTACAATGGAATGGAAGAGATAGAAACCCTAGAAAGAGAAGAGGAGAGCTCCCGCATCCCCAAATCTTCCTCCAAAGGGGTTATAAGTGTGTTTCTATGCTTAAGCCATCAAAAGATACATTCCCTAAGACATCTGGGTCTTTAAATACGACATAAAAATAACAGAAAACGGGTACAGGCCCAAAACAAATCATAAAAATAGCATAAAATTGGCTCAAAACTCGCTCTAGTTGACTTTTTCAACATTCTGGTTGACTGGTTGAATGGTTGACTTTTTTTGTTTTTGGTTGACTTTTCTGCACTGCAACTCCTTGATACTACAACCCTTCTTTCCAATCATTCCAAAAACCTACAAAATCAAGGGAATTTAGTAATAAAATTATCAAGTATAACCTCAACTCTATTACAAAACTAAAGCAAAATCATGTGTCCAAGCAAGTTTCTAAGTCAAAAAGGGTGCATTAAGTATCAAAATTAAGTATAAAAATAACAGTTTTTCAACCGTTATCAAAACCCCAAACTTAGAACTCTGCTTGGCTTTGCTTGAAGTATTGTCTCCTTTTTCTCCAATTGAGTTTAGCTTTTCAAATTGTGCTTTTATTGCTTTTATTTTTGGCCTCTATGGTGTTGGAAAAACTAATTTGGTTGGTGGTTGATGAGTCAATATTTTCTCGACTTCACTTAGTTTATTGTGCTAGAATTAATCAGGGAATTGTGCTTAATTGTTCGGTATTTTCTCGTTTCTGTTAATTATGCTTAATTTGACTAAAAATTCTAATTTTAATTAATTTGAATTTTCTGAGCTAATTAATTGCATTATTTATTGCAGGAAAATTTTGGACATACATTTTGGGACATTAGGAAGGATACCAAATAAATTAAAGACTCTCCACTTGGACATTTCAAATTTAATTATATTGTAACTTAGTAGTATAGAATATTTTTAATTGAACTTATAAACAATGGGCCATTGTTGGCAAAAATATGAGGGCCCAAAATTGTAGGACACATGACCTAGGGTTTTATTTTTTTTAGGGTGGACCCCACCCATTTTAATTTGAGACTCTCGGCCTCTACCGAGAATGGTGCTTGGCAAAAGAAAAACATTTTTTTCTTCACGCTAAATGGATGAATGGAAGGAAGGGCCGAGAAGTTCACTAGGCTGGAACACTCTCTCGGTGCTGGAACACTCTCTCGGTGCTGGAACATAAAAGGTGTTGTAGCCGTCATTTAACTTCACTTGGTTTTGGAACATATTATTTTACAGAGTTTTATTTCTTCTTTGAACCATGGATTTCGGATGAATGAAAGTGCAGGGCTGGAACTTTTATGATTTTTGAAGAAGCATTTTTCTCTTCTCTTTATTTTTGTGCAGCGCTGCATCATAGTTGACATAACTCACGGGCATTTTCATTTTGCTGTGAACATGGTGATATTAACTTTTGGAGTTAAAAAGCATTTTTATTTTGGATAGCCATTCACGCTTGGCAGCCGTAGGATAGCATTCCATTTCTTTTATTTATTTGGAAATGAAGAAGTGATTAGGTAGAAACAGTTGTACGGTGCAGAGTTTGTGATTCAAGATGGAGAAGCACCTTCAATATTCCTAGAATAAGCAACCGTCACACCTTTTTGCTAAGTTTTCTTTCATCTTGGTTTTTATTTAAATGAGAAATGACATTGCTGAATGATGGGAGCGGTCCACATGGGAATGACTTCGGGATGGAAGAAACGGTGCAACACCCTCACATGGTATCTCTTTGATTTTATGTCCATTGGACTTTTGTTGCACACGGTAATGTCCAGGAAAAGTGCACACGGTGAAAGCTGCCATGTGGTGTTGCAAAGTGTCATTTCTTTTATTATTCATGCAATTTTCATTTACTTTTATTCTATAACTTAGAATGCCGTTTTTCTTGTTGCATTTGAATAGGTCCCGCGACATGTTTTACTTGCTTTTAAATAGGTTCCAAAACTTTTGCATTGAATATTTCATTTTCGAGCTGGATCTTGCATTCGACTACTAGCTGGCACGATGCCTTTTAATTCACGAAGATGCGTTTTATATTTCTTTCTTGCATTTCAATTGGTTCATATGTGCATTTCATTTTTAGCCAAGTGTTTCTTTATTACTTGCTGCATTTTAATTAGTTCAAACACTTTGCATTACGACTGTTCGGTTTAATGTTTTTCGTTCACCATGTTGTCTATTCTGTCCGATTGTGTTAATTTAATTGTGATGTTTGATAACGGTCTCAAAACCGTTATTTCTATGCATAAATTTGATATTAAATCACACCCTTTGTAGCTTAAAATGAGTTTAGAATCAAGTAAAACTCTTAAGTTGTGTTACATGAGAGTCAAAAGTTGTTTTTAGAGATATTATGCTTGTTAAGCATTGTTTTGCAGGGTTTTTGATGAAAATTGAAGATGCCAATGAAGTAGGAAGGTCATAGCCTCAAGAATGAAGGAGAAAAAGGAAGAAAAGAAGAGTCTGTGAACCGCTCAGCGGTAAATTCCACCGCTGAGCGTCCTAGTGCAAGGAAAAGTTGTTGTCTGGCGCCTAGGCGGTGACGCTGAGCGTCATGAGCGACAAGAGGCAAACCGCTCAGCAGTCATTTTAGGCGCCTGGGCGGTGGCGTGTGTTGAGGCAAACCGCTTAGCGGTCATTTTAGGCGCCTGGGTGGTTGTCTATTTTTATATTTTGGATTCTGAGATCATTCTGTTATCTTTTTGGCTTATATATAGCCCTAATGCGAATCCAATGGTAATTCTTTTGGCAAAGAACAACGTCCACATCAGCTTTACACCTTTGGAGGAGATTTCTTGGATGCTTAGGCTCCACTTTATCAATTCTAGGGTTTGCTTTTCCATTCTTCCATTTAGTTCATCTAGTTTCACCATGATTATGGTGAACTAAACCCTTTGTTGTTGGGGAACAATGTAATCTTTTGAAATTCTCATATATTGAAATTCTTGTTTACTTTATATGCTTGCATATGCTTGATTTATCAATTGTTGGGTTCTTTACCTTTGCTTAATGCTTTTACCGTTTAACTTATTCGGTAGATGTTGCTTGTCTTTATTGATACGGGGATGTACAGTAATGTCATGAACTGGGGAGAATTCCTTGATTATGTTAATACCACCTAGGGATAGGGGTAGGACGATCAATTGTATTTTGCTTCCGCTCATTATGCATTATTAGTTACTAGGGGAGGCTAGGGATAACAAGCCGGTAATTAGTAATAGGCTCTTTTCACCAAGGGATTGGGTTAAGGGTAAACCAAGAAAGTTTGCATGGCAATATGATAAATTAGGAAAGTAAATAAGAAGAGTAGATATATGAGGGTGGATAAGATGAAATTGTAAACCCCAACAACCTCATTCATTCATAGTTTCTCTTAGTCAATTGAATTCTTGCATTTACTTATTTATTTATGTTTTGCATTTAAACCATTCAAATTATTTTCTTTTACTCAAGTCTTAAACAATTTGTTTACACAAAAGATAAGGCCTTAAGAGTCCTCTGGGAAGAACGATATTGGGATTACCGATTATTATTACTTGATACGATCTGGTACACCAACTAGGGGTTTAACAAGTTTTTGGCGCCGTTGCCGAGGACTCTTGGTTTAACTTTTTCGAGTAGTGTAAATTGATTGATTTTGACTTGATTGTTGATATTTGTATATATTTATTTTTTTTTATAAAAGTGCTATTAGGATTTGTGTTTCTTGTACATGCAACAGGAGACTAGACATACTAGGAGCAAGAAAAATACCCAACCTCTTCTTGACGGATTAAGTGAGACAAGGGGAAGAAGGAGAGTCAGACGCCCATCTAGGGATTTATTCCCTTCTCCTAGCAGATTATTGTCACCTTCACCAGATAGAAGAACAGGGGAGTTGGCAGAACAATTTCCTCCAAGACACACATTGGCAGATCAATCTAATGCTGTAGGTCCTTTTCTCTTTAACAGCATAGCCATGCCTACGGATCAAACGACCAACATGGTGATGAATCCAACACTAATACACCTAGTACAAGGCAACCAGTTTCACGGCTTGTCAAATGAGAATCCGTATGATCATTTGACCACGTTTAGTGAAATCTGCAACACTGTGAAGATGGCAGGTGTATCAGATGAACGAGTAAAGCTTAGCTTGTTCCTATTCTCATTAGCAGGCAATGCTAAGGCGTGGCTTAATTCCTTTTTTGAAGGAACATTCACCACATGGGAGACTGTGGCTACAAAGTTTGTCACTAAATATTTTCCACAGTCCAAAGTTACTCAAGGGAAGCTGGAAATTTCATCATTCAAGCAGGGTATGGAAGAGACTTTGGGTCAAGCATGGGAGAGATTTAAGGGCTTGATGAGAAAGACGCCAACCCATGGTTTTGACAAAACCACCTTGGTTCTTGCATACCTTGGAGGATTGAACACTCAGTCAAAGATGATGCTGGATGCCTCAGCTGGAGGCAATGTTAAACAAAAGACTGAAGATGAGGTATATGAATTGATAGAAAATATGGCTGCTAATGAGCAAGTAAATTACAGTGAAAGAGGCATACCTACACAAAAGAGAGGAGTTTTGTACTTGCCTGCAGATGACGCTATGCTAGCTCAGAACCATCTTCTGACTCAAAAGCTAGATAATTTAACAAAGATTCTCTCACAACTTCCTAAGGAGATTCGTAATGTTTCCCAAACACAGCAGCTGTGTGATTTCTGTGGTGGTGACCATATCAATGGTCAATGTGCTTTGCCTGAAAAGATGCAGCAAGAAGCTAATTTTATGGGAAATCAGTTTCAAAATACCTACCAAGGTAATGCCAAACAAGGTTGGAAGAATCATCCAAGTATTAGTCAGGCATCGAATTTCCCATCAGGGCAAATAGGAGGTTTCAAGCAGCAGCAACCTTCACTTCTGTGGTAGCAGGTCACCCATTTTACAGAGGTTGTCAGAGACTTAAATGATAGATTTGATAAATTCTTGAAGGTTTATGAGTCCAATCAAGCGGGTAATCAAGCTAGCATCAGATCTTTAGAAATGCAAGTTGGGCAGTTGTCAAAAAGGGTAGATACCACTGAGAAGCACCAATTTAGGGCTAACACTGATGTTAACCCTAAAGAGGAATGTAAAGCTGTTGTTACAAGAAGTAAGCGAAAAGTTGAAAGGGAAGTTGTGGAGATTGGAAGCAGTGATGAGGAAGAGGAGAAAAGAGAAGTCATTGAAATAAGCAGCGGTGAAGGTGAGAAAGAAGAGGAAGAAAAATTCAGTCACAATAGACCATTTATAGAAAACCAAGTGACTGTGGTGCCTTCTGTAATCCAACAAATTCCTGCAAGGATGAAATTTTATCTCGGAGATATGATAGATCTGGATACAGATGAAGATGAGCAAGAATTTGAAGTTCAACCTCCAAAAAGGAATTATCTTCCTAAGGTAAAGGATCCAGGTTGTTTGACACTTTCATGTATTATAAATGATTTTGAGGTAGAAGGAGCCATGATAGACTCTGGATCCAGCATTAATATGATGTCTGGACGGTTCTTGAGAAAGATTGGAGGGTTGACATTAAAACTGTCGAATCTTACTATGATGGTGGTGGATGGTTCCAGTAAAAAGCCACTAGGTATGGTGGAAGATGTGGTTGTGCGTGTGGAGCAGCTGGAGTTTTTGGCTGACTTTCTAGTTATGGGCATTGAAGATGATGAGAGGATTCCAATTATTTTTGGAAGACCTTTCATGGCTATGTCCAAAATGTTCATTAGTGCCCATGATGGAAGAATCATGATGCGAGATAAGAAGAATGTGCTCTTATATACTGGTTCTAAAGGGAACAATATTAGAATAAAGAAAAGATCAAAATTCAGAAAGTCAAGAAGAGAAGCTGCATCAGAAGAAAGCATGACAGGTACCAATTCTAACAGTTGTAATGTTTTACAGGTACCTAAAAATGAGGAGGTTGATAAAGGAGGAACAATTCACTCAGAAGATATACCACTTCCACGAGGCTCACAGGTAAAATTCAAGAAAAGGAAGTGGATTGTTGAACATATCAAAGAAGATGGCAAGCTAGAGATCAGAAAACCATTTACTAAAGCCATCAAAAGAGTGGATAGAAGGCAACTAATGAGTTGGGAGGATGAAGATCCCAACTGGGATGGAAAGATTTGAAGATATTTAATTTTATCCCATTTGTTGTAGAACAATTTTTAGAATAGGTTTATTCTCGTTATGTAAGTTGATGGATTTTTAAACATTTTTGGGTAGCATCTACTGAGGGATGCTAAATTTTTATGTATCCACTGAAGGATACAGGAAGGTACACCTACTGATGGGTGTTGGTAAGATTCGCACTTACTGATAAGTGCTAAGCAGGTTGGGGTCAGGCTCGTGACGTTAAACAAGCGCTATTGGGAGGCAACCCAGGTTTCTTTTTCTTTTGTACTTTGAATTTGTAGAATAGGTTGAATTTTTATTTTGTGTCTATGCTTGGCTTGTACAATGGTTCTGATGGTAGTATTAAAATGCATGACAAGTATTTGATAATGATTGAATGTGGTTGACTGAGAATGTATGTGTGTTGATATCCAGTTAAATGATTCACTAATTATATGAATAGATGTATTGTGGTTCATGATTGTGATTGTGATGCTAAGCAAGATAAATGAATGATGTGTGAGAAAGCATGTGTGTGAGGTTTTGAGCTCCAGAGTTCTTACTGATATATGTATTGTTCATAGGGAATCATGAATGATATTGCCTTAGTCTTGATAATTGATTGATTTGCATGCTTATGTTATATGATCAAGGCCATGTTTGGAAGCCCTTATCTAGCCAAAATTTCACCCAAGAAGTTTAAAATTTTATACCCTTTTTGAACCTTGGCCTTAAACATGATAAGAATCCTTGATTTGAAATTATTTATCTTGAGTACGGTTGAGAATAATCTTATGTGATGAAAAGGTTCAAGTTTGGAGTTGTATGGGAAAATTGAAAGGCAAAAGAAGAGAATTGAGTTCAAGTAATTAAAAGAAAAAAATGCATGAGTAAAGAAGAAAAAGAAAAATTAAAAGCATGAAAAAGGAACTCAATGCAAAATTGATAAAAAGGGAAGAAGTTGGGAATAAAGGAGTTTGGTGATAGAGAGAGTTTAAACTTGAACCTTTTCAATGATGAAATAGCTCTCTTAACTCAAGGATTTTACAACCTAGAAAAACTAAATTTTCATGATAGCCTAGCCTCATTACAAGCCTTGGGAAAGTCCTTGTGATGGTATTTGCATGTAAGGATTTTTATTATTTTAGATACATGGCAATATTGTTTTATGTGGTTCCTTAAAAACTTGAGTGATTGAGTGAAACACTTGCTTGGTAAGAATTGTTAAAATCCAGGTTTACATCTATGCTTAGTGGATTGATCGTTCATGGATAAAACATCTGTTGGGAAATATTGAAGTAGGTGAACTAGATTGGATTGAAAGCATGCTTGCATTTTGGTATGATTCCATTGAAAATTTGAATTGGAAAATAACTTGTCATGAAGAAAAGGGTTTTGAAAAGTGTAGAACTATTTGATGAAAAATTGGAAGGCCAAGTTTTGTTTTGTTTTGCTTGAGGACAAGCAAAGTTTTAAGTTTGGGGTTGTGATAACGGTCTCAAAACCGTTATTTCTACGCATAAATTTGATATTAAATCACACCCTTTGTAGCTTAAAATGAGTTTAGAATCAAGTAAAACTCTTAAGTTGTGTTACATGAGAGTCAAAAGTTGTTTTTAGAGATATTATGCTTGTTTTACATTGTTTTGCAAGGTTTTTGATGAAAATTGAAGATGGGATTGAAGTAGGAAGGTCATAGACTCAAGAATGAAGGAGAAAAAGGAAGAAAAGAAGAGTTTGTGAACCACTCAACGGTAAATTCCACCGCTGAGCGTCCTAGTGCAAGGAAAAGTTGTTATCTGGCGCCTAGGCGGTGATGCTGAGCGTCTACAGCGACAAGAGGCAAACCGCTCAGCGGTCATTTTAGGCGGTTGTCTGTTTTTATATTTTGGATTTTGAGATCTTTCTGTTATCTTTTTGGCTTATATATAGCCCTAATGCAAATCCAATGGTAATTCTTTTGGCAAAGAACAACATCTATAACAGCTTTACACCTTTGGAGGAGATTTCTTGGATGCTTAGGCTCCACTTTATCAATTCTAGGGTTTGATTTTCTATTCTTCCATTTAGTTCATCTAGTTTCACCATGATTATGGTGAACTAAACCCTTTGTTGTTGGGGAACAATGTAATCTTTTGAAACTCTGATATATTGAAATTCTTGTTTACTTTATAGGCTTGCATATGCTTGATTTATCAATTGTTGGGGTCTTTACCTTTGCTTAATGCTTTTACCGTTTAACTCATTCGGTAGATGATGTTTGTCTTTATTGATACGAGGACGTACAATAATGTCATGAACTGGGGAGAATTCCTTGATTATGTTAATACCACCTAGGGATAGGGGTAGGACGATCAATTGTATTTTGCTTCCGCTCATTATGCATTATTAGTTACTGGGGAGGCTAGGGATAGCAAGCCGGTAATTAGTAATAGGCTCTTTTCACCAAGGAATTGGGTTAAGGGTAGACCAAGAAAGTTTGCATGGCAATATGATAAATAAGCAAAGTAAATAAGAAGAGTAGATATATGAGGATGGATAAGATGAAATTGTAAACCCGAACAACCTCATTCATTCATAGTTTCTCTTAGTCAATTGAATTCTTGCATTTGCATGTTTATTTCTGTTTTGCATTTAAACCATTCAAATTATTTTCTTTTACTCATGTTTTAAACAATTTGTTTACACGAAAGATAAGGCCTTAAGAGTCCTCTAGGATGAACGATATTAAGATTACCGATTATTATTACTTGATACGATCTGGTACACTTGCCAGGGGTTTAACAATGTTATCTTAAGTTAACTGAGTTGGTTATTAGCGATATTATCCTTGAGATTTCTGGAATGTAATTGTATTTGCCACTCTGACTTGGTTAATATGAAATCTGTATTTGCACTTGCAATTGGATATACACTTAGTTGCCCAGTTGGTGTTGAGTCTTCTATTAGTTGATGAAACTGCATGGTGTAAATTGGATTTGATATTAACATTGCGTTCGCTTAGTTCGCTTTTATGAAAACATAATTAGCCTTCGTTTAGTTGATTAATTGTGATAGATTGGAGGTTTGAGTCACTGCTTTATTTTGTTGATCTGTGATAGGAAGCATTGTAATTAAGTTAATGACCAACCGTTTCCATTCTGTCTTTGGAACCGTTTTTAGATCTGTGTTTAATTATTAGTTTGCGTCAGTGTTTTGATTTAATTTATCCGTATTCACCACAACGTTTTCAACTAACGCCCCCCCCACTTCGTGTCTGACCTAATTCTCGAACCACATTTGGTCCTTGAGAGACGACCTAGGAGTCACTTCCTAGTACTATACTGCATTCTTTATGCACATTAAATTTGCATCGGGTGCGACACCCATCAATGGTTCTTTTTGGAGATTGACTAACCTTGAAGGTAGCAATTTTGGAGGCTAAAAAGAAGGCTAAAAGAAGCATTTCTCCTTGGACTTTGGAGGGAGATAACTACATTGTTTTGGAGTGAATCAAGAGAAGACAGACACTTGAAAGAAGAAAGGAATTAGGGGATGTTTTTGCATTTTTATTGGCTATTAATTTTTTATCACGGAACCTTTGTGTTCTTGTAATTTTGTTTAGTTGATTTCATATTCTATTTGCTTGGTGTCTTGGGAAAATGTCTTTGGTACAATCCCATCTCCATTGCTAAAATTGTGTAATAGTTTAGTTTCCACTCTTAGAAGTGAAGGTGTGTCAAGTGGCTCTTAAGTGTCATTTGCATCTTCACATAGGACCGTTAGTTTACTTGTTTAAATAGCATTCAATTCTTTCTACTTTCCTTTCATACATTGTCTTGTTTATCTTTTAAGTCTCTGTGGTACTTAGGTTGTTTGAAAGCATCTTATATAAACCTTTCTTTGGTTTTAGGAGCATTCTTTGCATTTGCATTTAAAAACAAAAAAAAAATGTTTTGGAAGATTTCTTCTTAGAAGCTTAGGTAAGGCTAACTCAAGGACACTTTGTTTCTAAGCTTGTCTATTGTGACTCACCTCTCTTTCCTGGGAGCTACTTGAAAGATCCTTACTCTATTGTTTCTCTTTTGAAATTATCCATCAAACACAAAAAGTTTAATTGTGAATACCTTTCTCTCTCATAGTTGTAAAGTTTTTTGAAAACCTTTGTGAAAATATTTTAAACTTTACAACATGAGTGATCATTCTCATTCAAGTGTTCATGGGAGTGTTAGAGATAGTCAAGAGGACTTACAGCTTAGGTATGAACTTACACAAAAAGTAAGCAAGTTAGAGAGTATGTTTACTGAGTTTATGATGGAAAAAAGGAGAGAAAAACAACAAGCTGAGTCATCCAATAGAAGAAGGTACACTATAGAAACATCCTCTCATGGTATAAATGAGCTTCAAAATAGTCACCACAATGAAAATTTCTACCATTCTAATTTGGATGATAGGTTTTGGGATCATGATTGTTTCTATTATAGGTATACTGAGAATGAGTTGCGTTTAAGAGTAGAGAATGAAAATCCACAATTTGGTAGAGAAGTTGATCCAATGTCATACTTAGATTGGGAAGAAAAGATTGCAAAAATTCAACCATTCATCATTAAGTGTAGTAAGTTTCACATAGTTTGGTTGTGTTCTTCTAGATTTGAGAGGCATGCATATGATTGGTGGTATCAAAGGAAAAATGATGTTAAAAATGGTATCAAATTACCAATTAGAGATTGGAATGACCTAAGAGCTTGCATGAGAAGAAAATTTGTTCCACCTTCTTTCAAGAAAAATCAAGAGCTTAAACATGAAAAGAGAGAACTCATGGAGAAAGATAGAGAATCTATTAGAGGTGAAAAAGAGTTCTTTCTTAAAGAGAATGACTTTGAAGGTAAACATCAGAAGCTCTTGAGGGATAAGGAAAGAAGAGAAATTGAAAAGAAAAAAGAGGAACAAATACAACTAGAGAAAAAAGTTAGAGAGGAGGAAGCTAGAAGAGAAAGGGAAGAGAGAGAAAAGAAAGAAAAAGAAGAAAATGAGAGATGAGAACGGGAGGAAAGAGAAAATAAAGAGAAAGAAGAAAATGAGAGAAGAGAGAGGGAGGAGAAATAAAAGAAAGAGAAAGAACAGATTGAGAGGAGAGAAAAAGTGACGGAAGAAATCCTGCTCAAAGAAGAACTTCTACTCAAAGATGAAGTATTACTCAAGGCACCTCCTACTCTCCCAATCATAATTGATTCAAGAGTTCTAAAGGGAATTTTCCAAACTTTGAACTCTTATCCTTTCATTAATGATTCTCATTTCTTGATTTCAACCTTTGCTTTTGAAAGTCTTTTACCTCCACTTTCATTCCCCATTATTTTTAACTCCTCAATAGCCTTTGGAAAATCACTCTTTGAGTTGTGGTTACCTCACAAGTTTCGAATAACTCATGGTGAAGAAAAAGATTTTTGTAAATTAGGTCTTATAAATTTTGAAGAAACTAAAACAAGAGATGTCCAATACTTCAAGTTTTTTGAGAGAAAGAACATTTCTTTTGAATGTTCTCCCAAAAGAACATTACTTTTAAAAGATCAACACACTAGAAGCTTAAATAACTCTCATTCTTCACCTAGTGAAGAAAAAGTTTTAGATTCTGTAGAAAATATAAATTTTCCTCAAGAAAATCTTTTCAAAAATAAAAGGCCTTATTTCTTTCTTCTTTTGTATATGCTTTTATCACTACAACAACTTTTTGAAATAAAGGCCAACAACCTTCGTCACAAAACCTTTTCCAAAAACAGAAGACTTTCTTTCTTTGTTCTTTTGTTTAGGTATATCCTTTTAATAATACTCCTATTTGTTATTTGTTGTAGGTACATTTTTTATCCAGGAGGAGATCCTTAAACCAAAGTTGTGCTTGCTCAAATATCTTTCCGATCTGAGGACAGATCGTTTTTAAGAGGGAGGGTATGTGTTAAGACCCTAGCAAGTGTACCAAATCGTTATCAAGTAATATAATTGGTAAACCCCAATATCATTCTCCCAAAGGACTCTTAGGCCTTATTTTTCGTGTAAATTAATCTTATAAGACTTGAAAGAAAATTAACTTGTGGTTGAATGCAAAGAACTAAAAGTAAACATGCAAATGCAAGTGATTCAATTGGCAAGAAAAAGGTATGGATGAATGGAGTTGTTGGGGTTTACAATTTCATCTTATCCACTCTCTTATATCTACTATTCTTATTAAATTTGCTTTATTATCCAATTGTCATGCAAACTTTCTTCGTCTACCCTAAACCCGATCCCTCAGCGAGAAGAGCCTACTACTAGTTACTGGCTTACTATCCCTAGTCTCCCCTAGTAACTAGCAATGCAAGTACCACAGAAGCAAAATAAAATTGATCGTCCTACCCCCCTATCCCTAGGTGGTATTGCTTAATCAAGGAATTCCCTATCAGTTCATGACTTCCTTGTACGTCCCCGTATCGACAAAGGCAAACATCTATTTATCAAATGAGTTAAATGATAATAGCATAAAGCATAGATAAATAACCCAACAATTGATAATAACAGCATATGCAAGCATATGAATAAAACAAGAATTTCAATATAAGAGAATTTCAAAAGATTACATTGTTCCCCAACAACAAAGGGTTTAGTTCACCATTGACATGGTGAAACTAGATGAAATGCAATGAAAGAATGGAAAAGCAAACCCTACATTGGATAAAATGAAGCCTAAGCATCCAAGAAATATTCTCCAAGGAGTGTAAAATAGCTCTGGATGTCCTCTTCTGCCAAAAGAATACAAACCCTAGGGTGTCCAAGTCTTTAAATAGGTCATAAAAATAACAGAAAACAAGTTCAAGCCCAAACAGATCATAAAAATCGCAGAAAACAGGTCCAGGCCCGCGTCCCCAACGCTCTGCGCTCAAAAACAGCGCTCAGTGGTTTGCCAACTGGCGCTCAGCGTCCAAAACTGCCGCTCAGGGCTCTGGTCAACTGGTTGACTTTTCTGGTTGACTAGTTGACGTTTCTGGTTGATTGGTTGACTTTTCTGCTTTCTATTTAACTTTTCTGCACTGCAACCCTTGATACTTCAACCCTTCTTTCAAATCATTCCAAAAACCGACAAAATCAAGGGAATTTATTGATAAAATCATAAAACATATCCTCAGCTCTCTTATTCATAAAACTAAAGCAAAATCATGATTCCAAGCAAGTTTCTAAGTCAACAAGGGTGCATTTAATATCAATATTAAGCATAAAAATAATGGTTTTTCAACCGTTATCACAACCCCAAACTTGAAACTTTGCTTGTCCTCAAGCAAACAAGATGAAACTTAATCTTCCACCAATAATCACAATGGTTCAACATATTCCAAAACCTTTCTTTCCAGATAAGTAATCACTCAAATCAGCTCATCAATATAATTTAGTCAAGATGTGCACATGCTTTTGATTCAAATTACTTATCATGGTGTTCACACAATCACATAATCTTCCAACAGATGTTATTCTCATGAATGATTAATTAGCTAAGCATAAATATAATCATGAATTATGGAATCAATCCTCACCAGATAAAGTGTTTCACTCAAGTGTTTCACTCAAAGGTGTTTTAGAAGTCACTCCTTCCCTCTACTATCCACATGTCACATAGAACAAAGTTGCCTTTCATTTGCCACAATCAAACATCATCACATACACATGTCATTACAAGGACTTTTCAAGGCTTATAATGTGGTTGAGCTAACAAGGAAAATTGGTTTTTCTAGATCACAAAACCCTTGAGTTAAGAGAGCTATTCATACAATCATGGTTCAAGCACAAACTCTCTTTTTACCAATGTCACTCATTCCCAACTTTCCCTTTTCTTCACATTGAGCTTTTCTTTTCATGCTTTGCCTTTTCTATCTTTTTCATCTTTTCTCATGCATTTTCTTTTCAACACATAAGCCCAATGTCTAACTTTTCTTTTCTTTTTCAATTCTCCCAACAACCCTAAACTTGAAGTTTTAACAATACCCCAAAAATATTTCTCAACCTAAGTCAAGGCAAAGATTTTCAAAGCAAGGGTTTTCATCCTTTTTAAGGCTTAGGTTCAAAAAAAGGGTAGAACATAAGATGTTCTTTTTCATGTGGGACGAGATTTTTGGCTTAGAAAAGGGCTTATCAAAAACGACCTTGATCATGTGACACATACATGAAATTCAATCAATCATAGAAACTTAGGCAAAACCATTCATGCTTACAGTAGATAGAAAATATATCAATAAGAACTATGGAGCTCAAAAACCTCACACATGCTTATTCCAATCATTCAATCAAATACCCTGCTTAGCCTTATAATCACAATCACAAAATCACAATGCATCTGTTCACACAGCTTGTGAACCACCACCTGTATATCAGCATATTGTGCACATTCTCAATATCATCAATATCAAAGCATCATCAAGCAATACCCATCATGCAAAAATATCAATATCAAACCACTATATCAGATATAGTATCCAACCAAGTTCATCAATCCTACACTACTAAACATAAACAAATAAATACAAAAACAAAGATAGAAAATCCTGTTCTAGTGCAAATAACATCCATCAGTAAATGCTATCTCATCATCTTCCTCCATAGCTGGAGCTTCAGCTGCTCCAACTCTGATTCCTTCCTCTTGTTCCCCATAGTCTTGATCCTCTTTCCTGATGAGGAGGCCATCCTTGCATCAAGTACAATTCACAAAACCACAAGAAATCTCATTAAATGTTAGTAACACACAAAAGTTCTTCCAAGGAATGTGGAGGAATCAACCCCAAATAGCTGGGCTCTCACAAAACCCCAAACTTGGATGAAAAAGTGTTAAAATTTGGTTTTTAAGAGAGAGGATGATAGGAGAAGTGTTGGGAAATCTTTATAGGATTTTTGAAAGTGAAAGAGAGATTATAGGTTTGGTAAAGAGTGCTTGGGCGAACTTGAGGGGTAGAAAAATCAAATAATGGGCCAAAAAAACAAAACTCTCTTTTAAAACGCTTTGACTCCTCAGCGTCACCACCGCCCAGCGGTGAGTTCACCGCCCAACGGTGGGCGCGGTTTACACCCCTCTCTTTTTTTCGTTTTAAAACATTTTAACCCTTTAAACCTTCAAATTCAACTTTCAAAATTTAATATTTATGCAATTCCCAATCACTTATCTCACATATGGAACTAGAACAAGAATTAAAACATGCAAAAATAAATCAATCAACTGGGTTGCCTCCCAGGTAGCGCTTGTTTAACGTCACGAGCCTGACCCAAACCTTTCTAGCACCCATCAGTAGGTGCAAACCTTACCATCACCCATCAGTAGGTGTACTTTCCTGGTATCCTTCAGTAGATACCTAAATCTTCTAGCATCCCTCAGTAGATGTTATCCCAGTAGCATTCATCAGTAAATGTTGTAAGTGACATCTATCAGTAGATGTCTAACCATATAGCATCCATTAGTAGATGCTAATCTTTACTGCCATCAAAAGTAGCATTTAACCTAAAAAATTTAAATAAAATAAAATAAAATCAAATAAAAGAAGAAAAAAATAATAATTCAAAAACAGGGTTAGAAACTGGGTTGCCTCCTAGAAGCGCTTCTTTAACGTCATTAGCTTGACCCGGTAAAGCCCAAACACCCATCAGTAGATGTTGATATTTTATGTTGGCATTCTTCCTTCCTCTATGACACCAACAACATCTCGGAAATTTCCTTTATCACCAACTCTAAGGTTCCTCAATCTCAAGAATTCTTGTTTGCTTTGATAGTCTTGACAACCCATAACCTATTCTTGAATTTCACTGGTGTGCCAGGTTTGGGTTTGTCACTTTTCACATCAGGGTGTTGGTGAACCAATTCTTCTTCCTTATCTGCCTCCTGATGATCTTGTGCTCCTAGTACCAAAAATTTTATCCTGCATACACTAAAGAACACTGCACTAGAGCACAGAATTAGGCCAAAAAATAAAAACAGTAAAAGATATTTTTTTTTTATTTTCATTTTCGTTTTTTTTATAGAAAAGATAAAGATAGAATGATAAAAAAAATAAAAAAAAAATAAAAAGATAAAAAGAAAAATAAATAGAAAGATAGAAAGATAGAAAGATGGAAAGATGAGGAGAAGAATGAGGAAAAGAATAAGGAGAAGAATAAGGAGAAGATATTATTTTATTTTATTTTCGTTTTTTTTTAAATAAAGATAGAAAAAATGAAAACAGATAGATAAAAACAGAAAAAGATTTTTTTTTCTTTTTTTTAAAAAAAAAATAGAAAGATAAAAATAGAAAAATAAAAACACAAAAAAAGATATTTTTTTTTTCGTTTATTTTTTAAACAGAAAAATATAACTTTTTTTTTTCGTTTTTTTTTTAAATAAAGAAACAGAAAGATAGAAAGATAGATAAAGAGATAGAAAGATAGAAAGTCTAATCGGTGAAGAATCACACACATAGAATAGTTATACCACGAGTCCCCGGCAACGGCGCCAAAAACTTGTTAACACTCTGGCAAGTGTACCAGATCGTATCAAGTAATAATAAATGGTAAGTTCAAGTATCGTTTTCCCAAGAGACTCACGGCACTAAACTGTTGTGCTTTTGCTTAACCAATCAAGACTATAAAAATAATATTTTGGGATTTTTAAATATAAAGTACGGAAAAATAAACATGAATGCAATTTGATCAATTGAGGTTAAACACAAAAGTGGATGGATGATTTTGATAATATGAGATGGGTTTGTTGCTAGGATTCAGATTTCACCCAATCACTCTCTTATATCTCCTTTTCTTATTTAATTCGCTTATTTATCATACTGTCATGCAAACTTTCTTGGTCTACCCTTAACCTAATCCCTTGGTGAAAAAAGCCTATTACTAATTACCGGCTTGCTATCCCTAGCCTCCCCTAGCAATTAATAATGCATGATAAACGGAAGCAAAATACAATTGATCGTCCTACCCCTATCCCTAGGCGGTATTAACATAATCAAGGAATTCCCCCCAGTTCATGACATTATTGTACGTTCCCGTATCAATAAAGACAAACAACAGTTACCTAATGAGTTAAACGATAAAAGCATTAAATACAGGTAAGGAACCCAACAATTGATAAATCAAGCATATGCAAGCATATGAAATAAATAAAAATTTGGATAAATGAGAGTTTAGAGGTTACATCTTTCCCCAGCAACAAATAAGGTTACTTCTCCATCGTCATGGAGAAACTAGGTGAATAATGGAATGAAAGAGATAGAAACCCTAAAAAGGAGAAAAAGAGAGTTGTCACCATCTCCAAATCTACCCCCAAAGGGGTGGAAAGTGTGTTTCTGTGCCTAAGCCATCAAAAGATACATTCTCTAAGGTGTCTAGGTCTTTAAATAGGCTATAAAAATAACAGAAAATAGGTCCAAGCCAAAACAGATCATAAAAATCACAGAAAATATATCAAATCACGTCTGGTTGACTTTTTCATGATTATGGTTGACTTTTCAGCACTCTGGTCAACTCTGGTCAACTTTTCAACATTCTCGTTGACTTTTCTGATTGACTGGTTGACTTTTCTGCATTCTATTTGACTTTTCTGCACTGCAACCCTTTGATACTTCAAGCTTTCTTTCAATTCATTCCAAAAACCTACAAAATCAAGGGAATTTAATGATAAAATCATAAAACATGTCCTCAACTCTTTTATTCACAAAACTAAAGAAAAATCATGATTCCAGGCAAGTTTCTAAGTCAACAAGGGTGTATTTAATATCAAAATTAAGTATGAAAGTAACGGTTTTTCAACTGTTATCACCAACTCCCAGCAGTTTAGTGCCAGGAATGATGTCGTTGTGGTGAGGGGTGTACATGATGTTGATGCCCAGTCTTTATCATCTGTTGAAAGCAAATTGGAAGGCAAGCTTGACTCTTTTATGAGGTTGGTGACACAGTTGACAACCAACCAGAGACTTACAGCTCCAATTGCATCTGTTGCACGACTATGTGCCATATGTATTTCCAGTGACTACTATACAGATGCCTTTCCTTCTTGCAGCAACTTGTTGCCCCTGATGCGCCTAAAGCTTATGCTACTAACATCTACAATAACAGGCAGCAACAACAATAGAATTATGAATTGTCCAGCAACAGGTACAACCCAGGGTGGAGGAATCACCCCAATCTTAGATGGAACAATGCGCCACCGCATCAGCAGCAGGCGCCACCTTTCCAGAATGCTGGAGGTCCTAACAGATATGTACCTCCACCTATGCAACAAAATCAAAGGCAGCAACAGCAGCAGCAAGAGGCACCTGCCCAACCAGCTACCCAACCTTCTACTTCTTCTAAGCCTTCATTGGAAGAGTTAGTGAGACAGATGACTATGCAGAACATGCAGTTTCAGCAGGAGACTAGAGCTTCCATACAGAGTCTAACTAATCAGATGGGTCAGATGGCTACTCAGCTTAACCAGGCGCAGTCTCAGAATTCTGATAAGTTACCATCCCAGACTGTGCAGAATCCGAAGAATGTGAGTGCCATAACCCTCAGATCAGGGAAGCAAATTTTTGTGCCTTCAAAGCCAACTCCTACACCTACACCCACGCCTGCCGCTTCTCATAGGAAAGAGGACCAGTCTGGTCCACGTAGGACATTTGAGGTGGGTGGATCTTCTTCTACCAGTGGTTGTTTCTCTTCTCCAGGTGGACCTTCTCCTTCTTCCACCACTACCACCAGTGCATCTCCTCCTTTGCCTGATCGGCCTATCCCTCTTCCCTTCCCTCCAAGGGCAATTCCTAGCAAAAAGATGGAATAGGTGGATAAGGAAATATTGGAGACCTTCAGGAAGGTAGAGGTGAACATACCTCTACTTGATGCAATCAAACAAATTCCAAGGTACGCCAAGTTCTTGAAGGAGTTGTGCACGCACAAGAGGAAGATGAAAGGTAATGAAAGGATTAGCATGGGTAGGAATGTATCTGCGCTTATTGGTAAGTCGGTCCCGCACATTCCTGAAAAGTGCAAGGACCCAGGTATAATTTGCATTCCTTGTGTGATTGGAAATAGTAAATTTGAGAATGCCATGCTTGATTTAGGTGCTTCCATCAATGTCATGCCTTTGTCTATATATGCATCTTTGTCTCTTGGTCCTTTGCAAACTATGGGTGTGGTCATTCAGTTGGCCAATAGGAGTGTTACCCACCCAACAGGTTACATAGAGGATGTCTTGGTTAGGGTAGGTGAACTGATTTTTCCTGCAGATTTTTATGTTTTGGAGATGGAGGAGGGATTCTCTCATGGATCCGCTCCCATTATCTTAGGCAGGCCATTCTTGAAAACTGCCCGAACCAAGATTGATGTGTATGCTGGAACTTTGTCTATGGAATTTGCTGATATTGTTGTTCACTTTAATATTCTTGATGCAATGAAATTTCCAGCTGAGGACCATTCTGTTTTTAGGATTGACATATTGGATGGCATTATTGATGATTGTGTTGTTGATGACTTTACTTCTTTGCATGAGAAAGAACATTCTTTTCTATCTTCTTTACATCCATGCATTGAATCTGGATTTGAATCAGGATTTAAGAATGATTTGGATATTGTTGTGGATTTTGATGAGGATTGTGATGTCCAAGATGTTGATGATTTTCTTGATATTGATGATGTTGTTGATATATCTGTGTTGGACATTGATTTGGATTCTGATGAGATGGGTGTTTTGCCTTTACCTGTTCATTCTTTAGAGTCAGAATGCATTAACCATGTTGCAGGAAGTACACTTGAATCTGACTTGCAGGCACCCACTCTTGAGCTGAAACAGCTCCCAGAAAACCTCAAGTACGTGTACTTAGAGGATGATGAGAAGAAACCGGTGATAATTTCTACCTCCCTTGATTCTGTTCAAGAGGAGAAGTTGCTTGGTGTGTTGAGGAAGCACAAGAAGGCTATTGGTTGGGGTTTGGCTGACATACCTGGTATTAGCCCATCTACATGCATGCATAGAATTCTTCTAGAGGATGGAGCAAAGCCAGTCAGGCAGCCACAGAGAAGGCAAAACCCCGTGATCATGGACGTTATTAAGAAGGAGGTGACCAGGCTTTTGCAAGCTGGGATCATCTACCCAATTTCAGAAAGCCAATGGGTGAGCCCCATCCATGTTGTATCCAAAAAGACTGGCCTCATTGTAGTGAAGAATGAGAGGGATGAGCTTATCCTCACAAGAGTGCAGAACAGTTGGAGAGTCTGCATTGATTATAGGAGGCTGAACCAAGCAACCAGGAAAGATCATTTCCCCTACCATTCATTGATCAGATGCTGGAGGCCTGGCAGGTAAATCTCATTATTGTTTTCTTGATGGTTTTTCTGGTTATAGAAAACCACATTCACCTGCCCCTTTGGCACTTTTGCCTATAGGAGGATGCCCTTTGGCCTATGCAACGCCCCTGGTACCTTTCAGCGGTGCATGCTTAGCATTTTTAGCGACTTTCTTGAGAGTTGCATAGAGGTGTTTATGGATGATTTCACTGTGTATGGATCCTCTTTTGATGCATGTTTAGATAGTTTGGAGAAAGTTTTGAAAAGGTGCATAGAAGCAAATCTTGTTCTCAATTTTGAGAAATGTCACTTTATGGTAGAACAAGGTTTGGTTCTAGGGCACATCATTTCTAGAAAGGGAATAGAGGTAGACCTTGCTAAGATATCTGTGATTTCGCAGTTGCCTTACCCCTCTTGCGTGCGAGAGGTTCGATCTTTTCTTGGACATGCAGGTTTCTACAGGCGCTTTATCAAGGATATCAGCAAGAAGGCGCTTCCCTTGTCCAGACTGTTACAGAAGGATATTGACTTTGCTTTGGATGAAAGATGCAAAAAGGCGTTTGATTGCCTAAAGGAAGATTTGACCACCACCCCGATCATTCAGGCACCAGATTGGACAACCCCTTTTGAGCTTATGTGTGATGCATCTAATTATGCATTAGGGGCTGTTTTGACACAAAAGGTTGATATATTGCCTAGGGTGATATATTATGCTTCTAGGACTTTAGATGCTACCCAAGCAAACTATACCACAACTGAGAAAGAGTTGTTGGCAATTGTTTTTGCGCTTGATAAGTTTAGATCATATTTGCTTGGATCTCCTATTATTGTGTACACTGACCATGCAACTCTTAAGTTTCTTTTGAAAAAGGCTGAGTCAAAGCCAAGATTGATCAGGTGGATGCTACTACTCCAAGAGTTTGACTTGCAAATCAAAGACCGGAGTGGAGCACAGAATTTGGTTGCAGACCACCTCAGTAGGATTGAGGGAGCTGAGAAAGAAGCGGATGTTTTGCCTATCTAGGATGACTTTCTTGATGAGAGTTTGTTGATGATTTCATTTTCTCACCCTACTCCTTGGTTTGCACACATTGTAAATTATTTGGTTGCTTCTGTTTTTCCTCCCTTAGCATCTCGTGCTCAAATTGCTAAAATTAAGAGTGATGCTAAGTATTATATTTGGGATTACCCATATCTGTGGAAGCTATGTAGTGACCAGGTTACTAGGAGATGCTTTCCGGATCATGAGAATGACTCGGTCCTACATTTTTGTCATGCCTCCTCACTTGGTGGTCATCTGGGGATTCAGATAACAGCTCGCAGAGTGCTAGACTGCAATTTCTATTGGTCTTCCATCTTCAAAGATGCGGAGAGGATTTGCAGCACCTGTAAGCCTTGTCAGAGAGCAGGAGGATCAATTTCACAGAGACAAGAGATGCCTCAACATCCTATGCTGTTCTGTGAGGTGTTTGATGTCTGGGGTATAGATTTTATGGGTCCTTTTCCTGTTTCTTTTGGTTTCTCTTATATTCTCCTTGCTGTGGATTATGTTTCAAAATGGGTGGAAGCTAGAGCCACCAGGACTAATGATGCTCGGGTTGTTGTAGATTTTGTTAGATCTCACCTCTTTTGCAGGATTGGAGTGCCTAGAGCAATTGTTAGTGATCAGGGAACCCATTTTTGCAACAGATCCATGCAAGCTTTGCTCAAGAAATATAGGGTGACGCACAGAGCTTCTACACCATACCACCCCCAAACAAATGGGCAAGCTGAGATCTCTAACAAGGAGATAAAGAGGATTTTGGAGAATATTGTCCAGCCCAACAGAAAAGATTGGAGTAATAGGTTGGACGATGCTCTTTGGGCCCACAGGACTGCCTACAAGGCACCCATAGGGATGTCTCCTTATCGGGTTATCTTTGGAAAGGCATGTCATCTACCAGTTGAGATTGAGCATCGGGCATACTGGGTTGTGGAGAGGAAAGGAAGTTGCAACTGAATGAATTGGATGAGATCCGATTGGAGGCCTATGAGAACTCGAAGTTCTACAAGGAAAGGACAAAGAGGTTCCATGATAGTTCTATTGTTAGAAAGGACTTCGAGGTTGGCCAACAGGTTTTATTGTATAACTCTAGGCTCGGCCTCATGAGTGGTAAGTTGAGATCAAAGTGGATTGGACCTTTTGTTGTGACTAATGTTTATCCTTATGGTGCAGTTGAGATACAAAGTCTTTCCACAGCTAAAAGCTTCAAGGTGAACGGACATAGACTGAGGCCTTTCCTCAGCAATCCTTCTTTGTTGGATGCAGTGGTGGAGGAGACGTCTTTGGTCAACCCCACCTATCCTTCCCTTTGACTCAGGGAGTTTTTTTTCTCCTTCCCTTCTCACTTTTATTGCTCTTTGTCCATATCTTTTGACTGTTCTGATTGTTCATCTGATGATTGTGACACACTGAGGACATTGTGTAGTTTAAGTGTGGTCTATTATGGGAGATTTTTCTTTGTTTAGGTCTTGTTTTCTAGTTAGTTTTGTTATGTCTTGTGCATGGTTTTACATGTTTTTCGTGATCCTGGACTGTGTTTAGGTTGTAGATGTGTAGTTCACTTCATTGATACTCTGTTTAGCTTGAAATCCTTGCTTTTCTCTGTTTGGAAGATGATTATGATGTTTGAGAGGTTGATTGATTGTGACAGAATTACCTTGTGTGAGATTTGAGCCATTTGATGTTTTTTCTTGTGTGTGATATGTCTCTTGATTGCTTGCACATATGCCTTGGCTTGACTCTTGTTGATGATTCTTGATTGATATGCATGTTTGGAAGTGATAAAGGCAGTTTTGTTGTTGAGCCTCTCTAGCCAGATGAGCCTACCTTGTTGTGATCCATTGATAGCTCCTTTGAGCCTATGCTTTCCCCATTTCTTTGTTTTGATGCTGATACACTAGCCCTAAGTGAAAAACAATGATTACCTGAACCTTAGGGAATTTTGGAGCTTTGGAATTATTTTGGGAATAAGTGTTGTCTCCTAGGGATTCAGATGAATTGGTTAGTTGGTTCATCTTCTTGTGTTGTTTTTGTAAATATGTTGTGTATCCTGTCTCTTAGAGTGGTGTTCTGAAAAGAGAGAAAAGAAAAGAGACAGGATGGAAAAAAAATAGATAGAAAAAATACAGAAAAATGAGAAAAATTAAAAAAAAAATTGTGTGAATAATGGAGTCAAGAAGAGGATTGAATTAGAGGTTTTGGGTGTGTTTGAATGTGTTACACTTATTCCCCATTGCTCCTCTATTTCTTTTGGTTTGTAGCTTCTCATCCATATTATATCCTCCCTTGTCCTTGGCCCCATTACACCCATAAAAGACCTTTTGATTTGAACATGCATATGTGTTTGAGTGTTGATATTAGAGGCTTGCCAAGTCTGTTTGTGTTTGCTTTCCTGAGTGCATTGAGTTGACATTGTTTACCCTAGACACTTGAGAGAAACACTGATAGTGTGCATCTGTGAAGCTCTGTTGCTTTTGATTCATCTCTTGAACTGATTGATCATTTTGTCATGCTTTGAACTGCTTGAATGATTTCATGAGTATTTGTTTTCTTTGATTCTGAGTTGGATACTACCTACTTCCTTTCACTTTCCAGATTTCTGAGAATTGTGTAATTCTATTTCTGTCCTTGTGAGTCTTAGTTTTCTGTATGATGAGTCTGTCTCTTCCCTGATGTCCGTTGAACTGTTCTGTGATTTGCGTCTTGATTTTTCCCAGGAGTGCAAAAGACTAAGTGTGGTCTATTTTGAGGAGTCTATATTTTCTTGACTGTATTTAGTTTATTGCACTTAAATAAATCAGGGAATTGTGCTTAATTGTCCGGTATTTTTCCGTTTTTCCTAATTATGCTTAATTTGATCAGAAATTCTTATTTTTAGTTAATTTGAATTTTCTGAGCTGATTAATTGCATTTTTAGTTGCAGGGAAATATTGGAGATATCTTTTGGAGCATTAGGATGGAGGCATGGTCATTAAAGACTCAACTATTAGGCTTTTTCATTTTTAATTAAATTGTAACTTAGTTGATTAGAAACTTTAATTAAGCTTTTGTGCATTGGGCCCTTTTAGTGGGAAAATTGTAAGCCCAAACTTTGTGGGACACTTGGCACCAAACCCTAGGGTTTCTTTTAGGGTGGACCCCACCCATTTTATAGTGATTCTTGGCAATTTAGAGAGGAGGCCGACCCTAGCACTTGAGCACACTCTTCACTTCATTTTGCTTGCCTTGTATGAACTCTCTCTTGGAGAGCTTGGGTGTGTTTCTGTTTTTGAGCAATGGAATGAATAAAGAATACGTTTTTCTTCTTCTCTTGCTTGCGACTTTACTTATTCTTGCTTAATGGAAAGGAGATCCATCACTCCTCTTCTTATATTTTCGTTTTGAGGGTTGAAGGCTTGAGTTTGAAGCTTGTTCTTTGCATTTTCATGGTAATCCTTGGGTTGAATGAAGAACCATTGAGTCTGTTTTTATTTGCTAAACTTTGGATGTTTATGTTTAAGTTTCTTTGTTGAATGGAGAAGATGTATTTTACATTGAGTTTTGGAGTGAAGGAAGTTTGAGTTGATTCATGGTTGTTGGAGCTAAACCCCTTTTCTTCTTGTGCATTTTACTTAGATTGATGCAAGCAATTTGGTGAGATGAAGTTGTTTTGTGATGCACCCATTTCAGCCGTGAAATGAAGAAGTAAAGATGTTTATGTTTTGCTTTTATGGAATGAGAGGTTGACTTGTATGCTTATGGTATTTGAAGTTTGGAAGAAAGAGATTTATTGGGTTGCTTTTTGGGTGTTGAACCAATAATACACGAATCTCGTTGTAGAAGAATTTCATTTTGCATTTGGATATTGGAATGAAGGTGTTATGGTGATTGTTGGAAGGCACACGGTCTCCAAGGTTGCATTGCTTTTTGGAATTTTCATTTGATTTGAAGGAAGGGGAGTGTGTTCGGTTTTTGGAGAGAATATGAAGTGTGGATTGTTGTTTGGTGAGCAATGTCTGAGCAGTACAAGGAGAGGAGAAGGCATTTCTTTGGTTTAATTCCCCTTGACCATGTACATGTGGCACATTGATAGAAGAATTCCACTTTTGTGTTGGACCATTTAAGGAAATGTTGCTTTTTGTTTTGGAAGAGAGAGAAAACAATTTTGGCCTTTTGGGGAGAGAGAAGAGCACGATTTTCAATGGTAGAAAAGTAGAAGAAAGCACTTTCTTGGAGCACATGGGACAGGGAAAGCATTATTCAATTGTTTATTGAAGAAAGAAAACAAATTTGGAGTTGGTGTGCTTGGGAAGTCATGGCCATCAAGGTTTTTAGGCCATTCCAAGAATTGAATTTCTTTAATTGGTGCATGTATTGTCACATAATTGATAGATGAAAAAGCATGTTTGATTATTCCTTTGTTTTGAATTAATTTACATATTAGGATTAGTTGCTTTTCCTTTCTTTAATCTAGTTTTGCATTTAAAATAATTTAACTGTGCTAGATAGTTTATTGTAACAGTGTTGGTATTTAGAATTTTAAATTGTTTTAATGTTGCCTAATGTGTTTGGTCGTGTAACTTTAATTGTCATGATAGGTTAAATTAACTGAGTTGGTCATTAGCTATATTATAATGTTTCCCTGAGGTTACTGGACTGTATTTGTAATTGCCACTCTAACTTGGTTAATATCAAATCTGTATTTACACTTGCAATTGGGTATACACTTAGTTGCCCAGTTGATGTTGAGTCTTCTCTTAGTTGATGAAACTGCAAGGTGTAAATTAGATTTGAATTTAACATTGCATTCACTTAGTCCGCTTTTATGAAAACATAATTAGCCTGCGCTTAGTTGATTAATTGTGTTGGATTAGAGGTTTGAGTTGGTTTTGTTTTGTTGATCTGTGATAGGAAGCATTGTAATTAAGTTAATGACCAACCGTTTCCAGTCTGTCTTTGAAACCATTTTTAGATCTGTGTTTGCATTTGTGTTTGCTTCACTGTTTTGATTTAATTAATCCGTATTCACCACAACGTTTTCACAACCCCCCCACTTTGTGTCTGACTTGATTCTTGAACCGCAAAATTGGTCCTTGAGAGACGACCTAGGAGTCATTTCCTAGCTATACTGCATTTCTAAATTGCACATTAAATTTGTGTGGGTTGCGACAGCCCATCAATGGGCATCCATCAGTAGATGCCCTCTCAATCCATGTCCTCATCTGAGTCCTCCTGGTCTCCATCATCAACATCTTCAAAGTTATCTTCATTGTCATCCTTATCCATGTCTGGTGCTTTAGCTGCTCCAGACCCGCTGCCTTATGCCTGCTCCTGAGGCCAAGCCATAGCTCCATGAAACTCGTCCATTGTCCACCTGTGCACTGGTAGTTGATCGTACAGCCCTACTATCATCTCAGCAGTGGCTATCTGCCCTCTGCAAAGAGCCTCCATCCTAGCCTCCATCATAGACATATACATGTCCCTCATCTGGAATGGCTCGGCGTGTTGTGCTGGTGCATCTGCAGGTAAATGCTCCTGCTGTGCTGCTGCTCTCCTAGGACGTCTCCTAGGTGCTCTAGCTGCCTCCTCTTCTTCATAGTATTGTTGATAATAGGCAGCGTCTATGGCCTTCCTAGGCCTCTCATATGGTGGAACTGCAGTATCCACCCCAGCCTGCTGGCACTAAAAGGTAATCAGGGACGGATATCCCAGCGGTGTCCTGCTACTCACAGTGGTAGCGCAGCTCTGAATCTCGTCGGCAATGACCTTCCCGACATTCACATCTAACTGCCTCAGCATGTAGTAGATGAAGATGATCCGATGCATAGTGATGTCGGAAACATGGGAGCACGACTGAATATTGGCATGGGTGAATGCCATCCAGTATTTCGCCAAAGGCGTCAAATCTGCCCTCTTTATGTTGACGGGCACTCCATTAGGATTATTCTGAAAATGCCTTCCAGGAAGGCACATAACCCTTTCAATGTCTGCTATGTCTCTGAACCCCCCAACAACTGCTACATACTGGCATTGTTCACCTGGCCATTCAGTGCCCAAAAAGCTATTAACAGTGTCAGGGTCATACCGAATGGTCTCCCCCCTCACATAGCTCATGTATCTTCTAGCCGATACTCCTCCTCTAGTCAAGGCATTCGTATAGAACTCCTTCACCAATTCAATGCTGGCTGGTGCAGGATATGTGGCCAGCCTTTCCCAGTCTCTCCTCAAGATCTCTCCTCCAAATTCAGGAGCCAAGTTTGGGATAAAAATGGCCATTCTCTCCATCAACAATCTCCTCTCCTGCACAGTCACATAGTATTCCTCATGTTTCTTGGAGAGGAACCTAGGCGAATAGAATCTTCTTTGCCTCTCAGGTTCCTTCCTCTTGTTGCCAGGAGTTTTCACCCTTCTTGATGATGATGAGATTCCTGCATAAAATAAAATTCAAAGGACCACAGGAATTCATCATTAGAGGTTAATACATCATCAATCAGATTCCAAACCAATTACACTCGAACACTGCAGGAAAAACAGGGCCCCTCAATGTCCCTGCATCAAAAATCAAGCATCCAACAAAATCTGCAGCAGACCGCTCAGCGTCCAAGCAGACCGCTCAGCGGTGGCGACTAGGGTTTGTTAGAAACCTGTTCTAAATTGCCCTATTCTCCACTCTAACACTAATTTCATCAATCCAGACCAAATTCATGCAATTCAATCGGTGCAAACAATTCCTATTTCATCAAATCATGCATAGAAATCAAAAGCCCTTATTTATCATGTTCCTAAGCATGTTCTTCATCAAATTTCAAATTTAGAAACCCTAAGAAAGAAATTGCACAACTTAATTGAGTGGAGAGACTAGATGCTTGCTAAACTTCCTCCTAATTGATGATGAATGCCTCTTGAATGCACAATCCCTCAGCAAAAACCCCAAACTTTGACAAGAGAATGTATAAAATGAGGTTTTTGTGAATGGGTGATAAGAAAAAGTGAGGAAATCTCTTTGGAAAACCTTTGAAGGTGTAAATTGGGTGATAGGGCTTAAGGAGACCGCTTGGGCGAACTGCAAAGAAGAGGTTTCAAAGTGTAGAAAACCTAAAAATGCTCAGCTTTTAAAAGCCCGAGCTAGGTATTCGCCGCCACCGTTCAGTAGTAAAATGCACCGCTCAGCGGTGGGCGGTAATTTTTCTCCCTCTTTTTTTTGCTTGCTTTTGCATGATTCCACCCTGTAGCACCTGATTTTAACCTTCAATTTTTCAATTTCATGCCTTTCCCCTCTCAAATGCACATGCAAACATATAATGCACTTAAGATAGAGTTTAAAAACAAACAAATAATCAATTGGGTTGCCTCCCAGGTAGCGCTTGTTTAACGTCATGGCTTGACCCAAACCTGAGCAGCACTCATCAGTAAGTGCAATCCTTACCAACACCCATCAGTAGGTGTACCTTCCTGGTATCCTTCAGTGGATAAATAAAAATTAGCATCCCTTAGTAGATGCTACCCAAAAATTGTTTAAATATCCAAAGAATTACATGTCCAAAATACTAAACCAATTAAACAAAAATAATGTTTTACAACAAAATAAATTTCTCCAGCAAATTCCTCAGCTTTCTTCCATCCACTTGCTTTGTGCGTCTAGAATATGGTGCTTCAATCTCCACAACTCCTTTCTCCTTTAGCTCTTTTATTACCCACTCCTTCTTCTTATATTTCACCTTCATGCCTGGTCGGAATGGGTCTTCTTTTGGTTCAGGATGGATAATTTTCCCTTCTTCACTTACAGGCACCTGCAAAACATTACAGCTATCAGTATCAGTACCTGTTGTGTTTTCTTCAGATGTAGCTTCTCTTCTTAACTTTTTATATTTGGCTCTCTTTTTTATTTTGATTGTACTTTCTTTAGCGCCATCATAAATCAACACCTGTTCGTGATCTCTTAACATCATCTTCCCGTCATTGAAACGCATCAACATTTTAGAAGTCCTCATAAAAGGTCTTCCCAATATTAATGGAATTCTTCCCTCATTCGCCATACAAACAACTACAAAGTCAATCAAGAACTACAGCTGCTCAATTCGAAGAATTGCATCTTCCACCTTACCAACTGGCTTCTTAATAGAACCATCTGCAACTTTCAAGGTAGTTTGAGCTAGTTTTAATACTAGCCCTCTAATCTTCTTGAAATAAATGAAGGGCATCCAATTAATACTCGATCCTGAATCAATCATGGCTTTTCCTATACCCACATCGTTGATGACACATGGAAGAGTTAAACTCCCTGGATCCTTTCTTTTTTTCGGATAGTCCTTCTTTCTAGGCTTAACAAAAAATTCCTGATCTTCTTCATCATACAGATCAATTACCTCTCCAAGATAATACTTAATCCTCTTGGAGTAATCAGGAATTGGTGGAAGTACTGAAGGAACAACAGTCACCTGATTAAAGATCTCCCTAAATGGTTCTCGGTGACTTTCTTTCTCTTCTTCTTTCTCCTCCTCTTCTTCTTCACCGCTTCCCTTCTCATTAGATTCTTCATTACTAATAATTTTTTCATCTTCCTCCTCACTGCTTTGAATATCAATTATTTCCACCTCTGCCTTCCTTTTACTTCTGGTCAGAAAAACTTTGCACTCATCCTTAGGGTTAACATCAATGTTAGCCCTAAACTGATTCTTTTCAGTGGTTTCTACCCTTTTGGACAGCTAGCCAATTTGCATCTCCAAAGATCTGAAGCTGGCTTGGTCACTAGCTTGTTGAGACTCACAAACCTTCAAAAATTTATCAAATCTATCATTCAAGCTTCTGACAATCTCTGTCAAACTGTTTACCTGCTGCCATAAAGGTGATTGTTGCTGTTGTCGGAAGCTTCCTGATTGCCCAGATGGGTTATTCTGAGTTTGTCCAATACTAGGGTGGTTCTTCCAACCTTGGCTAGACTAAGGAGAAGGAGAAGAAGAAGAAGGAGGAGGAGGAGAAGAAGAAGAAGAAGAAGTAGAAGAAGAAGGAGAAGAAGAAGAAGAAGAAGAAGAAGAAGAAGAAGAAGAAGAAGAAGAAGAAGAAGAAGAAGAAGAAGGAGAAGAAGAAGTAGAAGAAGAAGGAGAAGAAGAAGAAGAAGAAGAAGGAGAAGAAGAAGAGGAAGAAGAAGAAGAAGAAGAAGAAGAAGCAGAAGAAGAAGAAGAAGAAGAAGGAGAAGAAGAAGAAGAAGGAGAACAAGGAGAAGAAGGAGAAGAAGAAGGAGAAGAAGGAGAAGAAGGAGAAGGAGAAGAAGAAGAAGAAGGAGAAGAAGAAGAAGAAGAAGAAGAAGAAGAAGGAGAAGAAGAAGAAGAAGAAGAAGGAGAAGAAGAAGAAGAAGAAGAAGGAGAAGAAGGAGAAGAAGAAGAAGGAGAAGAAGAAGAAAAAGAAGAAGGAGAAGAAGAAGAAGAAGGAGAAGAAGAAGAAGTAGGAGAAGAAGAAGAAGAAGAAGAAGAAGAAGAAGAAGAAGAAGAAGAAGAAG